>JAKSZT010046586.1:10841713-11188894 GCA_026826555.1 Tolypeutes matacus
GAGAGAGAGAGAGAGAGAGAGAGAGAGAGAGAGAGAGAGAGCCACAAAAGCAAGAAGCTGAAATCAACGAAACCTAGAAGAGAAGGGAGAGATTCAGCAGATACCACCATGTGCCTTGCCATGTGGCAGAGGCACCAAGGATTGCTGGCAGCTGGACTTTGGAATGAAGCATTTCCTTGATAATGCCTTGATTTGGACATTTTCATGGCCTCAAACTGTAGGCTAGTAAATTCCTATTGTTTAAGCCAACACATTTTCATGGTATCTTCTTTAAGCAGCCTCGGAAATGAAAACATCTTGGTTTTCAAGAGTACTGTTCAAATCCCCTCACGTCCACAAAACATATTCACTATCACCTGCTATAATTTGACGGCCTGATGGAGCAATTCAACTGGTCCCATGGGAATACCCTTTTCCTACTCATTCTACACAAATTATGATTTCCTTGCCCACTCCAGAGTCTACACAGTACAACCGAATTACACATCCACCCAAAATACACCCATTCAGAGTGACTTTTCTCTCATCTCAGGTGGTTGGTCACTACCTGTATAACTTGTAGACCACTCATAGAGACCTGCACACTCCAGTAATCCCAAGAACCATGTAAAACATAATTTGTGAGAGATCATTTGAATAAGATAGAACAACTGAGTTTGTCCTCATATAATATCTATTCATACTTAGAACTGTAAGACTAGTCCCTGGGGCCATTAAAAGTAGATATTCCAATTCTAAATACTCTCTTTCTTGGTTGTCTGCCATGAATGACTGGCAAGTCCTCATATTCCCAGATCTCAGCTCCAGGGACCTGGAATTTAGTTTCCACCCCATTCCAGACCCTACCCTATAAATTTAGCCAGTGGTGGCTTACACTATATAATGTTGAAAGCAAGTGATGGACAGTAATGCTTGCTCCCTGCTTACTCTAAGGAAATAATCTCTACTATCTCTGGTCCCACAAAAACCTAATCACATGGCTTGGCTCCCCACCTCTCCAAAACAAGGGACAGGGATTTGGGCACTCCAAACCTTAGAAAGCTTCTAATCCCTTCTTTGTCCATTGAAATAGTTTCCATCCTTCATGACCCAGTTCAAATGATCACTTGCTTTTTATAAAGCATTACCTGATCACCCAGCTAGAATTAATGGATCCTTCCTCTGAGCTTGTATAGGCATCTACTGCAGGGAAGAGGAAGGGTGAGTGTCAACTTAGATAAACTATTTACTAAATGACAGATCTGTGCTAATAAAAAATTACCTTATTTACTTCTTACAACCACACTGTGAGACAGGTATTTTCAGTTCCACAGGTAAAAAACAAAACAAAACAGAAAAACACCTAAGGCTCAGAGAAGTATTATATCTTGCTTAATATCACTTAGGTATTAAGTAAAAGAACAAGGACTCATGAGGGAATCTGTTTCATGTAAAAAAATCTGTATACTTCCCTTTATACCACACTATCTCCAAATTTATTTCATTTTCCCATGTGGTGTATTTAGAAATTACCATCAGTGTTGCAATCTCAATTCCTTCAAGGGTCAAGTAGATGATATAATTGTGTGAAGTGGCCAAATGTAAGTCAGCAAAGGATGAGCTGGGGAGTGTATGCCAGTTTAAAACATCCAAATTATAAACTTAACAAAATGAGCAAACAAAAACAGGGCTGTGGGCCGAATTTACCTACAAGCCACAAATGTGCAAACCCTGGTTAATATCTGATTCCATGAGTAAAGTGTAAGATCTTTCAGAGCTGGGACTGTGAATATCTCATTTTAGCAAACCCTACAGTGTCTCTTCCAAGAATAGATACCCTGTAGGTACCCATTTAATTGAATGAAAAAATGAAATCCTTCCCTTTAATCTCCAAATTGATTGTCATTTTGTTCCTATAGAATGTGTCTATACCAAGTGTGGTGATTTGAGTTGTATGTACCCTAGAAAACCATGTTCTTAAATGTAATCCATTCCTGTGGGTGTGGACCCACTGTAAGTAGGATCTATTGATGTAGCTACTTGAGTTAAGGTGTGATCCACCTCAATCAGACTCTTCCTGGAGTCCTTTATAAGAGAATGAAATTCAGACAAAGAGAAAGAAGCCATAGAAGCAAGAAGCTGAAAGCAATGGGACCTGGAGGAGAAGGGAAAGACCAGGAGATACTGCCATGTGCCTGGCCACAAGACAGGGGAGTCAAGGATTGAAGGCAGCAGGTCTTTGAGAAGGAAGCATCACCTTGGTGGTGCCTTGATTTGGACATTTTATCAGCCTCAAAACCGTAAGTGAATAAATTACCATTGTTTAAGCCAAACCATTTTATAGTATTTTGCTTTAAGCAGCCTGGGAAACTAAAACACCAAGATAATTTAAAACTATCAAAATAATTTGGTTAAATTCCCTCTCATCTAAAATTTTGAGGAGAGAGATGAGACATGAAGACCAAAACTTAAGGGTTGGTCTGAATCCTTGTTCTTGGCCTAAAAAAAAATCACAAAATATAAGCTTGGCTTTCCAGTCACACTGAAAATCTGGTAGGCTTAATGGAAATGAGTGGTTTTTACCACTTAGATGCATTTTGTTTAAGCTCTGCTTAAAATCAGGGTGTATGTGATGAGGCTTTGAATGAGAGGCAGGTGTGCTTCATGAGTGTGCCTGTGGGAATAATGGCTTTGGCCAGTTCCTCATTCCATAGGTTACTCATCCCCAGCCAATACATCAATCTAATTGGCCTTGCGGAGAAACCCTGTATGTGGTTTTCAAAATACAGAAGATGAAAGAGAATTGCTTCAAGGAAGCCAAGATCCAAAAGACACTGTCAATTACTGTTGGTTTTCTGACAGGGAAGATTTATGGGTACTCTTATTTTATAAAAATTATAAAGCCTCTGAGCTAAAAATAAGTACCTGAACCCAAACCAGAGTACAAAAAGATTATTTTGTCATTCAGGAATGTGTTTGCCATCATGTTCTACCATTGCAGGTTTTGTATGAATTTACACATACTAATTCTCTCAGTATGAAGTTTAAGGTTGTCCTTAAAATAGAAGGGCCTACTTAGGACGAGGTTACCAAATTGATCTTTAAAGAGGAGAAGGGTAATTGTCTGGTAATGAATTTAAATCCATGTTCATGGGTAGGGCCATTTCAAACAAATACTGATACATTTTGTAAATCTTCCCAATAAACTTTGAGGTTTTGAAATCATTTATTATCATTCTGTGGCTACATTAACTACTATTTTTCAGGCCACAAAGATCGCCCATGCACAACTGGAACTCTTAAACCTTTATTTCCTATATTTATTTAAGTGTAGTGGAACATGTTTCAAATTAATTTTTGAACTACTTTTGCCCAGATTTCTTCACATAAAGTTATTTTTAGTTAGACAAATATAGTATACTAATACAATGTATAGGACAGCCTAAATCACTAACATTTGCTGCCTAGATTTATATCCCTGCTTTTTAGTTTGCATCTTGGGAGTTTCTCAGTAAATCAGTAAGTTAGATTTGCCTCAGTTCCTACTAGTAATACTTTAGATGTTTTGAGTTTCCTATTGATCTTTGGTTTTGATTCCTCATCTCTCAACCCATTTCCTGCTCCAAAAATATATACCTTCCCTTTCCTGTATTCTCCTGTTTTTGTTACAACACATTTTTTTGGGGTTTTTGAATTAATATTCAGTGTTCACATTATTATGACCATGTAAATATGTAAGTAGGTAAATATGTAAATATGATCACATGTACAATGAGGTTTATATGATACTGTATTTAGCATAATTAAAATCCTTTTTATTTTCCCTGGAATTAATATTTGAATGTTTTAAGCTGGACATGCACTCTACAGTTTATTCCTTGATGGCTTACATTTGGTTACATCACACACCTGATCCCTTAAAGAATTGTGTCTGTGATCATATAATCCATACCAGTGAAAGAACTTTCTGAAAGAACTCTAAAAATACTTTCAACCCAGTCAAACACATCAGGTTGTCTATCAGTTCCTTTTTTCTTGTCCCTTGGAAATTTCCCTTCTGGAACTCTCTAGTCTCCTGCCATGATCTATACTGGGCCATTCTAAGCCCACTGCAAAGCTGCTGCCGTGAACATCTGCTCAAGGAAATGGTAGATTACAAAAATGGCCAGAATCCTTCACTCTTCCCTGAATCCATACCCCTGGCAATGTGACTTTGTAGCTCCTCCCATCAAGCACTAAATTTATTTCCCCTTCCTTTAAGCTTGGCTGGATTTGTGACTTGTTTTGGCCAATAGAAGGTGAAGGAATTGATGATGTGCTCGTTCTGAGCCTGTGCCTCCTCTCTCATTCTTAGACCCCTGCGGCCCCTCTGATAACCATCCCAGCCAAACTGGGAGGATGAGAAACCATGCGGAGCAAGGATGATCTCTCCCAACGGTGGCTGTCTAGCCTAGGTGGCCCCCAGTCATCCCAGATCCTGACTGCAGATCCATGAAACCAGCCAAGACCAGAACTGCCCAGCGAAGCCTAACTCAACTTGCCAACCTGTAGAATCTTGGGCTTAAAAAATAGTTGCCTTTTTAAGTCACTACTTTTTGTTGTGATGTCATACAAAATCTTATACCACTAGTTCTAAGAGAACGTGCCATAGAGATTTATGGAAGGAAGAAAGACAGCATCTTGAATATATGGCAGTGGTTTTGATCTTCATTAGGCCCTTGGGGCTCAGGATTCTGAAGTAGCAGTAATAGCTTCTGTTCAAAAATAGGTTGACAGTGCTTTTTTTTCTTTCTTTCTTTAAATTGATATATAATTCACATATCGCAAATTCACCCTTTTTTTTTTTTTTTTTAAAGATTTTATTTATTTATTCATTTTTCCCCCCCTTGCTGCTTGTGCTCGCTGGGTCAGCTAACCACGCCGTGCAGGCGGGCTTGCCTTCACCAGGAGGCCCCGGAAACTGAACCCAGGGCTTCCCATGTGGTAAACGGGAGCCCTACTGATTGAGCACAGCCGCTTCCCAAATTCACCCTTTTAAAGTGTATAATCCAGTGGCTTTTAGTATAGTCACAGAGTTGTACATCTATCTCATTATCTAATCCCAGAACATTTTTATTACCCCTCAAAGAAACCCAGTATCCATTAGCAGTCTCTCCCCATTCTCTTGGCAACCACTAATCTACCTTCTGTCTCTATGATTTGCCTATTCTGGATTCTGGACATTTCATATAAATGGAATCATACAATATGTGACCTTCTATGTCTGGCTTCTTTCACTTAGCATATTTTCAAGGCTCAGCTGTGTTACAGCATTTAGCAGTACTGCTTTCCTTTTTTATTGACACATAATATTCCATGGTATGGATATACCATATATTGTTTATCCATTTATTAGTCAAACATTTTGATTGTTTCTACTTTTTAGCTGTTATGAATAGTATTGCTATGAACATTGGGATACAAGATTTTCTGTGTATATATATTTTCAATCCTTTTGGTTATATACCTAGAAGTGGAATTGTTGGGTGACTCTATGTTTAACTTTTTTGAAGAACTGCCAGAAACTGTTTTCCAAAGCAGCTGCATCATTTTATTTTATTTTATTTTGAAATATGTTCAAACTTACAGGACATTTACAAAAGTAATACATACCTCATATAGCGAACTCCAACATACGCTTGCCTCCCCTTGACCAGAGCCACTAATTTTAAATTTTTGCCACATTTGCAGTATCATCTATCTATCTAAACTATCTATCAATCCATTTTCTGAACACTTGTGTGTAGGTTGTATTAGTCATGCTCCTTGAACACTTAATACTGTCATGTACATTTCCTAAGAACAAGGATATTCACTTATATAACCACCTTAAGTGCAGTTATCAAGTTCAAACAATTTAACATTGATATAAATCTTACATTCTAAACTCCAATTTTTTCATAAGTCCCAATAATGTCCTTTTGAGCTTTTCTTTCTCCCTTGTTAGAGCTCATCCAGGATTATTCATTGCATTTAATTGTTGTTGTCTCTCGTTATTCTTTCTTTCTTTCTTTTTTTAAATTGTGGGAACATACATACAATGTAAATGTTTCCATCTCATCCATGCCCAAGCACACAATTTAATAGGATAAATGACATTCAAAATATTGTGATACCTTCATCACTTTCCGTTACTAAAACTTTCCCTTCTCCCCTAATGGAAACTATCCCCATTATGCATTAATTTCCCATTCTTTCTGCCTCCTACCCCTGACAATTTATACTCTAATTTCTGTCTCTGTCAGCTTGCATATTCTCTGATATTTTTTTGTAGTTATCATGGAAATTAAACTTAACAGTGTGTGTGAAGGGGTATCTCATCATGGTTTTCATTTGCATTTTTCTGATGACTAATGATGTTGAGCATCTTTTCATGTGCTTATTGGCCATTTGTATATCTTGTTTGGAGAAATGTCTACTCAAATCATTTTCTTATCTTAAAATTAGGTTATTTATCTTTTTATTGTTGAATTGTAAGTGTTCTTTATATATTTTGGATACTAAATCCTTATTGGTTATGTGACTTGCACCTATTTTCTCCCATTCAGTGTGTTGTCTTTTCATTTGATATTGTCCTTTGCAGCATAAAAGTTTTTAATCTTGTTGAAGTATGATTTATCTAAATTTTCCTTGACTGCTTGTGCTTTAGGTGTCATTCAGAAATCATTGCCTAATCCAAGGTCATGAAGATTTATACCTATGTTGTCTTCTAAGAGTTTTGTGGTTTTAGCTCTTACATTTAGGTTTTGAACCATTTTGAATTAGTGTTACATATTGTGTGAGGTAGAGGTATAACCTGATTCTTTTGCATGTGGGTATCCAGATAGAGACTTTTCTTGTTGACCATATGTGGTATACAGGTGAATTTCTTCCCTAAACAACTGTAATAGAAGAAGTGAGATAGCAGCACAAGCTGAAAAACGCCTTCTCACAAGATACCATGGAGGCCATATTACTAGACAGAGCCGACTTGCAGGCAGCTCTGAAGTGCCAAGAACTCAGAGGACAGAAGAACAGGGGGAACTAAAAAGCTAAACACATTGAGTGAAAAAGATTGGCACCTCCCATAATCTCTGGTATGGGAGCCTTCATTTGAAATGTATAGACTTTCTCAGAAGCGCAATTTAGAGCAATTACTTACAGATATGGTGAATGAGTAGCACCAACATTAATGTGTCACTGGGAGAATTCATCCAATTGACTTTAAGTCCACAGCTTGTGGGTTCTGGACAGCAATCACCAACTAATTGCACCTGGTGATGTTGAAACAAAGAGATAGCCCTGACTGAAGCTACCAAAGGAACCACAACTTGAATGAGCCTTCAAGAACTCCACTATCTGAGACAAAAAAGAAAACTAAATCAGGGAAGACAGGTTTTGAACTTTAACTTAAGAATTTTGAACTTTGGCTGATTAACTTGCTAAGTCAGGAAAATCTGTTTTTTTTTTTTAATAGTTTTATTTATTTATTTATTTATTTATTTTATTTATTTATTTTTTACCGGGAGGTCCCAGGGATCGAACCCGGGTCCCTCCATATGGGAGACGGACGCTCAACCAGTTGAGCTACATCCGACCCCCCGAGGAAAATCTGGTTTTTAACTTTAACTCCTTTGGCCTTTAACTTGCAAAAACTTTTACTCACAAATGCAAAATAATTTTACTTATTTTATTTTCATATAAAATGTATTTTTCTTGTATCTGTGAGTTGATATCTTTCATCAATTAGCTCTTGACCTTTATCTAATCAAATTTTTTTTCTACCTTATTTTCTCTCTGCTTTCCTTCTTGGACTTCAATTTACCTCTGTCTTAAATCATTTGAAATTGTCCTACAGATCTCAACCATTGTAGGTTCCCTCCCCCCCCCCTTTTTTTCTCTTTGTACTTCTTCATGTATGCCTTTAAATGATCCGTTTTCTAGATCACTGATCTTTTCCTCTGTCATGTATAGTTTGCTGTTAAGTCCATCTAATGAATTAAAAATACAATATTATATTTTTGTTTTGTTTGTTTTTACAATATCCAAATCTCTGATGAAAATTTCTGTCTTTTCATGCTGTTGCCCCCTTTTCCTGTTAGATTCTTTATCCTTTTTATCTTATTTATTTTAAAATCTTTGTTTGATAATTCTAACATCTTGGCCATCTCTGGGTGTGTTATTATTGTTTTCTGTCTTGATTGTTGGTAACATCTCCTTCCCCACTTGTTGGGGTGTCTTGCAACCTTTTTTTTATTTCATGCAGGATATTTTAAAACAAAAGAGTGGTAGGTATTAAAATAAATAATTTATATCTCTAGAAAGACAAATGCTATTTCTTATGTCAGATCTCTAGAGTTGGGGCTCGTCAATCTGATCTTTAATTGAGCTGATTCTGGGCTTTGTTGCAATTTAACTTGATTCAATTTATCGCTGGGTTCAAATGTTTTTGAAGACAAGATCAAAACTTTTCTTTCAGTAGACTCTGATATTTGAGCCTGATATTTAAGCACTGTGGTTCATAGCTAAGCTGTTAGCTTCCACAAACCCTCCCACATGCTTTCTGAGTCTCAGGTGTTGTGTTTGTGTTCTTCTCTGCCATCCATAGGTCTTTGAAGGTGGCAGTCCTATCCTTTGTGAGGACCGGAATACCTTGGAAGTATCTCAGCCTTTCTGGCCCTACTCTTCCTTAGGTTAAAGCCAGGAGTGCCTAGTGGTGGTAGGGGAGGGCAGATTTTAGTTCTCCTGTCCTGCCCTTGGTCTTAAAGCATGAAGAACTCCTGATGAATTGCTCTCAGCTCCCCTGCCCTGCCCTGCCCTGCCCTAACCCTTGTTTCGCACTGGCATCTGCCTTTACTTAGGAGGGAACCCTGATCATCTCATAGGATATCTTGCTCAGATCTCCTTATCTGTGGCTACTTTTGATATACTACTCTTAAGTACTCAGTGAAGATCCATGGGAAAGACATGATGGGTGCTTGGAGACTTGCTCTGTGGCCGGGGCTCCTCAAAATTGAAATCAGACCTTCTTTAACAAACCTGTTGCAGATTCCTCCTCCTCCTGCAGTTCTGTCAGGAATGATAGCAGTGGGAAATCTTTTTCTCTCCTATAACGGTTTCCTTACGCTCTGGATTTAGTTCATTTGGGTTTATTTATGTCTTCTTCTGACAGGTTTTTTTTTTTTTTTTTGAAGTAAGATTTCATACCTTTCCAGCTTATTTTTGTTATTAGGGTGAGAATGAGTGTCTTTTGTAACTTTCTATATATGAATCAGAAGCAGAATTTTCCAAATTAAAGATGTTACATTAAGTGTTCCTTCCAATTTAAAGGCTTTTACTCTTGAAGTTGTCTTACTAACTTATCCCTTACATCTTCAGGAGAGACTACCTCTAATCATTGTTTTTTTTTTTTTCCTCTTATAATTATTAATCATCCCTTTTTGAGAGTCTTAGTAGTTGTCATAGAGATGCTACTAATACTCTGTGGTTAATGTGGCTATTCCAACTCACAGAAGTTAGGGAGAAATAGGAGAGAGGAAAGTTTCAGTATAATAGTTGTCTATGTTTTTGTCTGCCTTGCGTTTCTGCTGTTGTGTTTTAGTAAAGTGCCGCCTTTGGGGAAATGCCTCTCCTGCATTCTCTGTAAATCTGAGGGAATGTTATTTTACAGTACTTCTTTGTGCCGCTTCTTGCTGTAGGTGTGGAACGAGCCAAGGCTGAGCCAATCATAGTACCCGACTGCTAGTACCAGCACCAGTATTATTCAGTACTCCTTCAGTACTCCCAAGTGAAGCTTAATCAAAGAGGAATTCATTTGTTTATGTAAATTATAAGTAGAAGGGCTTTGATTCAAATATCGAATCACAAGTAATTTTTTTTTTTGGCATGCGGAAATGCTCAAATAACGGAAATAGTGAATGTTAACTTTCTATTTGTATACTATTTGAGACATTACTTTATCTAACAGATTCTTTATAGGCAGGCATGATAGGCCAGTGAATCCAGTTTTGATATAAATACTTTAAAAATTGGCCAATATCCTGCTGTTAAACTGTTGCATGCCTTCCTTTTGGAGATAATATAGTATATATATATATACCGAATGGGAAATGCCAGAACTACTGCAGTTAATTAACAAAAGTCAGATTATTATGGAGGAAGCATATTCTGTGGCAATCATCATTTCTTTTATTAATTTCAAGTGTTCTAGTTTTAGGGCTACAGAGGAAACATAACATAGGCTGTATTTAATTGTCTTTCTCTTTTTTTCGCTTTCCCCTTCTTAAGCTCTCTTCCTTCTTCTCTCTCTTCTTCCTCTCCTTTCTTTGCTTTCTTCTTATGCTCATCTTCCCTCGTTTCAACCCCTCTTCACTCCATATGCCTCATTTAGCTTTCATTACAATGCATATAAAAGAAATGATAAAGTAAAATTAAGATTTACTAGATAGTATAGGCCAGTGAGGAGACCCTGAAATGTTATAGCCTCTTCTGAGGCAGGCCAGTTTCTATTAAAATCATTTAGTGGGAGAGATTTCCCCTGATAGGCTCTGGGGGCAGGGTTACTACCTCTCCAGGGCTCTTCAGTTGGTGGGATGTGATGACAAAAGCAGTTCTGACTAGAGGAGATTTTCATTTGATGAGTGGTCTGAACATCTACTTAGTGGTTATAAAATATTTGCTGCTGAAAGCCACAGAGCATTGATAAACAGATTCTGGACAGCTGAGTTATTGCAATCTACTTAACACGAGGAGAACAAATTATGAGTCAAATGTTCCTGTTTATTAACCTTACCCAGGGCAGAGAGCTGCTCAAGTCTGGTGTTAACTCTGCATGCATTGCTCCTGGCCAAGATCCCAGAAAGGGCTGTGCAGGCATTGAGGCAATTCAGGTGGATTTTACATTAGGACTAAGGTACACAGAGAGGAAATTTTAAAAGGTTCATCTGGTAAATGAAATAAACAATTTGTGAAACTGCTGTATGATATTGATACACTACCTAGACTCCCTCTGTGACTTACATTTCATCTTCCTTAGATTACACATGTTTAGGCTTATTAAATCTTCTCTTCAGCTTAATGCTATATTCTTTTAAGTTGTTGGCGAAAGAGAAGGAATATTTGTTGGTTCTCCATTAGTCATTGAAATCAGGTCAATCATCTTGGCCCAGGTACCATAAATACTCTCGTTGAAAACCGACTCTTTTTCTGTATTTCCATGATGATGCTTTTCTTTAACACTATGGGCTGAAAGGAATGGCTTCATCTCATTCATGAGAACAGCCTAGGAATAGTCTCCTGTGCATATTATTATTATTTATTTAAAGATTTATTTTATTTATTTATTTCTCTCCACCCCCTCTTTGTTTGGTGCTTGCTGTCTGCTCTCTGTGTGTTCTTCTATTTCTGCTTGTCTTCTCTTTAGACAGCACCGGGAACCGATCCTGGGACCTTCCAGAGTAGGAGAGAAGTGCTCAATCTCTTGGGTCACTTCAGCTCCCTGGTCTGCTGCATCTCTTATTGTCTCTCCTCTGTGTCTCTTTTTGTTGTGTCATCTTGCTGTGCCAGCTCTCCGTGCGGGCCAGCACTCCTGCGTGGGTCAGCACACCACGCAGGCCAGCACTCCATATGAGCCTGCTCTCCGCTCAGGCCAGCTTGCTGCCTGGGTCACCTTGCCTTTCACCAGGAGGCCCCGGATATCGAACCCTGGGCCTCCTATATGGTAGATGGTAGCCCAATCGATTGAGCCACATCCATTTCTCATATGCATATTATTTTAAAAAGCAGATGAATGGAAAAAAGTGTTTCTGGACCTACTCCCAAAGGTGCATTTGGGCATATGTATGGAAGACACATGTTTGAGGGTGAGTCAAAGTATTTCTACAGGTCAGTGAAGAATCTGTTTCTTTATTGATCATGACCTGAACATTGTTCTGAGAATTTTGCTTAATTGGGGCTATGGGGCTATAGTTTTGAGCCTTAGCCAAGTCTGGACATCACATCTCTGTCCTGTGTCTTCAGTCATTCACTAGCAGTCCACATACTCACCTCCACCTCCCACAGCAACAACCACACGCATGCACACATGCTAGTACCCCAGATTTGGACCAAGTCCATATCTTGCACTGTGCCAGCTATGACGCTTTAACTCCTCCAAGTCATTTTCCACTCTTTCCTTGACCCCAAAGCTGAAATTGCTGCCGGAAATCTCCCTGCAACATCCAGAGACCCTGCAAACATGGAATTGGAAAAGCAAGCTATGCCAACTGCGTGTTTAAAAAAAAAAAAAATACACAGAACCAAATTAAGGACACAAAGTATTTTTCTCTCTATTGGCATCCTACCAATAGTTTCAAATTGGTTTTACTGAGCCAAGAATTTCCTTAAATGAAAATGTACTGTGTTAGGAAGGCTTTTAAGACCTCTTCACCTTAAAGCAAACCTCTGAATGGGGCCCTGGAAAGCAAAGTCTAGATTTGGCATGCCACTTAAACCGTGATTAGTAGAGAGTATCAGCATGCTAGAAATAGCTGTATTCGTGAACCTCCTGTTCTTCAACTCTTGACTGCCAGCCAAGCCCCAAATCAATCCCAGAGAATGAAAACTAAGATAATAATGAGAAAATGGATTTTTCATGCCAAAACTCAGGAAAGCATCTTATTCTCCATATGCTGACTTTGGGCCACATAAACAGGGACAGTGACTCTGGCCTGCTGGTCCAGTCTTTAAGACAGTTCCTTGTCTCACTACATATCTCTCCTATTTTTTAATTTTTTAAAAATAGGTTTCAGTTTTCTTATCAGTAAACTGGGGACCAATTTTGCTTGCTTTCTCATGTGGAGTATAATGTGTTCCTTCCACCTGGTGCATTCAATCAGCCAGGATATTTTTTTGGGGAAAGGTTTTATAGTAGTGGCAGGTATTACACCTAAATCCAGCCCTCAGTTAGTGTGAAGCAGACTTGATTTTTTTCTTTCCATTGAAATATATCCTTGTGCCTTACTTGACAAGCTGTTGTAAAATGTTTAGAAAGATCTCTTTTGTTTTGAGGCTGTACTTGCTCGGGTCTGAATCTGAGCTGGATGGGCGTCGGACACACTTTACTTTTCCTTCCTCCATAGCCAGGTGGGCGTTTACTGCTGTTATTTGTGGTGAAGAATCAGCCCATAAATCAGTACTCATTTTCTTCTTATTGATGGAATTGCTGTAGGAAAACAGCTTGTCTCCCAAGCTCCTGGAGCCCTGCAGGACTGAAAGCTGCATACAATAAAAGTTGTTTTGACGGAAAACTGACCAAACATGACAATGGACAGAGGGGGGTGGGGAAGAAGGGGAGGGGTAGAGGGTGTACACGCTTGTCTATTTTGAACTGAGGCGTTCTCTCTCTTTTTTCTATGTTAAATTACTTTTTCATATGAAGGACACAAAGGAAACGGCCCCTCCTGGCAGCCAGAAGGCAGAAAACAAACCCTTTGAAATTTCTAATTTGTTTATAGATGGTCCTTCAGGAGCCGGCTGGAAAATAATTTTGTCTGCCAGAGACAGCGAACAGCTACCCGAGGGTGTTGTGGTGAAAAAAATGACTTTCCAGTTTTGGTCCTTGAATGTCTTATTGTTCAGCACTCAGCAGTTGTTCTGAAATTACTCATCTGGCAGAAAAAGAAAATGAAAGAAAAATCCCTCCTCTACTCCCTGGTCTGAGTTTCTAGTAAAGTTATTTTTTAGTTTTATGTTGATTTGGCTTTAAACTGCATGTCTACTAATTTTTGAGTTATACCAAGGTTTGTTAATCTTGTCACCTAATATGTCTTTTCCTTTCCAGGGAGGATTTTCATTGTCATTGATACTTTCCTGATCAGCCATTTCATACAGTTTCAGGAGATGTTTTTTCATCTCTGGGATATGCTAACAAATTGAACTACTTTTCTAGGTAATGCCACAAATTCTACTCACCTCTCACTCCACAATCCTGATCTGATGGTGTTTCTGCATGAGGGTAAAATGTGAATTTTATGGAAGTACCACACTTTATTATTTAAGGTTTTCCAAAGTTTCCCCCAAGGTTTTGCTGTTTGTGAAATGGGATATAGGGTTACCTTATCTCCATTTTATGATTATACCCGATATGAAGAGGTGAGCAGGAATGTTTTCACAGAAACAGACCACTGCCTTGGAGTAGAATGCCTTTTTATTCTATAGACTAGGAAATTGAGACCCAGTGACTTGAATGAGAAGGCCTAGCTGTTTGGGCTAGAGTTATGATTAGAATTCAGGTCTCCTTTTGGTTAGCCTGTCACTTCTACTATTTCTTTCCTTTTCACGGCATTTGGAATGAACGGATTTCATGCAACTTGTTGAGTTAATATGAATATCTCTTCATCCTTGAGATGACTCCTTGGTGTAATTCATAAATTTGAGTCCTTGGCTAGCTATATGTCCTCTGAAGATAAAAGAGTAATTCAAGTGGGTTAATGCAACTGTCTGCCTTTCTGTATTTAAGCCTGAGCTGTCGAAAACTAATCAAATTTACATAATTGTGAAGATTGGCACAATGTGACTTTAAGATCTCCAACTTATACTGGGCTCTCAGTGTTCCCTATCATTCTCTGTTTTCTTAATATTTTTGTTTTTTCTCCAGCTCCCATTCTCCTTCAACTTCCTATCTTACCACCTTCCTGCTAACTCTCATTAGATGACTCCTCTTTCTATTATACAGGAAAATAGAATCCACAGCCAAAGTCTCCCTCAAACTCCTCTCTATACACCCATATACATGCATCTTTCCTCATCTTGTTCTCCTTTATGTTCCTGTGGAATATGCGTCCCTTCTGCCAAGCTGAGGTCCTCTCTGCTGGACTCTTTATTCCTCTTTGTACTTTTTCAAAGATCTCACTCTTAGTTGTGCCCCTACTTTCTTATAGCTTCAACTCAGCTCTTTTTGGTGATTCTTTCCAATTGGCATTCATAACTGCTTAAGCTACTCTCATTGACCCAGCACTCTCTTTGGCTATTGCCTTATTTTTCCCTTTTCCTTCATAGCACTTCCTAAAATAAGAGGTCTATATTTGCTTTTTTCATTTCTTCACCTCCCACTCACTTTCAACCCAAAGTAATCTGGTTTTTGCTACCACTACTCTTCTGATCCTACTCTTACAGTTTACAAGAGATGAGCTTGCTTCAAAATCCATTGGGTAGACAAATTTCAGGCATAATCATACTTGACCCTTTGCAGTGTTTGGCACTGATGATAGCTTCCTTTATCTTGAAACCATATTCTCATTGACTTAAGTGGCATGGTTTCCTCTTGATTTCCCAGAACTCCTTTAACCACTTCTTTTCAGATTTCTTTGCATTCTCATTGTCATCTGCCCAGGTGTTCAGTAGTGGTATTGTTTAGATTATCCCCTAGATGTATGATTTTATCCATTTCAACATGTTTAATTTCCCACCTACATTCTGGTAACTTCCAAATCTTTATTTCTAATATATATGTCTTTTTTGAAGTTCAGGTCCAGTTTATCCAATTGCCTATTGGACATCTCCTCTTGGATATTCTACAGATGATTCTAATTCAATACAGAGCAAAGTGTCCTTTATTTCAAGCTTGTTATCTCATTCTATTTCTCTCAGTTAATAGCACAACAATTTTCCTAGTTGCTCAGGCTAGTAACCTGAGATTTATTCTTGACTCTTTTCCCTTTACAATGCTTCTCCTCCAATCCATCTCCAATATTTTAATACAAACCTAAATATTTCTAAAATCCATCCAATTTTCACACATACTTTAATCACAGTCACTGCTCTATCTTGCCTGGATTACTCTGTGGACTTTTAACTGGTGTCTTTATGTCCTGTTTTGCACCTAATCTACTTTTCACACAAAGCAGGGTAATATTCCTAAAATGCAATTCTAACCAAATCATTCTCTTGTCCCTCAATGACTTTCCATTGTCCTAAAGACAATGCCTAGACTCCTTAATGTGGAGTTACATGATCTGGCCTCTACTTATCCATTCTGCATCATCTTGCATGTTTTCCCTAGTTGTAGTCTTTGCTCTAGCCATAGTTAACTTCTTTTATTTCCTCCAATAGGCCATACTTTTTCTCTTTCTGTCAAAAAGGATTTACTGAGTATTAACTATGTGCTAAGCACTGTGCAAAATGCACAGCCTGTATGCATTGGTATATGCTGTTTTCTCTACATTTTTTATTCTTTCCTTGGCCCTCCTTTTAATGTAGCTAAATCTCATCCATTGTTCTGGACTTCCCCTGGAAAGCCCTGCTAATACCTCCACATTCGGGGTTCCTGCTACATGCTTCAAGGACACCTTGAGCCTCTTCCATGCAGTGCTTACTGTTCTTTTTCATAATTGCTTGTTAAATTGCACTCTCCCACATTAGAGTGTATGAGTATAAAGACAGAGACCATATCTGCATTGTTCCTTACTGTGCCTCCCTCATCCAGAACAAAGGAGAGACTTAATAAATATTTGTTGAGTGAAGAAATAGATCAGTGAACATTTAAAATCTATAGAAAGAATGTTCATTATATTATCAGTTCTGTCACCATTTAACTAATAATGATAATATCACCGTGTCTCTCACCCAGGGAGTTAAGTAAAGTTATGTTTATTTAGATTATATCTTTTTCTTCTGGAGATTTTAGAACATGCCCAGAAAGACCCAGCATGAGGGAAGGGTGAGTTAAAGTAATTTGCTGGCCTGGAACACATGTAAATATCTACTAGGGCCCTAAACTAGTCCTCACTTTGACATGATTCAGGGAGGGCATGGAAGGTAATGTTCTCTGGCACTGGGAACTACAGACTCAGGTAGCACTAATGTGGGAGTGACGGCTCGTCTCTCCCTCAGATGTGTGGAGCACAGAGAGAAAGGGTAAGAAAAGAGAGAAGTAGAAAGGAAGCACAGAGGTTTGTAGTGACTGTAGAAATGCTGCAAACTGCATGTTATTATTCTTTAAAGCTTAATTTCAAAGCTGAATGGGCAGGAGTACATCCGACCTGTGATAAAAGATAAAGCAACATTCATACCAAGGTTTCTAAATGCAAGGAGTTCTTAATGGTAAACAATTATCTAGAGGAGCAAAAATGAAGAGTGACAGAGAATGGTTTTATATCAGGACAGTTAATGAGCACAGGAGTAAAGCGCCTAGGGCTAAAGGCAAAACTTAATATTTGTGTAAGGGATAGCATGGAGATCATTAATAAGACTACTAATGTGTTGTTAATGGGATCAGAGCTGGCAAAGTAGCAAAGATCCCAACATGATTATTCTCTTAGGTTATTTGTAATTTGTGGCTATTGTAAAAATCTGCTGGAAATATTCACATTATCAAATCTAATGGAAGATCAGACTTAATAAAAGCTACAGTGTTTGTTGAGTTTATCATACTGTGCTAAAATCTTATAAACCTTGTTGGATTTAGTCTTCACATCTACCATGAGTAGATATTATTATTCCCATTTCACATAATCACTGTAGTTAGCATGGAGTGAAGTGGGGATTGTGAACGCTCAACCTGTCCTATGAATGGTTATGCCATCCAGCTGCTCTCCCTTTCTCAATTACTAAGAAAACACACCTCACTGGTGTACATTTAATTCATTCATTAGGGATCTCAGAGAACATTTCAAACCACACAAATCATGCCCTACTGCAATAAAGCCATCTGAATTTCAGAAAAGTCCTTTTATTAATGTGACACGTATAGGGTGGACGTGACAGAGGAGACATGAGGTGAAGGAAGGAGATTGGAATTTAAACTGTTTCCTTCCAGCCCTGAAGGTATGAGTCTCCAACTGGAATGATTTTATGTGCTTAGATGACCACTTATTCTGAAGTGTTATCTGCAATCCATACTGTCACTTAAAAACATTTAGGCAACATTATTAGAAGATCTCTGTTAGTATATCTGGAGTGGATAATACCTTAAGCTTGCAATTAAGAAACACTAACTGAAAGAGCAATATGTATCTAATTTTATAAAGGGTATTGGTGATATTATTTAAAATAATATCAATTCCAGTAAGAGTGATAGACATAAACAACTAACTAAAACACAAAGTAATAAGGATCGGAACTGTGGTGAGGATGTATCAGCTAGATGTCCCAACATCTCTTCTCCTTTCTCTGGTATCACAAATACTTTTTTCTCTAGGAAATCCATTCTTACTCTGACTCTGAGTTATATCAACCTGGGGCCTGTGCTTCTTCGCTCTCTAGTACTTTATAAAGTATGTGACAGTATCCCAGCTAGATTAGGAAAAAAAGATGGCTTTAGATATCCAAGGGCTCAAAATATGTAGTCGAGTTTTCAGCTTTCTCTCTCTCTCCATTTCCCAAACAGGTTCTTTCCACCTGGTAGGCCTGTGACTGTGGGGAGCCCAAGACTCACAGAGGACAAGATTTTTGCCATGGGTTTTGAAGGTGAGCAAGGGTTTTACACTCAAAGAGTGTGGGAAAAACAGAAAGAGTTACAAGAGTATGTATTACAGTGGAATGGACATTCCAAACACTGGTGTGTGGGGTGCAGAAATGGAGAACAAATCTTGAAAGATAGTGTTGGGTCCGATTATGAAGGGTTTATTTGTTTGCTAACTAAGTGATTTAGGCTGCAAAGTAGCCTTTGAGTATGTTTAGGCACAAGAGCAACACATGGGGGAGATATAGACTTGATCAGGGCTTGGAGTGGTGGGGACAAGCAGAGGTTTTGGGGCCAAAATGCCTGAAAGCAAATCTTGGCTTTGCCACTGACTGTCTGGGTAACTTTGGGCACTTTATTTAAACCTTTTGTCCTTCAATTTTCTCATCTGTAAAATGAGAGACTGATACTAATAGCACTTAATTTATAGAGTTATTAGGAAGGTTAAATAAGTCCATGGAAAATACCTAGATAAATGCTTGACCCATGATAATTGCTCAATAGAGATATTATTATCTGTGACTTAGAAATGCAATTCTGGGGAGAGAATTGAGGAGTTTTGGAGAGGTATGGGGAGGAAAACTAATGACCATTTGCAAGTATTCTCTTTTAATATAGATGATTTTCTCAGCCTAGCTAGATGTCTCCTGAACAGACATAAAGACATAGGGCTAGCATGTTTGGGTGGGAGAACAGGAGCTGGGTAAAGGAACGGGTTCAGAGCATGGGCAAGACATGGGCAAGACATGGGCAAGACCCAGAAGACAAGACTTGGGGGCACTTCTCCCGTTTGGAAGCCTGGGTACCCAGAATGGTGTGAGATCACTGAATTGGGGGAAATGGCTATGCTTAGAGACTGTATTCAAGAGTCCAGCAGCCTATGGAAAACTTTGACTGTAGCAAATCAGTGGAAAAATCATTGAAGATGTGAAGGCTACCTCTTTAAGTGAAACTGTAGACAAGGGTCTATAGGAGGTCAAAGCAATAGCTCAGAGGGCAAGGGGCCAGATGTTCAATTAACACTGTAGTGAGAAATTCCACAGGATCCTTAATAATGGTAGCTAGTCAGGGATTCTGCCTGATGCACTCTTACCCAGAACACAGGCTCAACAAATGCTTTAGCCCCAGTTGTCAGCAGTGTAGGCAAAGCCACTAAGGGCCACTATCAGGCTTAAGGCAAAGCCAGAGAAAAAGGTAAAGGTAAAGGAATATAGGAAGAAAGCAAGGAAAAGAA
This sequence comes from Tolypeutes matacus, assembly GCA_026826555.1. Lineage (NCBI taxonomy): Eukaryota > Metazoa > Chordata > Mammalia > Cingulata > Chlamyphoridae > Tolypeutes > Tolypeutes matacus. The sequence goes on from JAKSZT010046586.1 coordinate 10,861,384, forward strand.
GGGAATATATAAAAGCATAGAAAAGGAGTTAATGAGAAAGAAGACAAAAAGAGAAAGGAGGCATAGAGGGTGGGAAGTGTATGAATAGCACAGACACTTGATATATTCTGTAAAGACCATTTTTTTTCCCACTCTGACAGTGAGCATTCTGGGGAAATGTGTTAAAACCAGATAATTCCACAATTAGGTTTATTTTACTTTTTCTGCTCCCCCAATTCAATTATTTACTATCTCACCTTTATACTAGGATATATGGAGGCTTTTGCCATATATTTTTAAAAAAATCAACTTTCAAATGAAATTTGCCACACAAGCTGAGCTTACCCTCAGATACTACAGTACAGCGATGACTACTGGGGGAGCATTTCCTGATCCTTGTCTGGCTGCAATGTTCATTCAGTTCATGAGTAGGTCTAAGTAAGAACTCCTGTTTATCTCAAAGAAGGAGACTGCTTTGAAGGTAGAAATTGCCCAGCTTTTTATTAGCCATACTATCTAAGATAGTGTCCTCCAAATAGTAGGTGCTCAATAAATGCTGATGGATTGAGAATCGTCTATTTGCTGCAAATTAAAGCACCATAGTTGCTGGAGGAGAAGAAAAGCAATGGTTGGACTTATCTGGGTTTGCTCTGTAAACTTAGACAAGTTACTTTACTTCTATGGGCCTTGGCTTCTTCAACTGTGAAATGGGTATAATATTACTGCTGACTCTACAGTTCATAGTGAAGCTCAAATGAGGTGATGTATATTATGTGGCAAAAAGTAAGTGCTCAAAGTTAGCCAACAAACAAAACAAAACTCTCCTTTCCCAATGCAGCCTCTTAAATGCCAACCACAGTTTAAAATAAATCATAAGTTTGTAAATATATGCTGTGACATGAAATTTAGAGTGAAAAATGCCACTATAGCTTTAAAATTTCTATAATGTTCTGCCTGGTTTCACCATGAAGCATGACCTCCTACTTCAACGGTAGTGGATCCCTGAAGGGAAAGTTAGAATGTAGAACTCAACCCCATATCCAAGATCTGCCACTTACTAGCTGCATAATCTTAAACAAGCTGCTTATCTAACTTCCTTAGGCAGATCCTGTCTGCCTGGATCATCATTATATTCTCAATGCCTAACACAGAACCTGGCATATAGCAATTATACCATAATTATTTGTTGAATCAATATGTCTGTAAAATGGGTTGTTGTAAAAATTCAATGAGATATTAACAATAGTTAATGTTTTTTTGAGTGCTCACTATGCACCAGGCACTATTCTGAATGTTTTACATTTGTTAATTCATTGAATTCTCACAATAATCTTGTGAGATAGGCAACACTATCATCATCTTCATTTCATAGAGGGGCAAACTGGATCAAAGAGAGTAAAGAAATTGCATAAAATCACATAGCTAGAAGTGAACAGAACCATGATTTTTTTTTAGGTAGTCTGGATTCAGAAGCCAACCTGGTTACCACAATGGTAGTGACTTTCAGTGTAGATATTATAATTCCCTATCCAATATCGTATTTCCTCGTTTTTTGCATTCAGCTACGTAAACCTCCACCTGCATGAGGTCCATGTGCTTTGGGAAAAGCTGCAGATAGGTGAAGCCTAAGCAAACAAACATGATCCCATTCCCCACACATGATTCATAGTTTAGGAGTCAGCACATGACCCAATTTAGGCCAATGAGAGTGCAAAAGATGCTTCTGGAGATTTCTGGGAAAGAGGCTTCCTAACTTTCTAATTCTTCCTAGAGAACTCTGTAAGTATCTTTCTCTCCCAAATTCCCCACCGCCACCTTCTGTTGACAGCCATTTTATGATCACAAAGGGGGACCAGCTTTAGAATGAAGCTGACCCAGAGGAAGACAGAGTAAACAGAGAGAACCTGGATTTTTGATGATACTATTGAATAATCAAATCAAGCCTTAAATTTTTTTTGGCAAATATAGTACAAAAAACTTTTTCTTTCTTAACTTTTTGAGAGTTAGTTGCCAACATGATGTTCCTTAATACTTTAAAATGTATTTCCTGTAAACAAGGATGTTCTCCTGAATAACCAAATTATAGCCATAAAAATCAGTAAATTAACATTGATTCATTTCTTCATCTTATCCTCAAATCCCATTTAAGTCTTGCCAATTGTCCCAATAATGACATCTTTAGCAAAAAATTCCAGCCACAAATTTTGCATTGCATTTAGTTGTCATGTTTCTTTGTCCTTTCCAATATAGAACAGTTCCTCAGTCCTTCCTCTACTCTCATATTCTTGATATTTTGGAATATTACACGACATTTGTTTTGTAGAATATTCCTTAGTTTGTGTTTGCCTGATGTTTGCTCATGATTAGATTTAGGTTATGCACCTTTGACTGGACTATCACAGAAGTGATGCTGTGTTCTTCTCATCGTATCCTGTCAGTGATACACGATGCCCACATGGATGATGCCCTCCATAACTCGATCATACTCCAGCACCACACACCAGGCTCTTCTGCCACCCACTAGGGACACCGTCCTCACCTTGTTCATGTTCCAACTCTCGGCTGCTGCAGAGCCCATCTTTCCCCCACTTCCCCACTGCAGACACCTGTTTTGCTTTTGGACTGAATTATTCAGGAATAGAAAGGAAAGGAAGGGAGAGAAGGGGAGGGAAAGGGAAGGAAGGGGAGGGGAGGGGAGGGGAGGGGAGGGGAGGGGAGAGGAGGGGAGGGAAAGATGATGAGGAAGAGGAGGAAGAAGAAGAACCAAACCCCAACTTGAAACCCATCATACCTCTTGGTTTTCAGTTGTATTGCTCAATTGATCTTCTTTGTAGCTTAAGCCAGTATGAGTTTTTCTGTTTATTTACAAGCCAAAAGTTTTTAACTAATATAATGTTCATGGCAAGGGAAATGGTTATAGCTCAAGCAATTAGGCTCCTGTCTACCATATGGGAGGTCCAGGGTTCAATTACCAGGGCCTCTTGGTGAAGGGCAGGCTGGCCCTTGTGGAGTGCTGGCCTGCATGGAGTGCTGACCCGTGCGGAGAGCTGGCGCAGCAAGATGATGAAACAAAAAGAGACACAGAGGAGAAACAATAAGAGACGCAGCAGACTAGGGAGCTGAGGTGGCACAAGAGACTGAGCGCCTCTATCCCACTCTAGAAGGTCCAAGGATCAGTTCCTGGTGTTGCCCAAAGAGAAGACAAGCAGAGAAGAATAGACAGCAAGCGCAAAACAAAGGGTGGCGATGGTGGTGGGGGGAATAAATAAATAAATAAATCTTTAAAAAAAAGTTCATGGCAAATAGTAGGCAAACAATAAATGGAAGAAATTATTTTGATGGTGATGCAGTTGTAGAAAAAACATAAATTTGGAATCATGAGACTTGAGTTTGATCCGAGCATTAGTTATGCTCCATTGGACAAGACACTTAAATTCCTGCTTCTTTAAATATAAAGCAGGGATAATAATTCTCACTTTATGGATTGCTATAAAGGTGCTTTATAAAATCTGAAGACATATGTAAATATAAAAGATTATTATTATATCTTTCTAAAATTTGCCATTGAACATGAGTTAAGTCATTAGAAAATTCCAATCCTCTCTAAAGCTCATTTGTGTTGTGCTTATATAAATGCTGGAAAAAGTATAGAAGATTGCAAACAGTCTAGAAGATCATGTCATTCTTGTGCATAGTTTGTGACACAAAATCGTCTGAACCTACCAGAAAAAAAAAGGCTAATTCACTTTATTTGCTTCTTGAAGTTTAGGCCTGCTGTCCTCAGGTGATATTGCCCAGACAAGGTTGAATTTAGTCCTATGGGACTATAGTTTTTCTGAATCAAGAGAGTGTCTTTTGTTCTTCCAGAAATAATAAAAGAAATTTTTATTGCACAATTACTATATGTCAGACACCACTCCAAGCACTTTAATTATGTTACCCCTTTCAATGTCTAAAACAATCTTATAAAATAGTCACTGTCATTATCTTCATTCTCTAGTTTAGGAAACTGAAGAACAGAGAAATTAAGTAACATGCCCTGTGTTATACTGTTGGTAAATGGTGAAGCTATGTTTCAAATTCAGGAATCCAGCTCCATATCATGCTCTCTTAACCACCCGACTATACTGCCACTTATAATCATTTCTAAAAATTAACTCTATACAGAAATGTGGTTGTAGATTAAACCATGGGTGATATATCAATTTAAATTAAATAGCAACTTGGAGTTAATAACATCAAATAAATGACATCATGTACATACGTGATTGCTATGATAGATATAGAGTATGCATTGTTGAGTATTCATAATATTAGGAAATTCCTGGTTTTTGCAAGTTGGTTAAACATGTGCTTGGAATGGGGTGCTCTTTCTAGTTACTTTATTTCAAAAGTAATATAGGACTATAAAACTGTTCAATATAGTATGGTCCAAAAAAGAAGACAAGCACTTTTTTATCCTAATATGGCAGTATTGATAGAAAGCATGATAAGATGAATAGTCAAGAATGAATGCTGCAGGAAGAGGAGCCTAAAGTCCTTATTCCCTTAGAGGGTGTGAACCTTTCTGTGAAAAGGCAGGTGGGCCCAAAGGGCTTCTGGATTTGGAATGAGTAAGAATCAGAATGTGTGCAATTAACAACTTAGGCCTTGGGGCCGTCTCAACACACTGTGGTGAGAGTGGACGGCAACAACTGAAGGCCACCATGGGTAATGCATCAGTTAGAGCCAGTGTTGGACAAGTCCAATGACTATGGAAGGAATGTCTTTTCCTGTAAGCACCTCTTGGAGAGGAGAGAAAGAGAAGGCAAGAAGAGGGGGGAAAGTGGAGGAAATTTCCTGTCAAGTGTTGAACTGAGCCGAGATGTGCTGCCTGGTGTCAAAAGTAGCTGATGAAGACAACTAGCCAAAATGAAAATAACAGTCAAAACTTTAATCACTTACTGCAATGATATAAGCAAGATGCTAATCCAAAGAAAAGTGCCAGCTCCCGGTTTCATTTTCCTCCATGGAATGGCACCAGGTGAGAGTCAGATGGATTAGCAAAGACATGGAGGGTTTCTCACTGCTGAGAGATTCCTGAAAAAAAGGCTGCTGTGGTTTTACGGATCCAGGGCTGGGGTGGGGGTGGGGGGGTGAGTGGGGGGAGACACATAGGAATGGAATAGTACTGAGTAGGGAGTCAGGATGGAGAAAAGTGTCTTCAAGTCCTCTCCTTCCTCTGCCCTGAAAAGGGTAGCTCAGCAGAGGCATCTGAAGAAGGCATTGGTTTAGAAATGCAGACATGTGTAAGAGACTGACAGGCTTTGAGTCCTCAATTGCAACTCCCTTCAAGGTCTACAATGAATTGGCTTGGCACCAAGTCTAGCATGGAAAAGTACTATGTGTTTTCCCCTTGAGACCTGTGAGGTAAAGCCTTTGTAGTTGCCTATAGCTGCGACTGAAAAGTCACACCTAGTGTTTTGGTCAGGATCAGACTCCTCAGTCCTGATTTTGTATATATACCCAAAAAGAACTGAGGAAAACATCTGCCAGTAATTCAGATTACCTTGACTTGGCAATGTTGGGTTTTCTGCCATTTGGAAGTGGAAGATAAAGAGCAAACAATTTGAGTTGTAGAAAATGAATGAAGCATACACTTCTGCACACCTGAGTTTACGGCAATCAAATTTGCTCACTACATTATCAAGTGACTATACTTCGCTATTTGTTTTCTTGAGCATCTCATCTGTGCCTGGTTTGTGTTTACTTTTTTCCATTACCTGCCTGAAATTTGGCTGCCTAGTTGAGATTTACCAAAAGAAGACTGCCTAATCTACGGAGAAAGGAAAAGCTGAAGAAAGTGCCATCAACCTCCAGAGGTATTGGAGAGGTGGGTCCTCTGTGTCCACCACAGTTATCTCATAACCCACCTGTTCTGTTACATATCTGAGCACTTTGCCTTCCCACAGCCCCACCATTCATCACATGTGTTCAAATGCATGCAGCATTACATGAAACTAGGTTATGATATCTTATGTCTTCTGCGTGTGGTTTAAACCTCAATGACACTGACCCTTCATCATTATTTCTCATGGAAAATTGTGTTTTTTAAATATATGTATTTTTAGATTACACAATTTTACAAGAACATTTCCCTTGCACAGGTCAAAGAGCACCTGTGACCTCTGAAGATCCTACGGGAGCTTTAAAACGACCTTGAATTCTTATTTGAGGCAAATTATTCTTTGAGCAGTTTCTCCTTAGTACCTTCTCTTGTGAAAGAAAATCTTTTTTGTTATTGCAAGGCTTTGTTGACAATAATTACAACCTTCTGGCTAACCTACTTCCAGGGACCAAATTTTTCTTTCTAAGTTGCATCTGGTGATATCCTTGGTCAAAAGCTTTCCTTTTTAGATACACAAACTTTGGTGTATCAGCTTATTACTTCTTGGGAGCTGAAATAAAACTCTATTTCTATTGCCTTCCAATTAGAAAGAGGTATTTATTTGTCCACTTAGAATCGACCAAGTTCCTTTTCTTGATAGTACCACTGGTTTCACTGGCACATAGTGTTTTAAGTTAGAGCTTTAGTAGCACCTCTACATTTGGCTTCTTATTGCAGTACATTGACTCACTTGTTTTGGAAAAGGTTTCAAGCACAGGAGACAAAACGACTGTGCCTCTTACCACAGAAAATACACTTAATAAAATTCAACTGGTTTCCCCAATTTGTCTGTTGAGAACAAACACTTATTATCAATAAAAATAATCATATAAATGTTTACATTAACAAAAAAGCCAATGATCTTTTTAGTCATGGAATTTTATCCAAATTGGAGTAGTCAATGGTATTTATTAGGGATTTAGTAAGTGTTAGGTTCTTTTCTAAGTGCTTTATGTATTAATTTAATTTGCACAGTCTTGGACAGTAGGAGAGTTTATTAGCCACATTTTTTCAGTGATGACTCTGAGGCTAAGAAGTTAAATCAGTTATCTGATCTCCAAATGAAGCACAGAGACAGAATTTGATCCCAGGCAGACTTGCCTCCAGGCCCCTTCTTTAAACTCTGCTGTAAACACTTTAAAGTCTTCTGACTGCCTCTCAAGAGCTATGTGTTGGTTCTAAGGCACTGTGGCAGAGTACCCTTTTCCAGGCTTGGTTCCTATATAAAGCCAATTTTGCTTGTCATTGATTTTAAATGCATTGCATCTAGCTCCATGAAACTTTGAGTTGATTTAGAATTAAATAGTATGTCTTTCAGAAAAGTTTGGACAACAATGAATTTTATTTAGGCACATATTTCTCTCATTTGGTGTATGTTTTAGCAATAAAGTTGCATCTCCCTTCCATCTAATAAGTTCTTCTTTTGACCCAAAAGGATGGCTGGACAGGTAGTGGATGGGCTAGCCCACATATTTTATCCTTCTTCACTCTCACCATTAAGTCTAGTATCTAAACCAAGGTGCACTAATTTTTCCTGATGATTAAAAAGATAGGATTTGTTGCAAAAAATACCATTAATGGCCAAAGGTACTTCTACACTAGCAAAATATTATAACTCAAAACAGATATATTGCTTATTCTATCTACAGTCAAATTTTATTATCCTAAACTATGACTCATTTTCCAGGATTTTTTAATGCTAGAAATGGTATATTTTACCAATGCATAAGATACTTAAGTTTTTGGATTTTTATTTTTCACATGATTCAAGTTCAAAGAAGACTCAGTTTATATTATAAAATTTAGATGAGAAATAAAGAACAAATAACAAAAAGAAGGGTACTAAATCTGCATGGTCTTAGTACTATGTTCAACCAGTGACCACTTTTGAAAAATACACAAATGACAAGAAAACAACTGAGAACAGCTGCGTGAATTAGAAATGATAGTAAAGGGAAAAGGGCAATTGGCCAAAGAATACTTATCAGGTAGCCTGGGAAGCTACCACATAGCCTTGGTCCTCTCTATCATTCTGTCTGGAGCTGGACGTGAAAAGAGCTCAACGCCATCAAATCAAATCCACAGGCAAATTCTATAACTGGTGGTGCGTTCTTGGAGACCAAGTCAGCTCACCCTTCCAAGACCTGTCTGGAGGTCCTGACTGGGTCAGTGAAAGGTTAAGGTGAATGAGCTTAAAGTAAAGCCTGCTTTTATCGTCTGTAGCTGACCAAAAGAAAAGAAAATTTCATGGTCAAATTCTGTGCTTTTACTGTTAATATTAGAGATATTAATAGGCGTATCTCTAATTCTTGCACAAGAATTCACAGTGTCAGATTGCCACATAGATATAATAATAAACAGAAGCCACAAATGTATTTCAGGACGTATGTCAGAATATTAAAAACGTGATTTTTATGTGCTCCTCCTTCATCTTCTCTACACACACATACACACACACATACACACAACACACTATTGAGTCAAACAAAAGTAAACCAATAATTTGTTAAGGAATTCCTCCATAATACGAGAATAATTAACATTTTCAATTTAGCCCTGTTAGAATGTACATGTACACACATGCACATAATTATCTAGTGGTGGAGGTAGTCATAATACAAACTGAATTTTCCTCAAAAACAGTGAGAATCTGGTGTTTTAAAAAGTATGATATCAACAAGAATATAGCTTCTCAAAAGTCCTTGCTGCCTTGCTGAATCACAACAGCAAGTCACTTTGGAGTGCACTGGGGCAAATCACATCATGTCATTATGTCATGGATCATAATGAAGCACAGAGGCTGATGGAACCAACAGGCCTCAATGCTAATCTCGATGCCAGACTAGAGGCCTGAGAAGTTTTCTGATGGGGGTAAGGGGGAAGAGATTGAAAGCTAAAGCTAATGATTAAAGCAAAATAAACCCCATAGGTGAAATTATTTCAATAGCAACATGTCTCATAGTCAAAGTTTTGATGATTAATAAAATGAATAGAGCAGATCAGAAATTCCCAGGCCTTTTTGGGCCACTTAGGAGAAGGTCAGTCAACACACAGCAGATTGTGTGCTGCCTGGGGACCAGGCCAGAGCCAGAGTCCAGAGGTGCACGGAGAAGACGGGAGTAGATTGGGGTCATTGCAAAGGAAATGATTCTTTCTTCTCCTAAAGTTAGAAAATGTAGAAATGCATGCATCATTTGTACATGTCCTATTTAGTTTTTAATATTAACAAACCTCAGAAAACGTGTTTTCTTTTTAAATTTCATTGAAAACCATTTTTTTTAAAAGAATTATAAATAACAACATGCAAGTCCATATACAAAAAAGTTATGCTATTATAATAGGTCAGTTTAAAGGATTTTTATTTCAGTTTCATTCATTTTTCCTGAATCTGAAAGTAATACAGGTCCAGTATAGAAAATCTGAAAAATGTATGGAGGAAAAGAAACAACACCTGATATTTCTGCTATCAATGTTAACTACTGCTCATATTTAGGTGTATTTTCTTTCCAGTGTTTTACCATGACACAGGTTTTTTCCCCATAATTTAAACAGTTTTATATTGTGACTTGTTTAACTTAATGATATATACTTTTGTCATTAAAACTACTTGTAAGGGGATGGATGTGGCTCAAATAGTTGGGCATCCATCTCCCATATGGAGGGACCCAAGTTCAATCCCTGGGACCTTCCAGTAAAACAACAACAACAACAACAAATAACTAATTGTAACCATTTTTAATGGCAGCATTATACTCCACCATACTCAATGACTGTAATGCATTCACCCATTCCCATAGTGTTGGATATTTATTGTTTCTACATTTTTGTTATTATTATTAACTCTGTGATGGAGATCTTTGAATAAGGCTCATTGTTCACATTTCTGACATTTTTGACAAAAGACTGATCTTATGTTTTGTTTTGTTTTTACTTTATGCTCCTATTTGGAGGAAAATAAAAAAGGTCACAAGTGGAGTCCTCCCTGGGAAAATTCTTGACCTTATTTTTCAGTTTAATTGTATGATTAACCAGTGAATGTATTAAATACATGTGATGTAATTCACAGAAATCATCATTGTTCCAACTTTACCCATAACACATATAAGATGAAGAGCTGATCTGAGGTCTTGTGAAGTTCAGAATACTGTGATTGGAGATTCATTGCTTTAGGCATTGTAGAAATGCAACACTTTAAGGCTGAGTAACTTATTCCATAGAAACTACCATCGCTAGATAAATGATACCTAGGGAAAGTTATAAATATCTATCACTTGATTTCAACTGAAGAATGTAATACCGCAATGCTGACTCCCCTGTCCCCATCAGATCATAAACAATGATAAACTTCCCCTCTGATTTGACATGGCAGCTGAATCTACTGCATCCATTTCTGCCTCTACAAGACTGTCAATCTCACCACTGAATAATATAAGGCCCACATTTGCCAAGTCTCTTACTAACATGCCAGATGGAGGAAAACTGCCACCATATCCAATTTGTAAGCTTGAGTCTCTGATCACAGAGAAAAAAAAACAATCATGGTTCTTGTGGCCAAGAATAGAAAACATCATGTGATGATCCCTGAATGACGGGCTTGTGGAAGAGGAAAAAGGAGGGTTGGATAGGCTGATGACACAATCCACCTATTGCTAGGTGGAGTTAATGCTTATTTATGTAATTAAATTAAGGCTACATTTTAACAAGAATGGGTGTGCTTCAGATAGTATTTCTTCTCAAGTTTTCAAAATTGTTGTAGTTCTAAAACCCTTTGATAAATGAGTTTTTCAAGGATATGCTTAAATAGTGGATCAGGGAAAAGTAAAATATACCATAGATTAGGGAATTAGCCTAATCAGAGTGTAAATATTTTAGAATGTCAGTCTGTACAGGGTAAGACCATGCTTATTTCTATAACTCTGTTTAGATCTGCCATATAGTTGTACATATTTAGGCCTAGTTTTCCCTGTGTGATGATAATGATTGGAGTAATAATAATAAAACTTTGAATTTTCATAGTACCTTATAGGCAATTTAATGGTCATATCCTTGATCTCATTATGATGCACACACACTTACATGAAAAAAATAAACAACGGAAAGGTCAATAGAAATGATATTAATATATGAAGAAACTGAGACTCAGAGAAGATAAGTGTTATATCCAGTACTTCACATCCAGTAAAATGAGAGTCTGGGACTGATATCTCAGCCTTCTCATTTCATGTCTTTCTATAACACCTTGCTTGATGATTCATCAAATCAAATATTTTAAACATAGCATCAGGGAACTGGAATTGGAACTCTTATATAAGGGTGCTGAGGGTGGAGCTTACTGGCTATGGCTTAATGTGGTGGGTCTCAGAACCTTCAATGGTGGAGTGTTCAGATTATCATCTCAAGTGTTAATCATTAGCAGAATAAACTATTTTATGTGATTCCGAGAAGAAATATAAGATTTGCATTTTTTTTTTTTTTAACCACTGTGGTGTTTCTTCCTGTTCTAGCATTTCTTTTCTTATATCTTTAATGTTTATTTCCTAGGTAGTTTGCTTTTCAGTTATGGTCAAAGTCAGTGAAAGTGTTACCCATTATCAGAGCAGCATGTCAGCTGGTAGAGTGGAAAACCAACATGGACTTTGGAGACGTAGGCACTGGACTTGGTTTTCAGTAATCTTGGCGCATTGACTCAAAGGGAAGTTTATAAAAGTCAACGGATGAATGTATGTGAAAATGTAGTAAAGAGTAATGAACACACATGATTTTGGTATGTTATGAGTAGTGTGATATTTTAAAAATGACATTGTACTTCTGTGTGAGTGTATGTGTGCCTGCATCTGTATGTCTGTGACTGCATGTGTTACCACATACGTATGTGTGTAATACCTATGTGTGTGTCTTGTGTGTGCATGATATATATACATATGCATGTGTGAATATTTTATATTGTAAGAAAAAAAGGTTTGGGTGATTGGTTGGAGATCTGGACTGGTAGCCCACTGCTCCACTAAGATACCTTTATTTTAGGCACATGAAACATATTATAATACTTGACTCTGTGAATAGAATTGACATTCACACATGAACTAATAATATTAAATTATTAACTTCTTAGGGCTTTTGGTCTTCTCTGAAGTCTTTGCCAAAAAAGAGAGGGAAAGGACCCAGCATTTGAAGATATTCTCAGTGTGACCTAATCACCCACTTGATTAATTGCAATTCCTCAGAGCATAGAAGAGCATAAGGTCTACCCTGAGTCTGTCCTTTGTCTTTCTCACATCTTCACCTCTTCTTAATAGACCACCAGGGAGCTTGGAGAGCATACTCTAGGTTTCCCCAGCTTCCCTGATTATCACAGCTTGCATAGTGGAAAGACTAGATTTCCCTACATTACAGAGCTTCCTGTGTTACAATTCATGGCACTCCCCAAATACCTCTTTTCTACTCCTTACCACAATGGGTGTCATTCTTTATTGTCATGTTTTACTTTTAGATTCTCTGACCATAAAGGAAGTGGCTGTCATATTCGTGCCTGATGCACTGTAGATGGCCACGGACCAAATGCTGGCCTGAAGGCGTAAGGGAATGAATAGCAGGTAACAGGGAAGTGCCCAGGATCTGATGCAAATGCTGAGCATAAAGAATTAGTTCTGGAGGTGGAATCCTTCTCCTCTGCTGATGAGGCGAACAAAGCCAATTTTTAAAATAACTACATTGTAAATAGCACTAATGGCAGAATTTAGTGTGGAATGAGACAACTCAAGTCAAAAAAATAAAAATGAAAAAGAACCTTTTTTCCCTATATGAGATTTCAGGCTATTCTGCTGAGTGCAAAATTCTTTTGTAAACTTGAAAATGGAGAAAGGAAGAATGCATTATTGTATAGCCATGAATGTAGGCTGAGGAACTTTGAAAAATAAAAGGAATTGAAATTCTGTACAGAAAATGTTTTAAAAAGCTAATGCACACACACTGTTGTATATTTGGGAGTAAAGTGACCATGAAAAAGAAAGAACCCCCTCCCTCCTATTAGTACCAATAAAATGTAAATGTATGCTATTTCCCAATGAGCATCAGCATATTGGATTTGTAGAGCGCTCTTTTCCAGAATTTAAAATGAAACAATCCATAGAGAGAAACTGTTCCTCTGGCAACCAAACCTTGGAAAATATCTCAACAATTTAGAATTAAAAGCAAATACATATGAACAAAAAATGCTTTCTTGATTCACACACTGGAAATCAAGCCAATCTTATTTCAAACTATTAGCAAGGAATGCCCTGCCTATTTACCTCCTGCATTTTCCCGATAATTTATAATTAGAACCCAGCAGTAAGTATTGATTTCCAATTGATGGATATCAGCTATGCCCTAATAAACTGACAGACCTTCAGAAATCTATCCAGGGAGACCTTTAGAATACATGACATGAGTTGAACATATTTTATTTAACACCAGAGGAAATTTGCATTTCATCTCTCAGGCATTTAGGAAGCCACTGTAAATGATTTAGCTTAGCTTTTAGATTTCAGAGTCATTTCATTTCAATTTGGGCACACTCTTGTATAATTCTTAGCCTTTGTTCAACCAAATGTAGACTACTGACATTTAGCATGTGGAATAACATGTCAAAAATATGGGATGCTTAAATTCACGGTTTGTGGATTTAGTAAAGATGTGAAATAAAGCCTTTGATGCGTGTAAAAATCACAGTAAAATGTAAGTGAAACCTAATTGTAAAATGTAAATGAGGTCTAATTGTTTACCATGCTCTTGTAACTGAAATCCTGCTGGGTAATATGCCACAGCATCCCCCGGGACCCAGTAATGCTGCGTTCAATGACGTCCAGGGAGCTTTAGCACTGGCAAATACTGTCATTGTTTATGAGCAAATGGGTGGGGCATTTCTTCCCGGAGCCAGATCTTCTGTTTTGTATTGTTGGCAGCCTATTCAAGGCACAGCTGCTGAGAATTAGGTAGGAAGCAAGGAATTGGGGCCCTTAAAAGATTGCTCAGAGTGAACGGAGGTTCCTAGGCACTATTTTTATAGTAACTCTCCTAATCCAAGAAAAAAATAAAGTGGAGAAGGTCTTATCATCAAGACTTTGCATTACCTAATGTGTCAATTTACCATCACTATCCTTTAGATTTTGGTAGCAGGAAACAAGTTTTGTGTTGTTGTTTTTTAAGGAAGATAGCACCAAACACTCAGGTTTAATATAAAGTGCGGCCCTTGAACATTTCTATGTGGATTTTGTTTGTTTTCCAGAAAAAAGGGGTCCTATTAGCAGGTTCATTTGTATAATAATCATTCATTAAAACAGACTCTATGGCAATGAGATACTACTGCACTTGAATTCCAGTGCAAAGCCTTTAAAAAGCTAAAATGTCAAAACAATAAAACTAATTAAGGCAACAAAATAGCTTTTTCCAGCTTAATGACAAGCTGGTCCAAAAACACACTTCAATGATTTTTCTTTCCTCCAGAGACAATTTAAGGAAAGCAAGGATAGAATTTTCTGCAATCATTATCTAGCTCAGCGTCTTCTAGGAATGTAGCCTAACTGAACTGTCTGGCAGACGGGGTACGTCTAATTTTGACTAGCTGCTCTCCATCCCTCCCTCCTGACTTCCCTCCCCCCTCCTCCCTTCCCCACCCCCGTCCTCCCTACTCCCCCTCTCCTTCCCTTCCTCTACACCTGCCTTCTACAAACATTTTTGAGGGTTTACTATATTCTAGGCTCTTGGAGGAATACCAAACTGAGCCAGCTGTGGGTCCTGAATTCAAATAACTGATGGCTGAGAAAGGGTGACAATACAGACATAACTTAAATCCAACAGAAAAGTTGTAAGAATAGTATACTGGATTCCCATGTAACCTCCACCCACCTAGAGACCGGATTCAAAGTTTGCCAAAGTTAGCAAAATTTTTGATAGTAAAGGAGCCAATCCACCATCACAGGTTGTTCCCAATTATCACTTCTCTCTAGTCTCTGAGCTGGACTATTCCACAGTCTTTCTTTGATTTTAATGACCTTATCATTTTTGAAGATTATATGTCAGTCATTTTGTAGTGTCTCTCAGTTCAGATCTGTTGTTTCCTCATGATTAGATCCTTGCTGATATATTTTTGGCTTGAATATCACAGATATTGTGTTTTTTTCATTACATCCTATTGGGTGGCACATGGTGTCTATCTTTCCCCTTACTTGTGGTGACATTTGTCGCTTGATTTAGACAGTGTCTGCCAGAGTTTTCCACTATAAAGTTACTTTTAAAAAAATATGGATTTTGTGGGTAGATACTTTGAGACTATATGCAAAATGCTGTTTTTTCTTGACCCCATGTTCACCCACCAGTTCTAACATTCATTGATGTTTTCTAATATGATTATTCTCTTTATATTTATTATTTCTATTTATTAGTTGGCTTTCTGTTACAAGGAGCATTTTACTCTTCTCATTATTTATGTCTGTCTATTTACTCAGTGTTGACTCTAGATTCCTACTTCCTGAAAAACCCTATTATTCAATGGGTTATAATAGATTTCCATTATTACTTATTTTGGTGCTCAGTTTTACCCAGATTTGTCCAGTGGTAGTTCCTTCAAACTTGCTTCTATGTCTTTTTTATATATTCCCATTATTTTTTGAGCATTTCCTTGATTTCTGGTACCACAAAATGTTCCAGATTCATCTTGTACCACAACCCTGGAAATTACCATTTTTCCAAGGATTTCCAATACCTTTAGTGTTGTATGTAGTGTTTGGAAATCAACCTGTGGTGTCACTGCTCCTTGGCTTTTTCAGTGTACAGAGTTAGTGCAGAATGTACATACAGACACATACATACATATATGTACCCATTTACAAGTATATTTCTTTTAGAGCTATCTATCTATCATCTATCTATCTATCATCTATCTATCTATCTATCTATCTATCTATCTATCTATCTATCTATCTATCTATCTATCTATCTATCATCTATCGGAAACCTTGATTTTATACCTAAACCTCGACTTCTAAGTCAACACTGTAAGATTCATTCTATCCTTTCTTTTGTACCTCTCTTCTCTGACTGGGAGAAACCTGGCTCCCATTATCTTAATTTCCCTGTATTTAGTCAATCTCCTGACTACCCCACTCTACCCCTCCAAACCAGGCCTGACAGGCAGTTTGCCATATTCTGATGCTATCTTACACCCCTACCCTCTCACATGTTCCACCCAAAGCTTATTTCCTTCCAATTGCTGGCCCAAATTCTTGTTCAGGCCTGCCTAATGCCTTTTGAAGGAAGGAGTGAAGGAAAGAAGGAAGGATGAAAGGAAGGAAGGATGAGAGGAAAGAAGGGAGGGAGGGGCCAATAAATTTTTTTAAAGAAGGGAAGGAAATAGGGAGAGGAAGGGCGGGTGTTTGCTTTTGACAATTGCATACTTGATGTATAAACAGCCTTTCATTTTAAATACAATTGATTTTTATTTGAGAGCTGTTCTGTTTGTTTATTCAAGTTCAATTTTGGTTTACAGAGCAGTTACTTAACTCCACTTGCACAGTTCTCCTCATATATTATCACAGTAGCCATCAGACACTCCTTCAGAAACTCATGGAATGCCAAGACCATTTGGGTTGTTCTCTTCAATAATTCTTCATGTTCTTTTCTATAATAATCAATAATCAATATAAACAATTATATAATCAATAATATTCATTAGATAGCAAAACGATTAATTTTGTTTCACTAATATTACACATTCATTCAACACTTAAATTTGAAACAGAAACTACACTCACTGTTGTAATGCAATCCCTGTGAATCCATGGTGTCACTCATCTTCAGTGTCTCACAGGGAAATGAAGGAAGACACGTTGATGAGGTATTTGAGTGGGGTCCTGAGGAGTAGGTAGGGTTTAGAGAAATGTTTCTTCAACTATATTTCTTAGAGCATCAGTCCTGTGTTATGCTCTTCAAAAATGTGTTCTATGGTCAAATAAACTTGGAAATTGTATTATCCATACACTTACCTTAGAAAATCACAGAAGGCCTTAAGAAGTCCTCTAGTAAATAAATTTGCTCAACTTCACTTCAGTCAGCTTTTCCCCATACTTGTTTAATGATAAAAACCTTTTGCATATGGTTATTAATTAGGAAAAATGGATTTAGATACATGGAAATAAGGGATCATTAAGAGTGAAAGAAAGGAAAGTATCCCAGGTTGGCAGAAAAATGTGACAAGAAGTAGCACTACACAAAGCTAAAAGTACAAGGACCAAGTAATGAAAGTAGGCTCAGTATTTTGAACTTTAGTCAAACAATGATTATAAAAGGGAATTAAGATATTTTCTGTACTTATTCTTTACAAGTTTAAAGAGAAGAACTCACTTGATTGGGTGCTCACTACATCTCAGCTATACCCAAACACTCGTGGGCACATCACCAAGGATCTAAACCATCTATCCCATAGCTTACTCTCCACATTAACATGGCTTTACTCTTCTATTGTCTTCATTGGGCAAACGACTTGATTGTTCATCACAGGTCCACCAACTCTACAAAAAAAAGCTTATAGACAATTTACAAGGTCCCAAGATTCTTTAAATCCCTTGCCTTAAAGCTTTGCTGCTTCCATCAATCCTAAACTGTTATATCATGATCCTCACCCAATCCTAATCTGGCCCCTATATTGACATACCTATTAACTCAAAATTAGAATTCTCACTAAATTTTGGCCTTGCCTTCTGTCTCTGAGCCACTTTCAAAACCCTGTTTTCCTTTACTGTGGTAAGCAAGAAACCCAGTTCTGTCTTATCAACATAATATTTCGGTGATATTTGAGGAGTAGATATTTATCTATAATCTATCTATCTATCTATCTATCTATCTATCTATCTATCTATCTATCTATCATCTATCACTCTCTATATAATCTATAAATATCTATTTATCCATTTTTTTCTTTGTTTGAATTTCATTTCATTTTATTTTTTTTTATTAGAGAAAAATCATGCAGAAAATACAGAGCTGCCATACATCCCTCTCCCCATTATAAACACCTAGCATTAGTGTAATACATTTCTTTCAACTGATGAAAGAATATTATAATAATTGTACTAACTATAGTCCATGGTTTATATTAGGGTTCACTATTTGTATTGTACAATCTTATGGGGTTTTTTATTAAAAAATTTATTCTACGGGAAACGGGGCACAGCCGGAAAGGGGACTGTCCCCTCGCCTGTCACGCACTGCAAGTTCGTGGGGAACCTGGTGCTAAACCACTCGTAGAGGACCTGCTTCCGGGTCTGGGTTTCATATGTAGCAGAGCAGCTCCCTCGCTGCGATCTACTGAAAGTCAGCCCTCGACACAAGGGTTTGGAAAAAAAAAAAAAAAGAAACAAAAAAAATAAAAAGAAAAAACAAAAGATGAAAAAAAATTTATTCTAGTAATATATATAGAACAAAAGTTATCCCCTTTTAGCCACATTCAAATATGTAATTCAGCACTGTTAATATTTTAAAGTATTTTTTAAAAACTGCAAATCCTCAACATTTAAAATTTGCCAAATAAAGTAATGGTTATGGAGAGGATCCCTTAGCCCTGCCAGGCAGCAGGGTTCAGACCTCTAAGTCAGTAACATCTATAGTTAGAATATTGGCCTCAGTTTTGCTAGGGTCCTCACTTTATGGTTGAGACAAATATAAGAGGTATGAGTAAATGGGACTTGTCAGCTCTGGAAGACTGACAAAGTGACTGTTCTGGTCATGAGCTCATGAGGAATCCAAGACCCCCCAGGGGAGGAGGAAGCAGTTTGAAATAGGCCAATAGAATTACTGCTGAGTTTAAACTACGGTAACATCTATTAACTCTTCGTGTTTCTCTTATGGTGTATAGCTCCTTCACATCCGTTTCCTATCTGTCCATTAGGTCAACAATGTTTTACTTATTGATTTGTAAGAACACTTTATATGGTAAAGATAATAACCCTTTGTATCTCATGCATGTAGAAATATTTTTGTCAGTTTATAATGGGCATTTTATGTTTTCTGATGTGCAGAATCTTTAGATATTTTTATATTCAAATCTACCAACATTTTGTTATAGCCTATTCTTCTGCCTTATTTTTTGATTGATTTGCTCACAATGACTTCCAAACTCTGAAAATAGAGGGTCATTTATGTTGTTTTTATTTTGTTTTTAGTACCAATGGAACTTTAATATTTCAATAATAACTGGAAAGGTATTTTATCTAGAAAAGGTTCTCTAACAAAATAAAATTACTACAAAGGGTAATTAGAATGGTAGAATTTTAAATTAGAGAGAAACTTTGGGTTCATTCAATTTAATTCAAACACATTAATTTAGTGCCAGCCACACAAAAGGTGTTTTGATGGATTTCCTAAGCCAGCAGTTCTCAACTTTGGCTGGACTTTAGAATCCTTTGGGAAACATTCACTTACACTGTTATCTCAGGTCATTCCCCCAAAGATTTTGATGTACTTGGACTGGGTTAAGTCCAGGCATCAGTATTTTTTATAAAAATCTCCCCAGGTGTTTCTCATATGCAACTAGGGTTGAGAACCACTTCAGTGGTTCTTCATTTCTAGAAATAGAAACTAAGACTCAGAGAGGACTCAGAGTGTCAGAGTATAGAAAAAATTCAGGTACATTGACTGCTGGCCCAGCTTTCTTTCCACTACACCTTTTTTCTTTAAGTCACAAGAACATGGAGAGGAAAGCCTGAGAATGATTTTCACCAGTCCTGAAGGCCTTCTTTTTTCCCTCAGATTGGTAGGCAGTTGGTCTCATAATTACATTTATTCTTTTTCTGGCTTCTTTTCCTACTGTGATAACTAACATGTTAATACTTGCTTTGTTGTTGTTGTTGTTCTTTGCTTTTTTTATTTTGTGTTTTTTTTAATTTATCTTTAATATTTGCTTTTTTCCCCCGTCCCATAAGCTCAGTTTATTTTTGTTCAATCTTTTTTTAAACAATTTTTTAAAGTATGTCATTCATACATGAACATACATGAACTATAAGTGTTCAGTAAACATTGTGAACTTACAAAACAAACATGCATAACATCATACATGGCTCCCACACATCACCCTACCTCCCCCAAACACCCTGCATTGTTGTGAAACATTTGTTAACAAACCATGAAAGAGCATCATCAAAGTATTACTACTAACTATAGTCTGTATCTTCATCCCCTATACCTTTTTTTTTAAGGATTTCTTTCTTTCTTTATTTACTTTTATCCATTTTACCCCCCCACCCCCATTTTTGCTGTTTCTGTGCCCATTCGCTGGGTGATTCTGTGTCTGTTTCCTGCCCTCTCTTCTCATCCTTCTCCTACTGTCTTCACTGGGATTAGATCCTCGGAACCTCCGATGTGAGACAGAGGCATCCTACCATCTGTGCCACCTTAGTTCCTGTTTTTTTGGTGCGTCTCGTCTTGGCTGTCCGTTGTGTCACTCTCCCATTACATCATCACCTTGCTATGTGGCTTGTGGGGCCTGGCGGCTCACCTGCATATGAGGCCTGGTGGCCCACGCACCTTCTGTATTTTTCTTTTTTAAAATTTTTAATGAGAGTCCACAGGGATCAAACCCGGGTCCCTCCATATAGGAGATGGACACCCAACCATCTGAGTCACATCCGTTGCCCTGCTATATCTCTTAAGGTTGACCAAAGATACCCAAAGTTACAGTCTTTTCCCATACAGGATGGTCTATAATAAATCAGGTTTAGTTTATCACCAGCATTCTAAAAACCAGACCTAGGGAGAAAAAGTAGGTCTGGGGACACATGCATGGTTTCTAATATAGCGAATGTTTAGCCTACCCTGATTATCACAAAATCAGGACAACGAGAATATTCGCATCTAATACTTGCTTTTAATATTTCCCCTTTCCACTCTCCTTCCAATTCTCAAAGATAAAAGATCAGCAGAGAGGCTTAAATAGTCAAATATTAAATAGACATTTTCATTGATACTTCATTGACTTTCAAAACTCTGAGATTAACAGTGAGTTGAAAAGAGACCTGGGCTTGAAAACAGATGAGGGGTAGAAGAGAAATGGGACAAAAAGTGGGGCAAGACAGCAGTAAAGCTAGAAAATATAACAGAAGACTCCAATTTCTTCTGCCTTAGGCTATCTAGCTCACTTCCAGAGTGTTTAGAAGGTAATGAAACTGTCTTAAACACCAGCGATGTGGGATGAGCAAAAATGTTTGCCACAAGCAAAGCAGAGCAGTAAAAATCATTTATGAAGTTTGGGTTACAATAAGTTTTAATGCTAGGGACATAGCTTTGTATTTTCTGAGGCACCACAACAACTGGTACAGTTGTTTGGGCCATCCAAGTCCTCTTACTTTAGAAAGGAAGCCAGCCCTGAAAAGCTTGCTTTGCAAATGATTTTTGCCTGACTTCCTCCACTTACAAATAAGACGAAAATACATTTAAGAGTAAATAATCCAATTAGATGTCAGTGCTGCGTGGATTTGGCCATTTACTGTTATAATCCCAGTACCTAGGTCAGGGCCTGACACATAGGGTTTGTGCTCAATAAATACTTGTTTAAAGAATGAATGAATATCAGGTCCCAGTAATAAACTTGAATTACCATGGAGGTCAGGCTGGTTAGAGGATGACAAAATAGGGAGTGGCAAACTGGACATGTGACGGCTTAATCTTTTAAAAAAAATTTAACTAAAATTCTGTGCAATCAAGTGAAACGCTGCAGACCAAATTTGGCCCAGAGCTGCCAGTTTGTGATCTCTATACCTAGTCACCATGGTATTTTCTTAATTTTCTAGAATTTAGATAGTGAAACCAAGCTGCTGTGAGTATTTTATTTCTCCGTGATACCAGGATTTCTACAAGTTGCTCTGATGATAGATCCCAACGTTTCAAAGCTGGATGAGGCCTGAGGGATGATAAGTATGATGATTTCGTTTTTATCTACGAGGAAGCTCTTGCCCAGAGAGGGTAGTGACGTGCAAGATTAAACAATCTGGTAAGAGAGAAGCCAATTCTGGGTCCTGGGGACTTGAATCCCCAGTCTGCTGCTATTGTTCCCATACCACCCTGACTATGCACTTTATGGAAAAAGCTTTATTGCATTAATTCTCTAAATGATCATTGCTTAACTGGAACAGTGCCTGCTTTTATTTTAATTGAGATTTTATTTTCACCTGCCTGGAGCAAGGAGAGCATTATGGTATTTTAAACGAGAACTAAGGAATTACTTGCACTTCAAATATTAGCAGTTATATTCTTCTAAAAATGCATGTAGTCTGTCTATTAGAAACAGGTCATAGGTAAACCAGAGACATTTCATACTAATTGTTAAAAGCGTATTATCTGTCAAAATGTAAATTTCCCAAAGTGGGCTTTATGTGCATCATAATTTCCTTTATTACAAAATGGACTTGAAAACTCTGGCTGGTTCCTTGTCCTTCATTTCCTGTGGTGCCTCCAATTTATTTTTTCACAGCTTTAACAGCTTTCCCACTGTGATTTTCTATATCTGTTGCAAATGTTCAGCAATTTACAGAGGAAATTTTGGTCCGTGGCTTTCTGCTTTTAGCTTTTCATGTATAAAGATTAAAGAATGAACGTGCAATCAGCAGATATATAGAAAACATCTCCTGCTAGAATAAAATAGATGGTTCAACTTCTGAAGCCCCAATGGAATTTATAGTATCTACCTACAGCACTTCTTCTTTTGTATTGTGCCTCCTGATAAATAGGCTCCCAGAAGAGACAATTTGGGAAGATAGAAAGTACTTTATTTTTCTTTATAGCATGACATAGCATTGTCCAGGCCTTGCAGGTGGGAAAAACATAGGAAGCAGAAAGGCAGAAGGAGACCTAGGGGTGATAGTAACTGACAAATCAAAAGAAACTTTACACTGCCTAATGCTAACCTTAGAAGCTAATGCTCTTTTGGTTAAAAAGCACAGGATTTGAGATTTCATGTAGATAGATCATCAGCTGTTGCTACCTCAGGACTTAAAACCATGGCAATGCAGTCAGGCACAGACTTGTACATTTCGTTAGAGGAAAAATGTTGGTTCCTGATATTGTATACCATTGGGGTGTGTGTGTGTGTGGGAGGTGTGGGTGGGGGGGAGGTGTGGGTGGGAGGCGAGGCAGAGAGAGCGAGAGAGAGAGAGCGAGAGAGAGAGAGAGAGAGAGAGAGAGAGAGAGAGAGGAGAGAGGTTTTTGCATTTCTTTAGTAAAATGCTGGCATCCATAAACATGGTTTTCTTTGAGGACAAATCTATAAAAGCACAGCTAAAACAGAGGGAAAGGAAGTACTCAATCTGCCCGGGTTGCTATCACTCGTCTGTAGTGCGAATGGAGAGTACTTCTCAGGCTGCAAGGGTGCCATTTGCGTTAGATCTCAAATCCAATCTGTCTGCACCTGATAGACCTGCCCCAAACCACTCTTCCAGAAACAAGAACTACAATTTCAGAAATGCATTAATACAAAAGCTTTTATTTCCATCTTTATCTTTGCACTTTTTTTATTTTTCTGGACGTGATGGAAAGACGTGAGCTGTTCTAGGGGTTCTAACTCAGCACGTGCATTTGAAGGCACATTTTTGCTGCCCAGTTATTGATGAGACTGGATATGTACAGTGCATGGAGTGTAGGACTGTGAACAGTTAGGAGTTTCAAGAACACATTAACTTAATTTTAAATTACACGTTTAAATAGTGTAATCTTCTGCTAGGATATTCATATCTAACCTCCTATTATGTCCCTACTGCCATTATGCTTTTAAAGACCGTCTTCATTTCTTGTCTGGAATACATTTTTAATAATCACCTAACTAGGTTGCCTTTTCAATAGAGTTTTTCCATTGCCTCAAAATGAGGCTTCCTCAAAATGAGTTGCTCCTTGTTCAAGAACCTTAGCAGTTCCTCATCACCTCCAGAATGAATTCTAAACTAATTAATCAGAACTCTAGGCTGGACATCATCTACTCACTTCGCTCATTGGGCCCCCTGCTAAGATCTCCTTTCTGACCCCAAAGTATCTGTCCCTCTCTGCAGTTGTTCAATAATCCTGGTACTTTCAATCTCTGGCCTAGTGCTTGTGATGTTCCCTCAACCTGGAAGGGCCCTCACTACATGGCTGTCCATCACCATTCTCCTCCTCTTCAAAGGTCCTGTCTTCTTAGCCTTTCCCCGCTAGCCCAAGTCAGAGTGAATTACTCCTTACTTTTATTCTGCTTTTACTTGGAAGAGACAATACCTGTGTCCCCTGCAAGTGTATGAGGTATTCATAGTCAGGCTGTGTCTAGAAAATCTTTGTAAACTGGTATATGGGCCTTGTGCTTAATAAAGACTTGTTGAATGAACAAGTAAATGTCAACTTCTGCAGAGCTGTCCAGAGACCTGGATGACTAAGGTAAAATCTCTGTGGAAGGACCTGTTTAAAAGCAGTTGCCCCGCTAGCCTGCCATAGACTTGTTTTCTCCTTCTGCCACACCACACTTTGAATTTCCTCTTGGTGGCCTTCCTGTGATGTAGCTAGCAAAAGTGCAAACACTCCAGAAGTTCTCTGCTAAAATGTATGTTCCAAGGAAGTGCATAAGCCTTTTTGATATTGATCCACAATGGTGGTTCAGATGGTCCCCAAGGAAGTCGTGGTGAACATAGCCTAGAAAATGAAGGACAGGTGAATGACAATGGAATGCGGAAGATGTTAAGGAGATGGGGCATGGGGGTGGGGACACAGAGCAGGAACAACAGCCACAGAAATAATTCTGACTTTTTTTTTTTCCCACTGAATGCTTGCTTTTTGCCAGTCATTGCTCTAAGTACTTTGAACATACTAATTTATTTTATTTTCACACTGACTCTGGAAGAGTAAGGCCAGGCACTAGTGGCTTGATGGGCATCTGCAGCTTACCTTGGGACTTGGGCCCAGGCAGATGGGCAGTGGTAAGAAGGCACTAGTTCATCGGAGAGAGGAGCCTTAGCAGCAAGGTGCTAGACTGGATTGCTGTGGGAGGCAGAGAAGGGGTTAGGGGGAAATTCTTATCGTCTTACAAGTCACAACCCCCTTACCAACTATCACCCACTGTTTAAGAGTACGGATCATTAAGTAAGAAAATAAAAGAGAGGACTTTTGGTATTATAAATATGTCATTATATATAATGACATATTTGAAATGAGGATATATGTTCACTTTTGTGAACCAATTAAAAGTGTGCAGAGGCCATATTAGCTAAAACTGTTCTAAACTGAGATTTAAGTTGGGTGCTGGAGGCAGCACCTAGATGACAATGGTTTATAGCCTTGCCCCTCTTAGGTCCACAGATAAGCACTATCAGTGTTGGAATCGGTATTAGTGTCGGTGCATTAGAAATGCAGAATCTTGGATTCCGCTTGAAAACTACTATATCAGAATCTGCATTTTAACACTATCTCCAATGATGTAGATTAAAATTTAGGAATCACTATTACACAGTATCAAGTAAGAAACATCTGTCAAGGTAGGGATTTCAGCTTATAGAGAATTTGGGTGGGGCAGTCTTACAGCACAGCTGGTGAAGCTAACATCCTACCTGGTAGAGGACCCAAGAGTTGGGACCCAATATTTAAGTTTCTCCTATCAATACCAAGCTTCTCCAAGATGGAGCAGGCCAACAGAAGTTTCTGTGCACGTGTTCCTTGAACTGGATCCCTTGAGCTCAGAGGTGCAATGAGACCTGACTTTTCTACTCCCCAGTTACCAATTGCATATAGGTCTCCCCACCTCAGTTTCTGTTCTCTGGATCTAGAGGTAAGAGAAAGGAAAAGGAGTGATGAGGGAGAAGCTTAGAGAGCTACAGGTCATACTTTTTGTCTTACATTATTTCATTCGTGGCTGAGCCTGGAGTAAAAACAAATTCTTGTGAAGGGAAATGAAGGAAATCTGATTAATAAATTAAATTTATGTTCAAAACTCAATATGCCGAGACCTGGAAAATGTGATGGCAGACACCTCACTTTGGTATCACTGTTGGTGTTTTCACCATCATTTAATAAGAATCTCTTTGCTGTCTGTTTTAGTTTCCTAACTGCTGAAGCAAATATCATATAATGGTTTGGCTTAACAACAGGAATTTATTGGCTCACAGTTTCAGAGTCTAGGGGGCGCACTTCCTCCTGGGGTCAGTACCTTCTGATTGCCCACAATCCTTGGGGTTCCTTGGCTTCTCTGTCACCTGGCAATGCACATGGTAGAATCTTTTCTTTTCTCTTCTGGGTTCCATTGGCCTCCAACTTCTGGCTGCTCCCCGTGGCTTCTCTTTTGTTCTGTCTGAATATTATCTGCTTATAAAGGATTCCAGTAATCTGGATTAAAACCCAAACTGATTCCATCAGGCCTCACCTTAATTGAAGTAACATCTTTTTTTTTTTTTTTTACCAGGAGGTCCCGGGTATCGAACCCGGGTCCCTCCATATGGGAGACAGACGCCCAACCATTTGAGCCACATCCGTCCCCAGAAGTAACATCTTTAAGAGATCCTATTTACAATGAGTCCATGCCCATAGGACCAAAGATTGGGACCTGAACATGCCTTTTGTGGGGCACATGATTAAATCTCCAACAGTGTCCATTGCTCTACCTGCATGACTTCTTATTCTTACAGCAATGCTATAAGGTAGAGATGGTCATTCCTATGTGACTGATGCAAAACCTGAAGCTCAGGGGCTACAATTTGTGCCAGAGATGAAGTTCCAATTCAGGGCTGTCCCAAAGCATGTAGCGCTTATCCTAAGCTGTGTGTCTGCTCATCCTCCGTTCTTTCTCCCTCCTCTGCCTTCCCTCCTTCTCTAATGTCCTGCTGAACATGCACAAAAAGGGCCTCTACCTCTTTCATGAACTCACTTTCCTCATCTGTGAACTCAACTTGTTAAAATGGATGCTCTTTGAGATACCACCAAGCTCCATGTTTCTATAAACTATTAAAAGGGCAACCCCACACAAGCAGATGCCCAGCCACTTAACTCCAAAGTTTTTTTTTTTTCTCCAAATAATGCATCTTTAAATTTAAAGAGACAAAAATAACAGTATGATGGGCATCCAGGTGTATAAATAAAAAGCCTCATATGATCCCTTTTCCTCCTCCTTTGTCTCTGACTGATGAGCTAGGCCTAGAAAGATGGTGAGAGAAGGGCCTTGGCTTATAACATAAGGGTGGGCAGAGAGGAAGTGGGAAGGAGAAGGAGCTTTGAAGGGGAAGGAGCAGAGGAAACAAAGAGTATATGATGGAGTATATGAAGATAGGCACTTGCCCTATTTCTCTAGTAACATAAAAAGTTAAAAATAAGATTATATATAAAGCTTCTTAATAAGATAATTTCTGAAAATGGGAGCGAGAATAACAGTTGGTGAGAGCAGGGTGTGGGAAGTGGAGATGTGCCAAAATTGAACTTTTCCTTTTTGCTTCCCAATGCGAAAACAGTGCACTCCTCCTTCTTCAGCATCACTCCAAAGGATTAAGCACAGCTCTTCTGCAGAAGATCAATGATAAATATTGCTGACTGAATATTTTTCCAGAACAAAGACTGATAGCCATCATGTTACTGATAAGAGGATATGAAGAAAGCAAAGAACATTTTAAGATACTGCTTCAATACAATAGAAAGGATTAAGTTGAGAAAATTAACATCAGAGTTTTCAAAACATGAACAGTCTGAATTTGGATATTGTTAGAAAAAGTAAGGCACAAATAATGCAAATAATATGTAACAGTGTATATCAATGCTGTCTAATAATATATTGTCCTCCAGAGCCTTCTCCTCCAAACCAACCCTAGGAATACTTAAGCCCAATATATCATGTTGGTAGAAATGCAAAATAAAGTCTACATTGGATCAGATAAGAATGGTTGCCTCCATTTCTAATGAGAAGCCCCGAGTGCAATTAATGAAAGCTATGTAAATGCGCTCCAGGCTGTTAAGATTACAAACCGAGTTCAGGGCTGCGGATAAAGAATTGGGAGAATAGGATCCACGATCAATTACAGAGAAGGTCTTCCTATCTCGGACAGGCACACACATTTTGATATCTCATCGGGGAACCAATTGCATGCAGGCGCCTTTTGGAAGAAAGATGTAGGAACATGCTCCCTCCTATTTGGGGAATGATACAAGGGGGCTATTTTAAATGATTAATTAAAGGGAATCAATCTTCATTGGTTTGCTACTGACGTGAAAAGCGCCATGCCTGTGCAATAATCGCATGCAATTATTCAACTACCCCTTTGGCAAGGACAACGTAATTAGTCCTGGTGGTGTCGAGAGATTCTCTTTATTCCCAACAAATTGGCAGTTTTAATCAAGTGTTGCTGGAAATTTATCATAACACAGGGAAAACAATAGGTGAAGGTACAGGGCCCCAAGCTGTGTGACTACTATCTACGATGGTACAAATTTACAATGCTAACAACATGATAAATACCACCAATCCGTGAATATGTTGATTATAATTTCATATCAGCATCAAGCCTTGGCAGTTCTTATTTGTTTAGAAACATGGCTGTAACCCTTTTTGTGCTGATTTACATTGGCTTGTGGGGGAAGCTGAGGTAAGCCCTCTCTGCTGAACTCTGCAAGGATCAGACTGGTAGTCTAGAAACAAGGGAAGAAGCATCCAGCAGTACTAACTTCCTCCAACTGGAGGGGCCTGGGTAGCTGCCCGAGCCAGAGCAACACACATAAGGCTCGAAGCAAGCTCCCATGTTCTATTTTGTGTTTCACTCAGAAGAGTCTTCTGTGGGGGTGATTTTCCAGGTATCTAAGGAAGGGCCTTCCCTCCTTCCCCTCTATTCCTTTCTTTTATGCATTTTCCTGCCTCCTAAAATCTTTGCTTAAAAATAATAGCTAGTAGTTGCCAAGGGTGGAGGGAGGGAAGGCTGGAGAGAAACTGCTTAATGGATATGGGTTTTCTCTTTTTTGGAGTGATGGAAATGTTTTGGAACCAGATAGTTGTGGTGGTTGAACAACATTGTGAATAAAGAAATGCCACTGAATTGGTCACTTTAAAATGATTGCTTTTATGTTAAGTGAATTTCACAGCAATAAAATATATAATAACAGCTGATATTTATCAAGCCCTTACAACATGCTCAGTATTATTCTGAACAATTTACCTGTGTTTTCTAATGGAATGCTGTACAATACCTTATGAAAGGGAACAACTACTCTTATTTTTATCATTCCTGATTTTACAGCTGAGGAAATTGAGGCTTGGGAATGGTAGAGCAGTAGAGAAGTAAACCCAGGTGGCCCGACTCAGGTCTGGATGCCTAATCACCATCCTGTACCCCTTCCTTCTCATGGGGGTGGCTGAGGAACCCTGCGCCTCTCTTAGCCTTGTGCTCATTATTCTTAGAGGACTGTCAATAAAAATACAAAATTTACTTTATGTGCTTCAACTTGAGCTAAAATGTCACTGCTTACAATCCCTCTGCCTTCTTATCCCAAGAAGAAATCATCTCCAACACCTTCAGGGTCTTGCATATTCTGTGGTTGCATCCATGACTAGTGTATACTGGTGTGTGTGTGTGTGTTGTGGGTGGGTGGAGGGAAGAAGTATACGGGAAGGTAGAGTTTCTCCAACTTACATCATCGTAAGAACCACCTGGAGTCCTTTTTGAAAATTCAGTTTCCAGGACCCCACTCCAGATATACCAAGTTCCAGGGCAGGGCCTCAATATGTGCTAAGAAACTACTCCAAGTAGGTCCTGTGACTTTGCTTTAAGGTGGAATATCTCATAGTGTGTCCCACCAAGAGTCAGTTTCTTGGGATAGTAATCATGTGGCAAAACATTTCTCCTGGTCAAATAATTTAGGGAAGCAGAGTTAAATGATATTTTAACAAGTTTCTTATCAGAGACTTTAACGTGCAGTGAGAATTTAAAAAGCAACTTTGGCATTCAAATGCTTCCCTAACTTCTTTGGCAATGGAACTCTCTCTTCAAGGAATATCTAGGATATCTAGATCCTATTCTAAAGGAAACATAAAGAACCACAGAGAAAACGTCACCTGCTAGCTTGAACAGTTATGAAATCATTTGGAAGCATAATTGCCAGTATCTCTTCCCTAAAAGCATTTAAGGCAATTTCTGGAAAACATTTATAAGCAAACAGTGTCAAACTTACCCAGGAATCAGAGAATGTGCTGAATTTGCTTATTTCAGATAAGCTTGAGAAATGTATCTTTACCTGATTGTGATTTTAACAGCATCTCCTTGGTCGTGTTTGAAGAGTCGTCAGGAAACAAAACCATGACTTTTTCTATTTCTCCTGTCATAGTAACAGCATAGGGTAAGGGAATAAAAAAGGTTGTTTAAAGGCTGCTTTGGCATTTGTGAAGGAGTCTGGATCCTGGGCTGGAAAGCATATCTCATAAATCAAAGGACGCTAGCCCAAATCCCTTTGCTTAAAGGTGAGCCCTCTGCCAAACCAAATCTAAAAGCTCCAAGAAGTTACCACAGTTAACACCAAAGCCGCTGATTGCTGGCCTTTGTAAAATGCAGAGTAGTTAAAGCAGGTTTCAGGAAGAAACACATCAAGAACTAATTTCCAAACCTGGCAAAGCTCACTTGTGGACAAGGCCTTGTCAGTTGCTGCCCTGATCTCACTTTCACTCCTTTGTTCTCCTTGTTGCAAGAAGGAACATCTGGCTCAGGGCCTGGAAAGCAGACTCCATCCTCGGATTGCACCTGCCCCAGGAGGAGAAGGAGAAAAGCTTTATTGACAAAAGGTAGGATTTTCAGAGCAGCATTCCCGCCCATTAAAGCAGCTTGTTTGATCCCTTCAAAGCTCAAGATCAAAGGGAGGCTTTTCCGGAGCTGCCAACCCATAAAGCTACAGGCAAAGAGAAGGCCCTCTTTGTTTTTAAACAACCAGGTGGACTCACCATTCCAGTACCCAACCATCTTAGGAGGGGCCGTGGGCAGGTTGAAGGGCTTTTTCACATCTGGTTGGTGCCATTTGGACCCTGGACCCTCTCAGGAAAACAGGAGCTGCTCCAGGAAGAGTCTGGCAAGCCAGAACCACTATTTGGCAAAGAACCCTGTAACACCTTCTCTTTCTCCTCGCCTCCACCTGGAGGCCAGATTACCAGCCTTCGTTTTATTTCCTAAATCCCAAAGGCACAGCCACACATTTCTGTGCCCAGCTTAAGTTCCCAGTACCTTTCTTTCCCCATAATTTACTGAACCCAACCATGAGGAAAGCAATCCTGTAATTTTAAGTGTATTTTTAAACCTCCATGTTATGTAGGGCTTGCTGGCTTTGAGTGTACTGGAATGTATGAGCCAGGAAAATGGATTTGGACTCAGTTCCCTGAGAAAGTGTGATGACAGGATTCTGCACCCCCTCAGCCTGTCATCACCTCCCTGCCAGTAGTAGAGCCACCTTGGCCCCAGGCCAGTGCCACATGCTGGTCCTGGCCAAGGCTCAAGGAAATACAGGATAGAGTTGTTTTTTCCTTTTTTTTCCTGGTGGAGAAGCAGCCAGAATATGACTTCCTCTGGCAAGGGCTGCACAGTGCTATAGAAGATTTTTGCTTTAAAAATAACAACAACCTCTTCCCACATACAAACAAACATTTATAAGCATATCTAGCAAAAAACTCACAGTCACTGGAAGAAACACATGACTGGATAGAAAATAATCACGGGCCTGCATCTAACATCTTAAGCACAGAAGGTACAGGAAGATACATATATGGGAGGAATTCAAAATAACAATGAAGGGGCAGGGAAGAGGAGAGAGAGGAGAAGAAATACTCTCTGGACATCTGAAAATAAGGACAGAAACCAGGATGAGACAAAGAGAAAGAGAAACAACACTGGACTCTGGAAGCCTGGCAGGCCCCAGGCAAGATGATGCCAAGCCTGTTATTGGTCCAGGGATGTGTTGTGCCTTGGGACAAAACTTTTCCCGTAGAAAAGAATCTTCATGGAAACACAAAGGGATGGGCCACAAGATTCTACATGCAGAATTTTACTAAAGCATTATTGATAGATTGATTTATTTAGCTATGCCTCTTTTCTAGGTTCTGTGCATGAGATGAGTTGCAAGGAGGGATGAACTGATTTCAAGGTTGAGGTGGTTCTAAAAGGGAAGTCCCAGGCGTTTTCTCAGAAAGCCCTAATTGGAATCTCTTGGCAGAGGAAAGAGAAAAGCTACACTAGCTAGGAGGGTTAGCTGAAGTTGGAGACAGGGGAAAGGGGAACTATGCTTTTACCCAGAGGGGCTAGGAGGGGCCCGAGTGACAGCCAGGGCTCAGCAGTAATAATTGAGGCAGTGAGAGGGCATTAATAGTGGGGAGCAAAGTAGGGGGCACCGGGAGCCAGCCTGTTTCCGTGCATCTCCTTAGGCAGAGCGCCGATCTGTAACGGAATCAAATGGTTTTGGATGTTATGAGTCACTGTCTTTTTTCTGGGCTTTGCCTGGGGGATTATTCTGCTCATGTTTCCCCAGCAGGGTTTCTGCTAGGATGGTGAGAGTGAATGTGGTAGTTAGAATATACCTTATGTATCATCCAAAGTCTGTATAGCTTTCTCCACTGAAAAGAAGCAAGAGGTAAATATTGAGACAAGGAGAAATAAACAAGTTCTTTCACCAGCTTGGAGGGATCAAGCCCAAAAGACACAAAGGCCAAGTGCAGGGCTGGGAAGTAATCCCAGTTCTCTAAACCTGGGTGGGAAAACAGCAGAGGCCAGCATCCAAACTCCTTGGCCTCCAGGGCATTTAGGGAATTCCCCAAAGTTAGAACTCTCTTGAGACTCATCTTTCTGTAAGTTGAAGGCAGTGCTTTAGCAGGTTGTTGATTGCAACTCAGAGTTTATGACAGATGTGTTGGCAAATACGTGTTTTGGGGGGAGGGCACAGATTTAGAGTGAACTCCTAATATCTTCTGGTCCTAATATTTTCGATTGTTGGAGGAATCCTGTGTTCCCTAAATAAAAGCCCTACCTCCTTATAGAAAATAAAGAAAAAGAGACTCCTCTTTTTATCAGATGCGTACACTCCTAGGATACTGAAGCTAAAAGGCACTTTGTTCTATCACCCTGCCCCTAATGAAAGTGAGATCAGGCCAGCAACTGACAAGGCCTTGTCTACAAGTGAGCTTTGCTGGGTTTGGATGTTTCACCTACCACCTCAAGTCTAAAGCCATTCAATTCTATTTCCTAGGCCTCAATTTCCGGTGCTCAACCACTGAGCCACTTCAGCTCCTCTGAGTTGGGGTTTTCATTTGTTGTTGTTTTTTTTTTAGGAGGCACCGGGAACTGATCCTGGGACCTCCTATGTGCGAAGCAGGTGCTCAGCTGCTTGAGCCACATCCGCTGCCTGTTATTATCTTCTTAGACCTTAGCTCAAATGCCAATATCTCTTCCATGTCTTTTCTGACCATCCTATTTAAAATTACACCCCATCGGCACCATGCCACTCCCCAATCTCCCTTCCCTAATTAATTTTTCTCCATAACGCTTATCATCTGTCACTCTATGCAATTTATTTGATTGTTGTCTATCTCCTACCAGGATGTAAACAAGAAAAGGGCAAGAATCTTTTATTTGTTTCACTATATCTCCTGTGACTAAAAAATAATCTGGTACATAGTAGGTACTGGAACAATATTTGTTCAATAAAGGAATGGAAGAAGAGATGCAGATCTTTTACACATAAAAGATCAGCTTATTACAAATCTGTTGCCCCTTTTCTACTTAAATCATAAAAGTATGATGCACTTGTCTTTCCTGAAATTATTTTTTATGGAAACCATATGTTACATTTACTTAATGGCACTCAATCCACAAATACTTATTGACTATTCAATGGCATTATGTTCTATACTCAGAGGAAAAATAAATTGTATACAATTGTAAGCCCTTTGGTAGAAGTTTAGTCTAATAAAATATAGAATTCTAACATCCATAAAACAAATGTGTTTTATAACCCTGACTAGCTGTGAGTGTACATTTTTAGCCCCTGCCTACCTCTCCAGTCTCAGGAGTTGTTGCTTCCTATCTCCTTGGTGTTTCTTCAACCTTCACTGCCTTCTCCCTTTCTTCTATTTTCCTTTTTCTCTCTAACTTTTCCCCTACTCTCCTTTCTCCTGCTAAAGCATGTCAACTCTTTAAGACTCAGCTTAGCCATGAACTTTTGCAGTTTGTTCTGGTTGCCCAATGTCATCAATCTTGTGTTAGATGCTGCTCTTCTCCTCTTCTCCAACAGCACTCAGAGTAAAGTCTAGTCTTTCCATAGACTCTAAAATCTGGTCCTGACCTCCTGCTGGGCCTCATCTCCCACCATACTCCCCTACACATGTTGGCCTCTTTGGGGGCTTCAAACTCTCTCAACATGCCAAACTTTATGTTTTAAGGTCTTTGTGTTTGCGGTTTTCTCGGCCTGGACACATTATTTGTGTCAATTCAAATGTTATTTCCTCAAATATCTGTGGGAAGGTTGATTGTTTATCTGTGCCTCCAATATCTAACAAGGCTAAATAAATGTTTGTTGAGTTGACTTGTAAAAATTCCATCATCTCTGAAAACCACTTCAAACAAGAAGAAACTACAGCTGTTCTTCAGGTAATATTATCCATGTGGCAGCATCTACTCTACAAGGTCAAGGTGTTATATTTCTGAATTTGTAGGATTTTGCTAAGTAATAACTCACCAGATGTTAGAACTTTTGTAGAGATCACTTTAAACCCTTCAATTTATAAATAAGAAAACGGTGGTATACCAATTATATAGTCATTGACCATAGTGCCTTCATGATTTTAAAAGTAGAAGCCTGGATTCTGAATTAACAAAAGGATGGGATACTGTGTAAGTGGTCTTGATGGCCAGAACCAGCAAGTAGAAACCATTAGTGAGGGGCAGCACTTACTGGCAATTCCGTGCCTAAATGTTGAATTCTCAACTATCTCTGTATCTTTGCCCCTTCACTTCTATCACCTGCATTCCTCCATTTCCCGCTGACAATATACATGAGACGGTATTGTGATTTCAAACCTTGAGAAGAGGACTCAGGCAGTAAAACATGAATTTTATGACAACATTTTAGTGCTCAGATTAGATCCCTGCCAGTCTGTGACTATGTCACTGTAGCAATTTGATATTATTGATGAATTCCAAAAAGAAATACTGATTATGTTTGTAAACTGGTCTGCTCCTCTGGGCTAGTTATAGCCTTAGATTATATTAGATTCAGAGATTTCACTTTTACTTGATTAAATAATGATTAAGGCTTTGATTGGGCCATGTCAGTAGGTCATTGAGTTTGGTGGGCAGGAAATCACAGAGAAACTGCACTGCAGGGAAGGGAGGTTGGAGTTTTGATCCTGGATCCCGGGAAGAGAGACAAGTCATTTGCCTGATAGTCTACAGCTGACCTGGAGGAGAGAACAGAGCAGCCGAGCCTGGAGAGGAACAAGCCCTGGGAGAGAGACAAGACTTGTCCCAGCCTATAGCTGATATTGGAGGATGCTGGGACCACAGAGCCAAGAGAGGAAGAGGAAGCCTGAACCCTTGCAGACGTCGGCAGCCAGCTTGCTCCAACATGTGGCAACAGACTTTGGTGAGGGAAATAATTTACGCTTTATGGCCTGGTAACTGTAAGCTTCTACCTCTTTGGCTGACTAATACAGTCACATAGAGAGCTGAAGTCACTTGTTTAATGTGGGTTGTTGTGTTGGAATTTTGAAAGACTCAATGGCTTGGTACTGTCAGTTTTCCACCCAGTGCAGATGGCCACCCCAGTGTGAGAGGACAAAGGCAAAATGGAGCTTCCTAAAGTTAGAAGGATTCAATAAATATTACTTTGCTCAGACTTCAGAAGCCTTGCAACACTATAAGGTTAAGTTTCTTCTGGTGGTTTGCTCAGGCCGTGAAGGCATGAAGGTATGCAGGTGCAACTGTGGGAATGTTGAAACCAGACTTACCGCTTTAGGAAGAGTCTCTTAACAGTCAATTTCAAACAATGGGCTATATCCAACAACCACAGTGACCTTAATAGAATTTTAATTGTAGGCTCAAACAATACAAAGATCATAGACTTTTCAGAATCATCCTGGTTCAACCCCTATGTCAACAGGGACCAGATCAACAGTGTGACAAAGCATGATTTATTCTATTAGCCAATGCAAATTGGAATCAAACCCAAAACTAGTTTCCATATTTTTCAAATTTTAATAAACGTAACTACAATTATATATGGAGAAGAACCTGCTGGGGAGGTCATGGACATGCTCAGTAGCCATCTCCCAGCCTTTGCTTACGCCTCTTCTTTACTTTGTGTGCAGATGTTTTAATATGTTTTCATTTCGCAGCCCAGGAGAGACCCTAGGTCTAATGGAATGGCCTGATGGTACCTTGAGCCCCAAACTGGGAATAAACTGCTAATCAGGGTGGAAACTGTGCACTGAGGTTCTTGAGGCATGCTTTTTGCTCAGTGGCAAGGCCACCTCCCTTAGGCAGCACAGATTTGTCTCTCCTTCCTAATGCAAAGTGGGGTGTGTGGAGCTACCATCCACCGACCCTGGCCTGAGCAGCTGGCCTCCCTGGGAGACCGGCAATGATGGGATCTCTTCCCCTGCTCTTTTGGACCCTTTGTTCTGTGTAAGTAATAAAGTGGTCATTTGCTGAACATTTATGTTGTGCCTGAGCCTGTGTTCCCATGACACACCATATAACAATTCACTGCACAGAAGCTCCATAGAGCTGGGCGAAACTTTGAAATTCTCAAATCTCTTTTGAATCCTGTTTGCTAAATAAGAACATAATTTGGGTGCTACATTTTTCTCCTTAGTTTTGTCCTAAATAAGGCTTTAATCAACATATTGTGTTGCTTAAAAATATTATGAAAGCCCTAAAAAATCATAAGCCACAGGAAGTGGATGTAGCTTAAATGGTTGAGCACCTGCTTTCTATGTACGAGGTCCTGGGTTTTATTCCCAATTCCTCCTAAAAACAAAAAACAAAGCAAACAAATGAAGAAAACCAACTCAGGGAAGCCGGTGTAGCTCAGTGGTTGAGGACTGACTTCCTACATACGAGGTCCTGGGTTCAATCCCTGGCCTGGTACCTCAAAACAAAATAAAAAACAAAACACAACAACAGCAAAAGCATAAGCCAATAGATGCCACAAATCTCAAGGTATAGTTTCTATCCTATATTCCATATCTTATTGTAATCATTTTAATGTTTTCATCGAAAGAGGTGTATTTCATAGTTATGGTTGTGTAATTATAATGTACTATTGTAATAAGTATACAAACTCATGATTACCTGACAGGTAGGATATCATAAAGCAGAGGTGGAAAGGTACAATGGAAAGAACTGATATTGACTATGAGATTTTTGGACAAGTCACTTCCTGTCTCTGAGTCTTGGATCTCTCATCTGAAATATTAGTGGGCTTGCTGAAAACAGAGAGTTAGAAATTCAAATATCTCTATAGGATCCAGGTAGGCCAAGATTAAGACTTTAGTAAATTGGTTTACTTGATCTAAAATGTACAGCAATATTCAGCTTCAAATGTTGCTCCAATCTCTACATATTCAAAAGAAGCCAGAAATAAAAATTTATATATAAACTATATTATTTTTTAAAGTTGAAAATTAATAGAAGCTAAAAATAAATATTTTATGAGCCCAACAAAACACATCTGAGGTTTCATCTGGCTTGTGGACTATCTCTTTGTGGCTTTGGATAACAGCATATTTAAAATTCTTCCAAGCTATAAAATGTCTTAAAGGAAAAATTGGGTCATGACATCTTCAAGTGTCAAAATGCCTACCCTGTCAGTAGACAATGACATGAAAACCACAAAAGAAGATTTAATTATCCACTGAGGAAAACCCTGGCTGTCTTAATTCAGTGGCTCCTTCCCTTCATCCTTCACATCATGCCTGGCCCCCTCCTTGGGTCTGTGGCACTCTTCCTCAGGACAGGATCACCTCAGAAGTCTGATCTCACTGGGACAGGAGAAGCCACGGGATTTAGGAGTTCAGCCTTAGCATTCCACCTACTGAGTCTTTTCATAAAGAAACTAAGAGTAATTCCATGGTCATTTTTTTCTTGTCAATTTTTGACAACTGAGAACACTCAAGAATATAATAATATAATAGAAAAGATATTTTCTCAAACCTGGTTTATTTTTCCAGTTTAGTAAAGAAAATTGGGACTCTAAAGTTCTACAGCTAGCATTGTTAAATCATTAAAATCATGTTTAATGCAAATTCCCTATAACTATGTGTGGAGCTGAATAAATTAATTATCCATGGAGAGAAAACTCCTAACAGCTGGACAGAACCTTTGAAGTTCTTGGTTCTTTTGAGTCCTGCTTCCTAAATAATATCATAATTTGGCTGACACGTGTTTTCTTCCTACCTTGATTTTCCTGTTGATTTCATTGTCTACAAACCCCACAGGATAAACTGTGTTGATTTTTTCAAATTCAGACTGACAGTGGACTTTTGAGGTCATCAGCTGGTAATACTGAAGTTTGAACATATGTCTTTTATGAACATGAAAATTCTACAGTCACTAAATATTGTCTAAATAAATACATATGAGCTTTCAGAGCATACCATTCATGTGTTTATCTTGGGCAAACACACTGATTGCACCCAGGCCTAACCCAATTCTTCCATTACTGCTTTCATCAGAATCTCCAGAAATAGGTTGTCTTTAATATTCATAGTCTATAAAATCACCTCTGAACTTTGAATGAAATTTTTTCCTCAGGCTACATTTCCATGTTCAATGTTTTATAATATTGCAAGTGAAACAGTTTTGTACACTGCCAGAAACCTACATTACTTGCAAAGTGGTGATTTGTTATACTGAATGACATTTAGTTAAAGATACCAAAAAAAAAAAAAAAAAAAAAGTGAGGTAGAAAGGAGAGAAAGAGAACAGAAAAAACCACCCCTCACACAGAGAGGCTTTGTGTATAATCTGAATAACTTCCATCCCTGCTGAGGTCTCTTATCTTAATGACTTTGCTAAAGAAGTTGTCTTGTCAAATCTATTTAAAAGCTTTTGCCTTATATGAATAATTTACCAACAGAAGCAATTTGGGAACATCCTGATGTGAATTTAAAAAAAGCTTAGTGATAAGGAGCAAGCTTGAAAGAGTAGAATACAATAATAGAAAAGTTTTCCTAGGATCCTGAGGGACTAGTCCTGGAAAGGTTACTGGATCCATTATTCTGGTTTTAGCGAGGGCTCTCCTAAAGAATTCTAGTTAGAAGGATAACCCATCTGAAAAAAAAAAAAAAAAAAAGAGAATCAAAGAAAGAAATCTAGTGTTCACATAGTGATTTAGTCTACTTTTTAAAAGAATGTTCCTATTACAAAAATTTTATTTATATTTTCATAAACTGTTTTGAAGATTCTACCCTTAGAGGAGTTAGAGAGTATGTAATGTTATTCACACACATTGTATGACTATGTTGGCCACCAGGCTGTCCATATTTGTTTTAAGTTCTTCATCTTAACTTGGCAGTGATCTGATGGGCTTGATTAGGTAAGCATATGGTTTTATTGATCATATTATTATAATAAAAAAAAATAATTCCCAGGACCATGGAAACTAAAGACAGAAAAAGACCTTGGTCAGTCCTTGGGGACATCCCATCTGGGCATATTTCTGGGCTTACACTCATTTGTGTTTGGAGTATTCTCTGAGTATAGGGACTACCTATAGGGAAGGAAATGGATATTTGAGAATCTACTGTGTGGCAGATACTCAGAAAGTGCCTTACTTAAAGATC
Organism: Tolypeutes matacus; assembly: GCA_026826555.1. Taxonomy (NCBI): domain Eukaryota; kingdom Metazoa; phylum Chordata; class Mammalia; order Cingulata; family Chlamyphoridae; genus Tolypeutes; species Tolypeutes matacus. The sequence continues at coordinate 10,901,103 of JAKSZT010046586.1, forward strand.
ACCAAATAGAGAAGTGAAAACTAACTCACTATGCAAGAAGCATGCTGATGGGGAGGTCAGTGGCACTCCTCATTAAAATCACTGCCTGTCTCCAAAGACTCCTCACTACAATCTGCTTTTAGGGCTGAGAGGAGGTAGAGGGGAAATCCAGGTTGCCTCCAGGATTCTCAGGCCCTTGAATACTCAGAGTTTAGCCATAAAAGCCTTAATCCATGCTTATCTTGATTTAAGAAATCTCTATATAGAGCAGAATAACTTAAGTAGGTAATGGGGAAGAAAAGATTTCTGTTTACTGTTGGTTTTTTCAAGGTTTCAACTAGTATCTTGTCCAAAACAAACATTTTGTCAAATGCATTAAACTTGAGGATTAAGATCTGACTCAATCTTAAAGTCTTAAATGTAAGTAGAAAATGTGTCAGGTGAATATGTGGCAGTGTGCACAGAGGAGAGTTAACCTGGGACAACATAGTCAAAGTAACTGTGCAGATGCCAGATTCTGACAGGCCCGCCCTGCCAAGGCCAGCCAGAGGGAGCCACAGGGATCCCCGGTGGTGTTGCCTATAAGGAACCACTTTCATATGTGCTAGGTGTGAGGCAACAGCAGCAAACACCTCACAGCATGGGCATGAAGCTAGGGGCAGCACAAGGGTGATATGGTTCTAATTGTGTCTCCTAAGCCGTGGCCCTGTGACTGTGACCTCATCTGGAAAAATGGACTTTGAAGATGTAGTTCATTAAGATGAACTCATACTGGGCTAGGATGGGCCCTAATCCAATATGACTGGTATCACTTATAAGAAAGGAGAAGAGATACAGACATGCAGAAGGAGGGAGGCAGAAGTTGATATGCTGGAGTGGCAAGCCGGGAAGACCACGGATTTCCGACAAGCCATCAGAAGCTAAATGAGGCAAGGGAGGATTTTCCCCTACAGGTTCCAGAGGGAGCGTTGCCTTGCTGACACCTTGATGTCAGACCTCAGGCCAGCAGAACCGTGAGTTAAGAAATTCCTGTTGTTTTAAGCCATCCAGTTTGTGATACTTTGTTTTGGCAGTCCTAGGACACCAAGATGAAGGGCAAAGCCAAAATTAGGGCATTGGGCTATGGAGAGTTAGGTAGCCCAGGAGCCGATTACAGCTTCTGCACCAAGCAGACTGCGCTGGCAGGGCTGATGGCCCCTCAGCCACTCTCAGGGGGCCTGCCTGGGCCTTCCACACCACACAAGCCACAGGACACTTAGGTGTGGGCTCTCAGTGAGAAGTGTGGGCCAACAGGGTTCAAGATTTGCATCTTCAGCAGTTAGTTCTCAAACCTCCTGGACCCTCTGGGTCAAATTAGGATTGCAGATCTGAAGCCTCCTAGAACCAAGGAAGTTGGGATTGGGGTAGCAAAATTATTCCATTCATATATATTGGGAATTCTCACAATTGAGAGTCCCTCGGAACTCCAATCAACACTTATTTAATGATATTTATTGAAAGCTTTTATAGGTTGTGGAGGAAAAAGATAAGTAAGTTACAATCCCTGCTATAAGGATGTTCCAATAGAAGCTCTATAATTTTTATTGAATTATCTTTATTGAATTTTTATGAATTATCTTTTTGCATATTCAAATTTTTAATTACATCTTATTACTTTTAATCCAGTTGATCAACAAATCATCCTAATTAGGGTTGACAGATTTAGCAAATAAAAATATAGGATGCCCAGTTAGACATATGGAGGCCTTGTTTCTTTAGAAAATGTACATTTTTTCTTTTCATAGATGCCTGTGGGTAAGCGTTAGGGATTAAATCATGTCCCCCACAAAAGGCTTGTTCAGGTCCCAAGCCCTGGTCTTGTGGGTGTGAACTTATTTGTAAATAGGACCTTTGAAGATGTTATTGCATAAAGTGTGCCCAAATGGAATGAGGGCAAGACTTAACCCAATATGGCTGAAGTCCTTATAAGCACAGGATATTGGACACAGAGAGAGAGAAGCCATAGGGAGCAGCCAGAAGCTGGAAGTCAGTGGAACCCGGAAGAGAAAGGAGGCTACATTGCCATTTAATGGAAAAACCAAGGAACCTCAAAGATTTCTGGCTACCCAGAAGATACTAACCCCCGGAGTAAGCAAGCCTTCTAGCCTCTGAAACCGTGAGCCAATGAATTCCTGTTGTTAAGCCAAACCACTGTATGGCATTTGTTTTAGCAGCTATGAAACTAAAATTGTAAGATTGCTAGATTTAGCAAATAAAAATACAGTATACCAAGTTAAATTTGTATTTAGTCTGTCGGGCTGCTATGACAAATACCACACAATGGGTTGGCCTTAACAACAGGAATTTATTGTCTCACAGTTTTAGAGGCTAGAAGGCTGTGGCAGTTTGATATTATTTATGAATTTTAAAAAGAGATATAGATTATGTTTGTAAACTGGTCTGTCCCTCTGGGCATGATACCCTTTGATTGATTTAAATTCAAAGGCTTTATGTTTATCTAATTAAATCAAGATTAGGGCTTTGAGTCGACCATGTCATTAGGGCGTGCAGGGTTGAGTCACCGCCCCCCCGTGGTAGGCTATATAAAGGAACTCTCACTCAAGGAGAACACAAGAGAAGATACACAGAAGAATAGAGACGGTTCCATAGACACGGCAGAAGCCCCGGGAAGAGAGATGGGCCATTTACCTGATAAAACTATCACAGTTGACCTTGTGAAGAGAACAGAGCAGTTGAGCCTGTAAAGAAATGAGCCCTGGGGAGAGACAAGCCCTATACCAGCCTACAGTAGAGATCGGAAGAAGCTGGACCCATGGAGCCTTAAGAGGAAAGAGGAAGGCTAAAACCTGCAGACATCACCCACCATCTTGCTCCAACACATGGCAAGAGCCTTTGGTGAGGAACTAACTAACCTTGAGTTGAACTCTTCAGGGCCGTGTAACTGTAAACTTTTACCCAATAAATAGCCTTTATAAAAGCCAACAGATTTCTGGTACTTTTCATCAGCACCCCTTTTGAAAGACTAATAAAAAGTCTAACATCAAAGCACAGTCAGGGCTTGCGTCCTCCTGGAGTCTCTAGCATTCCAGCAATCCTCCATCACATAGTGATCTCTACTTGTGTATGCTCCTCTGATTTCTGCTGACTTCTGACTTCTACTTCCAAGTCCAATTTCCTTTGCTTATAAAAGTTTTAGCAATGTTGGATTAAGACTCAACCTCCCATGATTCTATCCCCAACAGTAGATCTCCAAATATAGGTTTCCCCAAGGTGGCACCTATAGTGTGATGTTATTCCCAGCACAATAAGAAAGTAACTTTACTGAAGGACCAAGTGCATTTAGCTGCCTAAACCTGAAATTAAGAAAATGTTGAGGGGGCCAGTAGTGGCAAGTTTGTTGGCAATAGCTGATTGAATTGGCTTTCAAGTATCTCACATTCTTCTAACTGCCTACTCTGAGGGTCACTGTTAAATTATAAGTCATTTGTGGGGGAAAATATTTAGTGTATGAGGTTTGTAAATAGGACAATCAGAATGAGCCCTATCTCTTTTAGGTGTAGGGACAAGGTGTTATGTGTGATGTTCTTCATCAAACTTCCTTCCCTGCCCACTCCCATCCATGTCAGAAACTACAGAGTTCATCCTCCGTGATGACATGGAGAGCCTTTAATGCAGGACACTCACATCCCCCAGGATCCAGGCCTACACTGCTCTCTGCTATTACTGTCATTGCCTTTAAACTCTTGTAATGAATGATTTAGAGTTAGTCTATGTGTGTGTGTATGTTTTAAATGAACAACGCAAGACAACCATGAGTGGCCCAAATTAGTTTTCAGGTTTTATAATTTTATTAATCATGGTTCTCAGTTGCAAGCAACAGAAACCAATTGGCTACAGTAAGCTAAGAATACATTATTGAAAGGATATTTGGAGTTCGCAAAATCACAGAAATCTGAAGAATGAATCTCATTAAAATATGGGAGGCTAGGGAGGGCAAAACAGTAGGAAATATACCAAAATTCTTCAAGAGGAACAGACCCTGGAATCCCTGGACTCTGGCACCACTGGACCAAGAGTGGATTCGACATGTCTCATGATTTTTTATCATTTGCTCAGTTTTCAAGGTTGCACATAAATATCCCTGAGTAGCTGAGTATAGTGGATAGAGGAAGGATCTGACTCCTTTGAATTCTGTAGTGAGAGGCAAAATCCCACCTCCCGCTAGAAATAACACTGTAGGGCAGTCCCCCAAATGAGGTGTTCTACATGCTAGGCAGCCCTAAAACATGGGAAATGTGATTAGAGCAAAACATATGATATTGTTACACTTTATTCTTCCTCACTCTCTATTCTTTTATCATTCAAACAGCAGACAGAATTTAATGATAGAATTTCATTTTCCATGGGAATTTTTATATTGATAAAATAAACAAACACCCCAAGGAAGATTATTATTCCTTAGGAGCATTAAAATTTGCAAATATTTATTTTGACCTGTTTGAGAGAATAATAATGCTCACTTTTTTCTTATGTCTTCACAAAACATGTCATTTGGTTGCTAAAATCCTAGGGCATTTTATGGAAGAGAATAATATATTTAATGAAGTATTTCCCAAATGTTGGGTGCTACGTTTCTGGGGGAAAATAGTAAAGTTTAGGAAATTAAAAACAAAGTTAACCAGTTTTGATTATTTGTTTTAACTGCAAAACATCTCGAAATTATAGCATATCCCATATTTAATTGACAACAAATTTTTTTCCCCTTTATCTTCTTAACAGGGTGATCCAAGGAAAAACATCTTAGGAACTGCTGGTTTAATATTACTTTGCTAGAGATTAGAAGAAACGTTTTTGTCATTGTTTTCATATCAGTTTGTTTTGAATAATATTTACCTTGGAATGACCTTTATTTAGTTAAAAAGTTTATCAATAATTTAAGACTTATGCACTAAACTATCTTATTTATAAATACTCTACCAGATGGACACATTTCAGTGTTTCTTTTCCTCAGTGAGGAAATTACAACTGAGCATTGGGCTCTTTGCCTAGTCTGAATTTTCTTCTTCTTGAATTTAGACCCAGAAACATTTTATTCATTATATTCCATCATATTCTTATAAATGGATTAATAAGTAAATGAATTTTAAAAATAGCATGGTCAATCTATGTTGGATGTTTTTAAATGTTTGTGTAATTCCTGATGTACTATTTGAAAAGCAATAGAATTCAACCTTAGTAAGTGAAATCACAAAAATGGAAAAACTGAGAAGGAATGTGGGGTTAAAATCAATACCTGTATTTTCATCAGGCATGTTATGGGATGATGAAGAATGAAATATTCAGTAAATATTAAATTTATCCAGTTAGCTTACTAATCAGTAATATGTAACAAAATTAAGGCTCTAGTGGTAGAATTGAAAGACTTTCTAACTGGGAACTATAACTATTCCTAAAAGTGGCCCTAAAATATTTTGATCAGGTACTGAGAAAGCAACTTCCGGGCCTGGAAAATTCATTCTCCATTCAGGTTGGTATATTTTGTTGGGGTTTAAATAATAATAAGCTGAAATTTGAGGAGAGAAAAAACAAGGGCAGGAAGGTTTTTCACCAAAAAGATTCATTTACAAAGGTTAGGTAATATTCATCAATAACTATGATAACGAACCTACTAAATTATAAATAATTCAACACACATGCTCTTCCTCTTTTCTTCTTTCTCCTCCTTTCCTTCTTTCCCTCCCTCCTTCTCTTTCATTTAGTCCATGCATAGCATTAGCAGGCAATAGCTTTTTAGAAATATTGAATAAATATTTGTTGCAGGAAACTAAGGTATAAAGAAGGAGGATAAATGAGACAGTGGTTAGTCATGAGCATTAGGAAACCCTTTGTTGTCATTGTCAAACTTTTCAATAAAGGATCAAGAGCCTTTAGGATCTGATCAGATAATACATTTGTAAATAATGATTCAGGTGAATTGTTTCAAAGGAGCTGGTAAAAAATTCTAATCTCAACATAAAGGAGGAGGCAAACTAACACTTATTAAATACCTACTCTAGCTGCTTTATATAATCCTCCCAATAACCCTGTAAGGTAGTTATTTTCTCCATTTTATAGAAAAGGATACCCAAATTCAGAGAAATTATATAACTTAATTTTTGTCAAATGTATACTCTGTGTAGCAGTACAGACTTGAACTTGGATCTTTCAACACAAATTTGATACTCTTTGATACCTATTCCATTCTGCCAGCGTGCTTTGCTTTTATCTTGGCTTTCATATCATAGGAGCCATGTTTATGTGTAATCAAGACATAAGGATAGAGATCCAAATTGGGGAAGTCCTGAAGATTTAATCTGTCTCTGACATCTCTATGTAGTTCATCAACAATCAGGTTGCTCCTGGAGATGTCAAGATAGTTTTATTTTAATTAAACACAGAGTAAGCCACAGTACAGATATACTGTACACAGAGTACTACAATGATACAGTGTATCTGGGTCTACCCTAGGAGAGTGGAATTAATACTTCATTCTTTGCATTCCCTCCCCACCCTGATAGAGATATTCTTTGCACAGTGAATAACCTAGGTTCAGGATAAGAGAAAACAGGGTTTTCCTTCTTTCCTTTCTTATTCCCTCCTTTCTCCATCCCCCATTCCTCCCTCCCTCTGTTTTTCCTTTCTTCCTCCCTCTCACTCTTCTACCTTTTGCTGAAGTTGCTGAGTATCTCCTCAGTATCCATTTTCCATTTTCCACTTCTTAATGGTACCGGGAATCTCCCTGTTGGTTGTTATGGTGGTATTGATGCCACCACTGGATCCAGAGATCAGCCTTGATTGGTTTAGGTCAGTCAGTGCAACCTCATCCCCTTTGTCCCAGCGATTGGTTCAAAAATAGGTGATATACCTCCAGGCTTAAATGGTCCTTTTCTCCTTCCCTGTATGGTGAAGTTATACAAATATAAACATTGAGGAAGCCATTTTGCTACCACGAAGAAAATCAACCCAAAGGCATTTCCACATGGAGAAGATCAGAAAAGAGAGAATTCCATAGAAATGGAAGTAGAACTGATCAAACCCTCTGAAGTCCCTACCTTCTGGATTTCCCAGTTATGTGATCCAATATATTATGTATTTCCCTAATATTTAAGACAATTTGATGTGGATTGCAGTTGCTTGCTATGGAAAGTATTCTAAATGATATATTCTCCCTTCTTCCTCTTAACAAGAATTTATTGCATACGTACTATGTTTCAAAGTTCTATATTATGTGTCTCAGGAAATACAAAAAAGTATAATCTCTCATAGAGAGAGAGGTTATATCTCTAGTTTTCAGTCAGTAAAGTCCATTTACCCTCACTCCCATGCCTCTTTTTCTGTGGACAGATTATTTCATTGATTGATCCAGCCCCTTGGTGCTGGGATCATCTGGTCAATCTGACCACTTGTATTAAAAGATCTCTAGGACCCAGTTACAAATCCACTCCTTGGGGCCTATTTTGATCCACTGTGCTTTCTAGGAGAATATTGGTGTTGTATCTTGGTAGAGTAGAGAGATATGACTTGGATCATCTTTCTCCCATTAATACCTCTCTCTGTATTGGGTAAAGCCTAACTGTCAACAGTAGGAAGTAGGGAAAGATGAAATTTAAAAAATGAAACCTTGTTGTGGGGAGAGTTGAGCTAGAGGCCAAATTAATCTAATATTACCAATGATTGTTGACCCAAGAGAAGAGAGAACAGAGTTCCACCTAGTATAATGTTGGGGTTGTGAGAGTAAGAACTCGGAGAGTAAGAAGTAAGTCAAATAACCATGTACCCTGTATTGATTATCCATTCATTCTTTCAAAATATTCATTAAATTCCTCATATGTAGCACATTGGAGACCCAAAGATAAATAATATCTTAACTTGAAGAAACTCACACTTTAGTAGAGGGAATAGATATATAAATAAGTAGGTGTAAATGAAGGGGATAGATATTTTACAAGAGGTAAGGAAAGTAACCCCTCTATCAACCAGGGGTCAGCCAAAGACTTCCAGTAGTCTTTACAAATCTCTGCTTTGAAAGAACTTTGGTGTTTATGTTCAGGTACCTCTCCTACATTTCGAAGATGGTGTCATATTCTTTCCAGAAATCCTCACCATTTCCCCCTTGGGAAACAACACAGAAGAGAGTGAGAAGCCTGTCTCAGGTAGCATCCAGTCAGGAAAGACAGAGGCTGTCTCCCCTTCTTGAAATCACTCTCAGTCTTGAACAATGTGTCTCCATCCTTCACTCCTCAGGAGGAACGAAATGAAAACCAACACCCAGGAACACCTAACTCCTACAGGGTGATGATCACTACTATAAATTCCTCTTCTCTGTCCTCTTCTGTCCCCTGCTCTGACAGACTTGGGGGTGATGGTAGTGGTAAAGGGATCATTATCAGTAAATAGCAGCATCACCCTAAGCTCTAGGGAAATTGGCTGGTGGTTCTACGTTGGACCTCAACTGCAACTCAGTATAGGTCCCACTCAACACCCTATTGTGCTTTCTGTCTCCCACATAGAAATGGAAACATTACGTAGCTTGTTTCATGTACTTATTTTTTTTTCCCGTGTATGTATGTCTTGCCTCCCTGCTTTCACAGTAAGTTCCTTGAAGTCAGCACTCCAAAGAGCCAAATGTAGTGCTTGTAGAAGAAAGAACATGTTTGCTGTTTTGCTTATTTGGAAAGTGGAGTCTCCTTTTAGTTACTTAACCTTGGGCTACATTTGTCACCAGCTGATATCACCATAGAGGACCCTACTCTCATACCAGGAATATTTAAAATACCATAACTTCTCAAAAAAGGGAAGGAATCATTAGTCACATGGGATTTGCTTTCAAATAAAATCTAACTTGCCCAATAAACTTTTATTGCATAAAAGCAATTTGAAGAAATGGTAGATCAATTGAATGCAGAGCGTCGTTCTTCTTCTTCCTCTTTCTTTCTTTAATCCTCCTGTCTAGTCGTCCTGTTTCTCTCACAAGCAGACACTGCCTGGAAGCTACAATTGCTGGGGAACGGTACCAAGAGGTCTTCCATAGGCCACAGATTCCCGAATCAAGAACAGGTGCAGTCACACCCCCTCCACAAACAAAGCTATTTTGTCTGAATGGGCACAACATGGAAGAATGGGATGTATTAATAGCTAAATAGTGTCTTTATTAACAGTAGAACAGCTGGCAGTTCTATATGACAGCTCTCATTCCAATCCATTTTATCCAATTGCAGCACTATAAGCACACTGCACCAGGGAACTAAGGGGACCACACGCAAGCAATCAACCGTTCAACAGCACTCTAATTGCTTCACAGTTGGAAGTGTGTTCTCCTCAGCCACTGTTATTCTTTTAGGCAGAATTGTTGGTGCACTGGCCTATTGAGAATCAAGTGCTGTTAATGCAGATAAGCTGCTTGAGGAAACTTCCTTTGTTTTACAAGGCCTTGCGAGCAGTCCTCCATGGGAGCTCTCCCTGGGCTTGGCTGGTCATAAATCCTTGGTGCTGGGTGCCAGGAGGGTAGCCAATGCAGGGAATCTCTCTAGCAAAGCAGTTACCCTAAAGTGGGAAAAATAAACTCCCAACTCATAAAGATCTTGTCAGATCCTACTTGAGAACCTTTCTTCAGGGCATCCTACTGAGCCGAAAATATATTTAGTGAGTCAGTGCAGATGTATAAATGCCCACGACCGTACTCCAAGTCTCCTGAGCGGGGTGGGGGTGGGTGGGTGGGGGTGGGGAAGGCTGTACTAGGAGGAATCCATGTCAGGGTATAATCAGGGCACACAGGTAAGAGGGAGGAAAGAGGGAGGAAATTGAAGGGTGGGTAAAAGCAGAGCTGAGGGAACAAATTAAAAACAAAACCTGTACTATCTAGGCAGATATGGGGAAAAAATTCTCTAAGCGTGTTTATCAAAGTAGGATCTGCCTAAACATTATTAAAGTCATCTGCAGTGTCAAATAGAGGAGGCTGGGTTGATTTCTCATTCTTTTCAAACACCGTTTAATTTTCTTGTGTGTTTGATTTATTTGCAGTTTATCCAGTCTAAGAAAATATTGTTTGCAGAGCATTGTATCTCTGCCTTTTTACAGAGTAATTCCTGTTTGGTGAGTTTTCAAAGTATCCTTTGGAGACAATATTAAAAAGTTCTTGGCTGTATTTAGTCCAGACAAATACAGGCAGATATGAAATTATAAAATCTTCCTGATTCTTAGGACTTTCTTTGTTTTTTCTGGTCACTAGGGGGGGATTAAATGACACAGAGGAGAGATAGTTATTGTTTAGAATTTGCCAATCCAGCCACTGATCCATTTTTGGCTCACCCAAGTTATTGCTGAGACTTCTTATTTTGTCTTTGTTAGCATGTGGCTCCAGGTAATAAAATTATAGGCTACTCCAATTTATCTACTCCCTTTTGTTAAATAACCTCCAAATGGCTTTCAGACACTGTATATATGTATATATTTGCCATCCCTACTGATGGCACTTTCTGAATAAAGAAGCACATCTTTGGCTATGACAATAGATTCAGATGAAATGGAAATCATTGTTGAAAATAAAATAGGCCCTAGAGAGCTCGGGACAGTGAAAACCACCAATTCACAAAGAAAATCGCTAAAGCTTTAATGAAAGGCAACAAAGGCGCAGGAGGCCAAACAAGGGACTCCAAAAGGAGGCAAAAGGTCAGTCTTTTATGCCAACTCTTTCATGTTGCTTCCATGATGGGTTAAGTTTTCAGAGCAGCATAAATTCCCCACAAGAATCCTTAAATTCTCAGCCCTCCTGCCAAGAAAGTGAAGATGCATATGCATCTGTTTGGAAATCGCCCAAATGCATGCGCAAAGTGGGCCAAACAGGCTTCATTGCCAAACACTCAGCAGAGCCCCCGTCACCGCCTCATGCAGAGGACTTCATTTTTAAAGAGAAGGCACCTGCAGACAATGCTGGGAAGGGAGGAGGGAGAGGCACAGATATATTTGGCAACAGGATGCCAGGGTCTACTTAGAGTGGAAGAAACGAATGGACAGATTCCTTTCTACAGAATGTGGATATTTAAAGAGACACACCCAGACATGTCCATTTTTAAACCAACATTATCTGCATGCAGGACTCTCCCCACCCTGATGCTTCCCACCGCTATGACAATATTTTCTTGCTGTCTGATTGAGTTTATAGGCAGGGAAAATAGGGTACCCATGGCCCTTAAGACTCAGAGTTTCTTGAAATATTGGTTTGTATTGTGAAAAATTTGATTTTTACCCACAATTTAAAAAAAAACAAGCATCTGCCACTTTCGGGGGCATGTGGGAGAGTGCAAGTAGGAGCCTGAATTTCCCTCTGCCGAGACAGACATGTTCAAGGCAGTATCTGTCGTCTGGACCTTTTCTGAAGGATATAACTGAGTGTGATCTTGTGTAAGATACTTCTCTTGGTTAGTAATTACCCTTTTTTAAAAGATGGCTGAGGACTTCTTGAGGGTAGAAGCTGTGTCTTTGCTTTTTTGGTTTCCCCAGGATATAGCACAATGCCTTTAACAAAAATACTGTGGAATCAAGGTGGTCCCCTTATTTATCACATCTCAGGGTAAAATGACCATTCACCTTGGTGTCTGTTACATAGGCATAGAGAACATTTTGTGCATTTTAGAAAATAGAAATTAAAGCTTTTTAACATTTAAAAAATAACTTTCGCAGTAGTCTTGGGAGTATGTTGGTATTTATATGTCTATAAACAGAAGTACTAAGGGTTCAAAGCACACACCAGTAGCGAATGGCCCGAGAAGCTAGTCCTAATTAATTTTCAGTGGAAGCAAGAGTTTAAAGGGAGACAGTGAGTAAACTTATATTACTACTGGGAGTGTCAAAAGACACATCACATCAGGATTGCCTGAAAGTGAGGTATGTATATTAGGTATGTGTATTGTTTTTCTCCAGAAAAACAGAACTGATATAATATGTAAATATTATGAGATTTATTATAGGAATTGGCTCACATGACCATGGGGACTGACAAGTGCAAATTCCATAGGGCAGGCCTCAAGTTGGGAACTCCAATGAAGGTTTCAATGAATTCCTTAGAAGAAGCTGGCTGGCTGAAGTGGAGACAGACATACTGACTGCTGAAATAATCAATTCTCCCTTTAAGGCCTTCAACTGATTGGATGAGGCTTTTCTCCTTGATGAAGACAATCTCCTTTGTTGACTGTAGATGTAATCAGCCATAGATGTGATCAATTTACTGATGATTTAAATCCGTGAAATATCCTCACAGTAACAATCAGGTGAGTTCAAGCTTGACCAAACAACTGGACACCATAAACTAGCCAAGGTGATACCACAGTGTGGTAGATTAAATTATGTACCCCAAGAAGGACATCTTCTTAATCTTAATCTACATCCCTGTGGGTGTGAACCCATTATAAATAGTACCTTCTGAAGATGTTATTTTGAGTTAAGGTGTGGCTCAGGGTGGGTCTTAATCTAAATTACTGGAGTCTCCCAGTGGGGAAGGAGCAAGAGGCCGGAAGTCAGCAGAAACAAGAAGAGCAGAGATGGCCTTGGACAGGAGGCAGAAATGCAAGCCAAGGAGCCCCCAGGATTGCAGAAAGCATGGCCTTGCCTGTGCCTTGGTTCTGCATTTATGCTATCCAAAACCATGAGACAGATAACTCCTGTTGTTAAACCAACTACTGTGTGGTACTTGTCATAGCAGCTTGGCAAATTAAGACATGAGATTTTAGTCATCTTCTTAATTTTTTATTCTTTCTTCCATGTCAGTTCACCTCAGTCAGATGCCATCCAAGTTTTCAATAATTTTTTTTCATAGAGATTTGGTGTTCTCATCTAGTCTTATTTCTAAGCCACTTCCTGCCTAGCTGTATGTCTTAGTTTCTTCTTCAGTAAAACTTGGACCCTGGGCCCAGTTTCTTCTTCCACATAAAGGAAACTGATGAAATAAAGGTTATAAATCTCCAACTTTGAGGCTTGTTCTAACTCTCTGTGCCAACTACTTAACATTCTTGCCAAAGTGTAGGCTTAACTGTTTCCTATTTTGGCCTTGAGTAGAGATAGAAAGTGCTACTGGGACAAGTAACTGCCCAGCTTGCCAGGGTCCTGCTGATCACATGTGCCTGAGAAGTTCTTTTCACCTTTATGGCCCAAGCAGACTGGTTACATCTACATGGCGAGAAGTCCTTTTCCCATGGGGTCGGGTGGGGTGGTGGTGGGAGGGAGCGGAAGGGAGGGGAGCATGTTTACTTATTGTAATAAGTTTACCAGGGGGAGCTTATTCCTTGATAATACTTTTGTGATTTTTCTAAACTGCCACGTTAATTTGGTTTGGTCTTTAATATGTGGACTCTGGTGTCTCTGAGTCTGACCTAGCAACTGTCTGCTTCTTTTATTCAGTGGCTCCAGGGCTAATGTTAACATTGTCTGGCATGAAACATGCTAGGATTACTTACTTCAGAGGATACTGTGGCATGTCACTCTATACCACCAGATTTATTCCACTTCTGAAAGTATATTTTAGTAACAACAGATGAAATGGCTAAATAAATTATGGTATCTTCATTCAATGAAATGCCAAGATACCATTGGAAGGGATGATGTAGTGCTATAGTCATTGACCAGGAAAGATGTTGATGTCACAAGAACATGCACAAAATTATTCCACTTATGTAAAATTTCAGATATCTATATCCCTATGAATTTATATCTGTAGACTGATGTCTGGAGGACTGTTCATAAATTAACTCCAGTTATCTCTGGATGGTGGATTTTAAGATGACTTTTTAAAAAACTTTTCTTTTTTTTTTTTAAATGGTTCTGCGTGTTTGTGTAATTTAAAAACTTCTTGCAGTGAACAAGTCTCATTTTTAGTAATAGCATAAAATAAAGCTAATTTCAGTTAGAAAAGAGATGTCTTCTGCTAGATATTCATTGAGTGGCTTTGCAATTCCACCTTCTTTAAAAGAACCAGAAAAACTTACAAAGTCTGTATTTGTGACAAAGGCTTTTCTAGGCACCAGGCAAGGAGTCATTTAGATGAACCCTAAACGTGCCCTTCCATAGCAGATTGAAGCAGAAACACAAAAGACACACTGACAACCAAATAAAAACAAAACTTACATATTCAACAAATGTGAATATTCAGTGTTTCCCTACCCTCTATTGCCTATTCTATTCTAAAGTCTGCAGATACCCCAGTCAGAATCTAGATATGAAACTTCAAGTTGCTCAGATACAATTGCTACAGAAACCTTAGAATTTCAAAGGTAGACAAGAGTTGTAAGGTCGTTTAGTTCAACCCACATAATACAGGACTCCCTCCATGGATATGTCTCTTATATCTAATGAGATGTGAGCAAGTTTCTATTAATTTACATTCTGCTGGAGCTCTTCAGAGAAAAGAACTGTTTTTTTTTTTTTTTTAAACTTCACTGAGAATATGTTTAGAAATCAGCTAGTGGCATTTGTCCATGGTTCTTAGGTCCATTCTCATAGCTGTATAGTCAGGAACTTTGATGAGATGGCGGTGGCAAGAAGGCGAGAAGAGGGCCTTCAGAAGTTCTTAAGCATGATTTTAATAATTACGATGTAACTATTAAATAAATAACAGGGATCAAAGTGTTTGTTATGGGTTAATACAAGAATGATGCTAGAACTACAAAGGAAGGAAAGGAAAGACAAAAGAGGAAGAGAAGTATTTATGGAACAAGGAAGGACATACAGAGGTAAACAATACATTGTGAAGTTGGGATGGCAGGGGAGAAGATATAGTAAAGGTAGCATTAGATATGGAAGAGAATCTCTCAAATGACATTCAAAAGGCCAACACTGTGAAGTTTAGACCCCAGCCAACTAATTTTCTTTGGCAGAGAAAGTTCAGGATCCACGAATCTGGAAGCACAGTATCTTTTGTATTAATGTAGTAGTTTCACTTATTACCTGGGCAGCGAGATCCTATTCATCATGCCCAGAGATTTAATTGTCTAAAAGGAAAAACAAAACAAAATAAAGGTTTTTAACCTGGGACTCCTGAAGAACAATGGATAGAGTTCAGTTCACCATGAACTTAGATGGTGTTTTAGTTTCTTACAGTGAATTGGCATAAACAACAGGAATTATTGGCTCATGGTTTTGAGGCTAGAATAAAATCCAAAATTAAGGTGTCAGCAAGGTGTTGCTTTCTCCTAGAAGACTGGCTTTCTGGGGCTGGCTCCCAGCAACCCTTGATCCTTGGCTTTTCTGTGACATAGCAAGGCATATGGCTGCATCTTCTTTCACTTCCAGGTTCTATTGAATTCCAGCTTCTCCCTGTGGCTTCTGTCTGTCTGACTTTCACTCTTGCTTATAAAGTATTCCAGTAACTCAGACTAAAGCCCGGCCTGATTCAGTTGGGTAGCATCTTGAAGAGATCTCATTTCCAATGTGTCCACACCACCAGAATGCAGACCAAGCCCAAGAACATATCCAAACCAGGGTACACAATTCAAATCACCACAGATGGGGGAAAAAGTACCTTATTTTTTACTAATCTCTAAATATTATGCTTCCCTTCAATTATGAATGTAGGCACACTATTTCTAATAGAAGCACCTGTGACTTTGTCACCAATGGAAATCACCTGATACAGGTAATTATACGTTAGCGTTTTTACAAAAAAAACTGTTTATGCTTATCACTTCCCTCAAAATTATGGTAGATTTTAGACCTTCTGCTCAATCCTCTTATTTAAGGAATTAAATGAGTGTAGACATTACTATATCACAAAAGTATTAGTTTGAAAATTTTGATACATGTATTTCAATATAATGGGTTCCCTTTGTAATTATCTTATTTTATTTTATTCATGTAAACACATTTTTCTAAAAAGAGGTCTATAGGCTTCATCCACCAAGAACTACTCCTTCCTTACACCCAGAAACAAGCAATAAAAAACACTTGCTCTGAGGGAACGTGAGCCTACCTGGGTCTGAGGAGGCTTTGCATTTCTTCTCTGATGTGACTGACCCTAGAATCCTCCTGGTAGCCTGGGGCCTCAAATCTTGCTAGCAATGCAGGTGTGTAGGAAGGCAGAAGGACCACTCTTCCTGTCAAAGGGGTTTTCTTATTTAGTTTTATTAATAAGTTTTGGTGGTAGATGTATAAATTTCCTGGGGTTGCTATAACAAATTACCACCAACCGAGTGGCTCGCAACAAAATGAATTTATTCTCTCATAGTTCTGGAGTTCAGAAGTTCAAAGTTAAGGTGCCAGCAAGGCCTCTGGGAAAATCTTTCCTTCCTTATTCCAGCTTCTGGTGGCTCCAGGTGTGCCTTGGCTGGTGACTACATGTTTCTAATCTCTGCCTCCGTTTTCACATGGTCTTCTCTTTCTCCCTACCTGTCATTCCTCTGTGTGCCTTTTATAAGAACACTTATCATTGTTTTTAGGGCCCATCTGATAATCCATGATGACCTCATTTCAATATCCTTAACTTATGCACATAGGCAAAGACCCTTTTTTCCCAAATAAGTGTACATTTCCAGGCTCAGGGAGTTAGGACACAGACACAGCATTTCTGGGGCCACCATTCAACCCACTACAGTCATACAATTTGATATGATTACCCTGGAAAGCTAAAACATATTACCATAAAAGATTATGATCACAAATAAAGGAAATAAATGTGCAGAAATGACACTTAGGACACCTATTCTGGGCTGGTATGATTTAACCAAGTTCCTCACATCCCAAGTGTCCCAGCATTGCTGTAAGAGTAATGAACTCAAATCCAGCTGAAATCAGGAAAGCTTAAGCATGAAGGTGCAAACATTCGTTTGCTTTAAGCAATTGTATTTTGTCCACATTGTCTGCACCATCTTGTGCACATAACACTCTTGTGACAATTCTATCCAAAAGGACAGATGGCACTGAAGGGAGAAAATAGGAACCATCCATAGCTATGGTGTTTGGGTGCTTTCAACAAAGGATGAACCTACCCAACTCTGCCTCTTCAAAGCAGCTACAATGTGGAGCTTATAGCAGATGGTTCTGCTATGTCAAGCCCACAGCTGTGTGTTTCTGGCACAGGAACAATGTTTGAATTCTATACAGAAATTTTGTAAGATATGTTTCTTGTTGCCTTTTCATGAATTTTATTTGGTAATTTTTTTTACACTATAAAGAGTCTGGAGACCATATTGAGAAAATGTTGGCAGGGGAAAGCTATTAGTTAGCTAGCCAGATTTATTTAAAGGGGATCAATCATATATAATTCCTGGAAGAGAGGTGGCCCGTTGGCACTGATTATGCATCCCAACAAACCCAGGGCTTCAATAGCAGTGAAACTGTATTCAGTCTCATGCTCGCTTAAAATTAGATTCCTCACCAACTTTCACAGCCAGGAGGGGAAAAGGGCCTAAGCAGAAAACAGTAAGAAGCTAGAACACTTCATGGTCTAGAAAACTCACCCTCTGAGTACATCCAACATTTATCATTTCAAACTCAGGGGAAAAGAAGCATAAAACATCAGGAATTTTTTGAGGTCAAAAGGTACAATGTTGTCTGATATCAAAGAACTGATGCCAGGTTATGTCTGGGTCCAATTTGAAGGACTTGTGCCATCTTCATTCTAGGGACACTCAGGATAAAATCACTGGGCAATTTCTAGGCCTCTTGAATTCCAGCACCCTGAACGGATGCTATAATTTAGCACTCACACAGTCTGTGTGTGTGCATGTGAGTGTGAGTGTGTGTGTGTGTGTGTGTGACCTGATCCACACCCAGACTCTGAGACCCCAGCTCCCTTTCGGTTAAGGGTTACTGACTTTTCCACGATAACACAGCAAGTCAGTATAAACCCATAGGACTCAGGTCTCTCTAATCCCAACCACATGTATAATTCAGCAAGACCCACTGACGTTTTTAAAGAATACTGAACACTTCATTTCAAGCTGAGAGGTACATGCTGTCTGGACTTTAAAACAGTTTTTTTTTTTTTTTTTGCTTTTAAAGAAAATGTACACTTTCCCTCTAGAAACCCTGTCATTTCCTCCTGGTTCCCTTAATCCTAAACTTGGTGTCGGAAATAAGTCTTTGGTGGTTCCCACTATGATGTTGAAAGGCTCTAGGGACTGTTACTCTTATCAGAGGACAGGGCCCAGGGCCACTGAGGGCATCAGCCAGCGCTGTGCTGGGCTGTCCACAGCTGGCAGCAGGCGCTAACCCCAGGCTGCTTTTAGGAGCTCTTCCTCTGATTGACAGTATTCTGGGACCTTGGTCAGAGCAGCAGCAGCTGCATGTGGGGGCAGATTCCTCTGACACACGTTTGATGGATAAACCAGAAGAATCCGACAGTGGGATCTATATTAATGGATGCGGGCAGCTTTCTCTTTCATGATTTTCTTGCTTTTTCATTTTGTTTGAGACTGAATTTGAGAGTGAACGTTGTCCCACACGGTAGTTATGGCAGTGGGCAAATGAGATGAAACTCATGGGGCAATAGCATGCATACTACATGCACCAAAAGTAGATGTACGAAAATGGAAATGACAAGGGTGGTTGGGGCTGACTTGCTTTTTATAAAGCTCAGCTTCCGCGGAGGAATTATGGAGGGAGGCTGTGTGGTTGAGCAGGTGCTGGGGTTTTAGCAATCCTCACATAACCTGGTTTCCTGGAGAGAAATAAAACCAAGCTCCCAAGTACCCAAGCAGACATCAAGAGCAAGAAACAACCATGTCAGGAACCACAACTCAAACTCCCACAGACAACCACTAGGTGGGTAATATCCGTGTTTGGCAATCCAGAGGTTTTGGGCACACAGTGCAAGAAGAGAAAGCCAGAATGGTGAGGAATGACCATTTGAACAATATAACACCTTCTCCAAATAACAGAAGTCCCTATCCCCACTTCCATCCTGTCTGGTTTCTACCACCAGGTAGATAAGATATAAGTAGGGTTGGCCTGGGACTGAGGAGATTCCAGGGACCCAGGAATTTTAGTGCTAAAACTTCAATAGTTCTGGGCCAACTGAGGGGTTGGTCACCCTAGAAACAAGAACTACATATAGGACAGGATTCTTTCACTTAGGTATGAAGAAAATCCCTGTGCTAATAGATACGTAAAATCTAAATATAATGGAAGGTATACAAATGGTTTGCTAATTTGCACAGTAGCCTACGCTCATTCAGGTCTTCTCTAAAACCTCGTCCTAGCTCCCATCACTATATATACAAGTCCTCAGCTTGGCAAGTGAAATGCCCACCTCTATATATTAATTTTCCATTGTTGCATAGCAAATCTCCCCAAAACTTGGTGATTTTAAATAACAATAATCTTTTATTATTCTCATGGTTTCAATTGGGTTGGGAATTTGTGGCTTAAATCTGCCCTAACCCATCAGGAGTTTTGCCTGCAGAAGACTGGAGAACTGAAATCATCTGAAAACTTGAGCGCAGCTGAAGGGTCTGCTTCCAAGGTGGCTCACACCTATGGCTGGCAAGTTGGTTCATGCTTCACATCAGCGTCTCCATAGGGCTGCTGGAATGTCCTTACAACGTGGCAGCTATCTGCCTCCAGAGCTAGTGATCTGAGAAAGAACAAGGCAGGAGTGGCGATGCTTTTTATGATTTAGCTTTGAAAGTCACACACCATCACTTCCATGACGCTGTAATCATTTGAAGTCACTAAGTGCAACCCACACTCAAGTGGAGGGCAAATAGGCTCTATATTTTGAAGGTAAGAGTGTCAAAGAATTTATAGATAGCTTCTAAAATCACCACAGGTGAACAAACTCCACTGAGTGTTTAACTCTGGTGGAAGTATGATGATACAGAAAACTTTGCTGAAATGCTGGTTTTCATTCTAAAATTAATAATAATGTTAGTAACTTACAGACAGTATTTTAAGTTCCCCACAGGCATTCTCTTGTTTAAAATGCAAGGCAACCTTACGGGCAGGTATTATTATTATTCCTGTTTAGCAGAGAAACAAAGCACAGAGGTTAAGTAACTTGCCCTAAATCACTCAGTGAGGGCTAGAGCTAGGATTCAAATACAGGCAAGTCAACTTCAGAACTGCTTTGCTGCATGTGATCACCTTTCAGTGCTTTTTTAAAATCTAGGAAAACAAGGCTTGTGGTTTTATTTGTTTAATGGGATTATTTTATGGTTACTAGTCTAGCGGTATTTTTAAAAACCTCACTGATCATTCTCACTGACCTCATGGCTTCTGTTTTAGCCTTAATCCAGACTACATTGGTCATTATAAGAAATTATGTTTTAGAAGGGAAAAGTTAGGAATTTACAAGTTATCCAAAATAGCTTGGGACTGCTGCCTTGCCCATCACAAATGATAGTTTTGAGATTGGATGGAAATAATGAATGAAAGCATTATGAAATCTGTAGAACTCTCTAGAGTTAATAGATACTCCCACATGAGGCAGCATCTCTATTTTCCGTTCTATTTTTCTGCCTCACAACCTGAAGCAAAACAAAATAACATTAAGATAATTTGGACAGTCACTTTTAATTTGGATTCAGCTCATGAAGACTCCTGGGTTTTCTTCCACTGCATGCTATACTAGCATAATTCCCCCCCCCTCCCCCCGCTACTTCACAGAGCTCCATGAATTTACCAGGTAAATGTCAGAGAGACTGGGAAAGTCCAAAGGTGCTTATTTGTAACTGAGTGAGTCTCCAGCCAATGGTTCACTGCCACTCTCATCAAGGCATTTTTTTTTTGAACACAATTGACTTTGGTTGGAAGCTGTGATGGCTGATGAGGTGTGGTACAGCCACCGGAAGCCTAAAGATGAACATGGGCTTGAAGAAGTTAATTGGGTGCAAAAGGAAATGACAGTTTGGGGGAGGAAGCAGCTTAGCAAACCAACCGTGCAAATTGTGTATTTTATTTAACAAACACATAACACTTACTATGTGCCATGAACTATTCTAAACACTTTTCAAACATTAACTCATTTCATCCTCAGAACACTCTGTGAGATCAAAATATTTATTGGCCCCATTTTACAGCTGAAAAATCTCTTCACACGCACAGAGCAGTTAAGTAACTTGCCTAAAGTCACACAACTAATGAGGGCTGGAACTGGGATTCCAGTCTAGGAAGTTTGGCTCCAGAGTCCTGATTTTTATCTACCCTACAATGTTGCTTAATAGTTTTGCCGCTGACATTAGCAGATTCCAGAAGGATCATAGCATCCCTGGTCTCAGAATAAAAGCCCAATTCTCACCTGAATGTAGAGATGGGTGTGGGCATTTCCCTTAGAGAGAAGCAGGGTGTGTGTGTGGGGGGTGGGGGCTGGCACAAGAGAATAAATTCTTCAGCTAACCAAATGTCAGTAGCTAAAAACTCCAGCCTGAATTGATACATATTGCAGCATGCTGTCTGATATTTCCCAGATGTGTGGATATAATATTAGAAGAGCATTTAATGTAATAGTCCTTTTGGCATTTAAATATGGGTGACAGGAACTCTTTAAGGCAGCATAAACAGAGCACACAGGTGTTAGAAAAACAGCTGTGAATAAAGGCCAGGTCTTTTCAAACAGAGAGAGAAATGGTGCAATAAAAGGGCTATAACCTTATGTTTTTAGGCTTATGACCTTTGTTTCATTAGGTGCACCTTTAACTGTGATAAACATCCACTTAAATGAATATCATTTCCTTACAATTACAGAAGGGTCATACATAATACAGTAAGTTCCCCTGGCAGCCTATGTGTTAGTCATGCATATTTCATGAGCAGTTTTATTCCCCAAGTCACTTTCAAGCAATGCTCAATCCCATGGCTTTGGCGCATAGGAAATAAAGGTCTTGTCCGTGAAGAGATCCCAGAGCAATTATTGTAACTCTGTACTTTATCAAGGAGAGCAACCGAATGACCTGCTTGTAACATCTGACCAGCACTATTATCAATTTTCTTCTTAATATACTATTCCTCTTATTTATCAGTGGATAAGGGAAACATGTTTCTTTGATTCTATTTGCCAGATGTAAATTGGTTGAATGATGGTGAGTGATAGAAGGTGATCAGCCCTTAAGAGAATACTTGTAGCAACCTAATGAATGTAAAGAGGGAAAAAAAGTCAAGTCCCCATGCCTCCAACATGCTCAATACTTGTGGTGCAGCGAAAAATAGCTCACGGCCTGTGGAGCATGGTCAGGCAATCTAAGTGAGCCGACATCTGTTTGTGTAATGTGATGTTTTTCCCAGCTGCATCAGCTGGTGGGAAATAAAGTGTTGGAATGATAATAAGCAGAAAAGAAGTTTGCAGTAACAGTGAAATATAAGCCTCTTTATAGTCTCAATATCTTTTGTGGCAATTTCCCTTTTTCTCTTTTCAAGTCTATTGAGTTCATCAAGACAGCTTCATCTTTTTGAGCTCTCCCACCACACTTGGAATGTGATCGAAGAAATGTGAATTGCATCTGCAAGTTTTTGCAGGTTGACTTTCTGAGGTGGATAAAATGAAAAGCAATTTAACTTCTAAAAATTCCAATGTTAGAAACATTACCCATGCAGAAAGTACTTTTATTCTCTTTTGTCCCCTATAACTGTCCCCAGTCTGCCATATTTGATTTACTTCAAAATAATAAAATCTGGGCTAAGTTAGGGACAAGATACTTTAATCATAACTGAACGCTCAATACCTTCCCTTTCCACCCCCACCCTGCCCCAAATAGATTTGGGTTCAAGCCTTTGTTCTCATTGTCTAAGGTAGAGGAAGGAGAAAGAGGGAGAGGGGAGAGAGAGAGAGAGAGATTTCCTCTCAAACCAGCTAAATTAATATTTACGCTGTTAAAATATTAGAGAAGCCCCAGAAAATTATTAATGTAAAAAGATCATAATTATCTTTAAAATGGTGGCAGCCATTGAAATGTTAATCCTAATGTTTGGGGAGAGGGCTCATGTTCTCCATGCCTGGGGCTGCCTGCCTGGCTGCCACAGCTGCAATTGATCATTCCAAATCAAAGGGAGAGGGAGACGTCTCTGGTGGCGCAACCAGGGAGGGAAAGCAAGCAGAGAAAGATGCTCTGTTCTGTGGGTCTGTTATAAAAAAAAAACAAAAAACCCAAAGTGGAATGTGCTTCCAATTTCTCCTCTGTTGAATTTGCAACCCTTCAAAGCTTTCCCACAATAAATAAAGTTTCCAAAACCCATAGACCCTAAAAGATTCATTGACAATTCTTCTGAACTCAGCAGTTTTTCTCTCTTTCCTTCGCTCCCACTCTCTCCCTCTCTCATTACCAAGGTCAGCACAGTTTGAAACAAATGTGAATTCGATTATTAAATAGGAGACATATTTAAACTCTCTTAATGCTTTCATTTATACTGTATGTTATGCGTTGAACTGTGTCCCCCGAGAGGATTTGTTGACGTTCTAACTCCAGGTACCTGTGAATGTGACCTTATTTGGAAATAGGACCTTTGAGGATGTAGTCAAGTTAAGATGGGGCATGCTGAATCTGGGTAAGCCAGAATCGAATATGACTGGTGTCCTTCTAGCAAGGGGAGGACAGACACTGTGAAGGCCATGTGAAGGTGGAAGCAGAGATTGGAGTGCTGCATCTACAAGCTGAGGAAGACCAAGAATAGCAAACACCAGAAGATAGAGAAGCAAGTTTTCAGAGAAAGCATGGCCCTGCTAGCATCTTGATTTCGGACTTGTAGCCCCCATAACTATGAAACAATACATTTCTGTTGTTTGAAGCCAACTGGTTTGTGGTTCTTTATTACCCCAGCTCTAGGGAATTAAGACAGTGTTGTTTTGGGCTCACACTTGTGAAAAGTGAATGCCTTGGTGTTACAACCCAACTCCTGAAGGGCGCGAGTTGGTGCAAGACCAAAGAACACATCTGGCATTTAGTCAGGTATAAGCTTTATTGGGACTTACCAACAGGAGAGAATCTTTGACAATGTCTGGTCAAAGTATGAACGGATATGGAGCACCACAAAGAGATGAGAAAATGAGGGGTGATGTATAAGGGGGCTTAGAACAAGGACTTATGCCTAGATCACACAGGACTATGTGCTAAGGACTTAGAGGGGGCTCTGGTTCCCTAAAATTGGTTATACTGTTGAAGAAGAGCACATGGTATAAAGAAGAGAATGATGGCAGACAAAGAGTACGATGAGAAAGCTGTGCTGAAGCAGGCACTACTAGTGAGGATCCCACGTGCCAAACAGAGTCCCAAGGCTGAGGCTTCAAGAGTTCACCAACAAATGACAGGAGACAACTGGAATCTTCCCCAACCCCTGAATATTACTGACTGTGTAGACATTTCTCAAGGTCCATTAAATTCTATTTGACGTACATTAAAAAAGATTTAATCACAGATGCCAGTCAGCTAACCAACCCATTAATCTAGCTGTTTTTCCTAAGAAAATTGTATTTAAAAAGGTCTTTTTTTTCTCAATTTAATTTAGTCATCCTTTTAAATTTGGTGTATTTATCATGTAAATGTGCCTTATTTGCAAAAGAAAAGCACAGGATTCAATGAAATAAATAGTTATTTCATTAAAATGGATACAAAAAACCCTGTGATTAGGGTAATTAATTTGCACACTAAAAGCTATCTTCCTGGTTCAGATCATTAATATTGATGGCCTTCGATTTTGTTCTCAGTAATGTTCCTTGAAATATACTCAGAACTGGCATGAGGACTGAAAGAGCAGCCATTGGAACAAGTAGAAGTGAGGCATCAGTGAGTATTTGGGGCATCTCTCTTCCTTCTTCTCCAGTCAGTAATACACAATGTGGAGACTGTGTCCTGAAATAAACTCAGCTGATACTGCTTGAATGAGCTGGTTTGGTTTATCTTATCTCAAACGTCAGTTATTGATGCCTGGCACTTATTGATGTGTGTCTTCTTTGGAGGAGGGAAAAAAACATTTAAATTGCAAAATAACATTACAGGAGATTATGTCTAGGTACCACATGCTGTTACGCGCCGCATTGCCAGATAACAAGGCAAAGTCTGTCAATATACTTTTCTCATTAGATTTTCATCTGCTTATTATGCAAATGGAGCCGAGCAGGTTTTTGCTTTGATAGCTCTCTGCCACAAGTTTGAGTCAAGGCACATATTTTGTTTCTGTTCTGTTCAGCAGATGTATTCTACCAAAGACCTTGTAGAAAAGGTGTCATATCAATGTGGTATGCTATCAAATGCAGCTGTAGGCTGCATTCACATGAAAATCAAATCCTGGAACAATTTTAGATTGCCTCACCTAGCTGTGTCAGCATGCTCAACATTTGTGGTGATGGAAAATGAATTAACATTCTGCATAGATATATGTGCCTGCAAACAGAATTATATAGCAACATAGGCACTGGTTGGTATTTTAACTTGCACTTCAGAGCTTGCTAACAGGGATACTGCTAATGCTTTTTAATTATAAATAGAAGTATGATTCGTAATACTGTTTTACACTTTCCCAACTGCTCTTTTTTTCTGATACATTCCACTTGGAGTCCCCAATTCCCCCTGAAAGAGATTATAGATTATAAAGTTATCCAAAGTTATCCAAATTACTCTCTTACCTCTGCCACCTTGAAGCTTACTTTAGACCAATAAATCTCTTCCAGAAACAAAGACTTCCAAACCCAGCTTGTCTTTGACAAGCTCCAATGTTGTTTTGTGTCAGAAGTGCTTGTGTTAAAATCTTAAACACTTTTGTGGAAATCAGATAATGTCCCATCTCTGATGATCCTGGAGTGTGTGAACTTACCTCTGGTCTTGCACCCACCCTGCCTTTTAAAATGTTTTCAGGTTTTCAATTCTACATCTTGAACAGCAAAGTATTCATTCCTAGATTATCAAACAAAGGCAGCTTCACATATTTCTGGGTTTCTGCAGTGTTTTCTAGGAAACAACAACAACAAAACAAAAACAAAAACAAAAACCTAGCAAGAAATCTTTTTAAACATTGTGAGTACTTCATCTCAGAAAAAAGGAAGGTGGAGGTAGGGAAAGAAAAAAATGCAAGTTTCCTAAATAAACCCCAAGACTACTAGCTGGGGCTGCTTTGCCCACCTTGCTTTATGCAGTGCTTCAAGTGGGGCTCTCTGGGTGCCCTGTAATAAGACAGGGTGCTGCTGCAGAAGGCAACGTGCTAATTAAAAAGAGGAATACACCACAAATCTGCTCGTTATTATTCATGGCAAGTGTGCAATAAATCACTTAGCTGTTTGCTTTTAAAATAAAAGCTTTTTTTCTACTCCATTTCTCCTTTCTTTTCATTCTTTCCTTTTTCCCTTCTTTTTTAATTTTCCTTTTTGTGTCTTTTCTCTCCATCCCCCCACCCCCACCCAGTCTGCCTTGTTTAAAAAGAGTCTCAAAGACTTTCTAAAGAATGACATTGAAAAGACATTGCCCCGAGGTTTGGTAGAGCAAAAGCCTGGATCATTTGTACTGTTTAATGTCAGGCCTTTTTTCCCTTGATTCTTTTTTTTTTTTAAACAGCTATTCACCCATTACAATATGCTTTCCATAGTATGCTTCCTTTAACTCCAGATTAACAAGCAGATGAGTAAGGAGTATTATTCCACTTTTTTTTTTTTGCATTAAGAAGGAATGGTAATAAAAAAACCAGTTTTCTATAGCTCAGGTTTCCAAAGGCTGGCAGTAGAAGGGGATTTGTGGCTGACAGTTAAGCCATGTTCACATTTATTAAGATGCCAGAGGAGCCACTGCATAAAGGAGAAATATCATTATATTAAAAACAACAATCAATCAACACCTCTTTCCTCAAACAAAATCTAAATCCAACCCTCCCCACCCCCCAAACTTGTACTTTGAGATCTCAGTCCCTTGTGGGAGTTAAACATAATGTAAGGGACGATGGTTTTTGTCAACACTAATCTCCCGCAATTGTTTTTCTGAAACATATCACCATTTAAAGGAAGCTACTGTAACTATTATCTCAGATTTATATAGTCCTTTTCTGAGATATTTTGGAAGTTTATAAATGAAGAGCCACCCTCATACTTCATTATTATTCCGAAGTTAGGATCCTTATTTTCTAAGTGTGGGGAATCAAGAATTTAAAGGTATGTGGCTTCTTTAGGAAGAACAGAGCAATAAGAATTCTTAAACAATTACTAGTTCCATTAGATCTGTGGGACTTAGGGAGAAATTTAATATTGTACTTGATTTTTTTTTTCAATGCTCCCTAAATAAGATGTACAAGCCCTTTTTGGTGGTAATTTAGTTTGCCAGCTGAAATGTCCATTAGTATTTCTGATGCTACCTTTTAAACCTGCAAAGAGTGTCAAACTTTTACTCAAAAAAGAATACTCTGCTCTTTATGTGGAAAAATGAAGCTGAACTGTTAGGCACTGGGAATCCCCAGCTATTTAAAAATGAACTTTATTGCTGGAGGCTATGGTTCTATGCTGGGCTTACTTCACTTCAACTCCATAAACCGCTGCTTGGGTATCCTGTGGACCTCCATTCTTCACAGCAGAGCTGTGACCTTTTAAGTATCACTTCACTATCTCATAGACTGGCTGGATTGCATGAATTTGTCTTTGGTAATCTTGTTCTACCTCTTGATGCTATTCTGTAGGGTTCATGGGTTACTCAAGAAACTGGGTAAGATTATAGTGGCAACTGCAAAGGACTTTGGGGGCTTCACTGCTTATATCTTTTCAATTTGAACAAGGACTTGCTGTTGAATTAGTGCCACTCTAATAGGTTGAATGATCAAGGAAATCTCTATTTTAGAGCAGGGCACGGCATTCTCTCTCAGCCCTTCATTAGTTGCCAAGGGATAAAACCTCCAACTGGAACATGTCTTATTCCACTGCTTGGGTCATTTGTATGAGCTACCTTTCTTTTGATTGTAGAAAATCTGTTAAAACCACAACCTTCTTGGGATAATGATCCATATTCCTTGAGCCTCATACAGTTCAATAAATTTTACAAATGGCTGTCAATTTTTAATGTCTAGTTAAAAAATGAGAAAACCACCTCTGTGAGGCTAATCTTCAAATGTATCCTTATTTTATTGGCTAAAAATCCATTTTAATTTTCTCCATGGCATTCTTATATCTAAGAGGATTCATAAAGCTACTTTCTTTTTGAGCCATGTGTGTGAAATTTAGTTTTCTTTGATTAATTTCAATTTTAAAAAGTTAAAACCAGTCTTAAGATGAAGGTTACCAATAAAGTAAAATAAAAAAGATGAAGGGTATGAAAATTTGAATTATGTACCCCCCCCAAAAAAAAACAAAAACAACAACAACAGCAACATAGCATTCCTGTAAATGTGAACCCATTTGTAAACAGGGCCTTTTAAGATATTATTAGTAAAGATGTGCCCAAACTGAATGAAGGTGGAACTTAATCCAATATGGCTGAAGTCCTTATAAGCAAGGGAAATTGGACATGGAAAAAACTTCGCAGTGGGGAGCCAGAAGTCAGCTAAAACCCAGAAGAGAAATGAGAAGACATTGCCTCTCATGTGATGGAAAAGTCAAGGAATTCAAATATTGCCAGCCAGCCAGATAGCTACTGAATCCAGGAAGAAGCAAGCCTTCCAGTCTTTGAAACGGAGACAATCAATTCCTGTTGTTTAAGCCAATTCATTGTGTGGTTTTTGTCTTCTAGCTGGACAGACTAATATGAAGGGATTTATTAGATTAAACTGAAAAGACTCTATTTAATAGAGATGTGATAATAATATAGATCCTATCCTTATTTTAAATTTTACTGTTTTGTTCGTGGTGGATATTTTGCATTAATTTTGATTTGTTAAAACATTTCATTAAAATATTATTTTTCTAAATTACTGAGTTTTTTGATGCCTCCTTAAAATTTTCACCTGAGATGATTGTCTCACTCACCTCACCCTAGTCCCACACCTGAATATGCAGATAAGATGTTTCCAGTCATAAATGGTGTGACAGTTTGGAGCTGGTAGATCCCAGAAAATCCTGTTCTTAAAGCTAATCCATTCCTATATATGTAAACCTATTGTAGAATAGACCTTTTGATTAGATTCAGTCAAGGGACCTTCCTTTTGATTAGGTCACTCAGCAGGGCATGGCCCAGGGTCTTAATCCTCTCACTGGAGTCCTTTATAAACAGAGGAATAAAGAGCTGCAGACACACAGAAAAAAGCTGCAGAGACAAAGAAGAACCCAGAAGCTGAGAGAGGAGGCCCCAGGGACCAGAAACTGGAATCAATAGAACACAGAGGCTGAGAGGAAGCCATTTTATTCAGAAGCAAAAGAGATGAGGCCCGGAGGAGAGAGGAGAGACCAGCAGACATAGCCATGTGCCTGGTTGCTCACAACTGCAACTTGGTGAGACAGCTGCTCTTGATGAGGCCTTGATTTGGACATTTTTCTCAGCCTCAGAGCTGTAAGCTTATAACTTAATGAATGCCATTGTAAAAGCCAACTCATTTTTGGGATGTTGCTTTGGTAGCCTTTAGCAAACTAAAACACCTGGGCAGTCCTTTTCTGCTCCCACAGCCCATGGGTTCATTGACTTTCCCTCAGAATATAGCTAAAGAATGGCTCAGAGGTAAGGTGCCTGCTGATGCTAGTTCACTGTCTAGAAGATTCCAGGAGGTCTTTAAGTCATTTATAGTTTATGTAAAGAATGGGATTATTGGCTGAGTTTTGGACAGTTTCGCAAAGTGGGGAGAAATCCAAGATTGTCATGATAAAGTTGGTATCTAAAGGGAAAGGGGAGATCAGTTGGGATAGGATGTAGGAGGAGCCAGGAAGGTAATAAAAATGAAAAAGCACTAGCATAAAAAAATCATTGCAAACTTCTACAACCAGGTAGACTGAGCAGACACAGAATTCCCTCATACTCTAAATGCAGAGAAATACTATGTAAATTATGATAATTATAAGTATTGTCAAGGGGGTAGAGTACCAGGAACTCTCATACTCTACTGGTGGGAGTGCAAATAGGAAAATACCACATTGAAGTGAAACATGGCAAAATATGTTGGCATTTGGTTTATACATGCCCTGTGACTCAGAAATTCCACTTCTAGGACCTGAAAGAGATGTACAGAAATATTCAATGTGGCATTGTTTGTCATAGCAACAAAATTGGAAATAACCTAAATGTTAGCCTCAGGTCATGGATTAAAATTATGGTATGGCCATAGAATGGAATAGTATACAGCAGTAAAATGAGTGTATTAGATCTACCTGTATTGATATAGGTCAATCCCCCAAACAGGTTGAGTAAAAAAAAGTAGGTTACAAAAGGATACATTAGATGCAAATTATGTAAATTCTGTGTTTACACAAAACAATATTATATATTGCTTATGGATAGCTACAGGTATAGTAAAAAATATGACTATTTCTGGATACTGATTTCAGGATGGTGGTTAATTTGGGGGAGGGAGTGAGGGGATAGGAGTGATGGGAGGTGAGGCTAAGAATAAAGGATTAAGGGGAGTAAAGGCTACAGTAAAGTATAGGATAATGAATATATTGTTACATCAGGGTGGTGATTACATGGCATGGATGTAGTTGTATAATATACTATGATTTTCTATAAGCTTGGAATATTTCATTATTAGAAACAAAAAGAAAATACTTTTTGTAAATAATGGCATCTCATCCTTGGCTATCCCATCTTACATGTGAGTAAGAAAGCAGAGGGGCCCTTTAGGTCAGGTGGGTTTTAGATAGATAGTGGGCCTCAGCCAGATCTGATAAAAGCCGACTTTTTCCTCCTATCTTTTTTAAGTTCTCTTACTGAGACCAGGAGCAAATAGTCTGTGGCAAAGGAAAAAAGCCAGGGTT
Organism: Tolypeutes matacus; assembly: GCA_026826555.1. Lineage (NCBI taxonomy): Eukaryota > Metazoa > Chordata > Mammalia > Cingulata > Chlamyphoridae > Tolypeutes > Tolypeutes matacus. The sequence goes on from JAKSZT010046586.1 coordinate 10,931,896, forward strand.
CCTTATCCTCACAGCACGGGGCTATGCCTCCCAAAGGCCATTGTGACCTGCTTAATTTTGGTTGATTGGCATATCATTGAGTATTGTGCCCCCTATACAGCCATAACCAGTATCAACATTTATTTCTGCGTTTCTGATGGCAATCTTAAGCTTTATTCACTACTCAGGCATTCATTCATTCATGTAACACGAACACCTACTATATAAAAAGCACTTTCATAAAAATGCCGTAGGCTTCCCGAAGATATGCGGAAGCTATACACTTGTGTTCAGACTCTTATGCGAGACTGTGGAGTTTAGTAGCCCAGCCTGGAGAAGATAACCTCAGTTTCCTTATATGTAAAATGAGGATAATAATAGTATCTACTCCACAGTGAAGATTAACTGTGTTATGTGTATGCATGTAAAGCATGCTAGCACCATGATTGCCATATTGTAAGTACATGGTAAGTGTTAACTATTATTTTAGTCCTTCAGGTTTACTCTATGATTAAAATAAGAGTCTCTCACAAGAAATTGCCTATAATTTTGATTTTAGGAATAGCTCGTTGAGCTGGGAAAAGTTTTATAGATACTAATGAAAGCACTACACTAATATCTTCTAGGTGTCTTGGGGGATTTTTCATAGGTAACTGTGTGGCCAAAGTAAACTTTGGGCCCTGTCTTTCTTCATTATTGATAAGCAATAAGTTTGAGAAAGCTTTCATTTATCTTGATTTTACAAACCATACCATCTTGGTGTAGCTTAATTATGTTTCAACATTCAAGTTTGCTAATGGTGTTGGACACTTTTTAACATCAAAGACTATTATTTATAATCTTCATCTCTTCCTTATGTTTTTCTCTAACTCACATAAAACATAAATTATAATGGCTGTACCGTGCAACATCAGCATATTCTATGATTTTAGGACGATACTATTCAAAACAACAACTCTTCCTGTTATAGGTAGTAGATGTACCGTGTTAAGTAAGGGCAGAGGTAAGAGAAGCAGAGACATGGGTCAAAAGCTCAGCAGCATCGTTTACTTAACTGCATTGAGCCTTAATTTCCTTACCAGTAAAATAAAGATAGCAATGTCAGTCTCATAGAGTTGTAATACATGTGTGTATATGCCTGGCATGTAGTAATCATCTAATAATGATAATATTATGGAGATGTCATTGCTTACATCTTTCCTGAAAATACCCATGACTCTCATTTTTGTCATCTTGAAGTTGTTTCTTCTGTTTTCAACATGGAGAAGAAACACATTCCGATGTAAACAGCATCTCCTTTTTAGCTTAAAAATGCCAGTAAAAATGATGTTTGGTTCTAGAATTTAATCATTTTTAATGGCTTTGACTGCAGTGATAACCTCTTGAAAAGTTAAGTCAAAGTCCACCAAGTCATCATAATTCAGTTTATGGGATTTTTACCCTCAGTAGGGGAAGTTGTATTAAAAAATTTATTGGTACATACCAATGAATATGTGTGTGACCTGAGATGAGAGAGGCTTCTAGGGGAGAACATAAAGAACAAGGAGGCAGAAATTCTGGATTATATTTCTGTGCTATTTCCCAGATTAATGTTTAACCTTGAAAAAGTAACTCTTTTCTGGGTTTCACTTTTCCCATGACAGTACCCATTAACTGTTACACATTTTCACCTTATAAATAAAAGGGTTGCTATCAGGATTAATGAGATGATACTTGTAAACAGCTTTGAGCTCTTTGGGAGGCAGAGGTTCTATCAATACAATTATTAATAAAGTATTTATACTGATGATTGTAGGGAACATTAGCAGTTCTGTAGTAAAGCAGTCATCAATTATATGGCACAAAAGGACAGTGGGATGGAGGGAGTATGGTTATGTAATAGAATTGCTCAATGGGCTCATATAATTCCTGGAATATGTACTGGGAAATTAGAATGTAATAAATTGCGGTGTTACCAAGGAATTGTGGTAGGATTTTCAGGTTACAAGGAAAGGAAATAGCTTAGGATATCTCAATATTGATTTATTGTAAAGTATACTTGAAATACAGGGAACATGAGAATAGTTTCTACAGCTGAAAAGTCAGACCCAAAAGAATTATAACCCCACATGTTCCTATCTGGGGACCAAGAACAGCTCTTGTCATCTCAGACAACAACTTTGTCCTTCTACTTTATTTACTCTATATTAAGGAGTTTCTCTTTCTTTCTTATTCTAATGTGACAGTATTATCTTTTCCTTCCTTCTATCATTTCTGATTCTTTTTATTCACTTCTTTACCACACAGTTTCTGTTGACTCAGGACTTCTACAGCTTCATGGTTTCTGCTTACTGACTTTTCTCTATGTGGCCCTTGTCTTTTGCTTCTCTCTCTCATCTGTCACTATCTCTGCTGTTTTGTGTTTTAACACCCTAGAAGGAAGGATCTGGACAGTTTTTCCTTCCCCTTTCCCTTCCTTCCCCTTTCCTTCCCTTTCCTTTCCCAATAGACACTAATTTTTATTGCAATGAGTGTGGAAAGAGTTGTGGGGGACATTAGAGAAAGAATGGAAGTCAATGGAAAGAAATACATTTGACCATCTAGCTCAGAAATGGCTTGAGAATGTGCCAGTTTTCAGTGCTGCACAAATTTTCTTCTCATAAATGAATATGAAAGAATAAAGTGTAGAATGTGATTTTCATTCCTATAAAACTTTTGGGAATATGTTATCTCTTCAGAATGTTAAAAAGGAGAAGGGAATGTAAGTCAACTTGGGAATATCAGTTCATTTGTTGCAAGTGTTTGCTATCTAAAAAATTTTTGTTTATGGCATCCTGCACCAAAAATGTTCAAAAATATTTTGTATTTAAATATGTTAATATTTAAAAAATAGTCTCTGGACTTTGTGTCTTGATTATAAAGACATGCCATGCCCTTCACCACAATTATAACTTTTCCAGTAATGTTTTCTAATACTTTATTTTTCTGTCTAGTTATTTTCACTTTTAGTCCCTTTTTTTAATGTGAGAGAAACCCAGTAGTATCAGGAAACTACTATACTACTCTTAGTCTTTGAGAGATCAATAAAGGATGAAGATATAGTTTTTGAATGATATAATTAATAACATTACTGATTTTTCAGCAATGTTTAGAACTTCATATTCTATGAATAGGAATATAATTTCTCTTTCAGCCCTTATGAAACAATTATAAAAACTGATTATGTGAGGCTAGAAGGAAAGTCATAATATTCTCCAATAGGTTAAGCCCTCTCCTCCATTACTATTGAGGTGCTTTCTAAGCAACTCTTGGGTGAAAGGGATGATTAAAATTGAAATAGAAGCTTCTTTAAGAATAACAAAAATATGAACCACTACTCTCTACAACAAAATTGGTCCTCAGAAGAAAATTTATAGCATTAGGGGCTTTTATTATTAAACAAAAATCAAAATAAAGTAGGAATTTATTTAAAGAAATAAGAAACACAGAAACTGATTAAACCCAAGAACAATGAGAGGAATTACTGGAAATAAGAGAAATAGTAAATAGTAACAATAAATAAATAGTAAATAGAAATAATAAAAAATGTAAAATAATTAATTAGAAGAGAGGAAAAAGATAGATTTAAGAAGTAAGCTTAAGAACTTTGAAAAGTCCAATTATAGAGCTAAACCTTTGGCCAGGATAACAAAAGGGGAGAGGGAAAGATAAATATATAATATCAGGAAAACCATAATCATAGAGAAAATATAATAATTATGCTACAGTAGAAATTAAACTTAAAATTCTTGAATTAAATGAATGATTTTCTGAGAAAATATGAATGACTAAAATTGACCTAAGAGGGGAAGCGGAAGTTGCTCAAGCAATTGGGCTCCCGTCTACTGTATGGGAGGTCCAAGTTTCGATTCCTGGGGCCTCCTGGTGAAAAGCAAGCTGGCCTGAGTCATAATAACCAGAATGGCACTGACAGTAACAACCTACATTTGCACAGCATTTTGAAATTTAGAACAGAAGCAAAGAATTGAGCATATTCTCAATTGCCATTATTTCCACCATAGAGATTTGTATTACCCCCCCCCCCCATAAAGTTCATCTCATAGGGTCTAGTCTGATAAATTGCAAATTAGATTTTAGTGTTTTATGTTAACTTTTAAAAGAGGATTTCTAAACAGTAAAACATTTTGAAGGAATTAAGAGTAAAATGTCTCACACAGATTAGACACTTAGAAATATTTATGAACTTGAATCGTATCTCCTCTTCCCAGCCATGAAATAACTGATACCTGATCTTTTACTTCTCTGGTATAACATTACCTTGAGGCAGGGAACCTGATAATTTACTTTTCTTGAGGGCCTGCAAAATAAATATACTTTTTCATATTTGGTTGATATATTCCTAAAAATTGCATCCATATAGAATCAGATATACTTGGAATTGCATTTTTAATTAGAAATACAACTTATGCATAAATTTTCTAATTACTCATCCATTGGTAATGGCTGCTAAAAGTTCATCATTTAGCTTACCACTTTCCATAGCAGTTTTGGATTTGGCTTTAAAATGACATTCAGGGATACCCTGCAGAGTGTCTCCTGGGGAAATATTTTCCTGGTAGAATGCCTCATGGTGTTTAATAACTAGACTTCAAAGAACTTATGTATCTCTTAACAAAATATTTTTCAGCCCATGTTTGTGTAGGAGAGAATTTATGTTTACCAGCATAAATTTATATTTATTAGCACTATGTTTATTGCTACATCTTAAACTAAACAACGTGCTAGAATTGTCTCAAGTTATATTCCAAATTCAATTGTTAGGCTGTCAGAATCATGAATAGATCATTTAGAAAGCATGTTGGATTACTGCACACCAGAAACTCTTGGTTAACAAACATATTAATTGTTTGGTGATCAGGAAGCAATGTTCTAAGCTTGTTATATCCAACTATGATAATTTGTTATATATATGGACAGTTGTATTTTAGTTATCTTTTAGCAAATCGACAGGGGACTTTTCATTAAAGTGTAATGGATTATAAAGCTCCTGAACAGCATTTTTTTGTGTAGAATTTTTTTTCTCCAGTCATGGATTACCTATGTTAAGCAAGAGACTCCCTCTATATACTTACTTTTAGCTTTTGTACTGGCTGAATGTCTTTAACACTCAGGTTGTGTTTACTCTTTTTGTTTTATTTGTGAAATGATGACAATAGCAACCCCTTCTGAGGATAGAGCATATTCATCTTATAAGTAAACACCTCAGTGAAAGTTACTGAAATGTTTTCTGATATTTTTCATTAGATGTGTTAAATTGGTAGCCTCCATTCATGCAGATTGGAATAACCTAAGAACCAAAACATTATGGAAATTAAAATGGAATAAAAATTATAAAAACAACAGTAACAGTAATAATAAGAACTATCAATAGCAACACTTATTCATCAACTACCAGGCGCCAAGAACATTCTTACGTGGGGTTCAACACTGTGGAGAAGTTAGGGTATGAAAACCTTGAGTGAGCTTACTACTGTTCCAGAGAAAATACACATATAGAAGAAGGTTAACTCTGTGGAGAAAATACACATTGTTGAGGCTAACTCTGCCAGCTAATTAATACAAAACAGTTTAATTTTTATTCATTCATTACTTTGAACTGCTTTGTCAAATCTCTTTTGTCAAAACCCTAGATCAGATTCTAGAATGTGAAGGTAGTAAAAGTCTGTCAGCTCGAAACTTTAAGTGTCTTCTCCATCTCCCCTAGAGCAGCATAGCTTGGTACCCTGACAGAGATGGGGTGGCCAGAGAAGGTGGGTGGTCTTTCTTGGGGATACTTACCTGTCTCTTCAAGACCTAGCTCCTCGTGTAGGTTGGGACAGAGAATAGGGAGAGAAAGAAGACACATATCTCTGTACTCAGTGGCTGATGCTGAGTTTCTCCATTAGCTGTGGCTACTTCTCCGCATGTAAGCATCCAAATGCTGGTTTTCTTGTGGGGGTACTTGTATGAATTCTATGGAGGGGTCTGTAGGGCCACTCCATTGCATAATTCCCTCAACTTGGAAATCCAGCTTTAGCTCATCTCCACTCCTTTGTCTCTCATCTCCACTCCATAGCTTAATGCTGTTGGGGTCCCCTTGCCCAATGGGCAGTTCTCATGTGGGGTACTGGCAGAAAGATTAAATTCCAGGTACCTTCCACAGAGTCCAATTAGCCCCAGAAAACTCATTAGCAAAAGTCATGTGTGCCAGATGATTCTTTGTCATACCCTGTCATTTCATTTCAGTACTCATCTTCTCTGATCACAAACCTTGGGTTGGAGTAATAGCAAGTCCACTGCCTAATCAGCGCTTAAATTAAGAGTGGACTTCCATTTCCCCCTTCCTACTTTCACTCTAATCTTTATGAGTAACACTTTTGGAGTTTCCTCTTTATTCTCTTGGCTTCAAAGTGTGACAAAAGCAACCTATCACAATGAATACAGTGCTCCTCACAAGGTCTATGACTATTGACTGGTTTCTCTTCTCTCTTCTTGTCAGTCTTCTTATATACATTGAGAAGGGGGTGTAGGTAGGAAATTCTCGTACAAGCCGGTGATAGATGGGGCCCAAAGGCCACACCTTAATAAGACTAGGGGAAGTGTTTACCCACATCTGTGAGTGCCTCTCTTGAGAATATATTATCCTTATTGCCTCTTTGGGCAACACATTAGCATAATACATTATAAGGAGAGAGTATTCCAAGGCAGCAGCAAAGCTTTTTTTTTTTTTTTTTAACCGACATCCTATTTGACTACCACTCTTTGGTTTGGTTTAGTTCCAGCTTCTGTTCCTCACCTCTCTTGGTGATGCTGTCTTAGCATAAACATCACTCTTGCTTACAGAGGAGGGGCAGGTTTACATGCAATCCCCTCCAGTCCTGATGACTCACTTAAAGAAAGGCAACTATATATTGCTTCAGTCCTGCTAAGTAGTTCATATTCCCACACTTTTACTCCAGGCATGACTTTCTCTCCCTTGACCTGAAAACCACCCGGAAAGCTTTACAGCAGCTTACTTTACCTATAGCCTCTATGAATCTTTCCAGAATCTATGAGGTCATTTTGGCTCCAAGAATTGTGGCACCCTGGGGTGGTGGTATCTCCCATCAATTTCTTCTTAGGCACACCTGACAGAGTCTCTACTCAAGGTTGGCCCAGATTGCTCTAGCAGACCTTTGAGAAAATTTCAAGTGAGAAGCAGACACCAGTCTCTATGTCCTTTGATGTCTTCCCAAATTTCAGGGACATGTGTCAGGCTCATCTGTGGACTTCTTCACACTTCAGGGCATGGGTTAGTCTCAGCATGCACCTGTAGGTTTTACCTGTCTGCGAGGATTCATTTGAGAACAAGATGCTGGTTCCACTTTCTCACTGGCATCCCTGATCTCTTTCAGTGAGTCTCTTGGGGGAAAGAAGGAAGTAAGATCTTACCATGACTGCTTCCTCCTCTGAAGACTGCAATGATTCTTTTGCCATCACATTCCTCTGCTTATGAAGAAGAGGAAGGGTGCAGTGAAGGATTGGGATAATGGCTGAAAATATAAATGCCAGCTTTCCTGTCCTTTTTGTAAATCTCAGAAAAACTGTTCCTGCTGCAGTTTTGGGGTACTCTCTTTAAAATGTGGGGTTTTGAATGCTTTCTTAACCTCAGCTCTTGTGTTTGGTTGCTCATTCTGTGGCAACAAGAAAACATCCTCCTAAAATCCTCTTGCCTACATTTTGAGCCAAAGAGGCATGATCCCTATGACAAAGTCCCATGTTTTTATATTTTTCTTTAGGGTTTGGTGTTTGATTATGTGAGGATTAAATCTGATGAGAAGAAAGAGGATAAAAAAGTATATTGTCATTGTGGCACCATCCTCTCCACCATTGCTGCAGGGTAATTCATATTTCACATAACTTCAAAATCCCATAAACAAACATGTCCTGAATAGGTGTAAAAAAAGAGAGCCATCATAAATGATTAAGGGAGATATATTCTGTCAACTCTGTGAAAATAAAACAAGTGGTATCATGAAGTTGTTAGTATTTTAATCTCATTTAATCCTCTCAAGTGATACTAAAGCCAGTATCAAAAACTCATCTGATCAATCTTCTCATGAATTCACCATTCACTTGTTCACCAATCAGTCATCTGAGTCTTTGTTGACTTCATGTAACTAACTTCCTTGTCTGAGCATGAATTGCTTCCAGAAGGCTGCTTTGACTTGCCTACTCCCTTCTGCCCTATTCCCTTTGCCCCACCCCAGCCTTCCATCTACCAGATTATGGCAGCAGACTGGATCTAGTACTTACTTCTATGCCAGAGATAAACAGAGATGGCCAAATGGAAAGATCCAAGACCTGGGTTCCCTACCATCATCTAGCTGGGTGGCCTTGGGGACATCATTCAACCACAGCAGCCTGTGATTCCTCCTTTGTAAAATTAGTGGATTAATCAGATGAGTTTTTGATACCGGCTTTAGTATCACTTGAGAGGTTTAAATGAGATTAAATTATTAACAACTTCATGACACCACTTGCTGTGGGAACACAGGAAGAGTGGACAAAGGAGGTAGGGTGGTATGGATGCCCTGGAAGCCTCATAGAGAAGATGACATTCATATTGGATAGAATGAGTTGGTCTGGGCCTTGGCAAAAGATATCCTTAAAAAAGAAAAAAGCTTATTTTAAACATGATTGGTGGGTGAAGTGGATTCATGTTGGACATTAGAGAACAGTGGAGACTGTGATGAAATGGAGAGCAAGTGCAGTAACTTAGATTATGGTCAGGTTTAACAGCTCTTAAAGGAACCTAAGGGATGATAATTTAACCTCCTCTGTCCAAATTTAACCATAGTTCCCTTATGTGAACTTGGGTGAAGTGACCTTCCTTTTGAACAATGAGTTCCTGAGTGTCTATTTTTAAATACATTAAAATTTCTCACCATTCTTAATGCTTTGTGTTAGTTTAGTTCAGCTTCTCTTAATTTCTTCTCTGGAGTGCTCAGGAACCCTGCCTGCCCACTTGCTGTCCCTGCATCCAGCCCCCAGTGAGCAGTCAATCTTCCCCACCCCATCTATCTTTCTTCCAGGTCAGTCATATACTTTCACTGGCCCCACATTATATTTAATTATTTTCATGCCTGTTTTCCCCACTAGTTAGAAAGCTCCACAAGGCTGAAACTAGGTCTTACGTATATTCCTCTTCTTAACCCCTCCTCAATATCTGTTATAAAAGGGAACTCAACAAATAAATGAACTTGGAAGAAAATGTTCATTCAGTGTTCAGTGCTGTCAGAGACCAGTGTTATGGAAGGAAACATATAAAACCTCAGTCCAAGATTTATCTTCCACTGTCAATGGTGAAATGTTTTAGCTAAAGATCATTCACGCGGGTATGAAGCAAACATGTGCAGGACTCCAAGAAAAAACAATTCATTTGTCAATATTTCCTAATCTCTCTTGCCACTGCTGCATAGATACTGCTCCTTATTTCTTTGACTGTCAATCTAATAAGATTTGGAGTAGGCAATGCTAAATCCCACCCCCCTCAGAACACCACATAAACTGCAGCTTATGACAGTCCAGTTAATAAGGCAGTTTTAAGTGAATAGATGAGCCCACCCCAATATTTGAGGAGTATGCCTGCCTTTGAAATTCTTCACAGCTTCTGTATCAGAGTTCACAAAGTCAAATACAGGTAGAATAAATAAGTGAACTTGGCTGGTATTAGACATAAGAGAATGGTGGGGATTGTGGTATATTGGAGAACAAGAATGCTAACAGCTCCAGCTAGTTGTTGTCTTTTGAGAGTGTGAGGCCAATGTTAGCATTGCCAGATGTTCAAGAGTTTCAAGGGGAGATAAAAGACTAGATTTTTCTGTGCCAATTCACAGATATTAAAAACAATATGGAAGGAAAATAAAGTAAGTGGCTATTTTGCAACTTTCATATGTAAACCAATGTAGTGAACTGTCAATAACTTGCTTATTATTCTTAGAACTTTGAAAACTCATGGGAAGTTGTGCAAACCTGGCTTGGAACTTCTCCTGGAACAATTTTTTCCCTTTCAAAATTGGACTTTTAGAGTATGGCCATTTGGAATGAAGTCAGAAAATGAAGGCTAATGGGCAATCAGAATCTTCTCAATTGAACCTCAGCATCTACCTAGGAAATCTGAAAAATAGATCAGCTCTGAAGAAGGTGATTTTTCTTTAATTCTTAGCTGAAGCAGTCTGGCTCTACATGTCTATTTTACTGTCATGGGCTCTCTGAAGGGTGGATGCTTCTCCCCTCAATGAAATCTTGACACATACTTCCCTACAGTGGGGGTTCTTATTTTCTCAGTCTGCTCTTCCTCCACCATAACCCAGCTATTGAATCTGACCTCATACTGCAAACACGTATGTTATACATTTCCACAACTCTCTCCTTTCAACTTCAGGGTTTTGCTGTCCCTCTGAAGCTCATCCATGGACCCAGGTCAGATACCCCTGACCTGGAGTGAAACCATAGTTCATCAAATGAGAGGTAGCAATAATTAATTCAGCCCTTCCCATGTGCCAGACACCATGCCAAGTACTTCACATATAATTTCTCATTCAAATCTCAAAATAATAATCCTATGGTGGTGGGCATTATTATTATCACTTTATAAATGAGAAAAATGAGATACACCTATAGATGAGTGACTGAGGAAAGAATAAATAACTCATCCAAGGGCACATAACTAACATTAGTCAGCAACAGGATTGTAGTATTATGGTGTTAAATTAGGAGTAAAGGTTTTGGCTTCAGACAGAACTGGTTTGAGACCTGACTCTTCCAAACAACAGGTTTTCTGGGTTTAAGTTTTTTTCATCATGGGGCCTAGGAAGTGCCTGGCACATAGTGGCATAAGCATAATGGGTATGAAGTCACAAATACCATGTTCAGGTGCAGAAAATATCCAGTTAATTAATTTTTCCCCAGATCAAGCCAAATCTGACTCTAGTCCTTATTTTGATGACTTGGCAGAAAAGTCCTTCTTGGTCAAAATTGGGATTCCCCTTTCCTTTGTCCCAGGTTTGTAGAGATATCAAGGCTATTCTATCTGAACAAACATGAGTAAATGTTACTTTTTTGAAAAGTAGTAATGCATACTCCTACTGGAGTGTACCATCACCAAAAAATCCTGCAACTTATAGAAAAACTAACTTGCTACTAGCTCCTCTAAAAGTGGCTGCAGCTTTTAGAGCAGTGATTTGAGTTTACAGTTGTGAATTTGAGTAGTGAAATTCCTGGTTTTTACACTGTTATTTTCATCACATTAGTTGCAGCCTCAGAGTGAGCAATGGTTATGATCTGGCATTTCCATGACTATTTATTCCTCAGCATCTCAGATGCTTTATGTACTCCCATTCCCCAAGAAAATGCCGTGATTTGTCATCATGAAGTAGTCCCTCGTGGATAGTTACATTTTCCTATGTTTCTATCAGTGTTCAGATCCTTCTTGGCTCTTATGAGCTGATCTTGCTTACATGTTGCTGTTAAGTTGTTCTGCTCTTAAAGCATTTAGAGATATATGTCTATTTTTCTGCCTTTTCTATCAGAAGGGTTAGTTAGTCTTATCAATTCACCCTCACAATTTGTACAACATCAAATATTCATTCAAACCTAAACATTTGGTATTGCTCTGCCAATACCAAATACAGTGGAGTCTGTATCTGGAGTTCAGGAAACCTGTGATGCCTGTTGTGCATCATTATGGCTTTGCCACCTCCAGGGCAGAGTAGCCTCACACACAGGAACCACATGGCAAGAGTTACCCTCCAGGGCTATTCATCCATCCACTCATCCAACTGGATTTGGTGTCCATCGTGAATGGCCTTATTTAAATGAGCTAAGAACTCCACACATTGGTCTTTTAAACTTGCTTGTGCTACAGTGTGGTTAAGTCACAGTGTGGAGCTGGTCAAGATGTGAGGTGAAATGGTATGTCTTGTGTTAGTCTTATTGTAAAAATTAGTTAGTAGTCAAATCCTGTAGGTGTGAGATATGGTTTTTTGTCTTATTTTGTTTTGATAGTAAACAAGAGACTTGGTCAATAAAGAAATTGTGCTTGCTGTTCATTGTCAAGCTTTGGTGAGGTGGTACCATAACAATGCTATCAGTGCTGGAGTGTGTGTGTGTACGTGCTCCTGTCATTGTTGAAAGAGAAAATGTAAAGGAACTGATACCCTGATTCCTATTTTCCGTGCTTTAAAAACAGCATGATAAGGTATGTCTTGTATTTAAGAGAATTCTATTTACCTTAAATCACCACACTGTTGAACTAGAAAAAAGGATAAAAAAAAAGATTTATTTCAATTCTCTGTGTCAGTTAATGTAAAGCAAATCAAGGACTTGTTTCATACATATGAGTACAGTCTTGTTAAATAGTGAAACTGTATTAGCAATAAACTGTCCTTAATTTCTAATATAAAATAGGTAACAGCATATATAATATTTTATATTCCGTATATAATATATAAAACGCCATCAGTTTATTCTTAATGAAGAACAACTAGTACAGGACTTTTTGTTTGATTTAATGGCCTAACAAAAGAATAAAGAGAAAAGGGTGATTTGATTCTGCTCTGTCAAGGTCTTATGCAGAGGGGACAAACTGAGCTGGGAAAAAATCCCAGTGAATTTGTGCCAGTGAATTATAAAAACACAAAAAATGGTGCAAGATATATATATCATAAAATATGGTTGTTCTAAATTATTATTTCTACACCTACTCCAGAAAGCAATCTTTGTATTTTAGAAGGGATCACTACCCAAAAAGTTTGGTTGGTGTCATAACCATACCACATACTTGCTCACACCCCACCCCCACTGACTCACACGTATGTGCATGTATGTATGTACAAAGGTCTTATAGTACATTGGATAAATAAGTCATAGCATTTATCCTCCAACTTTAAATTTTCCATGGCAGCAGACTGATGCTTTTGGAAAAAACAATCAGTTTTTATATAAGTTGCATGTTTCCAAATCTTCCCCCATCCCCCCCATCAAATAGGAGTATTGTGGATACCAGGAAAATTGTCAGTAGAATTTCTCCAAAGCTAAACAATTTAAGTTAAAACTTCATACCAGCCAATTTGTTCAGATTTCTTGTCTCCTACAGTTAAACTGAAGGGGAGAAAGTGTTCAGTGAAATGTCTACTCAGTGATTCTATCAATTTAGGAGCAGGATCAAAAAAGGGAATGAATCATGCAGGAAGCCTTGTACACTGGAAAATGGGTCATCTTTCTGTGAGCAGTAAGATATCTAGAGCCAAACCTGGTTTAGGTGGTTGAAAATGTCATTTAAGTAGATTCTTTTAACTTGTTCCTGAAAAAAAAAAAAGTCACTGACAACTATTTGTCTTTACAAAGACACTACTTTCAAATATCTTATCCTGCAAGCCAAAGAGTATATTTAATTCCAGAGAAAAGCCTTTCAGCGCCCTGAGAAATCCTTTTTGTTCAAAACTAATCAATTTTTGCTTTGTGCACAAAAGTAAAACACTTTGTCAAACCCTCTGCAGAAATCCTTTTAGCTATCTTAAAAAATACATTTGGTGCAGCCTTGGCTGATTTCTGTTATATGGGCAAAAATTTACTTTGTCAAATTATACTCTTCAGAAAGCCTTTCAGCTGACTTAAAAATCCATTTTGTGCAAAACAATGACCATGCATCAGCTCAGAGTGATTGCATAGTAGTTACTTAGCCTGGCAAATGGCAGCAAAATGTCAGCTGAAATGAAAGACACACAGCCCAGGGCTTATCAGGGAAAGTGCAGATGATTCATGTAACATCATAAATAAATAACGCTGACTTTGTGTTAAGGTAGGTTTAATGGCAGAGGTTCCTTTACCAGCCATAGTATGTGTCAAAGCAACAGCAACAGAGGCCTTACCTGCTGACAGTGACATGTACTAAGATAAGGTATAGTGTCTTTAACACTCATATTTCAAGGTCACTAAATATTATATTTTTGGGTAAACAGCAGTAAAAATCCTCTGTCTGATGATAGGGTGGAACTTAAAGTATCATCAAAATAATGACAGTCATGAGGGAATGAAATTCCTCAACCTTATGCCCAGAACAGCCGTACCTGCTTTCTTTTACTCTGCTGTCCTCTTATTGGCAAGCTCTGGCAGACAGAGCTACACAGGAGAAGAAAGAGATTGGGTTCAAATAATAATGAAGACCCTGGCCTTAACTCATGAAATACTAGTTAGGAACAATATGGCAGTGGTCATCAACCAGCTGTCAAGGGCAGTTGCCCAGGGACATGTGCTAAGGGGGTCCCATGCTTGGTTTCACGTTCTGCTGTAGCCATCTTGAAATTCCTAATATTTTGAACAAAAGACTCTGCGTTTTCATTCTGCACTGGGCCCTGAAAATTAAGTAGCTGGCCACCATCAAGGGTAATCAAGGATGCCTTATGACTTTCATGGGCCTAGGTACTTTTACATTCATGAACCTCTTCCTCCATAAAACATATTAAAATTACATTTCATAACTGCATTGGTATAAAAGTGAGTATATTAATAGTTTCTTTGACCTAGAGTCCATTTTTTTTTCTGACTTTCAAAGAATTTAAAGCATTTTCATGAGCTCTAAAACTAATGTGGGCCCTGGATCCTATGTCTTCTGAGCCTAATGAAGTCGGCCCCGTGTTTCCAGTTTTCATGGTGAAACTGGACTTCTGCAGCCCGTTGCCAGTGCTGCCAGCAAGCTGATGTGTGCTGGTGAGAAACTCGTATCTCCTGGATATCGGAGTACTCACTGAGAGATGGCACCACGTTCTCTGAGCACATGATCTATTATATTACATAGAATATACATCCCGAACCACAATTAATAACTAAATAAAGAGCATGGTCATTATAGAGAAGGCTCCTGAGTCCTCAGTCTTTTCTATAAGAACCTGACAGTGTTCTAAAAGTCCCAAATCAGAACATATGTTCTCAGAGCTGTTTCAGTTTGTGGCAACAATAGCACACACCTGAACCTCAGTTTGCTGTTGTATTTATGTTAGGTGGGCAACATAGGCCCTAAGGAAAATGGCTGAATGTTCAGACTACTCTCCCACCTCTATATTCATTTATTTTGATGTACCTTTTAACCCTAGCCAAGGCAGCTGATGTCTTCCTTTTGCCGCCTCTTCCACACCCCTTAACCCAGAGATTCCTACTATAGCATCTCACAGGCTCTGATCCTTTTAAAATATTCCATATTTTGTGTTTTTCACTTTCCTTCTTCCCTGCCCTCCATCAAAGTTTTCCATCCAAGAGGCTCTGATATCTGCCCACATACAGCACAGAACTATGAAATGATGAGGTTCAGTGGAACTTGAGAATTCTCCTAATCTGGTGTTTTTCAGCCCTAACTATACAGCAACATCATTAGAGAACTGGAAAAAAAAAATCAGATATCCAGACTTCATCCCTAAACCTACTGAATCTGGACCTCCAGAGACGGTATCTGTGCTTTTACAAAGCCTACCAAGTAATGCTAATGTTTGGGTGGTTAACCTCTACATTCTCCTAACTGGTCAACTTATGCAGGAACACCTTTACAGTGATCCTAACTGCACTTTGTTCTGCATTTCAGAAAAAGGCCTGAGCAGTGAGTAGATGTTGAATATGATCGCTCTTATGAGAGAGAGCCATATAATAATAAATTATGTTCTGTCTCTTTGTACAATGCTGTATTTCACACGGGATCATGGGGTGGATCTTTACCGATTAATGAGCACTATATTTGAGATGGTCAATTAAAGTATGAGCTATATGACATGTGCAGAATTTGGTCAGGGAGCCTCTGGGAGTACCTCAAATAGACAGGTGCATCTTCTGAGTGGCTGAACTAATGAGAGACCCGTGTGACTGCCTGAGGAGAATGTGGAAGCCATAGGAAGATGCTGTGGACAGAGAAGACCAGTAAGGAATTTAAATATGAACTTCAAATCAAAAACCAGCAGGGAAAAAATCTGAATTGCAGTCATTGATTTGTGATTGAGTTGCTTCTCACAAGAGCAATGTTAGGTAATTTTGCTTTAGGTATAATGTTAGATGCTCAATAAATGTTTATAGTAGGGGTTCCGTAAAAGCTTTTTGCATGAATGAATGATGGCATATGAGCTTCTGGGAATAAGTCATTGGTAATTATATCTTCTCTGTTAAATAATGACCTTTTATAACTTAAGCCCAAACTTAAGAGAGATGTCACAACCTCATTTCTAAATTGCATAGTCATCATTTTTAAAATGTAACTAAAAATTTGTTTTCCTTTTTGCTGTTTCTTCTGAACACTCTCTGTTGGAATGCTTGGATGTGAGACAATATGACAACACAAAGAAGCTCTTATCTTACCTAGAATTTGCTGTGTAGCCTGGGTTCATTACTGCCACATTCTTCAGAATGCTTTTTTAGATTCAAACATCAGAAGAGTTTTAATGGTAGAAAATATCTTAAACACCCCATAAAACACCAAGATTATTTGCTGAAGGCTGGCTGCCCTGGGAACAGTCTCTGCTTTGTATTGTGCCTGCAGTCCCCTTCATGAAAGTCTATGGGTCCAGCCTGAAAGCAGAGTGCTTTAGACTTCAGTCTCTCTCCTGTGGCTTGACTAGACGAGAGAGGGGGAATTCAGATCCTAATTTATCAAGTTACTATTTCAAGAGTGGCTCACCTTACAGACTTCTACCTTCCAGATCAAGAAGGTGTCAAATTCTCAACCCTGTTGTCCAGGATAACCTTGTAAGGGTGACATCACTTCTGGCACAGTTATTCTGAAAAGTTACAATCTCTCTGGGTAACTCCAGTAACCTCTGTATGCCCCTAGATTTTTCTTTCCCCATTCTTCTGCTGTTCCCTAGCTATTGTGGCTCAGTAGTGATGTTTTATTGACGTTTTCAATTCTCACTTCATCAATGGCTCTAATTTTACAGATCCCTTAAAATAACAAGACTAACTACCATTGTCAAAACACCCTAGATTTTCACAATTATCTGCTTATGTATACAGGGTTTTAAAAAAACTCATTATGCAGTGCTTATGTATGCCCAATTCACATTCAAGTTTAAAGACTTTTCTGCCTAACTCCAGATCTCTCTATTTGCAGGGAACTATATAAAGGCATATAGTTAAGACAAGAGAGAATACTGTATTCATAGCACAAGACCTTATATTATATGTAAATTATATGCTCACTTTTCTCACAGTTCAAAAGGAGATCCTAGGGAATTTTTCTCATCAGTTCATATACTTTATGCTTACTCTTTAGCAGATAACAGAGAAATAACCTATTTTGGAAGCAAGAAAGAATTTCTAAACATATGTGCTTTTCTGAAGATGGTTTGGAATGTGGTATTAAGTATTTGAATTTTACTGGGCTCTTTTAGAAATAAATCACACCCTTAGTCATGTTCTGTGTTTCTACCATGGTTTTATATATTTACATGTGAATGAATTTGATTTATTTTTCCTGTGTCCTTTCAAATTATTCCATCCTATTAGTAGTTAAGTCAGCTAGGTTGGAGAGTGTTTTATACCTGGGCTCCAAACTCTCTTCCTTTTCCAATTTTATTGTGGGTCTGTTAAAAGGTCATTTTAACCTCCGTGCAAAATGAAGAGCATAAAGATGTATAGCTTTTCTGTCACTTTACCGATACATGTTAGTAAACATTCAGCTGGGCTTATTCTGTAGTATGTTTGTGCAAGTAAAGCTGTCTAGATACAAAAGGTGACATGATGAATAATAAGAATAATTCTGAGCTTCAAATCTAGGAAGTGATATGATGTACAGTCTTGGGCAGAAGTCACATGATAATTTCTATGTAAAAGACAATTAATGCTGGATTTGTCTCCTCTAGGATACCATGCTGAGTAATGTCCTCTAGCTCTGGAAGCCCTCAGGTTACAGCCAAACATCGATTAGTTGTCAGATAATGCTATCAGACTTACAAAGACATCCACAGAGCTCCTGCCAGGAAACAAATGACTCCAGCATCCTCTTTTGGAGATGAAAAAAAAAGGGATGAAAACACAATGAGACTCACTGCAATAAGTGTTCTGAAAGTTTGCCATACAAGGTAGAATGTGGACTCTGAGTAATGTTCCAAGTCCATTACCAAGATGATTAAAATACATTTTCTCTGCATAATAAGGCATGGCTTTTGTGTTTTAGAGTAGAGACAGTAGGGACTGGATGTTTTTTGTATTGGTACCCTGTGCCAGGTGTTTTGGTTACATTCGGTCATTCAATTCTCCCAGTAACCATGTGGCATTGATATTGCCTATAGTCCAGAGAGGCTAAATGATCTGTTCAAGGTCACCTCGAAGTAAGAAGTTTGCTATCTGCAAAACTTTGGGTGACTACCAAATATTGTGGTTATATGCTTACAGAAAATTATTGTTTATTTGTGCTCCTTCCAGAACATTTGGTGCCAACTAAATTCAAGCCCCAGTTAAAATTTTTGTCCACTGGAAAGTGTGGTGGCATTTATGGTTTTGGGAACTGGGAACCACTCTGACTCTCTGGTGTTTTGAAAATCTTCCATATGTAATAGGCATTTGACCTTTAATTTCTTGGGGCACTCATATCCGTGGGGCATTTTCCTCTACTTACTCTTGGTGTCAGAGTGCTTGGTTGGGCTCTTCTACTGCTTGGGGCCTCTCCCTTTATTTGAGGGGTTTACTGCCACTTGAAAATTCTGAGTCCTGAGAATTTTCTCTGTAACTGTTCACAACTGGAAAAGGTTGTATATTTATGTAAGACTAAGAAAGTCTGTAATGCCTTGTTCTAAAAAAAAAGTTCCTGTAAAAATAATAAAGAAATAAATAGCAGGGGTGTCAGTGTATTGGAAATCTTTTCTCTTTTCAAAAGGTAGAGGATTTTCATCAATATGAAACAAGGCAAAGTGAGCCTTCTTGCTTCACCCCTGATATTGATGTAAGAGCAGAATAAGGACACTTGTTTCCCTCCAAGCATTAACAGGCTGCCTTTTTGGCTGTACACGGCATGTTCACTTGCTTTAACAAGATTTACACAGTCCTAACTCACTTATTAAAGGCTTCAAATGCATTTTAAGGCAAAGATCTTCAAAAGCAAAGTGCATGCCTCAGCCTTCAGTCTGAAGCCTACTGAATATAGTTCCATGTTCACGGATTTAAAATCTACGTGCTGGGGTGAAAAAGAAACCAGTTGGTCTT
Organism: Tolypeutes matacus; assembly: GCA_026826555.1. Lineage (NCBI taxonomy): Eukaryota > Metazoa > Chordata > Mammalia > Cingulata > Chlamyphoridae > Tolypeutes > Tolypeutes matacus. The sequence continues at coordinate 10,951,111 of JAKSZT010046586.1, forward strand.
GCTAATTTTTCTAGTTCTGAGTTCTGCTCTATTACTTTAATTTCTTTTCTTGAATCCCTTCAAAAACATTTTATTAAAACAAAGATTTTTTTTTTTTTTAACGTTTTACTAAGCTAAATTGAGAATTAATGGATGTTGGAGTTTTTCAGTGCACATAGGCAGGGAGGACTGGTAGAAGAGAAAGAGAGAGATGGCGACCAGGTTGTGGTCCTAGAATAATCTGGAAAGAAATGACTGGAAAGTTGTGCAGACTTAAAGCAGAGGTTAAATAATGCCAGCAATCCTGTCAAATGTGTTTAGAGGCGGCAGAAATGAAATCATGTGAACAACAATGTGCAAGTAAGAAACTGAAGGATAAGGGTCATAAAGACACCATAAAAACATTTCTCTAAAAAAAGCGCTAACTTAGCTCAGTTGAACGCTGAACTATTACAGCCAGCACTTTAGAAAGCCCTATACCAAATTCTATTTGTTTTCCACCAAAGAAACAGATGAGAGAATTCATATGAAATGAAAGATTTTTTTAAAGTATTGATTTGAAGAAATATTGCATAATAAAAAGAATGAGCCAAAGAAAAGGGAAATTCTCTTTTTCTTGGCAACCCAAACTTCTGATTCACATTACTGTTGTAAGAAATGTTTCCTAGAGATGAAATACTACATCGACAGAGGGAAGAGGAAGACCCTAGGACATGGACAATTTGCGTACATTTAGCTCTATTAATATCATTAGGCAGGAGAATCAGTGACACTGCAGCTAAAAGCTAGAGATGAACTAACCAGCGCTTTATCTCCTGTTGCCAAGGACTACGTGATGAACTCTGTAGTGACCCAAATTTATTACAGAGTAGAGCTCATTGCAGCTGTACCAAGCACTCGGTTGCAATTATAGCACATTAGGCAGAGGAACAAATCTCAAGAGGAAATGTCTAGTCTTTTAATCAAATAGTAGAAAAGTCAGGGTGCATAAAAATTACTCTTTAAGATTATATATATATATATACATATATCCCATCTGTACATGTGCATCTATATCTGATAACAGTCCTAGTTTGCCCAGAAAACGCTTTTTTTATATATGAGAGTCATAAATGTACAGTGCCCTCACTTAATCTCTTCTCTATTGCAGTCCATTTTTTTCATATTTTATTCTCAGTCTTCAAGAAGTTAGAAGCCCAGGGAAGTTACACAAAATGAAATAAGCACTTGGAAGAATAATTTGTCATATGATATTTTTGTCTTTTCCGTTTTTCCAAGAATACTCCTCTCTTTGCTCTTGTTTTCCTTGCCCATATATATTTTTAAACAGTAAAGGCTCCTCTGGTTTTCGGCAATTTGATTGCCTCAGAACAGACCAAATGACATCATTGCAAAGGATGTATTTTAGTATTTAGTGGAAACAGGAACGCTCAAACTGCAAGCCGGCGGAAATTTGATAAGTCATTGATTGGTTGTAATGGATGGGAGGAAAGCTTGTATAAACACAGAGTTAGAAGACACTATTAACATGTTTTATAGGAGAAACAGGCAATTATTTTACACAATTCTCTAACACATCTTCCAAGAAAGATTCAAGAATTACACATTTGAATCACAAATAAATCGAGGTGATATAGTTAACCAAAATTTATTAAGAAGATGAGTGTGAAATAGTGGGAAGAGGAAAGGAAATAAAAAGGAAACAAGAAGGATAAAAATAGAGACTAGAGGAAAGTTACAGGTTAGGACCGTGCTGAAGCCATGGTGAGATTCTTTACTTTGTCTTTGTTGTCATGGAGTGTGTTTTAAATCATAGGGAGCTTACAAAGCCATTTAAAACCGTGAAACTAGTTTGTGTGGGTAATCACAGCCTACAACAGAACGCTGCAGTTATTTAAAGGTACAGCTGTGGCAAGTATGCTGATCATAATATTTCAGAACTCCTCACTGATATCTTTTCCAATGCAAAGGCATTCACTGGCTCAAAGAGCTAGCTGAAATATGTTTTATGTAAAGCAACCATTTTTGATCTTGAGAGGAATGTGGCATAATTAAGGGACATCCAGCATACCCATAACAATTGTATTCTCAGCAACTCCTGTGAGCTACACCTGAATCTTTTTTGGAAAGTGCCCATTTTCTGTAGGAAAAAAAGCACCTCCAAACCTCATCTGCTGTATCATATTAAGTTGTGGAACATTTGGTTTCTATTGTCCTTGTGAATTCCTATGTTTCTCCCCTATTCTAACAAATACATAGTGCACTCTTAGGAGGATAAGCACTCTTGTCGCGGTATTTAAAGGTTTCATTTCTTATTATAATCACACTGCTGGCCTTCCAAAATGCACCTAGGGAGTTGGGGCCCAGTACTTACCTGAAATGCCAGTAATATGATTTTAAGCTCTTAAGCAAATGCACCGCCTTCAATATTTCTCTACTCCAGCATATGGATTTCTGCTTCTTGGACCTGCAATCAGAGGGAATTTATATCCCCCAATTTGGTCAATTTTTACTACCTATTGTGCATGTCTGATTTTGTGAGGTACTAAACAATATATCGGCAAATTAGATCAGTAGAACACCATTTAAGTAGTAGAAGGATTGGTTCTTTCGGTAATTTATAAGCTTACCCTTTCCCACTCTGCTTTTTCTGGAGTTTTAAATAAAGGCATGGGAAGGTACATTGGAGAGCAGAGAGAGAAAATGAGATGTCAGAGAGGTGGACAAGTCAGGGCTGAGAGGAAAGCCTAAAAAGCACAATAGATTTTTCAAAGCAAGATGTATGACAGAATAAGGGAAGGTCTGTAGAGAGCATGAAATTAAATAAGATGGACTAACAGAGATGGAGAGATCCTGCAGAAAGGAAGCTGCAGATCCAACAACGGGGAGACATTTTTCTGATATCAGTGGAAGTGAGAACTGGAGACAGGGCTATTACAGTAGAAAGAGAAAGACAAATGAAGCAATAGAAAAAGACACATATATACACGTTTCTATGAATAGTCCCCCAAGAAAGATAGCAAAGTCAAAAAGCATTCACCAATATATACAAGCAGGAGAGGATTTTATCATCATTTAGTCTTTACACAGCACTTTCTATTCGGAAAGAGCTTTTATTTTATTTTTCTCAAGTGTAAACACATGAAGGGCCAATCAATATTATTATCCATAGTTGAAGAATTTGAGGCCCAATAAAAAGCAAGTTATCCTGAAGCAAAAATTAGAAACTAAAGCTAGAGACAGTCTATACAATCACTCAGATTTTTTTTTTTTTTTTTTCCAATTTAATGGTGTGAATTCAATGGCTGGCCAAGTTAAATGTTTCTGTGTTATCATCTTCCCCTTTAAGAAGTTTATAAGCATTATAAAGCATCTGCTTCCTGCCCCCCACCCCCACCCCCATTTTGGATTCCTTACAAGATCTCTGCTTAGGTAATGCTGCTACTTGATGGTTGCAGCTTATTTACTCTTAGACTCAAAGTGACTAGGATAATTATCAGTAGGGTCCTTGTGAGCTCGGTTCAGGAACAGTTTTGCTTTGGCCATATTGGGATTTGATGCCAAGTTGGTATATAATTGGCTGGACTCTGAGCGACCACGGGTTAGAAACTTCCAGAGACATTCTAGGAACTAGAGCTGCCCCAACCCTTCAGCTCTGGGAAGGCATTGCTGGGAGGCTCCTTCCTGGAATTCTGGTCATAGAGTTTACATCCAGGAGTACTGCTTCTGAGATGAACCTCAGTCGGGATTTTTCCAAGACCAACATCAACTCATCTGTGCAATGTGGTCTCCAAACCACTAGAGGAAATTCAGAAAAAAACAGGAGGTTAGGGTAAAAACTTTCTTGATTTCTGAATCTCATTTCCATTTGCCTGAGGGTTAGATTCACTTGTATATCCTCCATCACTTAAAGCTCAGCATGTTCTAAACCTAATCAATTATCTTGTCTCTTTCATCATTTGTCCAATCCTTACACCAACACTTGTACTGTATTGGCAAATGACCTTCAAGGCTCAAAAGCCTCAGATCATATTCTTTTTCTCAATCGATTCTGTTGCAGGGTGCCATTGTTTCTACCGCTATACTGCCATTACATCTGCCCATTTTTTCCATCCTCACCGTAAGTGTTCTAGTTGCAGCTGTTATTAACTTTATTGGGACAAAAATTAACAGTGTATCTTATATACGCATAATCCCTCCTCATTCCACATCATATGGCATACCCTGGGCCAAATATCTTGTTAAATAAAATACAGTTAGGCCTTTAAAAGCCAAATGTACAGAATAATCTTTATCCTTGGGCCAAATAATCAGGCATTCCAAGCCCTTTCCAATGTTAACTTCCATTTAATCTCTCTTCCTACCAGGTGCCTTAAATTCCCCTAGAGCATAACTCCACATCAGATGTGATATGAATGGTGCCCTGGAGTCATGCTAAACTTCAGGAATACTGGTCATCCTGATCCTTCCTGAATGTTCCCCCTACTCTTCAGTGTCCACCCAAACCTTCTCTCTTGCAGTCTTCTCAGCCTGTCCTCAATCCTGCTTGTGGAACTCTAATAGAGCTGCTAAGTAACATGCAAGTCATACCTCCTCTTTGAGGATTTCCCGTGTTCTATTCATGCCCTTTCTTCCAAAGTTGAACTGATCTGATCTTCCTTCCTCTGCTATATAGCAAAGGACCCATGGCATAGAGAGTGGAGGGTTTGGAATTCCTACAGGGAAGAGTTTAGATGTAGCAAACTGTTTGGAAGAGAGGAAAAAGGAATGTCTTAAAACTATATTTGGGGAAGCAGATGGGACTCAAGCGATTGAGCTTCCCGCCTACCACATGGGATGTACTGGGTTCGGTTTCCAGTGCCTCCTGGAGGGGACGAGCAAGAAAGCGAGCTGGTGTGACGGGTAGGCATGGCGAGCTGACACAAGATGATGCAACAAAGAAATACAAAGAGGAAACAATGAGAGACACAACAAAGCAATTGAGTGCCTCTAACTTCCATATGGGAGGTCTCAGGTTTGGTTCCTGGTGCTTTCTAAAATGAAGACGAGGAGGCACAGAAAGCACACAGCAAATGGACTGAGAGTAGACAGCGAGCACAAGCAATGGGGGTGGGGAGGTGGGGATAAATAATAAAAAATAAACCTTGAAAAAAAAACCCTGCAGAGCAAGCATACTACTTTTACTTACGCTGTGAATGTTTAGGGCAGGATTTGGGGATTAGTAGAAGTTAATGTGGAGGTTAAAGTCTCCCTGTGGCACTTCGTGGCAGCATCAATTATGGTTTTTTTTTTTTTTTTTTTTTTTTTTAAAGATTTTATTTATTTATTCATTTATACCCCCCTTGCTGCTCGTGCTCGCTGGGGTCAGCCAACCACGCCATGCGGGCGGGCTTGCCCCCACCAGGAGGCCCCAGGAACCAAACCCGGGGCCTCCCATATGGTAAATGGGAGCCCCACCGATTGAGCCACAGCCGCCTCCCAAGTTTTTGTTTTTTTTTAAAGATTTATTTATCTATTCCCAGCCCCCCATATTTTTGTGCTCTCTGTTTGCTCTCTGTGTGTTCTTCTATGTCTACTTGTCTTCTCTTTAGGTGGCACCAGGAACCAATCCTGGGACCTTCTGGAGTGGAAAGAGACAATCTCTTATGTCTCTCTTCTCTGTCTCTTTTTGTTGCGTCATCTTGCTGCACCAGCTCTCTGTGTGGGCCAGCACTCCTGCGCGGGCCAGCATTCCACATGGGCCAACACTCTGTGTGGGCCACCTCTAGGCTCAGGTCAGCTTGCTATGCAGGACAGGTTGCCTTTTGCCAGGAGGCCCCAGGAATCAAACCCTGGGCCTACCATACAGTAGACAAGAGCCCAAACCCTTGAGCCACATCTGCTTTCCTATATATGTTTTATACCCTAGGTATATATGTTTTATACCCTAGGTATAAAACATAGGGAAGCAGATGTGGCTCAAGCAGTTGGGAGCCCCTCTACCATGTGGGAGGCCCTGGGTTCGGTTCCCAGTAACTCCAAAGAAGAAGAACAAGACAGCAAGCTGACATGATGGGCTGGCATGGTGAGCTGATGCAACAAGATGATGCAACGAGGTAACACAATGAGAGGCACAACAAGCAGTTAGCTGAGGTGGCTTAAGCAATTAGGCACCTCCCTCCTACATGGAAGATCCCGGGTTCAGTTCCTGGTCCCTCCTAAAAAAAAGAATATGAACACACAACAAATAGACAACACACCAAATAGACACAGAAAGCAGATAGCGAGTGCACACAACCAAGGGGGTGGGGTTGGGGAGCAGAAATAAATAAATAAAATAAATCTTAAAAAAAAAAAACTAAACAGATATAGAAGACCATTTCAGAAATGGGGAGGAGTTTTATCTTTTTGTCCTTCATAGAATGTAACAGAGTGCCTTTTATTTCATAGATGTTTGTTGAAAATAAACTTTGGACAAATATTGAAAATGTTAAAGTTCCAAACATTTATGCTTGGTGTAAAGCACTAAGCTCAGACACATTTTTGTCAATTAAATCTATTTCCTGGTTTATTCTACACCTGAATCCAAAACACACTGTCTCTCTTTGTCTCTCCCTCTCTCTTTTTCTCTCTCTCAGCAGTTTTAGGATGCTGATAAAAACTAGCCCTTAAAACAATTTCTTAGTCAGGATTCCTAAAGTTTTAAAAACTTCAATTTGTTAGGTGGTCAGATAGAGAGAGATGGATTGTGAAATATTTTTTCTGTTGTATTTCACTCCAAAATGGAGATGAGTGGAGACATACCACAAAGAGAATTTATAAACCATATTTAATTAATTATTTCATTCATTTTTGCTGTTGTTTTCTTGGACAATTACAGAGGAACCCAAGGGATTGTAATGTACAGTCCTTCAAAAGTTTATATTATATTTTGCTGTCCCAATGTCTAGTCTGAGTTTTTGGATTCAAATATTTCTAAGTCAATATTTAATATTTTATACTTTAACTTAAACATTCATGAAAAATAATCTCTATAAATATTATCTCTGACCAGTTGAGAAATTTAAAATTTTCCAGAACACTTATATGTAGAAAATTTACTTTTGACCATCTGTTTTTCATAGGGATACAAAGTCCAGGACTTATACATAAATATCACTAATAGTTGCTAACTTAAAGGGATTGAAAGATAAGGGGGTTTGAATCAAAAGAAAATGCCTCTCCTGCCAAACATCTGCTCAACCAACTTGTCATATGATATTCTTTCTGTAGCTGATGCAAGAGTTGTCATTTCTTATACTAGCCCAGGAAATGAATCTAATATGTGAAACCAGGATTGAATCTGCAGTTAGAAAACCCAGCTAAGTTATGGCAGCCACACCATAAACAAATGAGGCATGGATTTTTCAAATCTGAATCCTCAAGATATAACCATGGGATCTAAAACTTGCAAAATGCCCCTGCTCTTCATTCTTCTCCCCAAACAGTAGGAATATCCTTACCCCAGATCCCAGCTCTGTCTTGACTGGAGCAGAAAATCAAACTCCAACCCTTTGGAGCAGGGATTCAAGTTGCCTCACTCTGCCTGATCTTTTAGTGGGATTTGATACCCCAATGTTGATCTTTAAATTCTTAAATTGATTTTTGACAGCGATTATCAAAAAGCAGCAGCCCTGTTGCATCCCTTCTCACCCTATTTTGCTCAGTGTTCTTCTTGTTTGTTATGTTAGTCCCTGATTCCCTGGATCACTTGCAGTCATATGTCTGAAATCCTATATCTCGCCTTGGTCTCAGACTTTTACCAGATGTCTTAGCTTCCTTGTAGGACCCTGCCTTATACATATCTTATCTCTGGATACAAGCAAGTCCTCTCTTTGAACCTTGGCCCAATAGCACTATCAAGTCACTATCAAGCAAAGAGTTTATATTTTCTTTGTTGTACTTATCATTGTTTGATACTTCCTTGTCTGTTCACTTGTTTCTAGACTGTCTCTCCCAACTAGATTTAAATAACAAGAACGTTTGGGCCTTATCTGTCTTGATCTTCACCCTACCCTCAATGCCTAGAATAGCATGGCTTAGTAGCTGTTTAGTGAATGAATGCATGAATGAATGAACCCTATAATTGGAAAATAGCCAAGATGCTCACTGTCTGTTTGCCTAGACTTTTGAATATAGCCTCTTTGGGCTCCTTGGGGAATTGTGTTACTCTACAGACTCCTGGTGCTAACGTCTTATGTGAATACTACCTGAGTGTGCAATATCTTTGGATGCCTAGGCAAACCTCAAAGTATCTAACCTGAGCCTTACCCTACTGGGTCTTGTGCCAGGTTCCTTTCTAGTTGGAAACTTCCAGTGTAAGCTAAGCAATTAAATAATATTGATGCCATCACCTTTCTTCTTGTTCCTAAGAATGATATGGCTAATATGGCTAATCATTCAGTACTCTTTCCCACTGAACAAAGCACAGCTTCATGGTTACAGTATTTCACTTAGGCAATACCAATTGATCTGAAATGACATCTTAGTCAACCCAGAGCTAATCCAAACTCTAACTGAAGGTACAAAGCCCAGCTATAACTTACATGAGAGTTGATTATTCAACACTTACCTTAGAAATGCTGGTAACAGGGAGCTCATTACCACACTCTTGGCAGTCTAACTTTTAAACAATACTAATTTTAAGGAAATTCTTCTAAAGATTCTGCCACATGAAAATGCACACTTATCCTGAAAGAAATAACCCATACAGCGATCAGTAAAATAATGAATAAAAATGATTTTGATAACTAGACAATTTGAGAGAACAAGAGAAAATTTAATAGAAAGAAATATATCCTTCATTTGAGATAAAAATATCAATTATACAACTACAAATAAAATATACCTGACTTGCAGCAATTCTTTGAAAGTAGATCTAACATTAAGATTAGAAATGTGATACGGCTATTAAAAAAATATTATTGACACTTTTGTTTATGACCCCCTCTTTGCTGGGGGACAGTAAATTCCTGAAGGATGGAAGCTGTGTCTTTCTTTTTGTTTCCTCATGCCTATCATAGCTCCTAGTAGATGGTACATCTATTGATTTAATCTTTTTTTTTTTTTTTGGTAGGTACTTTTTTATTTAATTTATTTTTTTTAATTTTTTAAAAAAATACTTAGATTACACAAATGTGATACAAAAAATATAGGGATTCCCATATACCCCTCTCCCCATACCTCCCACACCCTCCCACATAAACAACATCCTTCATTAGTGTGGCACATTCATTGCAATTGATAAATGCATCTTGGGGCATTGCCATTGAGCATGGACAATAGTTCACATCGCAGCTTACACTTTATCCCACACAATTCTGCAGGTTATGGGAAGATTTATAATGGCATATATCTGTCATTGCAATGCCATTCAGGACGATTCCCAAGTCCTGAAAAAGCCCCCACATTACACCTGTCTCTCCCTCCCCCCTGCTCCCAGAACCTCCATTGGCCACTGCCTCTATATCAATGCTGTAATTTCTTCCATTGCTAGAATCACAAAAAGTCTATTGTAGAATACCAGTAAGTCCACTCTAGTCCATGGTTCATTCCCCAATTCTGAGGATTAAGGGATAGTGATGCCCACTCCACTTCTAATTGAGAGGGGGTTTTGATCCCATATAGCCGATGAATGGGACTCTCTTGCTTGAAGTTGTAGGCACTCTTATTTCCTTGGTATGGTGGTTGTCAATCCTCACCTCCTTATTAGTTGTCCTGGGTGAGTCCAATGAACTAGAGAGCAGGTGTTGCAACTCCACTGAGGATCAGGGCCCGTTGGCACATGGGCAGCTCAAAGATTCAAGTCTCTTGGACATACACCTACCAATTCCAACACCAAGTATTGGTTCAAATGGAAAGGACAGATGAGTCATATTTAGGGATGCCATAACTGAGTCCAACTCTGTCACTCTCAGGAGCACTAACTCCAAAGTAGGGCCTACTGGTAAGGCACCAAACTCCAGAGCTATCTGCTCTGACCATAGGGCCTGGGTATCTCCAGAGCCCTCAAGAGTCCCATTATTTGAGGTAGTATCCAGCTTGGTAGTCTATGAGATCCTGCTGAGATATGTGTAAGTGTTACCTCTGGGATGCCTCCCAACTCACTTTGAAGTCTCTTAGCCATATAAACTCATTTGTCCTTACCTTTCCCCCCTTTTATTTGAGGTCTTTTTCCACTTGCATTGCTAGTTGGTGCTTGGTAGTAATCCCATGGTGCCAGGGAGGCTCATCCCTGGTAGTTATGTCCCATGCTGGGGTGAAGGTAATGCATTTATATGCTGAGTTTGGCTTAGAGAGAGGCCACATTTGAGCAAAAAAGAGGCTCTCAGGAGACAACTCTTAGGCACCCCACAACACTAGGCTAAGTTTCAATTTTAAGAGCAAAGGCACACAAGCAAAGTCATCATTACCAAGGGCCCATCAATGGACCATCCTTGTTTACCAGTCATTGCTCCTGCACTTAGAGGACAGTTTTTGCTACATTAGAGAATGTGACAAAACTCTCTAGGAAGGGAATTCAATATTCTCTTGGTTATTGTGTGAATCTCCACCCATTGTGACAATATCCTGGGAACATTTGAACACATTTATATACCTTATATGTATGTCCAGGTGAACTTCCTCCCATGTATCTCCCATCAGTGACAACCCACACCAATGATCCTCCCTTGCCCCAGTTGTAATCCTTCTGTGATCTAAAACTTCTTCAAAAATGAAGCCAATAAAATAGCCAAATGCAGTTGATAGAAAAATGAAATAATGATTGGTTTAAATATAAGAAATAACACACATAAAATTTTAAATAAAACTAAAACTAAAATAAAATCTAAATATTGGGATATTAAAAATAATGAAAAATATTTAAAAATTTTTTTTGACATTTTGCCTTTCATCACTGTAATATCTGTTGTTTTGTATGTACAGTGACATTTTCTTCCATTTATTCCCCTGTGTCTTATTTTTTTTTTTCATTTTGTTTTCAAAGAAGTTTCTGATCACAGTAAAGTCACATACAGAATGCAGGAGATTCCCATATACCCAACATCCTTTCCCTTTCCCCTCTTCCCATGTTAATACTTCTTTATATGTGGATGGTACATTTGTTACAATTGATATACAAATAGTGAAATATAGCTACTAACCATGGTCAATGGTTTATATTCTGGTTTACATTTTAGACTGCACATTTATAAATTTTGATGATATTTAACATGGCCTGTGCCCATCATTGCAAGATAATGTAGAACACTTCCATTGTCAACTAAATACCCCTTATTCCATCTATGCTATTCCTCCCTCTCCCTCTCCTTGGAGCCCATGGTGACCACCCAGCTTCACTCCTTGGATGACAAGATTCATAGTTACTTGCAACAACAATGAGATCTTGACACACTGGTTTGCTCTACCTTATTAGGAACCACCCATGCTTTCAAGAGACTCCCACCCCTCTGCTTGAGAATGTATTGGTCCTCCCCAGGATGGGAGTCCAGCTCCTTCCCACTCATTATGTGGATCTCCACCCACTGATACAACACATTATGACAAAATGATCACTCACACACTGCCTAGGAGCCTGCCCCAGGTGTGCCCTGTCCCGAATGCCCCCCCACCCCCTTCCAACACCTTAATCTTAACCCTTGTAAATCCCAAGGCCTCAATCATCCAATGTCTCCAGCAAATCACATATACAATTTCAAAGTCTAGCAAACAAACATTTTAATGTAGTTTATATATTTATTTTCATATATTTAAAAAGACTGTAGAAGATACATTCATGATCCATGTCAATACCTTTCAAAAGACATGAATTCTCCTCCTTATTTTTTTTTTTTTCTAGGAGGTACCCAGGATTGAACCCAGGACCTCATACATGAGAAGCAGGCACTCAAGCTACACCCACTCCCCATCTCCTCCTTGATTCTTAAGTAACCCAAAACAGGCATTCACCAATTTTTTAAAACTCTTTTCCATGCCTTAGAAACTAATTTTCTGTGTCAATCCTGCCATCACTCACTCATTCTGCTGCACTGTTATTTTCTTTCTATGAGTCAGTCTCAGGGGGGTGGGGGAGCAGAAATATTCAGCAATGCCAATTTTTTTTTCCTCTCATTACATATTCAAATAAATAAATGCAATGGAATGGAAATATTAAGTTTTGGGAGTGCTCCTTTTGCATCCACATGACTTGTTCTAGAAAAACTTTTTATTTTTAAAAAGTTTTTATTGTTTCTTATTTTTACAAACATCCCCGCTCCCCTCCACCCCCATAACCTCTATCTGCTTTCCATCTCTGTGAATTCGCTATTTCTAGTCACCTCTGATGTGAGATATCATACAATTTTTGTCTTTATATGCCTTGATTATTTCACTGAGCATAATGTTTTCAAGGTCCCTTCATGTTGCACATGTTTCATAACTTCATTCTTTCTTATGGTCAAATAATATTCCATTGTGTGAATGTACCACATTTTACTTATCCATTCATTTGTTGATGGGCACTTGGATTGTTTCCAACTTTTGGCTATTGTGAATAATGCTGCTGTAAACATTGACATACAAGTATCTGTGTGCAACCCTGTTTTCATTTTCTTTGGGTATATAACTAGAGGTGGAATTCTCAGGTCATATGGTAGTTCTATATTTACTGCCATATTGTTTTACACGGTGGCCACACCATTTTACATTCTGATCAACAGTGCACTAGAGTTCCAATTTCTCCTCATTTTTTCAACCTTTGCTATTTTCCATTTTTAAAATAATAGCCATCCTAGTGGGTGTGAAGTGGTATCTCGTTGTGGTTTTGTCTTGCATTTCCCTAATGGCTATTGATGTTGAACAGTTCATTTGGCCATTTGTATACCCTCTTTGGAGAAATGTCTATTGAAGCCCTTTGTCCATTTTTAAATTGGATTGTTTGTCTTTTTCTTGTTGCATTGTAAATTTTCTTCATATATTGAATATTTCTTAGTGATCTAGTAGAAAGAGTCCATCTATATTAGTAAATTAAATACATTTCCTTGTTAGAGAAAGAATGAAATTCAACACAATAAACATTACTCTGGGTTAATGACATAAGAGTAGTCAGATCAGGGGACAAAATAGCTATTTCTGGCCTATGCTGAGTATCATATTTGGTATTAGTAGTTCTATTTTGGGTTCCAAAGCTAAGAGGGATATTGTTTTTTTTTTTTTTTTTTAAAGATTTTATTTATTTATTCATTTGTCCCCCCCCCTGCTGCCCGCGCTCGCCGGGTCAGCCAACCACGCCGCGTGGGCGGGCCTGCCCCCACCAGGAGGCCCCGGGAACCGAACCTGGGGCCTCCCACATGGTAAACAGGAGCCCTACTGATTGAGCCACAGCCGCTTCCCAAGAGGGATATTGTTAATCAAGTTAACATCTGAAGTAGGGTGTCTGGAATTATGAGGGACATGATGCTTTCCCACACAAAAATGGAGCTATTGAGTATGGAGAAGAAAAGATGAAATGAAGTGTTGTCACTCTTTTTTCTGCAATACTCCATGGGTAGAATAAATTCTGAACTAGAGCCAAAAAGTGGAAGATATAGGGAAATTATCAGAAGGCTATTTTGTGGAAATGCCTATTAAATGTGGTTCTTAAGAACTGCTCTGTGAGGGGGGTTGGTGCACTCTGTCAGGTGTGCTATTCTCCTTTTTGGATAATTATAAGATTGAATATGGACATTATGGTGGCTTTGTTATCAGATGACTCATGGATTTGTGCTGCTATTGGGAACTTGAGCAACAAATGCTTCAGAGACCTGTAGGTCCAGTTAAAAATGTTAATTGCAGGTTTCGAAGCCCATAATCACTTAATCTGGGTCCTGTCAGTTACTGGATATATATTCAAGGATCCTGGAAATACCTTCATTAATCTACTAAACATTGTTCTCACTTGCTTGCCTAAGATACTTGGGTAAGAATTGCATTCTTTAACATTAAAGTTTCTATTCTGTTACAGTGTATTTGAAAATGTATTTGAAAAAGAAAACACTCAAGCTATACTTAAACTATTGTCAATCATTTTTGCCTTGTTTTAAGAAGAGTCAGATTAACATTTAATAGAGAATGGTTTGAAGAGACCAAATTTTTAAATGAGAAGGAAGGTTGCCTATTATGGAGGGGAAAATAGGGCTGACTGGGACTTGGGAGGGCCAGCATGGACCAACAAGATTTCTTTGCCTTTGGACCCAGGGCATCTTTTGGACCTTGTACATAAGTTAACCTAAAGTGCACTCCAAAGCAACACTATCCCTGCACTAGTCACCTTAGAAAAATGGTCTTTGAGGTCAAATAAGTTTGGGAAACCTGAATTCTAGGAAACTCAAAATCTGGTAAAGTAGGTTTAAATCCATGTTTCCTGTATGAATCACCTTAGTAGGAAAAGAGAGTGGGTGGGTAACACTTATTAACTTTGCATGGATTTAATGTTCTCTGGAATACACTGTGGGCAATACTGCTTATTCTTCATAGAAATATAAATCAGATGGAGAGCTCCAGCTAACCATTACCACATTTCTTCAGTAAAGATCTCAAGAAGAAATCAGATTTTTATGAAAGACTCTTGTTTGTGGAATTCTTTGTTCACCATAGTTTGGCCCAATCCTTGTCTTATGACCTTTTAAAGCAGAGCTGCAAAGAACTGAAAGACACATCTCTTAACAATGACATCTTATTTAATTTAATATATGCCAGTTGTTGCTCTACTTTTTATGCATTCTAATTGTTATCCTTTTGAACTTTTGCCCTGAGGCAATTTAATCATGATTGGTTCAATTGTGTAAATCCAATAAACAAATCTTGGTGAAGGTCCCCTGGAGATATTATTCTGACATTTCTCTGGGTGTGTTTACAAAGCCCTTTTGCCCAGTCTTAAAACCATAGCCTTTGCCATGTGTTCTTGAATTCAGAGAAACCTAACACTTTACAGAAAAAGCATCTGAGATCACATGAATGCCCTTCATTCCTAAAAAGAACACATTATTTGACTGATTTTAAGTCTCTAATTTCCTTCATATTTATATGTTAAAAGCAGTCTTGCAAAGGCTTAGCCACAAGGACGCAGTGCTTGTAATAGAAACAAGCCGTTGCAGCCACACCCAGCTCTTAAACTAAAATATAACTAGCAAACTTTGCATTTTATGGCTTTTTTCCAAAGGGTAATTTCCAAGTCTTTTACAATTTCTAGATGTAGCCTAGTCTAGAGAGATATTTTCTACTACCTTTAAATAATTACTCTTACTTCAAAAGTAAAGGTATTCTTTTTCCTTTCATTCCAAGCTTCCTATGACCAAATGCTAAGATACTGCTCAAAATTGATCTTCCACAATAAATATGCAAAATAGATGAGAATGGCTTTATTACATACTCCAGAGTAATATAAAAGCACAATTTGGGCGCTATAGCTAAGATATGCCTCTCCCCTTTTTTCCCCTAGGAATTGTAAATATAGGCGGGAGTTTTTTTATTATTAATTAAGAAACTTGAAAATTATTATTTTAATAGCCGTTGTCTTGAAAGGGAGAAAAACGGGCTATGCTGTGAACATAATTTCATTTCTCCAAGCTATTTAAGATAGCTACTTTCATGTAGAGTATTTAAATCAGCTTGTAAACTAATATATAAGAACTTAACTTAAAATGTTTCCACTCCATATACTAATGTTTAGCTCTGGTATTCATCCAAGAATTGGGCCCCTCACAATTAAAGCATCTGTTTTTGTTTGGTTAATTTTATTATCTCAGATGTTTCCATAAATCCTGAATTAAAGAGAAAACTGCTGGGACCAATTTGTGTGGGTAGGCTAAATGTACAGTATACCATCACTGTGCAAGGATGTTTTCCTTTTCTTTTTTTTTAATCTTTTTTTTTTTTTTTTGCCCTGTGGCTTTTTATTATAGATATCACATTTCAGCAAATGCTCCCACCCCTTTTTAAACAAAACAAAACAAAACAAACAAACAAAAAAACCCGAGTTGCATTCAGAAAATGGTCTGTTTCATCTTGTCTCAGTTAGAGTGTGTGATATTTGGGATTTAGGCCATTTGTGCCCTTGAAGATAGAAACAAATGAGTCGGTCACTTTCAGCTATCATAAAATTTTCTACCAAGTTCACGGGTATTTCTAGTTTCTTAAGCTAGTTCAGCACACACTGGCAAATGCTTTTTTGGTGGTGAAAAAACAGAATCAACGAATAGGCTGACCAGGGATACAGAAAGAAAAATAGTGAAAAGGAAAAGGTAAAAACACTGTGAAAAGGCTGATATTCTGTCTTTCCATGTTACTGGTTGGATTCTCACATGTCGAGAGATTAAGAACCTGCACGGTATCTTTGCAGATCCCTTGCCAACAACTTGATAATAAAGGGAGCAACTATTACTTGCTTTATGAAGAATTGAGCAGGCAGAGGTTTTTCCAGCAGCTCTAAGAATTGCAGAGGAATTCTCAGAAAACTTGAAGTACAAGGATGTACTTCATCAAAACTTGAAGTACAAGGATGTACTTTCATCAAAAAACAATGTTAATTGTTTTAGAGTTCCATCAGATAGTGGATTGTAAGGGACAACTTAAAATCAGTAGGTGAGGCTTTTAAGAACTTGTATATTTATTTGATCATTATAAGGATGTTTAAAATATATCTTCTTATCACTGAAGTCAATAGAATCACAAATAAAAAGAGGCATTGCTGCCAACTACGGCTCCTTTTCTCTCTAGGTAAAATCTAGTTTGAGTTCTGCTCATTTATGGATGAATGATTTGGGGGACTTCACTGGAGGATTGATTTTTTAAATTGAAACCTAAAAAGCTAGTTAGGTCTATCTTTCAGATCATAATAATTTTTCTCAACAAAATGAAGTTATTTATCTAAATTTCATTTAGAAGACAATTGAATTTTTCCAAAATGGTTCCAGTTCTTTTATAAAAATTAATTGATGGCATTCATTTAAGCCTAACTTCTGAATTTTTAATTTTAGAAACTAATTTTATGTGCTTTACAGCACATAGTTTCCTCTTTTTTGAGAAATGGAATATAATATCATTTACCATTATAGCTCTGAGGGACACCCTTAAAGTATTGTTATCCTTTATTAAGCTTTCTCCTACCAGTTATTTGACCTTTAGTTATTTTAGATAAGGACTTGCTATTTTATATAGGGAAAACATCATGGTAGTCAGTTTGGGTTATTAGACATAGCAAAGAAAGGTATAAAATATACTTTGGGGAAAGCAGCAGATCTGACTACTTGACACTGTAAGGTAAGGAAGGGTGGTCCAATGGCTACAGCTCTGGAGTATGGCAGAAAGGACCCCCTCAGATTTGAGACTTTAATTAAGGTACCTAACATCTCTGAGACTCAATGATATATAAATAAACATTGAAGGGATGCTGTGAGGGTTTAGTCTGGAACAAATACTGAAAATAAATAATTTAAATAAATAAATAATAATTTTGGTGGCACTAAATTGAAAATGAATGATTCTCAAGAATGCCATAGATAATGCCAAGAACATCTACAAAATTTTAAATCTTTCTTTGCCAAGTCCTGCATGATTTAGATATGACCGAACAGAAAAAAAAAAAAAAAAAAAAAAGGCAAGGAAGAGACCCTCATTGCTTTATATTAAAATATGTTCTATCAAGTCTATCTAGAAGTGAATATAAGCTTATTTAAGCAACTAGGGAAGAAGTTGAAAGGCTCAATGATATTCAAATGAATATTTCTATTTCTATTTAATCTAATGTAAAATCCTGCAATATGAAAGGCCCAAACCAGTGTCAGGAAATAATGTTATTAATAATTTGGAAATTGACAAAAAGCCTTATTCAAACTTTTTCTTTTTCCTGAAGGATTCAAAAGAATTTTAGTCTTTTTAAGATAAGCCCATATTTTTATTAAAACAAAACATGTTAAACATGTTCTTTGAACTTTCTTTTTCTCTATTATTTAATTTAACTTACAGGTTCTGTTAAACAAGAGCCTATAAAATACAATTTAGTAAATTTAGTATTTTGAAAACTTTTTATATTTTATTTTTTACTGTACGAATAATATTTTTTAATTAAAGAAGAGCATGGCAAAGACACTGAAAGTCATCTCTAATTCCAGTACCCATAGAACTACTTTTCACTTTTTATTTTATGCCTCTCAGGTCTAGTTCCCTAGAAGCTAACTAAGCCTGAGAAAGGGATTTGGTGTACACTATTACTTGAGGGTGCACTCCAGGGCAAGGGAAGGGAGGATGGCAGCATGGAGCAGAGGAAGGAGCTTAGGAACATTGTAGAAACAGCTGAAGTCTTACTTAGTTGGTCTCCTGGGGAACTCCTGCACTGGCTATACCACAGACTGTTCCCAATTTGAGGCAATGGGGCTAAGCGTTTGTACCCTGTATAAGTCAGTCACTGATGGAGCACTGCTCCTGAGAGTTGGCATTGTAACTTTCTGGGCGAGGCAGTTCCCATTTGGCAAAGGGCATTTCTAGAGAAAGGAGTGGAGGTGAGCTTGTGAGCAGGCAACCTCCATAGCACTGGGGGTATGAGTGCATTGGCCCAGTAAAAGTAATAAAGCAGGGGCACTGTGGTAGTTTGCCAGAGCTGCTATGGCAGATACCACACAACAGGAACTTACTGGCTCAGGTTGGAAGACTGGAAGGCTAGAAGTCCAAAATGAAGGCATCAGCAAGGCCACGCTTTCTCCCCAAAGCCTGTAGCGTGTGATGCCGGCGTGCTGTAATTCTTAGGGTTTCTTGGCTTGCATCTCTGCCATCTGCTGCATGGTCATCTCTCTCTGCTCTTCTGGTTTCTGCTGGCTTCCAGCTCCTCCTGTGTGTTTCTCTGACTGCGTCCAAATTTCTTCTGCTTATAAAGGCCTCCAGTGATTTGGACTAAGGCCCACCCTGATTCAGTTTGCCACACCTAAACAATATCTTAGAAGATCCTCTTCACAAATGGTCCACACCTTAACTGATAATACATCTTCAAAGGGTCCTATTTACAAATGAGATCATACCCACAGGAATATGAATTAAGATTAAGAATGTGTCTTTGTTGAGGTACTTACAGCATTCACAACACTTTCAGGTTAACAGAAGTACACAGAATCTATTATTTTTTAAATTGCTTTAAAAAAAATCCCTCCCCAGATAGCTTCCTCATCTATCTACTCATAGTTTTCTGCTTGTTGTCAGCTCACTGTGTCTACTCATTGTCTGCTTATCATGTCTGCTCGTTGTGTCCACTTGTTGTCTGTTTGTTATGTCTGCTCATTGTGTCTACTCGTCTGCTTGTCTTCTTTAGGAAGCACTGAAAACTGAACCCAGGATCTCCCATGTGGGAGGCAGGTGCCCAACCACCTAAGCTAATCCACTCCCTGCTTGTTGTGTTTGCTTATTTGTCTGCTTGTTGTGTCAGCTTGTTGCATCAGCTCATTGTGTCTGTTCTTCTTCTTTAGGAGACACCAGGAACTGAAACTGGGACCTCTCATGCACGAGGTGTGCACCCAGCTGCTTGAGCCACATCTGCTCCCCTTAAATTGCTTTTTAAAACTTTAACAATATATGGTGAATATCTTTCCATTTAACCAATAACATAATATTGTTTTGTATGCATAAGTATATCACATTTATCAATTGATTATTTCCAAATCTCTCTCTCTTTTTAATGGAAGAATATATTTTTTAGTATTTTTTGTCTCAAAAGGCATAGGCAATTAATTGAACTGTGATCCTCCACATATATTCATGTGTTGTATTTATGCACCTCTCCCCTGCCAAATGAATAATTTCTATAGTACCCTTTCTGAGATTATGTTTTTCTTGTTAGGTTTTCATTTCTCAGTCTTGGTCAAGAATGCAAAGCATACTAATAATGTCCTTTTATTTCTGATGTTTGCTTGAATCCATGGGATAAACATTGAAAAAGCCTGAAGCTCAATCAATTGATGATGTAAACTCTCAAACGGAGTAAAGACTTGATCAGAATGGTCTAGAGCATGTACAGTAATTTCAAGAGAAGATATGGTTGTTTTAATATTTAATGGCTTAAAAGAACTTCCCAGTCCATGTGAAGTGTACAATCCTAGAATAAATCAAATTTCGGAATGACTTTATGTTACATATATGTGTTCTTTGGGATCCTCAGGTGTTTGTGCCAAATATGCTCTCTCAATAAATTCTTCAATACATTTCTTAGTAACAACAGCCTTCAATGGCTGTTCTACCTCTACTGTTACCACATTGTGCTGCCTCTTCTTCCTAGATTTCATCATCTGCGCCACAGCAGCTTCTATCTCATATTTTCTGTCAATATCTACTTTCTGCCTTGTTTCTTTCCTTTCTAGGTCAGACTCACCTTGTTTGGCAGCAACTGATTGCATTTTGACTCTATATAGAGTGAATATTCTTAATTTATGAAGAAAATAAAATTGACCTGATTTGGAGAAATTTGATAAAGAAAATTTGACAGTGAAACAGTTTCCTCAAAAAAAACCTTTTATTTTTTATTTTTTTATTTTTTTTTGTCTGCACATGTTTTAGAAAACTTACTGGGTTTACACCTTTGCTCAATAATTATAATGGATAACTGTGTACCCCAGGATATTGTGCTTACAACATCAACAACAAAAAAACATGTCAAGGCTGGCATATATTTAAAGGCTCTAAAATTTTCCTTCTATTTCTACATTCTTATGTCTAATACAAATGATAAATGATATACATTTTTTCATAATTTGTATGTAAACTTTAAAAAATTTAAGCCCTCTGCATATCTCATTTTGGTTCATATTACTCAAACAATCAGCCAAAATTTATTGAACTTCTCTGTATAGATCACTGGGCAAGAGTTTGTAGGAAATTAAAAAGTATTCATGCTCCTTGACCTCAAGAAACTTAAAATCTAGTTGTCGGGAAAGTTAAGTAAAAATATAGTAGCTAAATAACTACATAAGGCAGAAACAGAGTTCATGTGCCAAGGCAATCTATCAATTGCCAAAGGAGTTGTGAGGAAATACTTTTCATACTTTCTTATGCAAACATTGTGAAATTGCATGATTTAGTAAAGTTTCACAAAACATTGGAAGTAGAACTACTTTTGAAAGCTTTGGAGGATTTGGGAAAGTAGAGAAGAACAAAGAAGCATTTCAGAAGAGGGTAAGAGTTTGAACCAAGGGAGAGAGTTTCAAGCAAAGGAGTGAGTAATTCTTCTAGGAAGTTGACATAATTCAGTAAATCAAATCAAGACAAGATTTGGAAGAAAGAATGAATGAAAAGAGAGTGGGGAGAGGGAGAGATGGGAGAGAAGAGGGAGGAATGAGAGGGGGAGGAAGAAAGAAAGGAAAGAAGAAAGAAATGGAAGGAAGGAAAGGGGAGGGAGGAGGAAGGATGGAAGAAAAGAGGGAAGAAGGAGAGAGGGAGGAAGGAGGGAAGGAAGGAAGGAAGGAAGGAAGGAAGGAAGGAAGGAAGGAAGGAAGGGAGGGAGGGAGGGAGGGAGGGAGGGAGGAAGGAAGGAAGGAAGGAAGGAAGGAAGGAAGGAAGGAAGGGAAATAAACCCTGATTGCTGTGATGATTTTTAGAGAAAAATTTCACTACACTTCTTTTACACTGAATTATAGAATACAGCATTTTCACATATAATTCATTTTATTTGTCTAAACATATTGGCCAAATAAGTCACTCTTAATTCAAGGAAATATAAATTGTGTTGTGTTTTCAAGTTTTATTCAATTTTTTACCAGTTACAATAGTTGAAGGATAAGTCATGACTTTACTTTTTAATAGACAGTCTGAGTAAGACATGGTCAAATTTTTGATCATCACAAATCCTATTACTTTTAAACTATAGCATTCAGAAATGTAAATTCAGAAAATGATAAAAAATGTAAATTATTTTCAGCTTCAGTCTTCTAAATGAAAATAGTAAAAAAAAAAAAAAAAAAAAAAAACAGAAAAGAACAAAAAATTCTGTAATTTTATCCTCAGTGTAAATAAAAATATTGTCTCAAGTCCTACCCAAACTATAAAGAACAGATGATGAATATGGAAACATTTATACCAAACAAAGTGAGGGAATACATAGAATAATCTCGGAGTAAATAATCCAGCCAGGCTGTGAGAGGCTCAATCAACAATCCCTTATTTGGGGTTGCAATATGGGGTCAAATTTGTTAGCAGGAATATCCCCAGCTACATTTCACTCAGCAGAGTGGCTGGGAGCTGTTTTGGATAAGAACATACACTTCCTTATCAGAAGCTCCTTTCAGAGTGGCAAGGTGAAGTGTAAGTGCCTGTGAGCTTTGTACCTGCCATTCATGATTGGTTGAAGAGATATAAATAAATGCCAAATGATCATACAAAAACACCTGGGTCATAACTGGGCATCACTGCTCATGCCTAAAGGAGAAACTGGGATGGGGAGAAACCTCATGGTAGGGTGCACCACAGATTTGTTGGCCAGGAATATTGAGGCACTATATCTGAATTGGCATTCCATTCAGCCACAGCTCACTCTCCCAGCACCTTGCCTTTCTGTTCTATAGCAAGTTGTTCACCTGGAGGAAAAGGATCCTGTTAAAATATGAGGAATAATAAGGAAGTTATCAGCAGTAATACTACCAGAAAAAAAAAATAGCCAAGAAAGACACAAACAGAAACTATATGTTAGAAGAAAAATTATGGCAGGAAGTTGAGCTCATGAAACACACATTTTCTATTTTACCAAGAACACTAGAATATAAACTCTGAAACAAAAGTTGAAAGAACACATTCAGTGAATCTTATTAAAAATAAAGAAATGAAAAGGGAGTCAGAAAGAAATGAAAGAGAAATATAAAACAATGACAGAAAATAAAACATAGTAGAAGTAGCAAAATATGAAGTGGATAGGTTGAAAACACAATTATAGACATATGGATGGAAAGCACAGAAAATAAGGTGCAAAGAATAAAGAGTAATAATTACAGAGAAAGATAATATACAGAAGACAGAGGAAGCCAATAAATGTACAAGTGGAGTTCCTAAAGGAACTAGGGGAAATATGAAAAAATGTAATAGAAAAAATAAAATAAAATAAAGGAAGAACTCAATCTTCATCATGTTGGTATTAAAATACTGCTGAGGAATGGATTTAGCTCAGGTGTCTGCTTCCCTTGTATGGAATCAAGGGTTCGATTCCTGGTACCTCTTAAAATAAAAATTGTTGCCTGGGATAATGACCTCAATTTACACAAGAACAAATGTATAAATAATAAATAAGTTACTAGAAAAATTACAAAATTTTTGGAAGGTTATTCAGCAGTTGACAAGCAGTTATTTCAGGTCTACTACAAGGGTACATGGCAATATTTTCGGTATACAAACTCTTAAATGTTAGTGCCAGAGTTTTTCAGATTTGAATTTCTCACCACCAAGATTCACAGGAAGGTTTCCAGAAAGCATTGGTAAGTCAGAGAACTGAAACATTGTTAATATTATTCCCAATGGGCAGTAGGCCATGTCCAATTTGAGGAACTCCTTTCCACTGCAGATATCCAGGAGATAGAGATAGGGCTTTGACAAGTAATTACCACTTCATTTTCCTTCTTTGATATATTTCTGAAGTCAGTGAAACCATCTAGCTCCATATACCTCTGGATAGACCCAGATTCTCTCTCCCTCTCCAGAATTAAGTAAAAGAGCGGATGTCCTGAATGATGTTGCAGTGATGGACACAGGCCATTACATATCTTGTCATAACTTACAAAAATCTGTGGGAGAGAGTTTGAACTATAATGTAAACTATAATCCACACTTAGTGGCAATGCTCCAATATGTGGTCAACAATTGTAACACATGTACCACACTAATGAAGGATATATTTATGTGGGGAAGTGTGGGAAGGATAGGGAGTGGGGCATATGGGAATCCCCTACACTTTTTATATAATATTTATGTAATACAAATATCTTTTTTAAAAATTGAAAAAATAAATAAATTTAAAAAAAGAGGGGATTTGAGTCATTAAAAAAATTCTGCATTTTTCCTGATAGCTTCATTACATTTGAAGTCAGTTAATTTAGCATATAAATTATATAGATTATTCGTGTAGTTATAGAGAACATATATAATTATACTGATGCATTTATATAAATGACTTAAGCATTTTCACATGCATGGTTGAATATATTGAAACAAATGGAAAGATTGCCTACCTCATTTTAAACTTTTTAGTAAGTCCTGGTCAGCTCATGGCATGGAGAATACATGGCTAGAAAACAATAAAACATGGTACACTAATTGTAAGGCAGTGACTATTTTTTTATTTGTGTTGAGAACTCAGAGGGCAGAGACCCGAACTCAGTGCACAAACCAAGGGCCAGGAGAAAAATGAATTAGGAATTATTCCCCGAGGGCAAAGCTGGTCCCTAATAAAAGAACATTCCCTGTCCCCAGTGTAGGGGATCCTGAAAATATGTACCTTACTGGATTTCAGAATTGCTATGGATCAGCAGCAGCAGCTATGCACATCCATTTCCCCCTTTTTGAAACAGGACTGTCTGTTGTAGCTAACCTATTTCTGTCTCACCATTGCACTTTGAATGAAGATGTATGTTAGAGGGAGAAAAAAGGAAGAAGAATAACTTGTCATTTTAGTTCACAAATCAAAAAGAGCTACACTTGAGCAGCTGCATCAGAGTAACTGAACCTGTGGTTATATGTCTGCATCTGGATTGGATTTAGATGATGAGATTTTGGACTTTGAGCTGATGCTGTAATTGAGTGAGAGTTTGGGAGTTTGGGGAGGAGATTAGTGTATTGTGCGTGTACAAGGGATATGCATTGTTATGACCAGAGGCTGAACTGTAATTGATTGTCTTCAAAATGACCACCGACAATTCCTATCATCTCTCTGCTTGTACACCTCTCATACCATCAAGAATGAATCTGTGCTTGAATCTGTGCTGGCATTGTGATGACCTTTGATCAAAAGAACGAAATGGGAGTGATGCTGGCCTTTAAGAGGCCTGCAAGTTTCTGCCTTTGCTCATTTAGAACACTCTTGCTGCTATTTAAGGGATGCTAGACTAGACCACTGGATGATGAGTGACTACGTGGAGAGAGAGGCCCACCTAACCCAGTGTCCCAGTGGAGCCTAGTCCCCAGGTAACTTGTCAGCTGAATTCAGTTACATGATTAAGCTCAGGAGGACTAGCAAAGAACCACCCATCCAACTCAAAGAACTGTGAAAAACAAAAATTAATTTATTGTTTTAGGCCACTAAGTTTGGAACATTACGTTACATAGCAATAAGCGTGCTTTCAGCCTAATCTGGATTTCAGACATTTCTAGGTAAGTCTGGGGAACTGGTGGAACATGCCTGACAGGACATCAATTTTCTTTTCTTTCTTTTTAAAAAAAATGAACTCTTTGGTTAAAGGAAAGTGAGACAAGGAGTTTAGACATATATAGAGGAAAAAAAGGGAGAGCTGGAAAGAAGAATGGAGAGAACAACAGTATCTGCTTCAGATTTTGGATCCTAAGCTTGGACCCATGGTAAGGTCCTGTGGACTGAGAAAACTGTGGGAGGTAGCAGAGGGCACTTAGAAATACAGCTTGTTGCCAAGTATGACAAGGAATGATTTGGAAACAGTCACTCCACTTTGTGCATAGAACAGGAGCACAGCAGCCCTCTGGCTCCTTGGTTGTTGACACTTTGTGAATTTGCAGGATAGCACCTGGATGCAAACATTGCTCTGCCATGTGGCTGAACGGGCTGGCTGTGAAGCACACTGGGGGATCTCAGCTGGCTGCCTGGAAGACTCAATGAGAAGCAGAACAAGGCACATGAAATGTCTTTTCATTAGATCCTAAACTCCGCTCCCCCCTAGCTCTCCTGACACAAGCTGGGTGAGATTTAGAGGTGGCTTCTTCAGCATGTGGGCAATGGCACTGGTGACATTCAGATTATTATTGTTATATGACCTTACTTAAACCCATAGATTGATGAATCAATCCTAGAAAAATTCAAGCCATATCTTAGCACTTATAAAATCTTTTTACAATATAAGTTTCTTTCACACACCTTAACTCCTTTAAAGGCCTCCTGGCCATCCTGTGAGATATATAAAGCAATAATATTGGCTACATTTGGACTGAGAGGTAAAATTGACTTAAATAAAAGATTAAGGAATTTTCCCCAAATTACAAACTAAATTAGATAGAACCAGGACTTGAACTGAGTTCTTCTAATTCTAGAAATATGCTTGCACACCAGATTGGATGTGTTTATATGATATTTAAGTACTGACTTTGGAATTTTAAATGTATATGCATATCTATACATACATAGACACAATTGTGCATTCATCTAAACATATAATTTTTTCCTGACATCTTACAAAAGGGTTAAAGAAAAATATGTAAAACCAAATTATTATTGGTATATAAACAATTATCTTATTATTAAAAACCTTATCTCTATAAAGTCCCCTATAATACATATGCTAATATAATATTTTAAAAATATTTTGGCTTACCCTTGTATATATTTATTTTTCTAAATATTATTCATGCAAACACATTTCTAGCGTCTAATGTAGTTTTTTAGATATAGTCACTACTGATATTATGTCTAGCAAAAAGGTTATGCATCAACAGTTTCCACTGAAATAAACTGTCATCAGCACATTTCCTCATGAAATAATATTCATTAAAAATAGGATATTCTCTTACCTAAAATGACAGCTCATCACCTTATCAATTTTCTAAAATAATATACACTCTATATTACAGCACTAACAAGACATAAGGTAGTGTTTCACTCATCTACTATAATGTCAAAATGGAGACTAGTTATACTGCATTCAAAGAAAAGATGCTAACTAAATATATTCTTTCTACAGTCAATGCTCCAGTACCATACAATAATGTGATCTGTAGTCTTATTTTCCAATATTAGATAGTTGTGTTCCATCACATTGAGTTTTTCTCTCTCTTTCCCTTTTTAAAGCATTAACTCCAAGCATATTGTCATAACTATTATAAGATTTGGCAGCAGATTGCCAAACCATGGAATGCTGGGACATGGAGCCTAGGCAGACCCACAGGAATGGAGGAAAAAAGCAGAAAGTTTATAAGACAGGAGACAGCATAATTTATAGGATGACTATATTTGGAATATGTTGCAATTAAGTTTAAATCTTTACCACTGATTAGCTGTCTGACTTGGTGCAAATAATTAACTTTCCCAAGTCTCAATTTCCTTTTTTCAAAATGGATTTATTAATTCTACCTCACTGGGAGGGTGTGAGGATTGAATGCAGTAATATTTGCTAAGGGGTTAGTCTTGAGCCTGGCACATAATAGGAACCTAATAAATGCTAGCTCTATCCATGTGCCTCATTTTAAAGATGTCATTCCATTGGCTTTTGGCTTCCATTATTTCCACTGAGAAGTCAAACTCAGTCTTATTGTTTCTCCTCTGAAGTTAAAGTGTTCCCCTCTGAATGCTTTAAGAGTGTCTGTCTTTGTTTTTAAACAACTTAGCCATATGTATGTAGTTATATTTTCCTTTGGATTTATCCTGCTTATAGGTCATGCATTTACTGACTATGTGACTACAAGACTTTCATCAGCTTCAGAAAAATTCTCAGCCACTATTTGTTTTCCAAATTTTTTCTATGTATTTTTATTATAGAAGTTGTGAACTTACGAAACAATCATGCACATGTGTAGAATTCCCATACAACACCCCTTCACCAACACACCACACCATTGTGGAACATCTGTCAACAGAACATTTGTATGTCATCAGACTATTACAACTAATTATGGTCCATAGCACACACTTGGCATATTTTTTCCATATCCCCTTATTATTAATACAGTACATCTTTGGGATTGATGCAAAAATATTACAGTATTGCTGTTAACTATAATCCATAGGTTACATTAGTTGTATTTTCCCATACTTTGCCACAGTCCCACAACCCTGCAATAGTGACGTACACCTGTTCTAGTTCACAGGAGGACATTCTTGCATTTGTACTAACCACAATTCTCATCCACTTTTGGGTTCACTGTGTTATTCAGTCCCTGGATTATTCTCTAGCTTTCTTTCAATTGACATTTACATCCCTATACTACCCTTTTCAGCCACAACCACATTTATAAACAAGCAGTTACTCACTGTTACTATCAACTATATCCCATTATCTTTTTAAAAATGGTTTCTGGCACATTCTCTTTCTCCTCTGCTATAACTCCAATTACACCTTCTAATTCTAGAATTAAAACTAAATTAAACTTTATTACTGAGTCTAGTATCATTTATGCTCCTCCTTTCTATATTTTTAATCCTTTTTTCTGTCTGTGCCTCAGCCTGACCAAATCTCTCTTCAAATGTATCTCATTTGCTGGTAAATTCCTTTATTACATTATTTTTCCTCAGCATTTCATTTTGGGAATATTCAGACATACAGAAAAGTTGAAAGAATTTTACATTGAACACCCATATACCCACCAACTAGAGTATACCATTAAATTAATAATTTAATAATTATTATTATAAAATAAATTATAAAAACTTTTATTTAATTATTAACAAAATAAATAATTTTATTATGTTTTTATTATTACATATGTATTTCACCATCTCTCTATCATCCATTTACCTTATTTCTGATGCATTTTAGTTTACATTGCAGATGCCAGTACACTTCCCTTTAAATACTTAAGCATGTATATCATTAACTAGAGTTTAGTATCGTTTATAGATTTTTTTCTTTTGAGGTAAAAATTACATGCAATGAAACACAGAAATCTTAATTGCTCATTTGTTGAGTTTTGAGAAATGTAAGCACTTGTATAACTCAACTTTCTGTCAAGATATAGAACATTATCATAACCCAGAAGTTTTCCTCATGCCCCTTCCAAGTCAATCCTCTTCTCTACTCCCATAAGCAACCAATGTTCTGATTTTTTTCCCACCATAGGTTAGTTATGCCTGTTCTAGAACTTCATTTAAAGTGAATCAGACAGTATGAACTGTTTCATGTAAGGTTCCTTTTACTCAACATAATGTTTTTGAGATTTATCCAGTTGTTAAAAACAAATTAGTCATTCATTCCCTTGTACTTCTCAGTAGTATTCTATTGTGTGAATATTCCACAGTTTATTTGTAATCAATTCTATTGATGGACAACTGAACCAATTCAAGTTTTAGGCCATTTGAATGAAAATGCTATGAATATACTTGTATTTTTTTTTGTGTGTGATTGTATGTTTTTCATTTCTCTAGGTTAAATACCTAGCAAAAGCATATGTTTAGTTTGCTATGAAACTGTCAGACCTTTCTCCAAAATAGTTGTACCATTTTGTATACAATGCATGAGCGTTTTGGTGGCTCCACATTGTCACCAACATTTGGAGTTGTAAGTATTTAATTTTAGCTGTTCTGGTTGATGTGAGGTAGACTCTTGCATTCTTTTTTTTTTTTTTTTTAAGATTTATTTTATTTATTTATTTCTCCCCACCCCCTTGTTTTTTTCACTTGCTGTGTCTGTTTATCTTCCTTGTTTCTTTAGGAAGCACTGGGAGCCAAACCCGGGACCTCTGATGTGGGAGGAAAGTGCCTAATTGCTTGAGCCACTTCTGCTCCCTGCTTTGTTGTGTCTCTCATTATTTTTAACTCCCTGCATATTTTGTTGCATCATCTTGTTGTGTCAGCTCACCATGCCTGCCCGTCGCATCAGCTCGCTGTCTTATTTAGGAGGCACCAGGAACCTCTGCTCCCCACTCGGTTGTGTCTCTCATCATGTCCCTTCTTCCTGTGTTTCATGTTATGTCAGCTTGCTGTGAATGCCCATCGCACCAGCCCGCGGTCCTCTCTAGGAGGCACCGAGATCCAAACCAGTGACCTCCCATATGGTAGATGGAAGCCTAGTTGCCTGAGCCACATCACTTCCCCCTATTGCATTCTTGATTTCAGTTATCATTACTATTTTCAGTTATAGAATTTCTATTTTATCCTTTTTATGTAGAGTCTAGTTGTGTGTTTATTTCCTTCATCTTGTGATCTATTACCTCTAATATATTAATCATAGTTATTTTAAAGTTCATGTCTGAAAACCAGTATCTGGTTCACTTGTACTTTTTTTTTTCACTTATCTTTTCTCTTGTATACCTGGTCATTTTAAAATTGAACTATTTAAAATTTGTATTAAAATATAGAGGTTCTGGATAATGATATCTTTCTTGAGATATGATTTCTTTAGCTTCTGACTACCTTAATTCACACATGGATTGAGTTGATTGAGATCTCGGTTTCAGCCTTTGTAAGGGTGGGTTAAATCTCAGTTTAACTGCACACTTAGACTGTAGCCCTTATGGAGTCCAACTGAAGGCTTGGTAATTTTTTTTTTTTTTTTTAATCAGAACCCCACTCCCTTGGTGGTCCTTAAATTCCATTTATTATCTCACAAGAACCATGAATCTGACAATAACCCTTCTTAGATTGTCAGTTTCATAATAGCTACTTTTTGCTCTGCTTCTCTACTGCTCAGTAGAAATTGAGCAGTAGAAACTCCTTAGAAATTGGCAAATATCTCAGGGGAAAAAAGAGGCTCATACTGTTAAGTTCAGTTCTTTCAGCTCTTCTTTCTAGAATCTTGGCCTCTCAGATCCTGGTTGCCTTGGTATCCTTGAAATCTAATTTCAGTCTTTCCAATCCTGTGAGCAGATAATTCTTTAAAAAGCTATTGATTATTTAAGTAAAACAATAACAATAGATTGTTGGACTTGTAAAATATGTCAAATTAAAATGTATAACAAGAATTCAAAGAATAGAGTGGGGGTTAAATGAAACTACACTGCTATGTGGCTCTTAGATTGTTTTTTATGTAGTTACATTAGTTTCCTAGGGCTGCCGTAACAAATTACTACAAACGGGGCGATTTAAAACAACAGACATTTATTCTTTTCCAGCTGTGGAGGTCAGAAGTCTGAAATCAAGATGTTGGTAGGATTGGTTCCTTCTGAGGGCTGTGAGCAAGATTGTTCTCCATGCCTCTCTCTTAGCATCTGGTGGTTGTCAGCAACTCCTGGAACTCTTGGCTTGGGGTTGCATGACACTAGTCTCTGCCTCTGTCTTCAGCTGGCCCTCTTCTCCCTTTCCTTTCTCTTACAGGGGCACCCGTCATTGGATTTAAGGCCCATCCTAAATCAATGATGATCTCATCATGAGACCCTTAACTTAATTACATCTGCAAAGATCCTATTTCCAAATAAAATCACAGTCACAAGTACTGGAGAATAGGACTTAGGCACATCTTTTTTTGGTGGGGAGAGGCAGGCATAACCCAACCCACTACAGTATTATGATATTATTTGAGTGAACCTGTGATAAATTAAATATCCACCTTGTAATCTTTAGAGTAAACACACACACACACACACACAGGTACAGTTAAAGTCAATAGAGTAGATAAAATTGAATGATCAAAAATACTTTGCAAACCCAAAGGAAAAGGAATATGTGCATAGTGGAAAAAATAGCACATGAAGCTAATAGGAAACAAATATCAAGATGGTAGAATTAAACTGAACTGAACTAAAGCTATGGTCACATTAAATGTAAATAAAATAAACACTCATTTGAAGGAAAGAAATTGTAAGCTGCATAAAAAGCAAGATTTATCTATATGTTTGTTTACAGGAAACATGCTATAATACATAAAAGCATAGCAAAAGTTAACTTTAAAAGAGCAGATAGAGATATACAACACAAATATTAAACATATGAAAGGTGGTCATAAAGTAAAACTTACATCTACCCTATGACACAACAATTCCCTTTCTGGGTAATTAACCAAGAGAAAAGAAAACGTGTCTATAGAAAAACTTAAAAAAGAATGTTCACAGTAGGCTTTATACAGACTTAGGGGAAAAAGAAACAAAGTTCCCTCAAACTGTAGAATGGATCAAAAAATTATTATATTCATACAATAGAATATTACTTATCCATAAAAAGTGAATTTTAAATTGATACAACTAAATGAATGAATCTTAAAATCATTATTTTGCATGAAAGAAGCTAATTGCAAAAGAGTACTTACATATGATTTCATTTTACATGAATTCCGAGAATAGGCAAATCTAATCTATGGTTAGAGAAATCAGAAATGTGTTACATTTGGGGAAAACCTGACAGGAAGGGGGCATAAGGTAACATTCTGGGATAATGAAAATCATCTATATCTTGACTTGGATGGTGGTTACATGGAAGTATGCATGCAATTGTCTAAATCATGGAATTGAACACTTAAAAGATAAATGCATTTTATTTTGTGTAAATAAACATTAAATAAAGTACCTCATCACTTAAAAACAAATATGGAATAAGATACTACTTTAAATATCTATCTATTTATTTATTTATGAAAAGAGAACAGATACATATCATTTGTAAAAAATAAAAATAAAAAAGGAAAAATATCATCCCAAAGGTAGCGCTGGGCTTTTTCTCATCTCATTTTAATGGAAAATTAGTAAAATAAATACTTGAATATGTGATTGCAGCCATTGAAAAATAGATCAATAAACTCACCCATCTAATAATGGGTGGCTCTCAAAGAACTCTTAGTTTTAGGTCCAAAGTGCACAACTCATATGTCAAAAATATTGGATAAAAAGGGTTTGGGTTTGGGTTGTATATCAAAACTACATAAAACATTAAATTATGGTGCCATCTAGTAAGACTAAAATGACATACATACACCGGTGTTTTATATTTTCACCAAGAGAAAATTTTACTGAAGTCTTTAGACCTCTAAAAGAATCTCAATTTATTACAAATATTTTCAAAGATTTAATGTAAAGGTGGATGTAATATAGAGAAAATCAGAACTATAAAAGAAGAATCAAATGTAAATTTGATAAATGAAATGAAAACTTCACTGGAGAGTCATAGCAAACAGACTGGATAATCAGAAAAGATCACTGAACTCAAAGATAAGTCAGTAGAAACAGCTCAAGCCAAAGCCTAGAGAGAAAAAAAAGATTGAAACAAAATTAAAAGGGCTATATTGACCGCTTTATTGAGAGACAATATCAAGACATCTAACACACATATAATTGGAATCATAGAGGACAGAGAGAAAAAAATTTCATTAGAGAAGAATATTTGAAAAACAAGTGGTGAGATGTTCTGCAAATTTAAAATTTTTTTATGAGAGTTTAATTACATACTGAGAAAGAAAACTCAGCGTGAATTGCAAAGTGATCTCTTCTTATCCAGCAAACTGATTTGTCATTTTAGAGTTAATATTTTTAAACAGCTTTGCTGAACTATAGTTGAAATAAAATGAATTATACATATTTAAAGTGTACGATTTGTTAAGTGTTGACATATCAATACATCTCCAAATTTTTCCTTGTGGGTCATTTGTAATCCCTCCCTCATGACCCCCTCCCTGGTCCCCAGACAACCAGTTATCTGCATTCTATTGCTAAAGGTTAGTTTGCATTTTCTCAAATTTTATATGAATGTAATAACACAGTATGCATTCTTTTTTGTCTTTTTTTCTCAAGACCTAATTATTTTGATATTCACCCAAGTCATTTTGTCTATTGAAAGCTCATTCTTCTTTATTGCTAAGTTTTACAATTCTTTTCATATGAAGCATTAGATCTGGTAAAACTAAGAACACTAATTGCCTCCGTGGAAGAAGTGAGGAGATTGACTGGAAAGGGCACAGGGGGACTTGCTGCAGGATGGGCGCTGTTTATATAGGTGTACTCATTTGTCAAAACCCATTGAACTGTGTACTTGATGTGTGCATTTCACTGTATGCAATTTATATCTCAATAATAAGAAAAGAAAAGGCAGGGTATGAAAAATAACTAGGTTTACTGCCCAACTGCCAACCTAGTTTGTTGATAATCTCATGTACTTGAGTCAATGATTTGGTTTTTGATATTTCTGGTTATGTGATGGTACTATCTGTTGACACATTTTCAAAATATTCTCCAATGATTTATTTCTTTTGTGAGGGAAAATTTAGGTTTATTTTATGATCGTCTTTATCAAAACATCCAATTAAATCGATCATTACTTTCATACCACAAACAGTATACTTATGATAATGCCCAAGTTATATATTAGAATGGAGCTGCTAATGCTGAGGCCTCATACACATACGTAATATATACATATTTCTTATTCAATAAAATATAATAAGTATCATATCCCATATATCAGATTGGCCTAAATTTTGTCATTAAACTTAAGAGAAATTATTCAAATTAATTTGCAACTCAAATAAGTCCAATTATATAGCATATTTTTGTTGAATGGAAAATGATTTCATTTTGAAGATTAGCCATTCATTTATTCATTCAAATATTTATTCATCACTCACTATAGAACTAAGTATAAGATTTTGTAACCCCCACACCTCAGATATCTTTGGTCTTTTCAACAGTAAATGTTAGCTATATAAAAGAAAAGAATGATTACAGTTTTATATATAGCATGCATTGGTATACATAGCTCAGTATTAAGCTTTTATAATATAACCCAAAAAAGGGTGTTCAGGTCAGAGCCCATTCATTCTGGATCATCTTTTGTAACAGACCCCTTTCAAAATACATTCAGTCTTCCCTTTGGCTTAAATACCCTTCACTATAGTAGAGCAAAAGTGTACAATTTAGTACCTGAGTGTCTTTCAAAATAATTGCTCAGCCATACAAACAGATCTATAGAGCCCCTGACTTGGGTTATACTCTGTAGGGTTTGGGTAACTGTGATTTTCCAACTAGAACCTCAATACAACAAGCATCCTTCAATAAAATGTATCTCCATATTTGCTCTTCTTAGCTAAAAATTCCACTATCTGATGCTCAGACTCATTCAGAGTGGGAGCCCGATTCTCAAAGCTGAGCCTGTTTGGCAGGAGCTCTCCAGGGTCTTTCCCTTGTCCTTAGGAAAACTTCCAACTCCTTGGCCTGTCAGGTCTATGTCTTACTTCTTCCTCCCTCCCTTGCTTAGCACTCCTGATACACAGGCATTATCTCTGGCCCCACGGCCTACCAACCTCATTCTTGCATTAGGGTCTTTGGATCACTCCTCCTTAAGCTCTTCACAATGCTGGATCTTTCTTATCATTCCAATTTCAGCTTTGATATCACTTCCTCATATAATATGGCCCTTCTTCCTACCCCATTACTAGTGTTATCTGTGTCATTTTTGCTATTGTACTTGTAATTCTTATTATCTAATTTACCTGTTGGTTTCCCCATAACGTTTTGTCTCCCTTTATTCCACTGTAAGCAGGGCTATGGGTTGCACAACTCCAGGGGGCCC
Organism: Tolypeutes matacus; assembly: GCA_026826555.1. Taxonomy (NCBI): domain Eukaryota; kingdom Metazoa; phylum Chordata; class Mammalia; order Cingulata; family Chlamyphoridae; genus Tolypeutes; species Tolypeutes matacus. The sequence goes on from JAKSZT010046586.1 coordinate 10,986,461, forward strand.
CTCTCACATTATGGTCTATGTGAATGGTTCTCCTTGGACCTGCATGATCCCACACAGTGGCCCTCCAAAGCAGCCAGAGTAAATGTTGTTATCCCTAGTCCCTAAAACAGTGCCTGACACACAGCAGGTGCTCAGTATGTATTTGTTGAAAAATGAATTCTTGAATTTAGTGGCTTCAAGAGGGCTAAGGGTGCTAGAGAATATATTCTAGCTATAATCTTTTTCATTCCTACTGCTCTGGCGATTTCTTACAAAGAAAACCTAGATTTAAAGCACAGTGAAAGGAGTGGAGGTGGCACAAGTGATTAAGTACCTCCTTCCTGTATGGGAGGCCCTGGGTTCAGTTCCCGGTGCCTCCTAAAAAGCGGACAAGCAGACAGCAAATGCAAACAATGAGGGGGAAGAAATAAATAAATAAAAAGAAATAAATATAAAAAAAAAAATCCCACAGTGAAAACGAATCAAATTTCTGATATATATTACAAAGAAAAGAATAAATCATTTGACTGAATTGCTTAAGAAAGAAATTGCTTGAAAATGATATGCTCATGTCACTGATGCCTTAGTTTAATTTTAATGATTATGGGCAGAATGTATGTCTTTATCTATTTCATTAACATTTGGACCAGCATCTGTGTATTAATCATAAATAACGAATGTGCTACCAGCATGGGATATTGCCCATCTTTAAAAATCTTTTGTGATTAGACCACTTTGCTAGGTAGATTAGATTTCATCATAATTTACATGAGCCTTTGAACTGAAATAATATTGCTCAGTTTCAAACTTTAAACATGATGAAAAGTAATATTACCTTTTATTTTAAAGGAAGTACAAAATTTCAAGAAAAAACAATAGCATTGATAAATGAAGAAAATCTGCCTTAGTGAACTGAAATTTAAAAAGATGCAGCTTCTAAAATTTAAAATATATTCTCTATCATGTAGTGTATGTTTATTCACTTTTAGTGTAAAGATCCTAAAGAAATCTTTTCCATTTTCAATTTCTAAGAAGTATTTAAAAGCCAGAGTTGGACTTTTTTTTTTTTTTTCCTCACTCTGACTGATCTCTGGACTCAGAGATGAATGGGCATGAGAGCTTTGGTCAGGTTCAGTGAACTTGGCCTGCCTGATTAGTAATTGATCCTGCATACATACATTATGTCCCCTGGAATTGAAAATAACCACAGGAAAAACCAACCCCTTAGACTTCTGAAGCCATCTACAAGATACAAATACTGCAGATACTATATTAAAAAAAAATAGACATTTTATTACACCACAGCATTTCCTCCTTTTTCTCTGTGGTATCACTTGAAGTCTACTTTTAAAAACAGAAGTTGAACAAATGAATCCTTCTGTCCTCACTTTCAGTTGTCAGCAGTGCTTCAGTGTGAGATGAAATAAATTGCCAAGCCCTTTCATCTTCTATAATCAGCTCTGCACAGCTGAGTACACCCACAGCCCTGTTTGCCACCTCTGCCAGCACTCATTCTACGTGAAACAGGAAGTCTTTGTTAGTACCACATTTCCAACACTCTACACGGGAGTAGGTTTATTTTGGTTCCCTTCCTCCTTTCTTGCTCCCTTGCCTCTTCCACCTCCTTTCTCCCTTCCTGCACAACTGTGTGCCCTATTTTCTATAAGAAAGAAGTTTTTAGGAAGGAACACTATTATCATAAAAATGTGTTTGATGTAGGGTTTTTCCCCACCCTCTAACATAATTGTATATAGCACCACTACTTTAGTCATATACAAGTCGACAAGATTTACAAAATGAAAGTTATTTGGAAAAGTCTTAAACCAGGCCTTTACCAGGTCAGAATACTTCATTTTTAAAGGTATAGAAACAACAGATTTATGACACTGGGGCAGGGCATCCACAGAGATTTCCTTATTACGGTAGCACCCAAACTATGTCCATTAGGGAACAAAGCAGGGGATAACAGGCTGGTGTAGGGGTAAATATCTGGTAGGTTTTTTTTTCTGCCCTGAGCCCATTCCTTTTGGAACTGTCCTTCCTTTGCCCCATGGGATTCTGGTAGACCATCACTTCTGAATGGTTCCTCCTCCTTATGATCACATTCTCCTCACCATCATAGTCATCATCACTGCTAACACTTGCTAAGAAGTTACTGTATGCTGGGGGCTGTTCTAAATTTTGCTCCTTAAACAAAATCATGAGATAGCTACGATTTATTACCTCCTTCTTCAGATGAGGAAATCTAGGTACAGATTGGTTTACCAATTTGCCTAATGTCACACAGGTGGTAAGTGGTAGAATTGAGTCCCAAACCTGGATAGCATGACCCAGGACTCTTTCAGTACACTGTAGAGCGGCTTTCAGCATGGGCGTAGCCCTCTGGACTCAGAGCTGGATCCTAAGAGGAGGCAGGTGAGTTACCCAGACAGTGGGATGCGACTCGTGAGCTGTTAGAGGCACCATGCTCATCGTGTACAGAGAGGGGGGACAACAAAGAGTCCTGTTGATATTTATTGAGTTCTGGTCCAGCTGTCCCTGAATCCAGTTTAATCCAGGGCATTTTGCTATGTGAGTCAAATAGTTTCCTTTTGTTTGCTCAGGTCAGCTACATGCAGATCTCCATCATTGAGAGCAGAAAGGGTGCTGAGTGATAAAGGGGAAAAGCAGAATTTTAAGGGCTTCCTGAATAACACTTGGATGCCCTTCTTCTATGAGTGCCTTCTGTAGCCCTTCAGGGCCATATCCAAAGCCAAATTATCCCTATAAAAATTCCAGATGTCCATTGAGCTAGGCCACCAGCTTCTTAAAAATAAAAAGGATATTTTCTGAGATAAGAGGATATGCCGGGCTTGGAAATGTGTATTCATTTTTAAAATTTGAATTTATACATTAAAATTTCATCTCAGATGAGAAGGAACTAAAAATGTGAAGGCCTATGTGAAACTGGTTTCCAGCCAATTGCTGGTGAGAACCATCAACAACCCCTGGAAGCCAATTACAAAAGCAACAGACCAGAAAAGGCAAGTCCCAGGGACTGTCCTCCCTGCAGGCTGGTGGGCACCAACAGAAGGGAAGCTACTTCTCTTCAGGCTTTCATTCAAATGAGCTCTTTCCTCAAGACCAAATACCCATGATTTTTAAAGAAATCTATCACTATGCAAATGATATATGTTACCAGTATAGAGTGAACTTCTCTTATTGTTTCCTATTGTTAGTCCCTCAGGGAGTGTTCCTAGTTGGGATTTCAGAGAAGGTCAAAATGGTGACTGTTTGCTGTGGGCTTTGCAGAACTGCCTTGTTCCATTGGAAAGAAAGGTGATGAATGCATCCGGTGAGCCCAGCACCAAACACAATGCCTCACACACATAGCAGTCAACATCTGTCAAGCACTTCCTATGTCAGGACTTCTTAAAGAATTTTATGCAGATTATTTGTTTAAACTTCAAAAGAGCAGTATGAGGTGGCTACTATCATTATCACCCCCATTTTACAGACCAGGAAACTGGAGACACAGAGCTTGTAAGTAACTTGACCAGTTACCCTGGTGTCAATTGGTAGTCAGGATTTGACTGGGCAGTTAACTCTTGAGCCCAGACTATTAACCCTTGTGCTATGCTGACTCCTCTCTAGAAGGTGCCCATTAAATATTTGCTGAACTGAAGTGAAATGATTGCATTTACCATCTCTCTCGGCTAACAAGAAAACAGGCCTTTTGTGTTATGAAAAAACAAACTGCAACTCCAGGTTATAAGAAGTAGCCACAGTCAAAATTCCTCTATTCTCCTGAGGCTTTGATTAACTCAAGATAACTGCAGTTTGCAGAATCACTTTACTGTCATCAGCATGCATAGTTAAATATTTATTAGGAAAATTAATATATTTAAATTTGTTTAAAATTAAGCTGACCATTATAGCTCCACTTATCAGTAGGGACTTTATATGTTATTCTACAGCTTAAGAACATTTTAATAGCTAATAAAATTGCTCCCTAGATCCCTGGCAGTTTTCAGATTTTCAAATTATAGCTGAAGATACAGTTAATCATTGCTAAATTGCCAACTGGTCACAATTGACCTCTAAATTGTCTTGTTGATCTTTGCATTTGAGAAAAATAATATAAATATGAGTTCCCCAGAGGTAGATTATTATATGGCAGGAATATTTTATATATGTGTATATACATTTACGACATGGATTGCTACACAGTAAAAACCAACTGCACCCTCTCTATATGGATGTATCTGAACTAAGTTGGTGTATCTAGCTAACTTTGGGGGAAGAAAGCAAACGACTGTATCATTGTAAGATATGAAAATACCGGCATTATTCAAGTGTTTCCCTAAATAGAGGGCTTTTTATCATATCAATTTCTATTTTACTTACTTAATATATCTATTTGGGGACAGATGTCTAATTGTGTATTCCTACCACTAAAATGTGTAGAACAGTAGGCTTTTGACTAGATCCCTGTTAACTTGGAGATTAAACATCAATTAAGACTGTTTAAATTCAAATTATTCTATCAAAAATTTCTAAGCTACAAGTCAAAATGGAAGAACTGTAAACAACAACAACAACAATTGTAAAAAGATGGGGTGGCCTCTCTATACAAATAAAAAGTAATACTTTCTGAACTCTGAGGTTGGAGAGAATAGTGAGATTGAATCATGCTTTTCAAATATATTTAAATATGCCAACAGCACTGTGCCATCAGCATTAGTGAACCTTCCTATTTAAGTAGAACCAACTGAAATTGGGGTAATTCCCATAGCCACTTTTGAGGGGTATTTCTAAAACTTAAAAAAAATCAGACTAAGTGCACATTCTTTTATCTGGTTAAATGTATTTACTCTGAAAATTCTATGACATTTTTATAACTCTTTTAAATTCAGTTTAATAAACATTGTCAACTGTCAGTTCTGTGCTAGATAATCTGCTTTGTGCTGGGGAAGATATAAAGATGATCAAGCATGGACCTCGACTTTCAGGAATTTAATCAAGGCAGAGGGACAGACAAGCCAAAAATTAATCATGAAATGAAAATGTGCTACAAAAGAGGTGCAAAGTCTATTAAGAACAAAGCAGAGGCAGTGGGCAATTCTTCTGATTGAAGGAGAGCAGGATGGTTTCAAGAAGATAGCAGCATTTGAAGTTGACAGAGAGACCTTGATATAAGGAGAGGGGTGGTGGGCACGTCCATGGATGTGAAGTCTTTTCCTATGAACCCCAATTATCTTCAGCAGAGAGGAGGGGAGCACATACTGTACAGATTAAGAGTCCAGCCTAATGAAAAGGACTCATATTCCAGCAGTTTCTATTTATGTGACCTTAATTCCAACATTCAAATGTTTTCATTATTTTCTTTTATTAACTAGAAACTCTGTGTTTAAAAATTTAAATAACAACGAACCCGGTCCTGCCAGATTCTGTGATCGCAATTACTGCCACCTCTTTGGCTCTTTAATCCTCACATTTTTAGGTTCATAAAGGTGCAGTAATCTTTGAGAACGTTTCTGTACAATCTGTTCTATAAGAATTGCATTCTTAAATTTCTCACATAACCAAAAAATGACATTATAAAAGCAACTATTTCAATGACAAAATAGAGTGTTTTAGACTTGTGATCATTATACATTTTCTTTTGTAAAACATTCAATAATAAATTCTTTTTTATAATTAGAAGGGGATTTTTTATTGCCATCTAAAAATACTTTGGTTTATCAAAACTGACAAAACATACACCTAGATGCTTCCTCATTAACCCTTCAATTACTCAGAAGTCTCTTGATTTTCTTGGTCACCTTCGAATTTGACCTTACAATTCTGTTTGTAGTGCAGTTCACTGTGGTCAAAGGTAAATAGAACACAATGCAGTAACATGTTCTTAGTTTCATGAAGTGTTTTGTTTTTTTTTTTTGCTACTTAGGCGAGGCTAGATCCAGATGTGGGAATGCTGTAGTATTTGAATCTTCATATGGTTAAGAATCATGCGGATGTTTGTTAAAAAATGCAGAGTCCTGGTCTCACCCCTAGAGTATCCAATTCAGTAGATTTGAAGTGGAAAGCAGTAATCTGCATTTTAATTTTTTTTTACAATTCCACCAGATTGTTCTAGTGCAGCTGGTTTGTAGAACACTTTGAGGGGAAAAAAAAATGCAAAACTGGCTACTCATAATTAATCAACATCTCTATATCCAGTTTGAGTTTTTAAAAAGCTAATGTATAGGGGAAGAGCAACTCCTCTGACTTTTGTGGGTCTAAATCTGCAGCTGAGAAAAACACTTAAGTGCCCACAGTTGTCTGAGATTTGTCTTTTCAATCACCTTTTGAACCAACTGGAAGACCTTTGAAGATTTCCAGGAGGCTGTGGACCAAACTATAAGAATCACTGTTCTTAGCTGTCTTAAAATTATGGCAGAATGCCCAGAAACTGATATTTAACAATCACAGAAATATATCTACATGCAATCTTACAAGTGAAAATGACTTTGGGAAGCCAGTTCCCATTTCAGTCTATTTGGCACTGGTTAAGAGTTTCACATCTACATTGGAGATCTATATTCAAAGACAGAGGCACTTCAATATTCACAATTAATTTCATTTACCTAAAAATAACACCAAAAGAATGGGCAGCTGATGGTGATCCACGGCAGCATGTAGTTTGTTTACTTTCCATCTTGGCTATACCAATCAACACGTCTATAGCCTTTGGACACACTATGAAGAGCCACACAAGTTTACAATCTAATTTTAGAGAAGTATAAAAACAAAAAAATCACTGTGAGCAAATACTGAAATACTTTTAGGTGAACAAAAGTTATTTTGCTCAAATTTAAAAGCAGCAAGTCAGTAAATACATAAATAATATCAAATTATAAAATTATGTGGCTTCAGGTGATTTGTGTTTCATTTGAATTTTTTTAAATATTGAGGTACAATTGATATACAGTAAACTGCACACATTTAAAATGTGCAATTTGATAAGGTTTGTCATATGTGTTCACCCCTGACATTATCATCACAATCAAGATTATGAACATATCCATCATCTCCATAAGTTTCCTTGTGCCCCTTTATTATGATACCCTCTATTCCCTGTCCCCAACTTCTCTCAGCATCGTCAAAAAACCACTGATCTTCTTTATGTCTCTATATATTTGTTTGAATTCCTAAAATATTATATAAATGGAATCATATGGAATCATACAATATGTACTTTTTTGTCTGACTTCTTTCACTCAGCATAATTATTTTGAGATTCATCCATGTCATTGTATGTACCATTGAATCTCAGCATAATTATTTTGAGATTCATCCATGTCATTGTATATATATTGTATATATAATAGTATATTTTGATTTCTCTCATCAGACCTAACTTTTGTACTATTGCCATACATTTTACTTTTACTATTGGCATACATTTAAACAGTCATACAATTTAGATGTGTATAACATGTACATGCATTTGTTTGTATGTTATAAACCCCATACCCACATTGTTATCATTTTTGCTTAAACAGTCAATTATTTGTTACAGAGACTTAAATGATAAGAAAAAAGGATATATTTCTCATTGCCAGCGCTCTTCATTCATTTCTGTCTGTCTATATTTCCATTGGCGCCATTCTTTTTTTTCCAGAACGACTGCTTTTAACATTTCTCAGATTAAAGATCTTCTGGCAATGAAGGCTTTCAGCTGAAAAAGTCTTTATTTCACCTTTGTTCATAAAAGATATTTTTGATAGAGAATTCGAGGTTGACCGTTTTTTTTCCCCCTAAGTACTTTAAAGATGCTATTCCATTATCTTCTGACTTGCATTGTTTCTGATGAGAAATCTGTTGTAATCCTTATCTTTGTTCTCTCTGGAATGTGTCCTTTTTTTCTGACTACTTTTAAAATATTCTCTTTATTACTGACTGTGCATTGTGTTATGATATGCCTTGGTGTTGTTTTCTTAAGGGTTATGTTCCTTTGGGATTGTTGATTTTCTTAGATCTATGGGCTTAGAGTTTTTCCTGGATTTGGAAAATGTTTGGCCTTTTTTTTCTCCCAAGTTTTTTACTGTTTCATCCCCCTATCTCTCTTTTGAAGACTCTGATTTCATGTATCTTAGTTTTCTTGAAATTGTCCTACAGCTCACTGATACTCAGTTCATTTAAAAAAATACATTCTTCTTCCTCTTTGTTTCATTTTTTGGATACATTCAATTGCTTGGTTTTTAAGATCACTAATCTTTTCTTCTTCAATGTTTAATCTGATATTTATCCCATTCAGTATATTTTTCATCTCAGTCATTGTAGATTTCCCCTCTAGGGAGTTTTTCACAACTTCCATATCTCTGTTTAACTTCTTGAACCTATGGAATAAAGTTACCATAACTGTTTTAATGTTCTTATCTGAGAATTCTGTCAGTTGTGGTTCAGTTTTTTAAAAATAAATATTTTATTTTGAGATAATTGTATATTTGCATCCAGTTGCAAAGAATAATAATACACAAATAAATAATACTGTGTACCTTTCACCAAGTTTTGTTCAATGATAACATCTTGCAAAATTGTAGTACAGTATCACAGCCAGGATATTAACATTGATACAGTCAAGATACAGAACATTTCCATCACTATAAGGATCCTGCATGTTGCCCTTTTATAGCCACAACCTGTCCCATCTTTAACCTATGGTAATCACTAATATGTTTTCCATTTCTATAGTTTTATTATTTCAAGAGTATTATATGAATGGGTATTTACAATACTTAAACCTTGGAATTGTCTTATTTCACTCAGCATAATTCTCTGGAAATTCATCCAGCTTGTTGCATGTACCAATAGTTCATTCATTTTAATTGCTGAGTAGTATTCCATGGTATGGATATACTATAATTTGTGTAACCATTCATCCATTGAAGGACATCTGGGTTATTTCCATGTTTGGGCTATTGCAAATACAGCTGGTATAAACATTTATGTATAGGATTTTGTGTGAACATACATCTTCATTTCTCTGGGATAAATGCCCATGAGTTCAATTGCTAAGCTGTATGGTAATTGCATATTTTAATTTTTTAGAAACAGCCAAAGTGTTTTCCAGAGTGGCTGTATCATTTTTACATTCTCAACAGCAATGAGTGATCAAGTTTCTCCACATACTTGCCAGTATTTGTTGTCACCATTTAAAAATTTTGGTTTTCTGATAGATGTGATAGTAGTGATATAACATTGTAATTTAAAGTTGTGTTTTCCTAATATAAACAGGTTGAACATCTTTTCATGTGCTTATTTATCATCTGTATACCTTCTTCAGTAAAATCTTGTTGTTGTTGTTTTTTAAGATTTATTTATTTACTTTTATCCATTTTTACCCTCCTACACCATTTTTGCTGTTTTTGTGTCCATTTGCTGGGCAATTCCCTGTGTCTGTTTCCTGCCCTCTCTTCTCATTCTTCTCCTCCTGTCTTCACCGGGATTTGATCCTGAGAACCTCCGATGTGGGAGAGAGACAGCTTACCACCTGCACCACCTCAGTTCCTGTTTTTTTGGTGATTCTCGTCTTGGCTGTCCCTTGTGTCACTCTCCTGTTATGTCATCATCTTGCTGCATGGCTCAGTGGGGCTTGATGGCGCACCCACGCACAGAGCCTGGGGGGCTCACCCACTTGTGGGACCTGGCAGCACATCTGCTTGAGGGCCTGACGCCCACGCGCCTTCTATATTTTTCTTTTTTTCTTTTTACCGGGAGGTCCTGGGGATCAAACCCAGGTCCCTCTATATGGGAGATGGATGCCCAACCATTTGAGTCACATCCGCCCCCCGAAATTCTTGTTCATATCTTTGTACATGTGAGGTTTGAAAATTCTTTATTATTCTAGATAATAGTCCTTTAGCAGAGAGGTTTGCAAATATGTTCTTCCACTCCATAGTTTGTCTCTTCATTCTCTGAACAGGGTCTTTTGCAGAGCAAAATTAAAAAAAAAATTTTGATGAAACCCACTTTATCAATTTTTCTTTTTATGGACTTTTTGGTGTCATATCTAAGAACTCTTTGTCTAGACTTACATCCTGAAGGTTTTCCCCTAAAAGTTTAATAGTTTTGCATTTTACATTTGCATTTTAGCAATCCACTTTGAGTTGATTTTGGTATAAGGTGTGAGGCATAGGTTGAGGTTTGCTTTTTTTGCTGAAAGATATTCAATTGCTCCAGCACCGGTTGATCTTCCTTCAATTGAATTTCACCTTTGTCAAAAATCAGTTGGTTATATTTGTGTAGGTTTATTTCTGGGTCATCTATTTTGTTCCATTGATCTATTTTTCTATTCTTCCACAAATATCATACAATTTTGAGTTCTATAGCTATATAATAAATCAGATAGATTGCTCACACTTTATTCTTCTTTTTCAAAACTGTTTTAGCTATTTTAGGCCTTTTGCCTTTCCATACAAGTTTTAGAATAATTTTATCTCTGTCTACAAAAAAAATTTCCCTGTGACTTTGAGGGAAATTACAAAAGATTCTGCATATCAATTTGAGAAGAACTCACATCTTTATATTTAGTCTTTGTGATGGTAAAGGTCATGTGTCACTTGACTATATTATCCATCTGCTTCCTTGTTAATGTGAAGGTATTTTAGATGTGACTCACATTTATTTGCATCTACAATCAACAAAGGAGATTGCCTTCAGCAAATGGGGAGTCTCCTCATCCAATCAGTTGGAGGTCTTAAAAGCCCAAATTGAGGATTTCAGAAGTCAAAAGTGGAATTCAGACTCAACTTCAGAATTGGTTCTTACCAGTTTTTCCAGCTAGCCAGCTTCCTCTGGGGAATACAGACTAAGGACTGTAGCATCACCTTTACTGGAGTTTCCAGCTTGTGGCCTACCCTATGGCGTTTGAACTTACCAGCCGCAAGGTGACATGAGCCAAATTCTTATAATAAATCTCTTAAATTTGGTTATGTTGGTTGTTTCCCTGGGGAACACTGACTAATACAATCTTCCAATCCATGAACATCATTTGTCTCTTGATTTATTTAGAACACCTTTGATTTCTTTTATCAGCATTGTTTAAGTTTTTAGCATATAAGTCCTATACATGCTTTGTAAGATGTATACCTTAGTATTTTTTTTTTTGAGTGATTGTAAGTGGTATTGTGTTTTTAATTTTGATGCTCATGTGTTCATTGCTAGTATATAGAAATACAATGGATTTTTGCATGTTTATCTTTTATCCTGACCTTACCAACCCCACTTACTAGTTCTAGGAGGTTTTTATTTTAATTAAATAATTAAATAATTAATTAATTAATTTTAGACTCTTTGGAATTTTCTATGTAGACAATTATGTCATTTACAAATAGAGACAGTTTTGTTTCTTCTATTCTGATCTGAATGCCTTTTATTTCCCCTTCTTGCCTTTTTGCTCTAGCTAGAACTTTCCACACTATGTTGAATAAGAGGGGGAAAGTAGCCATCCTTGTTTTGTTCCCAGTGTTAGGGAGAAAGCATTCAGTCTTTCACCACTAGTTTTCATGTTAGCAGTAGTCTTTTTTTTTTTTTTTTTTTAGATGCTTTTTATCAAGTTGAGGAAGTTTCTCTCTATTTCCATTTTTCTGAGACCTTTTAAAATCAAGAATAGGGGTTGAATTTTGTCATTTGCTTTTTCTGCATTGACTGATATAATCATGTGATATGTCTTCTTTAGTCTATTAATATAATGGATCACAGTGATTGATTTTTGAATATTGATCTGACTTGCATCCTTGAAATAAACCTCATGAAGTCACAATGTGCATAATTCTTTTATATGTTGCTGAATTCCATTTGCTAATATTCTATTAAGGATTTTTGCATCTATATTCATGAGAGATATTGATCTATAATTTTCTATTTTTTGTACTGTCATTGCCTGCTTTTGGCATTAGTATAATATTGGCTTCATAAAATGAATTGGGAAATGTTCTCTTCTATTTTCTGGAGGAGATTGTGTAAAGCTGTTGTTAATTTGTCTTTAATATCTTGATAGAATTCTTCAGTGGGACTGGAGATTTCTTTTTTTAGGAGTTTTTAGATATCAAATTTATTTTCCTTAAAAATTTATAGGGCTATTCAAATTATTTCATATTGAGCAAGTTGTGGTAGTTTGTGTTTTTGAGTGGGCCATTTCATCTAAGTTATCAAATTTATGTGTGTAGAGGTGTTTGTAGTATTCCTTTATTGTCTTTTTGATGCTGGCTGGGTCTCTACTCATATTGCCTGATTTATTACTGAAAGTGACAATTTGTGTCTTTTCCTTCTTTCATGGTTAGTCTTGCTAGAGGTTGTCAATTTTGAAATCCAAGTTCCTCACTCAGCTTGCATTTTCACCTGAGGGGACATGCTCCTCATTGTTGCTAGATGGCAGTGGGAATTTTATCCTCCCCCCCCCCCGCCCCCAGGCAGTCTCCACTGACACCATGCGGTGTGGGTACTTATTACCTGTTGGCGGATATGAAAGACCTGACTCTTCTTGGCCTTTTCTAACACCACCCCAATGTGGGTTTTGGGGTGCCTAGCTACAGCCTCATGAGGGTGGAAGTCTAGGCTCGCCACTTTGCCTTTCCTCGTGTGGGTAGGGGTGGAACCACAGTTTTTCCTGTGATGTTTGGGGGGAGTAGAGCTACTGTTGTCTAAAAGTTTTATCTTGCTAGGCTGCCCCTTTCATGATCTTTTGGCTCAAGGAGCAAGCCTTTGTTCAGGCTTTTATTTATCTCTGCCCATTGGTGTTTCCAGGTTGCCTAAATCTTCAGCTTTAAGTTTGGGATATATGAGGAGAAAAAAAAAAAAAAAAATCCCAGGGAATTCACCACCATATCATTCCTTGGGTCCCAAGTGCCATAGCTGGTCTGTCTTCTTCTCTCCATCTTTCAGGGTCTTATGTTTCTTTTATATGTAATGTACCTAGTGGAAAGAATAAGGAAAAGTCTGGGTCAATTATGATTGGTTGCTTTTTCTAATTAGTATAGGTCATCTTTTCCTGCTCCTTTTTCTACCTCCTAAGTTTTGATTGGATGCCAGGCTTTGTGCATTTTATCTTGTTGGTTGTTGGATATTTTACATTCCCAAAACATTCTTGAGCTTTGTTCTAGAATTCATTTAAGTTACTTGGAAAGAGTTTGAGCCATTTGAGCCTTCCTTTTATGGTGCTTCCAGCAAGACTAGAGTAGTGCTCGGTCTAGGGCTAATTATTACTCACTGCTGAGGAAAGCTCCTTCTGTGTACTCTCCCCAGTGCCCTACAAATATTATTTCCTGCTCTGGCTCGTGGAAACAGGCACTCTTCCCAGTCCTATGTGAGCAGTGGATTCTATTCCCTCTTATCCTTTTCTTCTTCCTTTCCCCAGCCTCAGGAATTTTCTTCACATGCATGTTACAGATCAGTGCTCAGCTTAATACTCCCGGAAACCCTCTGCTCATCTCTAAAGCTCCCTCTTTATGCCGTGCTCTCTTGCCTGGTACTCTGACTTGCAAAGTCTAGCCACCTTGGTTCCCCAGATTCTTAGCTCTATATCCTCAATTTAGAAATTCCGCTGGACTCCACCTGGGTTTCCCCTCCTTGCACTGCAACCTGGAAACTCTCCCAAGGCAGTAAGGTATAGCTATCACAGGGATCACCTTGTTTGCTTCCTATCCCTCTGGGATCACTGTTTTCATCTTTAACGTCCTAATGAAAACTCTTGCTTTGTATATTTTATCAATTTTGGGGGTAAATTCAGGTGGTAAGGTAAATCTGGTTCCTGTTTCTTCTTTATGGCCAGAAGATCAATTCTGTTTTTAACTTCCGCAAAATGTGTGAGTGGAGTAAGTAAACTCTCAGAATGCTTCTTGCTCTATCATTCTATGGTTTTATAGTTTGAAGTTCAAGTCTATGGAGTGGAAAATGACATTGCTCTCCCTTTCAAAATGTAGAACACTTAGGCACAAGACAGACTTTTAAAAGACTTAAAAGCTGACATTTAAATAGGCTTTTAAGTGCTAGTTATGGTTCTAAGTCCACAATCCCTTATCTGCAACCCTTGGAGCCAATTTTTATACTTTCTAATTTTACAAAGTTATATATATCAAATATAACCTTATACCCCAAGTTGATTCTGAAGCAGCACTCTGTAATCACATACATCAATATTTCTGTGACAAAAATATGAATTTTAACACTCAGTAGGATTAAGAAAGATTATACACAGCCTAATTTCAGTTCAGGTTCAATTTTGTTGCCAAATAACTTTGTCAGTAATTTTCTCCAAAAAATACAAAATGTCTTTTGGTTTTCGGCTGCTTTGGTTTCAGAATTTGGGGTAAGGGATTGTATACCTGTACAAAGTTATTTAATCTTCACAGTCACCCTTTGAAATAGCTATATAATCATTACTATTTTAAAAAGGAGGAAAGTAAACATAGAAGATCAAGTAACTTGGCCTAGGTCGTAGAGTCAACAAGGAGCAAAGCTAGGATTCAAACCAGACAACCTGGCCCCAGAAACCAAGCTTTTATCCATTGAACAATGCTGTCTTCCCCTTAAGGACTCTCCAGCAGGGCAACCAGGAAGGTGAGCCTGACCACTGGTACTTCCAGGGCAAAGAACTTCTTGGGAACTAGGTTAATTTTGGTTAGGGCCACTCTCTGTGCCACCATGGGCTGAGTATATTGCACTTGGTTTGCACCCCAGGTGGATTCTTGCACGTGTTATGGAGACTCCTGCATTTGCTTTAGGTATACATCAAGGAGCTTGGAATCTGTTCTGCTCTGAAACTGAATCTGGTGTAATCTGAGTTCTATGTTTACATGCCAGATTACCCAATAGTTGTCTAAATTGGTAATTAGATATTTTGGGATGGATTTGGATTGTATCCATATTTTCAAGTTGGTTCTATTTGTTATTACTGATATCTCAAGGTACTCCAGTCTCCTCTTTAGATTCTTTCAGTTCACTTTTGGTTGTACTGGTTGTGCCTGCAGAGACCTCATGGTCAAGAAGGTAATTAGCAGCTGAAATTCAGTCTGTGATCCACTCCACAAACCTGCAGCTGCCCACCCAAGTGCCCGGGACGATATTTGCTGAGAGGAAGAAGTGCCTTCGTCTAATGCATGCCTAGCTGGCCCGTGCTCCTGCCCCAAGTGTTCCCTCATCCTGCCACCATAGACACAGGTAGAATGATCTTGGCAGATCTTGACTTTTCCTTATTAAGACATTGTCCTAATTATTTAAGATTAATTTTATGCTATTTCCTTTTACTCTACATTTCCGCAAAAAGCTAGATAAACACTGGACAGGCTCTCACATGTCATATTCCTAGAGGTCTATCTTTTTCACAAAGCTCTAGTATTATGCCTAATCCATTTGTAATACTATGCATTATTGGTTACTGAAGAGAGAAATGGAGAAAATGTGGACACAGTTGAAATCAATTTACCTTTGGTATTTAGATTTAAATTAAATATGTTGGGGGGAAGGGATCTCTATTTATCTTTCAGCAATTAAAATCAACCAACAGGGCATGTTTTCCATTTGTCTTGGTGTCTGCTGATAAAACTTTAGTTCGTACACTAGTTTTTATATATCTACTGTTTTGCCAGAACTGTGTTCTTAAAACCATCCTCTTTCTCTTACTTAATTTGGTTCCTTTTAAATTTATTCAACAAAAATTATTTCCTTTCTATTCTTTGTTTCTATTCTTTTTAGGAGAAAAATACTTAAAAACAAAAAAACAAAAAACAAAGGCAAACAAAAAAACACTCCTCCATCAGGAAAAAGTTTCCAATCCTATATTCTAGGGTTTCCTTCCCCTTCTGGGTTTACATATAAGGTTAGAACTATCAAAATAGTAAAAAGATGTGAGCATATAGGCTATGTTATTGGTGTTAAGCTTTTCACATATTTTTCAGTTAGAACTGTGATTCACTGCCAACTGTTTGGTTTGGAATTATCTGGGGCATTCTTTATAAAAATACAGATTTCTAGACCCTGCCACAGACCTGAAGAATCAGAAAAAAGTCTGAGAATCACCAATTTAAAAGTCAAATGCTTTGAAGTCAGGTGCCACTCCTTTAACCAGCCTAATAGCTCCTTAATATTGGAAGCAAAACACAAGATAGTTACTGAATAGATGTTTTGTTTGAATTTCCTTTCATTACGTTAATGTTCCATGAGGTGGTACTATTCTTGTTACATGAATAAACAAAATATGTTCTTTGCTTTAAGACTGAGTTTTAGAAGTCTTTTTATTAACTCCTGTATAATTAGTGCTGGAAAATATTCTTTACCAGCTCACCTTTATTGACAATGACAAAGAAATTTGCTTTTCAATAATGCATTGTCACAGTGTATCGAGGTGTTTGGAGGGTGAGGAGCAAACAATCTTCTCTCCCAGACAATGCCTTGCCATAACCTTGACAGAGAGCACATTAATTTTACATTATACCTAGTAGGCAGGGAGAAAATAAAAACTGTTGTTATCTCCCCAAAAGTTCTGATAACCTTCTCTCATGAGGTCATGCCAAGACTGTGCCTCTCTCATCTAGCCCATACTGATCTATTAACCAAAGTACAATCACTTGGGCTGAGAATCCCTGACATGCTCACTTTTCTGGCTTCCATTTTTTAAAATATATATATTTTATTAGAGAATTTGTGAGCATACAAAACAATCATGCATGCTGTGCAGAATTCCCATATATCATCCTTCCACCAACACCTTACATTGTGGTGGAATATTTATTACAGGTTATGAAAGGACATCATCAGATCATTACCACTAACTAAGGTCCATAGCTTACATTTGGTATATTTTTCCCATATACCCCTTATTATTAATACCATGTATTAGTCTTGTACATTTGTTATAGTTCATGAAAGAACACTCTCATATTTGTTCTGTTCATCTTCCACCACATGGTTCACTGTGTTATAGAGTCCCATGCCTTGTAAATCTGTCCAAAATTTACACTCAGAGGCTGTCACTTTCATCACAGTTGTGCAGTCATCACCTCAGTAAATTTTTGAATGTTTTCATTAGTCCAAAAGAAAACATCCCATAACCTCTTATTATTGACCTTTAACATTGATATAGTACCTTCTTTGACACTATGCAAGATTATAACCACATTGCTGTTATAGTCCATAAGTTACATTAATTGCATTTTTTCCATGCATCACCATATTCTTACCACCTTGTAATAGTGTTGTACATTTTTCTAGCTCATAGAAGTATGTTCTTGTATTTGTACTATGAACCACAATCCTTGTCCACCTCTGGGCTCACTATGTTATTCAGTCCCTAGATTATTCTCTAGCTTTCTTTCAATCGACATTTATGTCCCTAAACTACCCCTTTCAGCCCCAATCCCATTTATAAACCAGTCATGTTAGTTATACTTACTATAATGTGTTATTTGGCTTCCATTTTAATGAACATTTATTTAGCCTTTGGTTAGAACACATTACGTTAAGTTCAGAGCTATGAAACCTAATCCTAACCTAAACTCTACATGTCATTGCAATTTTTTTTTACACAATTCCATATATATCTAGATTTAATTTTAACCTAGAAAACATACAGCATTGGAAGCTTGAGAAATCTCAACTACTGGATTTCTAAGACCGAGACTAAATAAATCAACCTCATGAAATAGAAAAATTGAGTAGCCTATGCTTCATCGATTCACTAGAAGCCAAAATATCTGTTGCTAAAAATGAAGTCAAATAGGTAATTTGGATACTCAAATCTAAGCCCAGATATTTGTTGGAAAATAGCAACAGATGCATGGTAATCATTAATCTTCTATACAAACTAACCCCAAATAATTATCAGTTAAGAAGATTACAGCATTACACAACTTTCCACCAATTATTCAAATAACAAACCTTTATTTGAATATCTGTTGGTGAAAGTGAAGTGTGAGGTATCAAGGATTTCTGAATGGAACATGAGACTTTAAACTAAAGGCCTAATAACAATTTCTCACTATCAAAGGGAAGTTAAAAAATATATAGATTATATGGAAAACAAGTTTATCTACTCATTCCAGTTTCCAGAGTTAATATTTGTTAAGAGGATTTCTTTTGTCTACTTTTTTGGGGGAGATGGAATGTCTCTATTATAAACATGTACTGAAAAAAAAAAAAAACCATACTGAATTATCTAGTAAGCCATCCAGAGACAGCATGGTATCAACGTGGCAAAAATTTGGGACAAGTTTGTGTGCTCCCAGCCTGATAATGGACAGTATGATTCCACTGAGAGAGACAGAGATGACCATCCCTGCAGAATGCATTTTAGCCTTGTGGAGTTGAAAGAGACATTTTATAAAAACAACTATACTTCTTCATGAAACAGAGTTCTTCTTCTTTCTTTTATTTATTTATTTTAACTGATGAGTTGTTTGTGTCTACATTGGATGTGCCAGATGGAAAGGTTTACTCATTAAAGGCAGCTGTTTTAGCAAATTACCTCACTACAGCATAATGACTGAGTTATAACAGACTATTGAAGAAAATCCTTTCTCTTCCCAGTGAGGTCATGAAAACCTGAAACAATTTCAATGAGATTTTTTATTTACTTTGGAAATGGTTCCATTGGACACATGGGTGATAAGATGAGGTATTTCTTTTGTTCATATTTCACTCAATATTTATATATAACAGCATAAATATATGATATAGATTTACAATTTGATTTCTTTTTCAACTAATGGATTCATTATCTTTGGTGGATGATCTCATTAGTTCCTTAAGTATGAATGATTCTACTGGGGAAGATTTTTCCTTTTACAATATCCCATTTAAAATATATGTATGCCTTATACATGATAATATATCTCGCTTTCACATTGGAGCCTTACTATTATAATATTACTCTTGAGATTCTTGAAGGGGAAAGATCTTCCACTCAGGGTTTCCTTACCTAGTAAAATCTCTTTATTTCCTCACATAAATTTTTTTTTTAATAGGATGCAAAAAAAAGCCCTACTTTTTACTGAATTTCCACTGTTGCATGTATAATTTTAACAAGGATGCATACAATAGTATTCATATGTATATATAACACATTATAATTCATTCATAAATTGCTTATATGTGTGTGTGTATTTTATCCTCATAATAACCCAGTGAAATAAATAATTATCCCACTTAACAGAGTGGAAATTTCAAATTCAGTTATGTTGGACGATCTTTACCTAGGTCAAAGAAGATGTTGGGTGGTGAATTCACCAGGTAATTTTCAACAAAGTCAATGTCTAACTTTACCTGGAGGTATCCAGTTTGAATCATACCACCAGGAAACATCCATCTGAAGTGTGAAGATACTTATTCTTTTTAAATAACAGCCAGGCATATCACTGTTATGGGCATGATGATATAGTAAAGTTTGAGAGTCTACTTGGATATGTATACATTTTCACGGTTATGGACCATTTGTTTTCTGTAACACCTTGCTGGTGTCCATGATTAATGTCACATAGTTTAGCAGAAGGGTTGCCACCTGGGTGCCAAAACTGAACAACTGCAGGCCTGAATCATGCACAACAAGGTCTATTTACACAACTTTATGTATGGAAACTTGCATGTAAGAATATGAATAGTCATTCAGTGTTCATTATTATTACTGCAAGCTTAATTGTTGCCCATAATGAGTTATACTTTAAGTTTATTTTACTTGTTATGATGGCAAACAGTAGAACTAAATTTTAGAAATCATACTTTGTAAGAGGAAACAAGTTTGCTTAATCTCTCCTCATAGGTAGAAACTTCCTTTTTAACATGTTTCTCATCAGAGTATTGTATTTTCCTCTAAGAAAATGTATTTTTATATATTTCCAGAAGACTAGGTACTGAAGGTATTAAAATTCTATTAACCTAGAAAACCAGGAATAGAAAGAAACTTCCTCAACATTATAAAGGGCATACAGGCATACCTTGGAGATATTGCAGATTTGGTTCCAGACCATCAGACCAAATGAATTTTTTGGTTTCCCAGTGCATAAAAAATGTATTTTGATGCTATGGTGTGGACTATTAAGTGTGCAATAGCATTATGTCTATAAAAATAATATATATGTGTTAATTAATAATACTTTATTGCTAAAGATTGCTAGTCATCATCTGAGCCTTAAGCAAGTTGTAATCTTTTTTCTTGCAGAGAGTCTTACCTTGATGCTGATGGCTGCTGACTGATCAAGGTGGTGGTTGCTGAAGGTTGGGTTGGCTGGGACAATTAAAAAAAAATAGGACAACAATGAAATTTGCAGCATCAATTGACTCTTTCTTTTAGGAAAGATTTCTCTGTAGCATGTGATGCTATTTGATAGCATTTTACCCACAACAGAGCTTCCTTCAACACTGATGTCAATCTTCTCAAACCCTGCTGCAGCTTTATCAACTATGTTAATGTAATATTCTAAATAATTTGTTGTCATTTCCACAACATTCACAGCTTCTTCATTAGGAGCAGGTTTCATCTCAAGAAACCACTTTCTTTGCTCATCCAAAAGAAGCAATTCCTCATCTGTTAAATTTTTATCCTGAGATTGCAGCAATTCAGTCACATCTTCAGGCTCCACTTCTAATTCTAGTTCTCTTGCTATTTCCATCACATCTGCAGTTACTTCCTCTACTGAAGTCTTGAATTCCTCAAAGTTATTCAAGAGGATTGAAATCAACTTCTTCCAAACTCTTGTTAATATTTTGACTTCCTCCTATGAATCATGAAATGTCCTTAATGGTGTCTAGAATGGTGAATCCTTTACAGAAGGTTTTTAATTTACCCTTTGCCCAGACCCATCAGAGGAATCACTTTATGGCCTTATGAAATATATTTCTTAAATAATAGGACTTGAAAGTAAAAATGACGCCTTGATCCATGAGCCAAAGAATGGATGCTGTGTTAGCAGGCATGAAAGTAGCATTCATTTCATTCTACATCTCCATCACAGCTCTTGGATGACCAGGTACATTGTTAATAAGCAGTTCTATTTTGAAAGGAATAGTTTTTTTCTGAGCAGTAGCTCTAAACAGTGGGCTTGAAATATTTAGTGCCATGTTGTTAACAGATGTGCTGCTGTCCAGGCTTTGTTGTTCCATTTACAGGGCAAGGCAAAGTAAATTTAGCATAATTCTTAAAGGCCCCAGAATTTTTGGAACGGTAAATCAACACTGAATTCAACTTAAAGTCACCAGTTGCATTAACTCTAATAAGAAAGTCAGCCTGTCTTCTGAAGCTTTAAAGCCAGGCATTGACTTCTCTGTAACTATGAAAGTCCTAGATGGCATCTTCTTCCAATAGAAGGCTGTTTCATCTACATTGAAAATCTATTAAGTGTGGTCACCTTCATTGATGATCTTAGCTAGATCTTCTGGATAACTTGCTGCAGCTTCTACATCAGCACTTGCTGCTTCCCCTTGCATTTTTATGTTATAGAGACAGCTTCTTTCCTTAAACCTCAAGAACCAAACTCTGCCAACTTCAAGCTTTTCTTCTGTAGCTTCCTTACTTCTCTCAGCCTTCATAGAATTGAAGAGAGTTAGGACCTTGCTCTGGATTATGCTTTTGCTTAAGAGACTGTTGTGGCTGGTTTCACCTTCTATCCATATCACCAAAACTTTCTCCATATCATCAGTACAACCATTTTGCTTTCTTATCATTCGTGTGTTCACTGGAGTAGCACTTTTAATTTCTTTCAAGAACTTCTCCTTTGCAGTCACAACTTGACTAAATGTTTGGTGCAAGAGGCCTAGCATTTGACTTGTCTTGTCTTTCTGTGTGCCTTCCTCACTAAGCTTAATCATTTCTAGCTTTTGATTGAAAGTGAGAGATGCGAGACTCTTCCTTTCACTTGAACACTTAGAAGCCATTGTAGGTTTAATAATTGACCTAATTTCAACACTACCGTGTCTCAGGGATTGGAGAAGCCAGAGGAGAGGGAAAGAGATGAGGAAGTGGCCAATGTGGTGGAGCAGTCAGAACACTCACAACATTTATCAATTAAGTTCACTGTCTTAATATGTGTGTGGTTCATGTTGCCCCAAAACAATTACGATAGTAACATCAAAGATCATTAAATATAGTTCACCATAACAGCTGTAAAAATAATAGAAAAGTTTGAAATGCTGCAAGAATTATCAAAATGTGATACTGAGATATGAAGTGAGTACAGGATATTGGAAAAATGGTGTCGATAGATATGCTTGACACAGGGCTTCCACAGACCTTTAATTTGTAAAAAACACAATATCTGTGAAGCACAATTAGAATGCAATGCAAAAAAATGAGGTATGCTTGTATATGAAAAGCCCCCATCTCTAATATTTTACTCAATGGTGAAAGACTAAAATATTTGGAAAACATATACCTGATACAGGTTTAATATCCAGAATATGTTTTTAAAATCTGCAGATCAATAACAGAAATCCTAAAAACCACCACCAACAACAAAAACAAACCCAATTTAGGAAATGAGCAATCGACTTCAATAGGCATTCTCCAAAGAAGACATACAAATGGCCAATAAGCACATGAAAAGGTGCTTAACATCCCTAGCTATTAGGGAAACACAAATCAAACCCACAAAGAAATACCATTTCACACTCACTAGGATGGCTACTATTTTATAAAGAAATGGAAAATAAATGTTGTAGGGGCTGTGGAGAAAATGGTAACACTCATTCATTGTTGGTGGAGATGGAAAATGGTGCAGCTGCCATGGAAAACACTTGGCAGTTCCTCAGAAAATCAAGTCTAGAATTACCATACAGCCTGGCAATCCCACTTCTAGGTATATACCCCAAAGAAATGAAAACAGAGACTCAAACAGATATTTAAAAACCAATGTTCATAGTGTCATTATTCACAGTTGCCAAAAGATGGAAACAATGTGAATATTCTCACTGTCCTGATTTTGTGAAAATCAGGGTAGGCTAAACATTTGCTATGTTAGAAACCATGCATGTGTCCCCAGACCTAGGTCTGGCTTTCTCCCTAGGTCTGGTTTTTAGAATGCTGGTGATAAACTAAGCCTGATTTATTATATGACCATCCTGTAAGGGAAAAGACTGTAACTTTGGGAATCTTTGGTCAACCTTAAGAGATATAGCAGGGGGACAGATGTGGCTCAAATGGTTGGGTGTCTGTCTCCCTTATGGAGGGACCTGGGATCGATCCCTGTGACCACCCAGTAAAAATTAAAAAAAGAAAAATATAGAAGTCATGTGGGCCAGCAGGCCCTGTGTGTGGGTGAGTTGCCGGCCCCGTGAGCCACGCAGCAAGATGGTGATGTGGCAGGAGAATGACGTGAGGGGGAGCAAGGATGAGACGCACCGAACAACCGGGAACTAAGATGGCACAGGCAGTGGGACACCTCTCTCCCACATCGGAGATTCTGAGGATCGAATCCCAGTGAAGACAGGAGGAGAAGGATAAGAAGAAAGGTCAGGAAATGGACACAGAGAGTTGCCCAGTGAATGGACACAGAAACAACAAAAATGGTGGGGGTGGTGGTGAAAGTGGATAAAAGCAAATAAACAAACCCTTTAAAAAATGTGTAGGAGAGGAAGATATGGACTATAGTTAGTGGTGATGCTTTGACGATGCTCTTTCATGATTTGTTAGCAAATGTTTCACAACAATGCAGGATGTTTGTGTGTGGGGGTGATATGTGGGAGCCCTATGTGATGTTGTGCATGTTTGTTTTGCGAGATCATGATATTTGCTGAACGCTTGTAGTTTGTGTATGTTCATGTACGAATGATATACTTCAATAAATTGTTTTTGAAAAAAAAGATGGAAACAGCCCAAATATCCATCATCAGATGAAGGGCTAAAAAAAATTTTAGTATATACATAAAATGGAATATTATTCAGCCATAAAAACAAATGAAGTTCTGATACATGAAACAGCATGGATGAACTTTGAAGACATTATGTTGAATGAAATAAACCAGCTATAAAAGGGCCAATATTGTGTGATCTCACTGATATGAAATAAGTGGAATAAGCAAATTCATGAAGTCAGAAAGTAGAATACAGATTACCATGCCCTGGAGTGGGTAGGGAATGGGCAGTTAATGATTCATTGGTACAGAGTTTCTGTTTGAGATGGTGGAAAAGCTTCGGTAAAAGATGGTGGTGAGGGTAGCACATTGTGAATGTAATTAACAGCACTGATTATATATTTGAATATAGTTAAAAGGGGGATGTTTTAGTTTGTATATATTTTACTATAGTAAAATTTTTAAAAATATCCATAAGACTATACATACAAATAGGGAACACTAATGTAAACTATTGAGTTTGAACTTCCCACAGGCACAAAAGTTTTCTGCAAATAAGGATGTTAAGCGGGGAAATTCTCGCTCACTTCAGAACGGTTCCTTTTGCTCTGTTACTCTCTTTGCATACTTTCACATAGCCTATAGTGATATGACTGGAGCCATCATTGTGGTCATGGTGACCGGGGACAGCTGTGGAACAAGAAGGAAAGATTGTTTTTAATGTAATAGTCACCAGGGTTTAAAAAAGGAAGAGCGAATGTCCTCCCTGCTAACAAATGCTACTGCAGGGACCAGGAGCACTTTAAAGAGACTCAACACTCGCTCGTGTCTTAATGTTTCTAAGCAGATTTTCACAATGCAAAGCAGCTGCACATTCAGTGCACAGAAAACTTCGTATTTTCTTTTCCAGCTCTACCAGTCAGAAAGCAGGGGACATAGTCTCCTGATTCCAAACCTTTGGAAATTTTGCGTGTAAAATGTACCACTCTGGAACTCTTTAGCTGCGCCTAGTCCTGGATGTCAAATTTGGCACAAATTGGCAAAGTGGAAGGGGTAAAAAGAGTTGCAAGGAGGTCTGATATGGTGGAAAATTTAAGGAAGAGTTCTTGGCAACTTGGCGAGACTGCGCACTAAAAAACAGATTGAGCTCTTTTAGCCACATGGCTGGAGTTGACTTACTTTTGTCTAATACAAAAATGATAACTTCTAGTTCAGTTTGAGCTTATTGATTACCAAAATTATTTGCAACAATTATCTATGTCTTAATCAAATTTAGAGTATCTTTGCATATTCAGAAAAATTCTTTCTGAATAATGCACAGTACATTATTTTTTCCTCTGAGATTTCAGTGCATCCCAGATTCTCTTTTTTTCCCTTTTTCATCTTAGTTTAATACACGATTTTCTTAGATCTTTTCTACAGTAGTTCACTATCTTCCTTAATCTTTCAATTTTGTCACCGACAGATTCAACTACTTTGCACCTCATCCATCTTGCCGGTTGTTAATAAATACACCAGAGTATAGTGATCCCAGTATTGATTGATCCCTAGGGAACTTTCCTATTAATCTCGCCAATCTCAAGGCTAGCCATTTATTCTTATTCTTTGTATTCTCTGCCATTAATTACTTTCCGTTCTATGAGCAGATTTTTAAATATTCACACCATAATAGTTTTTTTTTTTTTTTTTATTACATTCTTAGCATTTTTCAGGAACAATTGTCTAGCACATTCAGTCTGAAAATATGCCTGTGTATAATGAGAGGATTGGATGTCTACTGAAGGGGCTGGCCTGGATGACCTCCTTACTCTAACATTCTAGGATCTATTTTTGTCCCAAGTAGAAACCAAACAGGTGCAAGAGTCTGGCCACTGAGAAGAATAATTTGCACATCCATTAATTTGGGTGCTGTTAGCATATCTAGTGTCAGCTGTAGTCACTTTTAGACTTCTATAAGTAACCATTAGTAAGCCATAGTATATTTTATTCAACATACATCTCCTAAGAGGGCTAAGCCAGCTTTCACACAGGTACATACAAGGAAGATGAAGTTTTAAGCTAACAGATTTAAATAATACATGAGAATGATAGAGAATCAGAGGATGAAATTAAAGCAAATATTGTTGTTTTTGATAAGTCAACATGTGTTATTTTTGTGTTGTACTTTACATTTTTAACTATTTATTAAACTTGTTCAATTTGGAGTCTTATTATGAGGCTATACACCCTAGTATTAAAGACAAATCTATAGTCTGTCAACATATCTATATAATAAAAATTTTAAAACAATTTTTTCTCCTCATCAAATCCAGAGCTTATTAGGTTGTCACCAGCCAGCACAATTGGGCTCCTGTTATGCAATGCTGTGTGTTTTCTGTGCAGAGGCTTCTGAGTGTCACACTGGCAAAGAAACAAAAAGTCTCTTAGTGCCACATCTCACAAGGAAATGCCATAAAGATTGCCAAATTCAGTCACTCCTGTCCTTCTCTCTAAAACATAGTGTCCCTATGAAGGGAGACCCCTGCCCATGTGTGTTTGCTGTTCCTGATCTCCCCACCCTGACCCCAGGTAACATATTCTAGAATCTGACTCTATGAGTTTGCTTATTCTAATTGTTTCAAATCAGTGAGAACTTATATTTATCATTTTGTGCCTGGCTTATTTCACTCAACATGATGTCTTCAAGATTCATCCATGTTGTTACATGTATCAGGACCTCAGTCCTTTTTATGGCTGAATAATATTCCATTGTATATATATACCACTTTTTGTTTATCCACTTATCAGTTGATAGACTTTTGGGTTGCTCCCATCTTTTGGCAATTGTGAACAATGCTGCTATAAACATTGGAGTTCAAATATCTGTTCTAGCCCCTGCTTTCAATTCTTTTGGGTATATAATTAGCATTGGAATTGCTGGATCAAATGGTAATTCTATTCTTAAATTTCTGAGGAACTGCTGAACTGTTTTCCGCAGCAACTGCACCATTTTACATTGTCACCAGCAATGAATGAGTGTTCCTATTTCTCTGCATCCTCTCCAATACTTGCTATTTCTTGTTGTTGTTGTTTTAATAGCAGCCATTCTATTGGGTGTGAAATGGTATCTCATTGTCATTTTTATTTTCATTTCCTTGATGGCTAATGATGTTGAGCATCTTTTCTTATACTCTCTGCCCAATTGTAAATCTTTATTGGAGAGATATCTGTTCAAGTCTTTTGCCTATTTTTTAATTGGATGTTTGTCTTTTTGTAAAGTTGAAGGATTTATTTATATATACTGGATATTAATCCTTTACCAGATATGTGGTTTCCAAATATTTTCTCCCATTATGTAGGTTGCCTTTTTTTTTTTTTTTGAAATGTTTTTTTTTTAAATTTTTATTTTTAAAGAAACTTTAGATTACATAAACGTTACATCAAAAATGTAGGGGAGAAGCAGATGTAGCTTAAGCCATTGGGCACCTGCCTCCACATGGGAGGTCCTGGTACCTCCTAAAGAAGACAAGCAGACAATGAGTTGACAAGACGGGCTGGCATGGTGAGCTGACACAATAAGATGGTGTAATGAGATGATGTAATGAGGAGATGCAACAAGGAGACACAGTGAGAGACACAACAAGCAGGAAACGGATATGGCTCAAGTGGTTGGGTGCCTCCCTCCCACATGGGAGGTACCGGGTTCGGTTCCCAGTGCCTTGTAAATGAGATGAGCAGACATAGAAAGCACACAATGAACAGACACAGAACAGACAGTGAGAGCAAACAACAAGGGGGGGATAAATAAATAAATCTAAATATCTATCTATCTATCTATATAGGGTATTCCCATTGCCCCACCCCCCCACACACACAGTTTCCCATGTTATCGACTCTTTTATTAGTGTGGTACATTTGCTACAATTGATGAATACATATTGAAGTATTGCTGCCCCACTAGGTTGTCTTTTTATTTCATGATAAAGTCCCTTGAGGCACAATTTTTTATTTTATTTTAATGAGGTCCCATTTATCTAATTTTTTTTTTGTTGCTTGTACTTTGGATATAAATTCTAAGAAATCACTGCTGAACACAAGGTCCTGAAGATACTTGCCTATGTTTTCTTCTAGGAGTTTCATAGTTCTAGCTTTTATATTTAGGTCTTTGATCCATTTTGAGTTGATTTTTGTATATAGTGTGAGGTGAGGGTCCTTCTATTTTTTTCTTTTTTTTTTTTGCAAATGGACAACCAGTATTACCAGGATCATTTGTTGAAGAGATTATTCTTTCCCCATTGACTGGATTTGGCACTCTTGTGAAAAATCAATTGGCCATAGAACGGAGGGTTTATTTATGAACTCTCAGTTTGACTCCATTTGTCTATGTGTCTGTCCTTATGCAAATATTATACTTTTTTATTGCAGTAGATTTGTTATAAGTTTTAATATCAGAAAGTATGAGGTCTCAATTACATTCTTCTTCAAAGTGGCTTTAGTTATTTGGGAACCCTTACTCTTCCATACGAATTTATGATTGGCTTTTCCATTTCTGCAAAGATGGTTGTTTGAGTTTTGGTTGGGATTGCATTGAATCTATAAATTACTTTGGGTAGTTTTGACATCTTAGCGATATTTAGTCTTCCAATCCATGAACACAGAATATCCTTTATTTAGGTCTTCTTTAATTTCTTTTACGATGCTTTGTAGTTTTCTGTGTACAAGTCCTTTACACCCTTGGTTAAGTTTATTCCTAGATATTGATTCTTTTAGTTACTATTGTAAATGGAATTTTTTTTCTTAAATTCTTGTTCTTATTATTCATTGCTTGTGTGTAGAAACACTACTGATTTTGGAGTGTTGATATTGTTCCCTGCCACTTTGCTGAATTCCTTTTAACCCTAAGAACTTTGTTGTGAATTTTTCAGGATTTCTGTATATAAGTTCATATCATCTGCAAATAGGGAAAGTTTTACTTCTTCATTTTCAATTTGGATGCCTTTGCTTTCTTTTTCTTGCCTAATTGCTCTGTTAAGATCTTCCTGTAAATGTTGAATAACAGTGGTGATAGTGTTCCTGATCTTAGAGGAAAAGCTGTCAGTCTTTCACCATTAAGTAGGATGTTAATTATGGGCTTTTCATATATGCCCTTTATCATGTTGAAGTAATTTCCTTCTATTCCTAGTGTTCTAAGTGTTTTTATCAAGGAAGGATGCTGTATTTTGTCAAATGGCCTTTCTGCATCAATTGAGATGACCATGTGTTTTTTACCCCCTTCATTCTGTTAATTTGGTGCATTACATTAATTTATTTTCTTATGTTGAACCAACCTTGCATACCGGGATAAATCCCAGTCATCATGTAGTATAATTCTTTTAATATGTTGTTGGATTCAGTTTGCTAGTATTTTATTGAGGACTTTTGCATCTATATTCATAAGAGTTACTGCTCTGTAGTTTTCTATTCTTGTAGTATATTTATCTGGCTTTGGTATGAGGGTCATGTTGGCTTTGTAGAATGAGTTAGGGAGTGTTCCCTCCTCTTCAATTTTCTGGAAGAGTTTGAGAAAAATCACATTTAAGTCTTGTTGGAATGTTTGGTAGAATTCTGAGATGAAACCATCTGGTCCTGGGCTTTTCTTTGTTGGGAGGTTTTTAATTGCTGATTCAATCTCTTTACTACAAATTCATTTACTGAATTCTTTTATTTCTTCTTGAGTCAAAACAGGTAGTTTGTGTTTTTTAAAAGAATTTGTCTTTTCAGTCTAGGTTATCTAATTTATTGGTATACACTTGTTCATAGTACCCAATTATAGTCTTTTCTTTTAGTGGGTTGGTAGTAATGTCCACCTTTTTATTTCTTATTTTCATTCTTTGTATCCTCTCTCTTTTATTTGTCAGTCTAGCTGAAGGTTTGTCATTTTTGTTGATCTTTTCAAATAACCAACTTTGAGTTTTGTTCATTCTCTCTATTGTTTTTAGCTTTCTATTTCATTTATCTCCACTGTTATCTTTGTTATTTCCTTCCTTCTATTCGCTTTAGGTATAGTTTGCTCTTCTTTTTACAGTTCTTCCAGTTTTGAGGTTAAATCTTTGATTTGAAATCTTTCTTCTTTTTCAAAGTTAGCATTTAGAGCTATAAATTTCCTCTCAGTACTGCCTTCACTCGTCCCGTAAGTTTTGATATGTTGTATTTTCATTTTCATTTCCCTTAAGATATTTCCTAATTTTGCTTCTGATTTCCTCTTTAACCCCTTGGTTGTTTAAGAGTATGTTGTTTAATGTCCACATATTTATGGATATTCCTTTTCTCCTTCTGTTATTGATTTCTAGCTTCACTCTGTTGTGGTTGAAGAATACACAATGTATGATTTCAATATTTTTGAAATATTGAGACATGTTTTGTGACCCAACATATGGTCTATCCTGGAGAATGATCCATGTGCACTCAAGTTGAATGTGTACTCTGTATCCGTTGAATGCAGTGTTCTATACATGTCTGTTAGGTCAAATTGATTTAGTATATAATTCAAGTCCTGTACTTCCTCTTGATCTTCTAACTAGATGTTCTAACCATTATTGAGAGCGGAATGTTAAAGTCTCTTACTATTAATGGAGAAACTTCAATTTCTCCCTTCAAATCTATCAGTATTTCATATATTTTGGGGTTCTGCTGTTAGGTGCATATATATTTACAATTGATACATTTTCTTGTTGAATTGTTCCCTTTATCAATAAATAATAACCATCTTTGACCCACATAACTGTTTTTTGACTTAAAGTCTATTTTATCTGATGTTAGTATAGCCACCCCAGCTCTCTTTTGGTTCTACTTGCATGGTACATGTTTTTTTCCCATCCTTTCACCCTCAACCTATCTGTATATTTGACTAAAGCAGGTCTCTTGCAGAGAGCATAATTGGATCATACTTTTTAAACTCCATTCTGCCTATCTCTGCCTTTTTTACTGGAGCGTTTAATCCATTTATATTTAAAGTCACTACTGATAATACAGGATTTTCATCTGTCATTTTGCTATTTAGACT
Source organism: Tolypeutes matacus (assembly GCA_026826555.1). Classification (NCBI taxonomy): domain Eukaryota; kingdom Metazoa; phylum Chordata; class Mammalia; order Cingulata; family Chlamyphoridae; genus Tolypeutes; species Tolypeutes matacus. The sequence continues at coordinate 11,017,260 of JAKSZT010046586.1, forward strand.
TTGTAAGTCATATCTTTTTTGTCTCTCATGCCATTAAAGCCTATTTTTATATTTATTTGCTTTTTTTGTGTGTTGTACCTTATTCAGTGCCTTCTCGTTTTTATCAGGATATATTTTGCATCTATTTTCCTTGTGGTTACCATTGGGTTAAAATTTAACATCCTAAATATATAAAAATTATATTTGGTTTGATACTGACTTAACTTCAATAGCATGCATATATACTGTATTAGTCTGTCATAAGGGTGCTGATGCAAAGTGCCAGAAATCTGTTGGCTTTTATAAAGGGTATTTATTTGGGGTAAAAGCTTACTGTTACAGGGCTGTAAAAAGTCCAACTGAAGGGACCATAAGAGGTACTTTCTCACCAGTTAGCTGTCCCTTGTTGAAGCAAGATGTTGGGTGTTCTCTGCAAGGTTTCAACCTTTCCTTCTGGGCTCCCTTTCTTAGGCTCAGCTGCTCTGCTTCTTCCCGATGTTAGCAGCAGGCTGGCATAGGGCTTGTCTCTTAGGCCTACCTATATCAGTCTCGGCTCTCTTCCCAAGGTCAGCTATAAGCTATCACACAAAATGATTCATCTCTTCCCGGGGCTTTAGCCGTTTGAGCCTTCTCCTTTCTGTCACATGGTGGGATAAAAAATGACAGAGCTCTCTCTTTCTGTGTGTCTATGTGAGTGTCCATTTATATCAGACCCAGCAGGGGGTGGGGACTCAACCTTTGTCACACAGTACTGATGTTGTTGAATCAAAAAAGCCCTCAAAGTAATCTTAACAGGTAATCTAATCAAAGATACTTAAGCTGAATTTAATGCAAATAAAGGGTATCACACCCAGAGGAAGGTTAGTTTACAAACATAGCCTTTCTCTTTTTGGGATTCATAAATAATCTCAAGCTGCCATATATACTTTTCCTATACCCCTCTGCTCCCACATTTTTTTGTACTTGTTACCACTTATATCTTTTTACATTGTATGTCCACAAACCTAAATTTATTAATACTTTTTATGCATTTGCATTTTAGCACCTGTAGAAAATAAGAAGTGAAGTTACATACCAAATAATACAATACACTAATATTGCCATTTATAATTACCCAGATGGTTATCTTTACTGCAGATTTTTATTTCTTTATGCTGTTTTGAACCACAGTCTATGATCTTTCCTTTCAGTCTGAAGAACTCACTTTAGTGTCGCTTGTAGGGCAGGTCTAGTGGTGATGCCCTCCATCAGCTTTTGTTTATTTGAGAATGTCTTGATCTCTTGCACATTTTGGAAAAAGAGTCTTACCGGATATAAAATTCTTAGCTGGCCATTGTTTTTCTTAAGCACGTTAAGTATTTTAACCCACTATCTTCTTGCCTCCACGGTTTCTTATGAGTAATTGGCATTCAATTTTATTTGGATTCCTTTGTATGTAACTAGTTGCTTTTCTCTTGCAGCTTTCAGAACTCTCTCTTTGTCTTTTGCATTTGTTAGAATGATAAATACATGAATGGAGTGTATTCTTCTTCATGTTTGTCCTCTTTGGTGTTCTCTGAGCTTCTTGGATGTGCATATTCCGACTTTTGCTTCAGTTTGGGAAGCTCTCCATCATTATATCTTTGATTATTCCCTCTGCCTCTTTTTCTGTTTCTTCTCCTTCTGGGGCTCCCATAATGCAAATATTTGTGTGCTTGAAGGTGTCCCATAGCTGTCTTAGACTATTTTCACTTTTAATATTTCCTTTTTCCTTCTGCTCCTCAGCCTGACTCATTTAAAGTATATTGTCTTCAAGTTCCCTGATTCTTTCTTCTGCCAACTCCAGTCTTCTCTTGAAACACTCCTGGACATTTTTCATTTCAGTTATTATGGTCTTCAACACAAGTAGCTCTGTTTGGTTCCTTTTTAATTGCTCTATCTCTTTACTTAAGCTCTCATATTGTTCATTCATTGTTTTCCTGATATCTTGTAGTTCTTTGTCTATACTTTCTTTCATCTCCTTGAGCATATTTAAAATCATTTTTTAAAAGGCTTTGCTCATTATGTCCACATTTTTGTCTTCTTTGTTGGTGTTTTCTGTAATTTTATTCTCTTCTTTGGATGGGCCATCATTTCCTTTTTTTTTTTTTTTGTCTTGTATTCTTTTGTTGCACTCTGTACCTTTTAATATTTTAAAGTTCTATCTCTGAGATTTATTCCCTGGTATGTCTGTTTCTTGGTTTTGTACCATCTGGTGACAATAACAGAGATTTTCTTAACTTCAGCCCTCCTATCAGGAAGCTCCACCCAAGGCAAATGCACTATGCAGGGTTTTTCCAGTCTTCTGAGCCTCTGTCTTTTTGTGGACATTTGCTTGTTCTTTGTTTCTGAGTTCCTTTGTTTACAGGAGTTTGGTTGTTCCCTCAGTTTCCCAAGGGAAAAATCTCCCTCTCCCATATATCTGAAGCTAGCAGGCCTTTGTCATCAACTGTTTACCTCTAGAGTTTTTTGCACTCTTTTTGTTGTCTCATGCTGTTTTTACCTAGAGGGCAAATTCTGGGAGGATTGTCACCACAGGGAGGATTTTCCCAATTCAGTCTTTCCCAGCCAAAACATGGCCAAAGACTAACATATGGGCCACAGATTGGCTCCAAAGTACCCTGTAGAAGGGGTTAAGAAGGGCACCAACCAATTTTGTCATGGCTCCCCAAAGCTGATCTTTCCTAGCCTGCCCAGCAAAAATAGCCCTTCAGCTAACTCTCCCTGGTCTTGATGACACCCTGTGTCTAAATCTCCACAGCCTCTGCCCCTGTCCAGGGAGGGTTGAAACAATATCTGCCCTCAGAGCTGGGGTCTGAATTTGCTAAACAAAAGCCATGATCTGTGATTAGCTGTTTACACCCCTGTTCTTGGAAAAGAAGATTTTTATGTCCCTTTCTTTCCACAGTAGCTAAGTAAGGACTGAACCCCACAGAGCCCTCCCATGTGAGTGGGGGTTGGGTGCTGGTACTCCGCTCAAAGAGACCTATTTACAGTTCTTTACCATAATTTATCATCCTCTTCTTCCTGCTCTACCATGGATGTTGTACAATGTTCTTCTGGCCTCTGGGGTTTCAAAGTAATTGTTTCAGACAGTTCCTTCTTGTTTAATAGTTGTTTTCATGGAAGGACTGAATCCCAGAGCCCCCTACTTCACCATCTTCCCTGGAAGTTAACACACACCACCTCTTTTGTCCCTGTACGTGCCGCCTTGCTTACTGCCAGCTGAAAGATTTCATCTCAGCACTTCAGGAATTTCAGGGCCTCAGGATCCCTTGGTTAATCCATCCAAAGGCCTACACAGAAGTGGGTCTGAAATGCAGAGAAAGGCAGGGAAGGATACTTTGGGGACCTGAGTCCTTTTGGGACTCTGCAGCAAGTCCAGTCAGTGTTGCACTTTTGGGTCTAGAAGACACAGCCCTTGAGATTGCCTAATCTTGCTGGCCACATAGAGTGATGATGCTCATCATTCACAGCTTATACCTCAGAAAAATTACCACAGGGGAGGCTTTGAGTTCAGTCTCAGCATCTCTATGCCCTACTATATGACCTGGGGTAAGTTCTTGTGCCTCACTTTTCTTCTCTACTGACTGGGAAAGCAAGACTCAAAGTCATTGCACTATGAAGAGGTTTAAATGAGAGAGTGAGTGAGAAAGCATTTTATAAAGGCTAAGTTGCTGTAACAATACATCCCTTTTCATTATTTGTACTTTACCTGATCCAACAAAAAACCTTATGAACTTGTAGGAGTATAATTATTAGCATGATATCCATCTTACAGACTAGGAAATAAGGGCTAAAAGAAATAAAGGGATTTGTCCAGGGCTACAGTTGCAAGCCCATGTAGGGATGGTTCAAATGCAGCCCATTTTCTGACTGTAGAATGTGTGTGGATGCTCCGAACGCTCCTGAAGGCAACGCTGCACTTTTTGTTGTCTCGTGTGGTCCATGTGTATCTTCCTGGAGCATTTGGTCTCTTTGTGCTGCTTATGGAAGCAATTCCCCTGCACAGATGTCTGAGAACTCTCATTGTGGAGCTCACTGTGAGCCCTGAGCAATAACCCTCCCATAAATAGTGATTAGCCTGAGAATAATCACTAGATCCTGGCTTCTGTAGCTTCCCCGTCTCTCCCAGTTCCCTCTTTCCCCCATAATGCTCACACATTAGCCTCTGGGTAGCTCAATCCAATGCCTTAAGCAAGGAGCTCTCTTTGTTTTCCCACCACACCCCAACCCACCCGCACCTTCTTTTTGAAGCCATGATAACAATGCAATTTTCCTAATGGGCTCACTGGACATGAAATGCTACTTCTCAGTTGAACTACCGTAGCACAATGTAATAAAGAATCCATAAAAATAACTGTTGTACTGTATGTTACTATTCTAATCATGTAGTGCTTTGGAAGCTGTATACTTCTTAAAATCAGCACTTCATTTACCTCCTTTGCCTTATAGGAACCCTGCTGCTGTGACAATGGGTAGTAGTAAAACTAATAGTCTTTTCCAAACTCCTTAGATTGAGAGAGAGAGAGAGAGAGAGAGAGAGAGAGAGAGAGAGAGAATTTACAGTCATTTCCAGCCGTTTGTGTTAAAATACAAAGAAAACAAGGCACATTCAAAAATGGTGTGCCAGGCAGCATCTATTAATATTTATTTTGGCATTATTGTTGATAAGAAAGTATTTTGTAGCTGCGCTTTGTTGCCTCTCCCAATGTCCTCAAGCTCCCTGTGATTCAAGCTAGTGGCCATTAGCTCACGTCTTCCTCTGTACCCAGAGCCTCCAAGAGGTTTGGCGGGCCTCCAGCTCACTTACGCTTAAATGGACACTCAAGCTCCGACAGACACACAGCTAAATAGAGGCCAATAATTCAATACAGTATGACTGTACTGGGGCTGCTAGTAAATCCATCAAGCAGTAAATATCATCTGAAGCCAATGCAAGCTTTTATCTTTCCAATTTTTTTGTATGTCTGAGTGAAGCCTGGGCATTCAGCGAATCATGTAATTTATTCCACTGTACCAAGTCCGGGCTGTCTCAGACATCATATTGACTTTTTTTTTTCCCATCTGTCAGGGGCAGTCAGTGGCTCCGCTATTGTGAAAGTGCATCACATTACATCTATTTATTTATTTATTTCCAATTCTTCTCTGTAGCATGATTGGGCAAGTACACATTATCTCAGATCAACGAATACCAAGAAAAGCATCTGAACATCATTCTGACAGCATGTTAAACATTTGTCCTACCCAGTTTGTTAAATCAGCAAATGTATTTCCAGCAAATGCTTGTAATTGTTCATAAAGGGCTCCCTACTGCAAGGTTTTACTAAGCTGAAAATATGGCTTGTTATTTTCTTCAGCTCCTTAGGTCAGCAGTGATGTATTGTAAATAAAGCTGAACAGCTGGTACATTGATTGGCTCTGTGCGTGTATGTGTGTGTGTGTGTCTCCACACAGTCACACCTAGCTTATCTCTGAAAGTTGTACAAATATTTTGTTTGCTTAAAAATGATTGTGTAGGTCAATATGATGCAACATGTGTAACAATCATCTATATATTTACTTGGCAGAGTTAATGCATAGGTTAGGGTTTACAATGGTTAGAAAATACCCTGTTTCCTAATCAGTCAAAATTTAGACTTGAACAAGGATCTTTTGGTTATTGCTCCTGCCCTATTGAAAATTTAGAAAGTATAGATCCCAAAAGCTGAACGTTATTCAGGACTCTCTTGACCATCATCTGTGTAATCTACAAAATTGAAGAGAGAAGGAGGAAGAAGATGGATTTCCCTGAAATCCTTGCCTTCACAATGACATTTGAGACTTCAGACGTAGGCAGCCACGCATATAACAATTGCATGATGATACCCAAGTCCAGTCTGATTCACCCTGAAGTCATTCCCCAAAATGCTACCAGCCTTTTCTCAAAAGCCAGGATCATGTTTCTGAGATTCAGCTTGACTCTTGGTTGAGTAAATTTGTATATGATCAGTGCCCTGCTCTAGAAGCATGCATCACAGAGAAGTATTTTAGAAGCAAGTTCCTTTCTCTGTGTAAATCCGTATGCATTATATCTCATGGAAGTACCAATGAAGAATATGCAAATGGAGTAGTGATTTAGAATCAGTTATATTCTTTGCCCAACTTTCCTTGAAAATAATTTTTAAAACACAATGAACAGACCTTTTATATATGGCTATACATGAGGCGATTCATATATTTAAAAGTGACAGAATCAACACTGTTGCAAGAACCTGCTCCTCCATATGTATGATCAGATTTTTTTTGAATAGCATCCCATTCCTTTGGAAAGCTTTTCATCCTTTGAAAAATACTTGTGGGTTGTACTTGATAGAAAAATCTCCCAGTGGACTGTTCGTGAAAAATGGCTTTGTATTTCATGCTCCATTATTAGTGTCACTACCTCAGAAAATATCAAATTGGTTTCCATTGCCACATCCAACCAGGAGAATCTGGGTAAACATGAGTTTTATCCTGAGATTGGATAAAATCATTTCTCACATCCTTGGGTATATATTTAGAAACATCCTTCTCCTCCACATGGCAGAGAGCATCAATGCATATGTTCAGTTGCCCTTTATTAACCTCCAGTTAGCAAGTCCTGCACAGTACATGCTACCTTTAGTATTCAAAAGAGCAGCCACACCATCTTTCTAAAGACTCACATTAAAAGGCAACTCACTGAGCCATTTTCTAACACCTGAGAGTAATTAATGTAAGCAGATACAGGAAACATCATCAATTATTTAAAACAATATGAATATGTAATGCTGACCTTCTCCAACTGCCATCAGTTTTATACTTATACCTGAACAAACTCAGGGGAACACAAAGCCCACAAGGCAGTTTGCATTGCAATCTGCAGCAAGGCAGGCATTGGCCACGGGGATGGTTGCCTGGCTGGCTGCAGTGAGTCCTGAGAAGGAGGTGAGGAGCCTGCAACAGCCTGATCAGGGAGGGTGGGCTCTCCAGCTTCATGAACACAACAGGATCAACAGCTTCCTGGCTGCACTCTCCTTGCCTATCAGCCTTTTTCAAATATTTATCATTCAACCATCTAAAGGGGGATGGCTAACATTTCTTTTTCATGTATTTCTGATTGTGTGTGTGTGTGTATATGTTGCATTACATGTTCTTATTTATTTATATAAAGTAATTAGCCTTGTCTTTTCTTTTTCAGAGTTAGCTTTCTCTGTCCTTAAAAAAATAAGAAGTAGTTGGATGTGGGCCAGACTTATTTGGAAGCTCAGAGAGACGTGTTTATATAGCTGCAATAGCCAGTTGCTGGAATTAAATGAATCATCTGTTTTCTGAACAGAGAGTCTTTCTGCAAATATGAGCACCTAGACATTTTCTAAGGGGAATGTCACCCACTGGAGATTGGGGGAGGAGACATCAAGAGAACACAACATTTATTACCTAATGTAATTGCTGTGCATGACATATGGCATGAGCCAGGTTTTTGGCACAGAGATGGTAAAAGATTTTCAGAGCAAAGCCTATTAGACACAAAGTACAAAAAGTCCTTTGTGAAAGTTCAAGCTAAACAAGGCTTGAAGTGCTGGTATCTATTTTTCTCCTGACTTGTATTAGCGGTTCCAAGAAAACTCAGAATGCAGAATGACCCAAGCTTCCAACTAGGTCACTAACCCGGTCCTCCCATAGATATTCTGAGGCTTTGGCTAATAGTCTCAGTTGCAAGTACCAGTCATTACTACAAGGGAAAAGTTGATTATTAGTTTCTAGGGCCAGATTTATCACAGAGCTAATTCCTCAGGCTGTTAGCAAGAATCTTGCTGATTTTCTGTTATAAAGGTTTTGCTTATTTTTTAGGAGGTTGTCCATTCAATCACAAATGGGTTTCATTTAGGCAGCTTAAAAATAAAACGGCAGGGAAAACCATGTGCTAATGTCTAAGAATTTAAATGACAGATAAACAGTAAAAATTCTCTTTGTCAGCCTTCATCTTTGTATGGCCAAACAAGGCTTTGCCTCCTGTAACGTGGGTATTAAGCATCTTAAAGTTTAATGTGAATAAATGGGTTTAGGGGAAGAGCTAACATGAAGAATCTTTTCTCCACTGTCTTCTTTATCACCAACATATCAGATTTCCCCTCTCAAACAAAGAAAGGATGCTAGGATTCAGAAATCCATGCCAAGAAGCAGAGCTCAGATAAGGTGAACAAAGTTCACAGACAGCACAACATTATCCTTCACCTGGAAATTGTCAATTAATTAGCCTTCTAAGCAACCAAGGGGCATGGCACCCCTGTGCCATGAATTACCCCTCCAGAGCTTGTAGCCCAGATGCAAGGTGAGTGGTGGACTCTTGACTATCAAAAATCCAGTTATTTCAGTGACATATGCAGCACAGTGTTCATATAGGGTGTGAATATTAGAAAAAGCAAACTCTTGGTTATTATGGTTGGGGAATAGAGAGAATAGAGAGCAGAAAAGAAGATGTAGTTTAAATATGTTAGAAAGAAAATATTATAAAGTTTGTGATTCTGGAACATTGGGGAGTTTTATTCAGAATACACAACTGGGAAGCTTGATGTCTAAAAGCCAGAGTTTAGGATAAAATTTCCTCATAGCTCTTGTGTCATTTAGAGCTATGGAGCCCAGAAAACATGCAGCTAGAGAGAGGGACATTTCTTGGTATGACGAACTTCAACCAGAACTTCAAGGGGCATAGTAAGTGAAAGCTCAGCTCTTTATTGGCTAAGATGCAGAAATCTCTGCAAAAACCAGCATTTAAGAACATAGTCCCTGAGACTGTGCCCTTGTGTAAACTTAAAGCAACTACACATAGGAGAGATGGAGCATCGTCTGCCACTAGTCTTCCCAATACGGAGCGCGTGCATGGAAGGCACATGGGGTGGGCCAGAATCTGATGACCAGTGGGCGAACACGGCCAGGATCAGCACTGGAGCTGACAGAGACCCTTCCCTTAGACTTTTCCGTGATGAGAAAGGGTTATCAAATTGTCTTGCCAACCAGAGCAAAGGCTTAGCTTAATGGGTGGGTGTGGGAATGGTGGTGGTGATGGGATGGTAGGGGAATTAGGGGCAGGGACTGGTATCATGTGTTTGACGTTTGTGGAGGAGCCAGCACATACATGAAGACACCATCCTTTGCACATTATTTAGATGTGGGGTTTCAATGGTGTATTTCACCCTGTTTCATGATTTGTTCTTCATCATTGTCTTAACTTCATATCTGTATATTGTTTTGGAAAAACGTGCTGTTACATTTGAAAAAGTTGTCCCAGCCTCTCTAGCTATTCTGCCCAAGGAGTGATAGCACTGAAAATATTCTGACTGGCAAAATTACAGTGGACAAGATCAAGGTCTCTTAGAAAATAAGTTAAAGGAAAAACAAAACCACATGAAGATCCTGGAAAACATCTAATTCCAAAGTCAAACAGCTTTAGGTCATTGAGAACTTTCTTTGCCTTACCATTCTCCTCCAGAAAATTTCACTGTTGTTCTATTAGCTCTCCCACAAGTTTTATGTTATGTAGACTAAACCACTTCTTAATGTGTTTGCAAATATGATGATAAATCACACATTTAGAATTTTTTCTATGAAATATAAAGTTACATTGTCTCAAAACCACTATTAATAACACTTTAGAGAATGAGGATTACTATATATTATTGGTAGATGTCACATCTATAGCTTTATACTATATTCATACTATATTAATTACCTATTAAACTGATAGAGCTAACTCTCTTTTCAAAATATAATTTAGTCATTCTCAATTAATGATGCTGTATTCATAAGGTCTTGAGGTACCTTTTCTCAGTATTGCTATAGATTGTTTGATTCATCCAGGTATAGAAGTATTCTGAGAGAGGACAGAGCCTGTGTGGAAGGACATTGTGGAGGGAGGTTGCATGGCATGATGGAAGAATTGAAAGGAAGTAATGTGGAGCAGAGGACCTCAGACAGATTGCAAGATTAAGCTTGAGCAGTTGGCATGTCCAGGTCTTGCAAAGTCCATATAAGACTTTACCCTTCTTAGAGCAATGTGAAACTATTGAAGGGATTTTAAGCCTAGTCAGGGAAGAAGGTATGTTTATTAATAAGATTTGGTCATGGTTTGAATATGGGAGTTGAAGGAGAGAGATTACATGGACAATGTTCAGAATTCTGGCTAGATTAGCTAGACACATGGTGTAATTGTTCACTGAGGTAGAAAACTGAAAGTAGCCTTTTGAAAAAGATCGTGACTTTAGTTTGGATGTGATGGATGGCTCTGGAGAACCTAAATGGACATGCCAGTTGGGAAGTTGGAAAATAATGAAGAATATCGATCCCTATAACACACAGTTACACATGATATAACCTGCTAGACAAAGAAAAATTTCCTCCCTAAAAGACAGAAAGCATATTTTATTGAACAAATATTGTTGATGCTTTCAAATGCAGTTCAACTCTTCTTCCAAATAGTTTCTTTGAAGTTTGCTAACTTACAGGCCCACTCTTCTTCCCAATTCTGCTGAATTTTACCAGGTTTTCACTGCCCCACTTGGGTTCCACAACATTCTCCTTTCCCCTGCTGACGTCAAAGCACTTTTCAGATGTAGTCTTGATTTTACTGTGATAAAAGAAAGACTGTAATTTTGAAGAAATTGAGGTATGATAGTCATCTGACTTTTGACTGGTGAAGATCCTTCTTCATTTCTTTTCTGTAGGAAGATTTTTCAAAATATTATTTTAAATTCTAAATCTGGCCTTATTTTCCCACAAGATTAGTTGCAAGTCAGGTCTGAAGCTCAAAAGAGAGACAAAATTTGTAAATCACCTGCATATAAGTGATGTATTAGTCAGGGTCTCCAGGGAGAAAAAATAGGATATATGTATATGTGTGGTTGGTAGATAGATAGATAGATAGATAGATAGATAGATAGATATAGATAGATAGACACACATAATAAGATATTTATTTAAAGGAATTGGCTCATGAGATGGTGGAGGCTGGCAAGTCCAAAATCTGTGTGGTAGACTGGCAGGCTAGTAATTCAGGCAGGAATCAATGTTGCAGTCTCGAGTACAAAATCTGTAGGGGAAGCCAGCAGGCTGCAACTCAGACAAGATTTATGTGGTCTTGAGGCAGAATTTCTTCTTCTCTAGGAAACTTCAGTTTTTTGACTCTTAAGGCTTTCAACTGATTGGATGAGGCCCACCCAAGTAATTAAGGGTGATCTCTTTTACTTCAAGGCAACCAATTGTAGATGTTGCCGTTCACAGCAATATCTAGGCTAGTGTTTGACCAAACAGTTGGGCACAGTAGCAAAGCCAAGTTGACACCTAAAATTAACCATCACAAGAGGTAACTGAAGATGTGACTGTGGATGAAATTGACTAAGAAGCAAGACATGAGAAAAGAGGGTTCCACATAGAGTCTGCTACCTACAACTTTTAACCTTTACTTCAATGTTTTAGTGATTGCATGTATTAGACATAATGTCTCCAATTTGAATTTTACCACTCATTCTAGTTATCGGCATTCCTTGATACCAGGTAATGGCCTCATCTTAAAAATAAGAAGTGTAAAATTGCCTATGTATTTTATAAAAGTGCATTTTTATACTTTGGTTTTCCATTTCATGAAAAAGAGGAAGCACACAACTGCTACAGCCATTAGACCTGGCACATATGTGCAAGGATCCTATCTCATACAATATGATAACTGCTGACAAATTAAAGAATTTACTGCTAAAATTTAACTCTCTTCCTCTCTCCTGAAACTGTCTTTTTAAAACAGAACCAGAGAGCATGGATAATCTGAAAATTAGATAATCCATTACAAGATAGTCAAGAGGTGACTGTATAAGCAAACATTGAGGATTTTATAGATCATTACTCATCAAAACTCTTACTTCTTACTCTTTGAGCTTTTCAGGACATTCACTCTCTTCTGTAGACATACTCAAAGAAGGGGGAAGACTCTCACAAGGACGCTGTAAAACCATGTTTTGCAGAACCAAATAGAGAAAGCCTCATTGGTCACAGGAAGCTGATTCTTTATGAGCAGGGGTTAAAGGCATCAAAGAACGATTATGCTATAATGACTACTTTAGTGATCACCTCTGCATAATGCAAATTGCAGACTATGATCCATTTATTGCTGGACCTGTATTTTAGCACTGGATTTGCTATAAACTGTGTGATTTGGACTCTTAAACAACATTCCTTCACTTGTATTTTTGTCTGTCAAGTGATGTGTTTGGTCTAAAAGATTCTCTAAAGACCCTTCCAGTTCTAACATTTTGTAATTATGATATTCAATACAGGGGATGCTAGAACATTCTAATTAGGCTCATGGATATTGTAGACCAGGAGTTCTAACCCAGGGGTCCACGGACCCCCACGGGGTCCATGGAAAGATTTCAGGGGGTCTTTGAGCTTGAATTGAAAAAAATCAACTTATTATCTATATTTTCTCTGACATCTAACTGAAATTTAGCATTTCCTTCACTTATGAATGTGTGCAATACAGTAGTATTCATTTCATATCACATTACAGTTGTTGCATGTCTCGAAAACCCACTTATGCTCATCCATACTTCAAAATAATGATAGTTGTTATACCCGACACTAGATCACACGTGATCACAGTCCTGCTGTGTACAAACTATTGTGTGATATAGTTGGCCAACTATCTGGCTACACAGACTAGGTAACAAATAGAAGGAGATCTCCCAAGCGGAGTCTTTGATCTTTTGAAGTATAGGGGTGCCATTTTACAAGGATAAATTACAGACATAGAAAATTTCACTCTGCACAGTTAAAATCAATGTAACTATAATGAAAAAAAAATTTTAAATACAAAGCAAAAAATATAACTTCATGAAATACAACATGCCTGATATACATAACACATTCAACATGTGCTGCGTGATTATTAGCGATTTCGACTGAGCCACTTGTGTTGAAAATTTGTTAACTGGGACGTCAGTGTGTTTTTAGGTTACCAATTATATCAAAGAAACCCAGTTATGATGTTATAATTAATAACCAAAACATGAAAAATGACAGGTCAAAATTGTCTTATGTGACAAACAAAGACATTTGCACATTTTATCCAGACAACTTGGCCGCCTTTGTTGCACAGAGAAAATGCATGTACTTTTCCTGTCAGCTCTAGTAATCTGTTTGTTACCTAATCTGTGCTGGCAACTCAACGCCTACTAGTCGTTCAGCTACCAAATGATGAAGTTGAGCATTCTCACTTTGGTTGCCCAGTAATTGTGTAACATTCAAGAATTTCCATGTATAATTATTTGTTAACAAATAAGTGAAAGGAGGTAAGTTGTTTTCACTGAATATTAAAATTTTACAAAACTGGTCAGTTTAAATAGAACTTCATAACTTTTCATAAATAGGTTACTTTTTTTAAAAAAGATTTATTTTATTTATTTATTCCCCCCCTGCCCCAAGTTGTTTTGCGCTTTATGTGCACTATCTTTTTCTGCTTATCTTCCTTTTAGGAGGCACCGGTAACTGAACTCAGGGTCTCCCATGTGGGAGGGAGGCTCCTAATCATTCGAACCACCTCCACTCCCTGCTTGTTGTGCTCTCATTGTGTTTCCTCATTGCATCGTGTCATTGCATCATCTTGTCATGTCAGTTTGCTGCGCCAGCCTGATGCATCAATTGCTGGTTTGCTTGTCATTTTTAGGAGGCACTGGGAACCAAACCTGGGACCTCCCATGTGGTAAGTGGGCACCCAACTGATTGAGCCACATTTGCTTCCCAGTAGGTTACTTTTAACACAAATAGACACTCTGGCTATGAGTGTAAATCAAGCATGCCCACTGTGAGTTTGTCAATCCATGCAATTGGCATTTATGTCTTTCAGTTGCTGAAATTGCGACGTATAACCATCTGTGATCCTAGCAATGTCTGCAAATGTACACATACATTATACGTTTTTCTTTTGTCACTTGGTTTCTAGGAAGGTTCTGAAATCCATACAACTTTACACACAATTCTAGGAAAGGCACCGAATTCCAGAAAGGACAGGAATTTTGATCTACTGCTGTAATCTGCTTGTCTATCAGAGAGTTAAAAATTACTTATTTATATGCATATTTATCAAACAAGTTACTTAAAAACCTTACAAAATACTGAGTGTTAAAAACTGTTAATTAAATTATATATTTTATTTTACAGACCCAATTTAAGTTGAAATGTCGAAGAAAAGGAAGTATGATGAAAGTTATGTATTACTTGGTTTACTTGTATTAATGAATGTAATGGGACTCAAAAATTGCAGTGTTTTTTTGTGTGGAAAAATTCTTGCAAACAGAAATATGGAGCCAGCAAAACTGAAAAACCATCTCATATCTATCCATGCTGAAAATGCATCTAAAGATGCAAGTTTTTTTCATGCAAAAAAAAAGCTCAATTCAAAAAAGCAGGGGGAAGTGGATGTGGCTCAAGCGATTGGGCCCTGTCTACCATATAGGAGGTCCAGGGTTCAATTGCTGGGGCCTCCTGGTGAAGGCAAGCTGGCCTGTGTAGTGAGCTGGCCTGAGCTGAAAGCTAGCCCAAGTGGAGAGCTGGCCCACATGGAGTGCTGGCCCACATGGAGTGCTGGCCCACACAGGAGTGCTGGCCCATGTGGAAAGCTGGCACAGCAAGATGACACAATAAAAAGAGACACGGAGGAGAGACAATAAGAGACACAGCAGACCAGGGAGCTGAGGTGGCACAAGAGTTTGAGTGCCTCTCTCCCACTCAGGAAGGTCTCAGGATGGGTTCCCAGGGCTGCCTAAAGAGAAGACAAGGAGACACAGAAGAACACACAGTGAATGGACACAGAGAGCAGACAGTGAGTGCAAAAACAGTGTGTGTGTTGGGGGGGAATAAATAAATAAATATCTTAAAAAAAAAAAAAAAAAAAGCAGGGACACTTCCAAAACTTGGATTTGCCATTTCATGAAAGCCTCTGCTTGAAGCATCCTATAAAATTGCTTACCAGATTGTTAAGCAAAAGAAGCCCCACACTACTGGAGAGACTTTAGTAAAGCCATGTGCACTGGACATGGTTTAATTGGTGTAGACTGGAACATAGGAAGAAACTGGAAGCGGTTCCCTTGTCAAATGATGTAATACATTCTAGAATAGTTGATATGTCTTTTAATATTTTAATCAGGTCATCTAGGAATTGGCAGCCTCGCCATTCCCCTTCAGTATACAATTAGATGAAACTACAGGCATCTCTCAATGTACCCAGCTCATTGTTTTTGTTCGCTATGTGCATGCTGATACCATTAAAGAAGAATTCTTATTTTGTGAGTCTCTTTTGGAAACTATGAAGGCCTTAGATATTGTCAAAATGGTAAAAATTTTTTCACAAACAAAACTTTGAATGGAAAGAAAAACTCCATTCTCTTTGCACTGATGGAGCTCTGCAATGCTTAGTAATACATATGGTTTTTCATACTTTAGTAAAAAAAGAAGCTCCTCAAGTCGTTGTCACTCATTGCTTTTTATACAGACATGCACTGGCACCAAAGATTCTTCCAAGAAACCTGAAAGAAGTTTTGTCTGCAGCCATAAAAGTTATCAACTTAGTCAAAAAAAGTTCTCCAAATCATCGTGTTTTTAAAAGATTTTGTCAAGAAATGGGAGCAGAATATGAAGTCCTTCTCTACCACACAGAAGTGCACCGGCTTTCAAGAGGACAAGTCTTGAAGCGCTTATTTGAACTAAGGTCAGAAGTTTCACTTTTTCTGAAAGAAAAAGAAAACCTACTCTTTTTTAAAAAATTTTTTTTCATTTTTAAAAAATTGTTTAAATTTAAAGATATTCATTTATTTACTTTTTATCCATTTTAACCCTCCTCTCCCCGTTTTTGTTGTTTTTGTGTCCATTCATCGGGCAATTCTCTGTGTCTGTTTCCTGCCCTCTCCTTTCATCCTTCTCCTCCTGTCTTCACCGGGAACCGATCCTGGGAACCTCCGATGTAGGAGAGAGGCGTTCTGCCACCTACACCACCTCAGTTCCTGGTTTTTTGGCCATCTTGTCTTGGCTCTCCCCTGTGTCTCTCTCCTGTTAAGTCATCATCTTGCTACGTGGTTTGGTGAGGCCTGGGGGCTCACTCGCGCACGGGGCCAGACAGCTCACCGGCTCACAGGGCCTGACGGTGGGCTCGTGCACCTTCTATATTTTTCTTTTCTTTACCGGGAGATCCCGGGGATTGAACCTAGGTCCCTCCATATGGGAAACAGACGCCCAACCATTTAAACCACATCTGCCCCCAGAAAACCCACTCTTAGAACATTTTGAAAGAAAGGATTATATCCATGTTTGGCTTACTTGGCAGATATTTTTCATCAAATGAATGAGATAAATCTTTCCATTCAAGGTCGTGAAGTCATCATTATGGATGCAACTGAAATATTACAAGCTTTTTTGGCTAAGTTACCAATATGGAAAAAGAGAGTAGAGGCCAACATTCTTGCAAACTTTCCAATGTTGGAGGAAGTGCTTTACCAAGATGGAGTTGAAGTACAAAATTTTCTGCCTTTTTTTTTTTTTTTTTTTTTTGGAAAAGAAATATCTGTAAACACTTGGAACCATTACCGAACTCTTTTAAAAGTTATTCTATCTTGATGGCATGAAAATTGAACCATGGATCCTCAATCCTTTTCTTTCTGTTATAAACTATATCAAAGATGTTGACTTAACCAAAGATGAACTCATTGCTCTTAGGACAAAAAACTTGCTAAAATTGGAGTTTAACTCAAAAAGCCTTGGAGAATTCTGGTGTTGCCTGCCAGAAACCTATCCTCATCTTGTAAAGCAAGCTATGGAAGCTTTGATTCCATTTGCAACAATATATCTTTGTGAATCTGGATTTTCAACACTTGTGACAATGAAAAAAATTGAAGTCAATTAGATGTCCAACATGATATACATGTTGCCTTATCAAATACTATACCACAGTCTAATGTTCTTATTCAAGATAAACAACAGTCTGCACATTGACATGTCTTTAAAAAATAAAATTTAACTTTAACTTTCCAATAATTTTTGATGTATTGGATTATTATTTAATGTGTTAAGACAGAAGCACATATATCTAGTATTATATCATATGTTTTTAATTTTAGTAACTGTATTTCAGTATACGTAAGTGATTTCCTTTGTAATTTTATTTTATGCATGTAAAAACATTATTCTTGTGAGGGCATGTTAGTGCAGGTGTGATATATTTATTAAATAATACACTGTATAATGTGGACTTAGTATGATTTTTATTTTGTTGTAGCATGTTCTAAGTGCAGTGGATAACTGCCTGCAGAAAGGTTGGTAAGGATCACGGAGATGGTTTTATGATGCCATGGGAAAACTTGAATTTCTAAATGTTTGCAGAAAATGACTGAACAGATGTTGAACTGTGTTAGGTTATCAGGTATTGAAATTATGGGAAAATTGTAAAATGTAATTTTGAAATATCCTAAAATTTAATTTCAAGACATGCTGATGTTGAGTGTCAAAAAACAAGCTGCTGCTACATTCTGAGAAGGGGTCTGTGGTTTTCACCTGACTGGCAAAGGGGTCCGTGGGAAAAAAAAGGTTAAGAATCCCTCTTGTAAACTTGTATCTTTGAATTTAAGGAAAGTCTCTTACAGACGGCATATAGTTGGGTCATGCTTTTTTAATCCATTCTGTCAATATCCATCTTATAACTGGAGAGTTTAATCCATTGATACTGGAAGTAACTACTGATAATGCATAACTTTCTTCTACTATTTTACTATTTTAATCTTTGAAAGTCATATCTTTTTTGTTCCTCAATTCTGCCATTAATTCCTACTTTCACATACATTTGGTTTTTTTGTATTAAACCATTTGAGTCTATTTGAGTTGCTTTTTGTATATATTTTTCATAATTTTCTTTGTGGTTACCAATATTCTCTTGAAACTCTCTAGGGAATTTTTCATTTCAGTTATTGTGGTCTTCAATGCCAATATTTCTGTTTGATTCTTTTAAATAAAACTCTGTCTCTTTATTTGAGATTCTCATACTGTTCGTTCATTGTTTTCCTAATATCCTCTAATTCTTTCTCCATGTTTCCCTTTATTTCCTTAAGCATATTGAGAATCTTTTTTTTTTTTTTTTTTTTTTAATTTTGTTTGGTATGTCCAAAGTTTGGTCATCTTCATCAATTGTTTCTGGACTTCTATCTTGTTCCATTGGATGGGTCATAATTTCCTTTCTTACTTTTTCTTGTAATCTTTTCTTGCAATCTTTTGTTGTAATCTTTTACTGCTTCTATCTACAGAACAAGTTCTCTGAGGGTAAGCCTGAGATAAGTTTCCTGCTTGTCTTCCTGGTTGCCTTGTGATAGATTGGCACTGTCATACACACACCTGAGCATGCATATAGGGATTACTCTGCTCTCTCAAGAAGAGAGCTAGGGACCCACAATTGGAGCACAGGCTCACTCCATAAAGTGCCAAGGAGGGATGGAGGATGGGATAGCAAGGGTGCCACAACCTTCTTCTATTGCTTTTAAAACTGCACTTTCTTGATTTGATACGCATCCAGTTACACAACCCTTTAGCTGTTTTATGAAGTTTTCAGGGAGATGGTTCTGCCAGTTTTTGCTGGTTGTTCAAAGATTTTGTGGAGGAATGGCACCATAGAGTATTTTATGCTGCCATTTTGGTAGACTGGAAACCTCTATTATTTTTTGAAAACCCAAATCTGATCATATTCCTACTCTATTCAAAACTTTAATAAGCATCTCAATTCCAGGAAAGAAATGGATGATCTCCTTAGCATGCCATTATAGGCTCCTTATTCTCTAATTTCAAAGTACTTTGAAAGCCTTTATTATGCACGGCTTTAAGAACTCTTATGGGCAAACTATCCTGGGTCACAATTTCCAAATGATACCCCTTCACTACATGCTTTTTCTCTCAACTCTGCCTGAAATGCCCTTCTACTCATTTCCTATTGGCAAAACTCTATTATTCCAAGTTAACCTCATATATTGCTTTTCTGTGAACTTTTCCTTACCCTGCAGAATTAACTTGCCCTTCTGTGGTTGGATACCACTTAGCTCATATGTTCATCCCTCTGGTCCATTACTTATCATCATCTGACATGTCTTAAAGTCATTGTGCTGTGACTGTCTCTTCCAGTGGAGTATGACTTCTTTGGAGACAGAATTGATGTCTTATTCATCATTGAACTCTAAGCACTTAAAACAAGGGTTTTTAAAAAAGTAAATGCATTGAATTATTTAGGGTCCCAAAAGGACACTTGGAGGTGAGACTGGAATTGTGGTTTCTGTTTTCATTTTTAACAGATGCCACAGGAAAAGACCAAGAATGAATCCTTACTTGGGTACTTACTGACTCTATTATTTTTAGGAAGATATTTATTGCTAAAGTTCAGCTTCATCTTCTATAAACTATTTCGGGGTAATGATTGTTGCTCTTCACTGATTCCTGATGCTTCACTAACCCTGGGAATGGGCATGATTGCATTTCTTAGCACCTTGTGAGTCAGTGGGACCATATGACTAACTGTGGACAATGAGTTGTGAAAGGAAGGGACATGCATTTGTTCCCTACTCACACACTTAATTGTTGGTGCAAATGCCTCAAAGCCTCCATTTCTTTCTCAAAGCAACTGGAAGCATTCGAGACAGTGGGTGCTTCATAAGTCTGGGCCTTTAGTAACTGTGATAATAAATACTCTCTCTGTATTAATACAGATATAAATACTCTTTCCTATATGTACATAGATACTATGCACATATAGAAGGAGCAAGAAAGAAATCTTTGTTGTTTTTAAACCACCAAGATCTAAGCCCTAAGCTCAGCCTGGTAGAGACTGCTTAGGCTAGAATACCCGTTCCCATATCATCCTGAGTTTTCCTATGAGACTCTTCACACTGTATTGTAATGACTTATAATTGATACATGTTCTTGGTAGGTTACCATCCAGTGTTTTTCCTGGATGGTACATGCATCTGTATTACCTGAAAAGTATATAAAAAATTCAGACTTCAGGGCTCCAGCCCAATTGTAATGAGTCAAAGTCTTAGAAGGTCGGGCCAAGGAATCTGCCTTTCAAAAAGCCCTCCCACCCCTGTTATCAATTTCCTGAAGTCACAGACTGTTTGGCTCTGGTTCATTTGAATGAAGTGAGACAGTTGGCTCCAGGAGGGCCCTACCTTGTTTATCTTGTTCACCATTTATCCCAGCATCTAGCACAGGGCCAGGCACATGACAGGTAAGCAATCAATAAATATTGATTTTGTATAGTTGGGAAAGGGACTATCATTTCTGTGCTATCTAACTTAGGTGGATTTTGTGAGGATAAAATGACATATTATATGTGAAATAATTTTGTATTCAGAAAAGGATTATACTATTACTCTAAACCACACAAAGAAACTAATCATTTATCCAACATTGTTACCTTTAAACCATCATGGTTTACATAAAGCTAAAACTCATTGACCACTTGCTCTGCACTGGCCACTCTTTTAAGAGATTTCCATGAATTTTTTTCACTTTATCTACTCAAAAAAATGTTTGAGAGAGAAACTATTATTTAAAACCCCTTGAGAGCATTAACTGTTATTTTTTTTATCCCTTTTACAGATGAAGCTCAAAATGATCCTGGTCAAGGTCTTAAACGTTAGCAAAGATCAGAATTACATGGAAGACCTGTTAAAGCATAGACTGCCAGGTGCCACTCTTAGAGTTTTTGAATCATTAAGTCTGCGGTGCGGCTTGAGATTTGCATTTTAAACAAGTTCCAGGTGATGCTACTGCTTTTGATCTGGACCACATTTTGAGAATGATCATGCTAGAGATTAATCTGAACCCAGGAATTCTGACTCCAGGACCCCTGTTCTCAAGTAACATCCTCTTCTACTTTTTTGCTATTCTAGTCCCTATGAACACACACATCTATTTTTTGTATATTTCTTTCTTAGTTTTTATTACAAATAATAAGTTTATAGATAAACTCGAAAGTAGATGTGAAATATGTTTCCTCAATTTCCTAAAATTTAGACATTTCTACTTACTATTTTAGAGTTGGTAAATTTATTTCCTTTCTTTATGGCATACCTACAGGTGTGCTATCTTTGGAAGATCTTATAATTTTATTTTTGGAAGTTGAAAACAAGGATCATTGCTAGGAACAAATTTCCAACCAGGATTTTCTAATGTATTTGTTGTACTTGGCCTTCTAGGTGCATAGGCCCTATTCTCAGCATGCCTTCAGCTTAGGTGTGCTTCTTTCCTTCCACTTGCTCTAAATGCCCTAAGCATATGAAGGTTTTATGTTCGAGGATATTAAGGGGACATTAATAATCTGGAGCTATTTTTACAAAATTTGGAAATTCTCTCTGAATCCTAAACCTTGACTATAGTTAATTTAGGGTTTATTTCATGTTTTCTCTTTTCCTCAATTAAATAACTAAAGCACTATGGAATGAATAATTTATATGTTGATAAAAAATACATAATTGGAGATAAAAATCAAAGATGACCCTTCTAAATTTAGTACTTATCAGGGAGCCTTTGTTTCTTGCAAATATCACTGGACTTATGCCAAATCCTACTTCCAAGTATACAGTGTAAAGAGAAGTTTATGTAACTTACCCTTTTGAAAACAATTATAAACATGTAAAGATATCAAAACTCTCCTCCACAAAGTATTTTAAGGGAAAGTATTTTGATCAAAGAAGACTAGAATTATAGGAATTAAAAAATTAAATGCTTTTGTTCATTTATTCACTTTTTCAAAACAACAAAGGCTTCATCCTTATGTCCTGTGTCTCAGCTGTTGCATGAACCTTTAGAGTTAAAACTGTAGCTTTACCCAAGATAAGGGGTTGAAAGAAGTTTTAAGAGGATATAATATGAAAAGAATGATACTTTTGATTTATTGTTATGTGTTAGAATTTAAAAGTATGATTTATATTAAGAATAAAATAACTATTTGAAAAAGTTTCACTATCAACAGAACTAAATTTCTTCTCAATAGCCTACACATACAACAAAATGAAAACATGCTATCAATTACCATCTTGCTTCTTGTTTTCAGGTTCACATTTTGGGGCAGCTCAAAACAGGACCAAACAATACAAAATAAAATAATACAATAATGACAACTGCAGCAGGCATGGAATGGTAATGAACCTAAGATTTTATTAACAACCAACACCAATGGGTAGAAAGAGTTTAAAATTTTGTGATGAAATGAAAAATGAAAAGCAATAGAAATAAAAAGGACATAAGCATTACAAAAAAAACAAAAGTGTGGTATAGTCCAGATCATAGCATTTGGTAGATGCATAAATTAGAGTGCCATTATCATGGTAAGACAAGGATCTTTGAGTCTGTAAAGATAAAGTTACTCAGCATTGCCAAGGACATTACTTTCCCAAGAGTCTAGCAGGGAAACCCCTGCTAAAGACACTGCATAGTTAGGATTGCATTCAGTTTCAGGCAACAAAACCCACTTCTTACAAGCTTAAATATGTCAGGGGTTTATTTGCCTCATGCAACATGAAATCTGAGGGTATATAGCCCAGGGATGGGCCAGTGACTCAATGGTGTCATGAGGGCACCAGGCATCTAACTTCCTACTCCACCATCTTCACCTGTGGCTTTGTCCTTAAAGTAGCAAGATGGCTGCTGAACTGACAGGCACTAGTGCCTGCAGGTAAAGGAGAAAGGGTGAAGGAAAACAGGTGTGCCAGCTAGCATGGGTTTTCCTTTTTATTTGATAAGGAATGACTACACAAGTGCTTCAAAGATAACTTATTGGCCCAGACAGTGGCTGATGGGCATTCCTTGCTGCATGGCGTATGGAAGGTGGTAGTGTGAGTTCTATAGCCTTTTCAGTACAGCAGGCAAAGGAAAAGGGAGTCATGAATGGCATTTGATGGATTATGGACGTTAACCAATCTCTAGTGTCCACCACAATAAAACTGCTAGGGCACCACTATTAGGAAAACTTTTACTAGCGTTCCTCCTGCTTCCTGAATACTCCTACCAATGAACCCATAAGGGACTCTTCTGTTAAGGGCACATTTGTTAAGTAAATCCTGATAAATGACAGATCTTCTGAAGAAACCACTGCTAGAGACAGCACTTTCTAAGTATACTTTTGTGTGGGACACCTTGGCTAATGACCTGCCAGTTGGGAACAGCTGAATTAAACACACATACACATACCTAGGGCTCCCAAGGACAAATGTTAATTCCCAGAAACACTGAAGTCTCAACTTCTTCAGCAGATAAGGTGATTCCCCATACACTGGAGTCAGTACTTCACATAATTATGCAGAGTAATATTATTTCTTTTCTTTCCTCCCTCTCCTTTTCACTGCTTGCCAGGAATAAGAAAAAAGGCCCACTGCTAAGCCATGTATCCATTAATGACCTCTCCTTCAACTACACAAAGAGATACAAAGCTTGGAGAGTACTGTTAATAAGTATATGATTAGATCCTTAGCTAAGGGCCTTCCACCATCTCAATTCCTGTCTGGGAGAGGTACATTTTTAGTCCCCAAATTATATCATATTCCCCAGTAAAACACATAATTGCTTATCAGTCTGGATTACAAATGAGCCAAGAGGACACTCTTTTGCTGATCTCACTTGAGGTCTTGGCATGATATTAGTTAACTTTTTGGCTGTCCAATGTCTTCCTATTTGGAAGGATGTCATAATATGTGACTCTTACTGGAATTCAGAACTCTGCCTCCAATGACAGAAGCAAAAAGGAGATGGATTTCTGGGACAATATTCAAAATGCTTAACAACTCATATAGCCCAGGCACAAAAAAGTGGAATAAACCTGGCCTGTAGGCTGTACCGGTGTTCACCAGCTGGAGTTCAGTCTTGGGTCAGCCTCTTTCTCCTACCCCCACCCCCAGGGGCAAATCAATCCTCCTGCCTAAGACTTTGCTTTCTGAATGAATGATAAAGAGGCAGAGGACTGCTTAGTATTTTTCCAGGCAATGACATCAGTGTCCAGCGGGGCCAGTGTTCCGTGGTGGGCAGTGGTCCCGCAGTCACCCTACTGTGCCCAACATCTGTTTGTCCTGGACAAATTTTCTTGTTGAGAAGATAATTTCAGTGCTTTCTGCCCCTTGGTTCTTCACAGCTGACTTAGCTCCTGCCATTTTCCAAGCCTGCTTCTCCCTTCCCATCAACTCTGCAAGCTCTTAACACTTTCTCAATACATCCCTTTTCTCTTAAGATAACCAGATATTGTATATTTGTGGTCTTGCTGCCCAAACCCTGGTTGAAAATTAACCAAAGGCAGGCCTAACCTGCCTGATTTATGCCTTTTTTTCTTGGGCCCAACCCTGTCTTTGCCAGGCTTTGGAGAGCAGAAGGAAGATCCACATGGGAGGAGACAGACAGCTGTCTTTCTGTGCCACTCACATGGAATTCCAAGAAAGAAAATTATTCTTCCCTTTGCCTCAAACCCCTCCCCCCAGCAAAGCAGTCTCTCTTAGGAATTGCAAGCCAGAACAGCTGTGTTTTTCCCACTTTCTTTTTCAGGGATGGAATAGGGAGATTTTATTTCATATTTCCAAACATATTAGAGTATGGCATTAATAGCAAAGAGTTTTGCTTTCAAGGATTGATTGCTTAGAAAATATTTACCCCAAATGGGGCCATAGGATCTCATTTACTATGGCACTCAAGAAGCCATTGTTCTATATAATTTTTTATTTCCATATAACCCCCTTGTGACGGAATGTATGCCTACACTCCATAAAATTAATTTGAAATAAGTGAGGTTAAAGAAAAATATGCACTGGCATGAAATTGGCACACAAATTATACACCAGGAAATTCTACATATTTACTAGAAATGCAACAAGAGTTCTGCAAGCCAATCTTACAGAACACTAGACCAATAAAACGCATAATGTGATAAGTATATTAACTTATCAAAATCAGTTGAAAGATTTAGGTAATAGATGCTCCTTTAAATAGACTGGGCAATTTGTTTTCTCTTCCCCTACCACTATATATTTAAAAAGTATCATACTCAACCTTGTAGGAACACTTTCCAGCCCGAAAATCTTTAGGCTCATAACTGTTTTATAAGTTAATGGTAGTATCTCAAAATTACTTTTAAAATAATGAATTGAAAATCTGCTGTTCCAATGTCCCTTTATGGGTCTCAAAAATTCAATTCTGTTTTGCTAGATTTCTTTGGGGTTTTAAAGAGTCTAAGGGATTAACATATCCCTTTTCTCCTCAGAATCCCATAACTTAAAGATGACAATCGGCAAGTATCAGGCATTTGTTGACTTTTGTTTAAAGAGCTGTCAGTTAAAAGTTATAACTTTTGAAAACGTCACTAACAGGAAGCAAAGTTGTTTTTTGAGAAGGTTGTAATTTAATTCAAATTCTACCTGACATTATGGGAAAGTTACAACACCTTTCATTAGAAATGCTCACCACTATCATGTTTACAAGAGAAAGAGCGGCAGGGCATACATGCTTACAACTGTGCGCCAGGATAAGCAACGTGGACTTAGAGAATTCTAGTAACAAGCAACGTTACTGGAAACATTCCTGTGTGACACAGTCAAGCCACTTTACTCTCTAAACCTCAGTTTCCCTATTTGTATGTTGGGGATATGGGGATAATAATACATAACTCAGAGAGCTGTGAGGACTGAATTAAATAGCTTCGTTTTTTTTTTTTTAATTACCCTCTACAGTGTCTAGCTTTTTCTTATTTTTTTTCTCATTATCCAATGGAACAAACAAGCAAAATAATTTTTCTAAAACCTAGCACTATGGTTACATTATGGAAAGACTCTAATTAAAAGGAAATACAACAAAACCTCTCTTGTGGATGGTATCATCGAATCTGTGCAGAAATGTTCAGGTTTTGATAGTGTAACTAAATTCTTCCATTAGAAATCTGAACTGCTTATGACAATGGAGGAAAAACCTTCTATGCATAATGAAGAAAAGACCCATTATAGCATTAAAACAAAGCCATTTTATTATCTTCATTGTGGACTTTAAATATGTAGGTCAATATAAGTTGCGCCCTTGATTTGTTTGTTGTCTCCCCTCACACACACACACACACTGTTTTGTTGCTGTAAAAGTCTGTGTTTTAAACACC
This sequence comes from Tolypeutes matacus, assembly GCA_026826555.1. Taxonomy (NCBI): domain Eukaryota; kingdom Metazoa; phylum Chordata; class Mammalia; order Cingulata; family Chlamyphoridae; genus Tolypeutes; species Tolypeutes matacus. Next base: position 11,043,451 of record JAKSZT010046586.1, read on the forward strand.
TGGAAGAACTTTATAATATTAGAGAATTCTAGCAACATTCCGAAGAAGAAAGTTAATACCAAGAGTGACTCGGTGATTAAACTTCACTTAGAAAGTGTAGAAACTTTTGAAGAATTTTCATGCCTAAGACCTAACCCCAGAGATTCTTTCAGAAATGGTCTGGGACCTGGGAATCTTAAATTTTCAAAGGTCTTCAGGTGGTTTCTAATGTATAGCCAGGGTTGGATCCACTACCAAATGTGTGTAGTTGGCTACTCTCTTTTATGTTTCTTGCTCCCCAGAGGAAAAGTGTACCGGTCAGAAGTCTTCACTGCATACACACAGCTCTCCCTAACAGGACCCGGCTAGGTGCCTGCTCTACGGATTGCTGCACGTCCCCCTTCACAGCGGTCAGTGTAGTTGTTTTCCCATGCTTTAGACAGTTAGCTCCGTGAAGGCAGGGGCATGACTGTATTTTTTTCACCGTTATGTTCCTGGCATGTAGGAGGCACTCAAAGGCCACCCACTGATTTTATTATCAAATTATTCTGTAAGTACTGTTTTCAAAGGGATCAAAGTACTTTACCATATGTTCAAATATTTCAGTGTAAGGAGCTTTCAAAGACTGGATGCCGAGGAAGATGGAGATGAGGGTGAAGGTGGGGATGGGACGGAGAGGAGAAGCAGCAGCTGCAGCAGCACAGTGGGAAGAGAGGGTAAGGCCAGCTAATCTTGACATACCAGGCTCAACTAAATAAAGTCGTGGGCATGAAGCATTTATTCATTAATTTATCATGCTGACAGCTATGCTTTTTATTCTGCACGATGAACCACACAGAGAATCTCAAGATTTTCTGAGTGGTATCTATATTTGTAGTGAACCTGGAGAGGATGAAGTTGGTGAATTTTTCATTACCTATTTGGATGCCTTTCAATATGCTGATTTAGAGCCTTAATAAAATCTGCTCCACTTTGCAAAGAGATCACTAGGGACAGCATCAGTTTCGTTTATTGGGGACCTTGGTAGTCTATTTGCAAGTCAACTATCGACTCTGCCTCATCAAGGGACTGAATTTTCAATGTCTCGGTGTACCCATTTATAAAATAGTAATATCTATAGTAAGGCTGTGTAAATCAATTCTTTGTTGGCAGAATACCCACTGAACTTATGGCAGATTCATTTAAAAAATGAATAACATTTTACTGATTTGATTGCAATTTAGCAGATCACACTTAACATTTCAATTATGTGAATCAGAATGAAGGCTTTCACATGACAGTTTCAAGCCAAGTCTTGGTATTTGCACCATTTCACCCTCTTCATTAGAGTGTAGAGTTTGATAACTGCACAGTTGTAAAAATAAAACTAGACACCTCTGATTAGAATTTTTTTTTTTGCTTTTATTCAGACTTTCTGGGCAAATGAAAAGATAGTCCCATTTTATCCTTAGAGGAGAATGATTCTTTTCCTTGCTTTTGTCACCTGCTCCCTGTTAGAAGCTCCTGAGAGCAGCGACTGTGGCAAAGCTTTGTATTGTACCTTTTTGCATGAGTCAAACCTGGAAATCATTTTGGACTCCTCTATGGCCCTCAATAGCCATCTCCAGTTGGTGTCAAAGTCCTGCCCGTTTTATCATCAACATGAATACTTTTTATCTGGCTACTCCCCTCTCTGTTCTTTTATTATAACACCACTTCTAGTAAAAAAGCCTTGAACATTTTTCTATAAGAAACTTGCCATTGTGAATATTCTCACTGTCCTGATTTCGTGATAATCAGGGTAGGCTAAACATTCATTATATTAGAAACCATGCATGTGTCCCCAGACCTAGTTTTTCTATCTAGGTCTGGTTTTTGGAATGCTGGTGATAAACTAAGCCTGATTTATTATATGACCATCCTGTATGGGAAAAAACTGTAACTTTGGGTATTTTTGGTCAATCTTAAGAGATATAAGCAGGGGGACGGGTGTAGCTTGGGTGGCTGGGCATCTATCTCGCATTTGGAGGGACCTGGGTTCAATCCCTGGAACCTCCTGGTAAAAATTAAAAAAATATATATATATATATATTGAAGGCATATGGGCCACCAGTCCCCGCAAGCCACGCAGCAAGATTATGACATAACAGGAGACTGACACAAGGGAAAGCCAAGATGAAATGCACCAAAAAACCAAGAACTAAGGTAGCACAGGTGGTAGGACACCTCTCTCCCACATTGGAGGTTCCAAGGATCGAATCCCAGAGAAGACAGGGGGAGAAGGATGAGAAGAGAGGGCAGGAAACAGACAGAGTTACCCAGCAAATGGACACAGAAACAGCAAAAATTAGGGAGGGCGTAAAAATGGATAAAAGTAAATAAATAAATAAATCTTTAAAAAATGTATAGGGGAGGAAGATATGGATTATAGTTGGTAGTAATACTTTAACAATGCTCTTTCATGATTTGTTAACAAATGTTTCACAACAATGTAGGGTATTTGTGCAGGGGTGATGTGTGGGAGCCCTGTATGATGTTATGCATGTTTGTTTTCTAAGTTCACAATGTTTACTGAACACATAATTTATGTATGTTCATGTATGAATGATATACTTCAATAAATTGTTTTAAAAATAAGTAAATAAAAATGGAAAAGAAAAAAAAAAAAGAAAGAAAGAAACTTGCCATGGCCTCCTAACTGCTATCCCTGACTCCAGTCTTATTCCCTCAAGTCTATCTTCTACAGATACTTCAAGAATTTATTTAAAATGAAAATTATAGCATACATCTCTGGATCCCAAACACTTGGAAGCTCCATATTTGTTTTACTTAATAGGTTTCTGCATTAGCTTTTGTTCAAACAAAGGTTTCTGAGCTTAAGGCACTTTGCACACTCAGCTTCTTAGATAGAATACCAAATGGTCAGATGGCCTACCCCTCCCATCTCAGTGGGCCGGATGAAACTTCCAGGTGTATCAGACTGCCTGTCATTGCACACTCAGCCCTTTAAGACATGCAGTTTACTCAGAGTCATTCCCACAGCCTGGAATACAGGTTCCCTTTTTTCTTTGCCTAATTCCTACTCCCCCTCATCACTCAGCTCAGGTATAATGATTTCTAGGAAGCTTTTGTATTCCCCAATCCCAGAATCCCAGGCCAGGTCAAGCCAGATCAGACCAGGTCAGCCAGAGAGCTCTTATCACACAAGTACATGCCTCTCACTGCACGTGCCACATTATATTGAAGACACCTGGTAATATATCTGCCTCCACCACCAAACTATACATTCCTTAAGGACCAGTTTTTCTCTTCTATATCCCCACTGCCTAGTACACAGAGCTATTAGTTGAATGTAGAAACAAATCATGATTGATATTCAAATTCTAGTATAGTATCTATAGGTGTTTATAGATATTTGCATGATGTAAGAAAGAACTCTTTTATAGGGTAGCAACATGTCCTCATTGTTAAATCAGAATCTGGCATCCACTGGTTAAGGTAATGTGGAGGGTGGATTGGAGATTTTCAAGGTCGATTAATCCTTGGTCTTCTCTATTCTAAGATTCTATGGCTTTTGGAATATTCCAAATCGCAGGATATTAAAATCAAGTAATTAGTCTCTAGCTTTCACATCAAGAATAATATTAAGAAAGCATATTGCAAGTGTAGAATATAAAAAAAACGCTCTCCACCTTTCTTTCCCTGGTCTATCTTTTGTCATGCTCCCTGCTGCTTTTCTCCCCACTGATCTTTCTAGTTCAGCTTTTGGTGAGCTTCTTCCAGCCTCTGAAATGTTGATAGTCCCTTCTGCTCCACATGCCTGCTCGTTCAATAGATTCTCGGCTTTTTCTTCTGGATTCAACCAGTGCCTACACATTGCTGTCTCCTTAATCTACATCCCAACCCCAAAAATTCATTGTAGCAGAAGATGGAGATTTAACTGTCTATTTGAAGTCTTTAGTTGCATTTCCTACACGCATCTCACACTCAGCAAACTCAACCTGAACTTTTCATCTCTCCTCCTAATATTCCCTCTAACTTTTAGTCCCAACTTTTGCAAATGGGAGCAGCATTCAATTGGTCACCACAGGCAGTGTCTTCAATTATTTTCTTTCTCTCACATGATACATCAAATTAATTTCTAAACCTGTCAATTCTCTATCCCTAATAATTCAATTTCCTCCTCTTCACTCTAGTTCTTACTGCCTTATTATGCCAAGGGTTTGTAGACTCTGGCTGGCTGGAGCCCGTAGACCGGTTTAGTTTAAAATGTAAATGTAAATGCTTTCAGGTGAGCACGTGTTCTCCAACTTGCCGCTGTACCTTTCACTCCCTTATTGTGCAACTCCAACCCCCCCTGGCTGTCGTATCACCTGCTGGTAACTTTAGGCTGACAGTACCTCTTCCAGGTACCTGAATAGTACTGTAAATGGATTTTTTGGTACCAACAGAGTGATCAGATCACCTTACTCTCCCACTTAATACCCATCAAAGGCTTTCCGTTGCCTAAAATGGTGGTATTCAACCCACTCTATGTCTCTGAATCACCTAGAGAATTTTTTTTTTTTTATTTCTCACCTCATATCTACTAAGTCAGAATCTCTGAGGTAGAGCCCAGGCATCCGTATTTTTAAAGTTCCCAAAGTAATTTGAGTTTGCCGCCAGGACTAAGAACCACTGGCCCATAAGATAAAGTCCCAATTCCTTAACTGACACAGTGGTTGGCTAGGCTTTTGCCCACACATCTTCCAGCCTCACTTCTGGATATGCCCTTGCCCCACACTGACTTCCCTGTGGTTCCCCAAGAGCACTTAGTCGTTTCAGACCTTTGCCCGGGTCCTGGCTCATGCTTCCCCCTCTGCCTAGGTTACTTTCACTTTTTGTCTCTCTGGCAAACATCTATACTTTTCAGAAGACCCAGCTCAGGCATTGCCCCTTAAGAAGCATTTCCTAAAAACCTACATGCACTCCAGAGGAGTGACCTCTCCTTCCTTTGTGTCCCAAGATGATACTGGCTGCATATCTATCACAATACCTTATTGAAGGGCTTTCCAAACTTTAATGTTCATACACGTGCACATTTGTTAAATTCAGATTATGATCCAGTAGGTCTGGGGTAGGGCTGGAATTCTGCATTTTTAGCAAACACACCTAGAATGTTGCTACTTCCTTGTTTTTAGGACTTTCTGTCTGTTTTACTCTATATTTCCTGAGGGCAGTGACCATGTCTTAGTAATTTTTTAATCCCAGCTCTCTACCTGACACATAGTAGATACCTACTAAGTAACTATTGCATGAATAAAAAAATACATAATGAATGATTGAATGAGCTATGGATGGAAGGCAGGATGCAAAGAAGGAAATAAGCAAGGGAGAAAGGGAGGAAAGGAGGGAGAGAGGGAGAAAGAAAGGGAAGGAGGAAGAAAGGAAAATAGTTCTTATGAATAGCCTCTCAATTCATGCAAACAAGTACACCTACTCACAAGGTAAAATTTTGTAGAGTCCTTTTCAGCAGTACTTTGACACTCATGCCAGAAGCAATAATCTCTTAGAGAGCAGCTTCTTTCTGCCTTTAAAAGGAAATGCAATATTTTTGAGAAATAAGTGGCTTGGATTATGGAAAACAAGGACATTAATAGCACAAGATGTTTTATAGCTCTGGAAGAAAAAGTATACATTGCAGGAAAACATGAATGGTGATGAGGTATATGATGATAACTCACAACTAGACAGATCCATGGCCAGTATTTTTAAGTCAGTGTCTGCATTTCCTTGGTAGAATTAGGTCTGTGTGGTTAGGTGGGATGCAGTGAGTCAGGGTACCCAAGGCGACCTGTTCTGATACATCTGTGTGATTCTTGATTCACCAAATTACTAGCTATGTGACCTTGAGCAAACTATTTTACCTCTACAAGCTACAGTTTCTCTTTGTGTACAGCAGGATAAGACAGTTTCAATATTAAAGAATTTAATAAGTAATACTACATGCAAAGGAGTTGGCACAGCTTTGAGCATCTTATAAACAGAAAACTCTCAATAAGTGTTTGCAATGGTGACTGTTAGGATCCAAAAAAGACACTGGGAGCATGGTACAGTGGAAGAGGTACAAGCTTTGAGGGCAGGCAAATCCAAGCTCAAATACTATTTTTGCTACTTATTCATGTGTTACTTTCAGCAAGTTACTTAAATTCTTTAAGCCTCAGCTTTCTCATTAGTAAAAGGGACAAAATTGCACCCATCTTGCCAAATTGTTGCAAGGAAAAATTAGCTAGCATTTCAAAGGTTTGATTTATTGCTTGGACTGCAAGTTGTAGTTAGAAAAGTTTAGATGTAGTTTTCTTGCTACTTAGAAAGAAACAGCCTGAAGGATAAAGGCATTTTATGATACAATAATATAACATGCTATAGCAGAAAATATATGTTCAATACTTTGTGATGATTTTAAATAAAGACTGGCCATTCTGCTACTAGATGGATTGGTAATATATTCATAATCTACAACACAATAGAGATCTCTGGTGGTCTGGGAGTCAGAAAACTACAACCCCCAGGCCAAATCTGGCCCGTCTTTTTTTGTAAATAAACTTTGATTGGAACACAACCATGCCTACTTGTTTAGGTATTGTCTGTGGCTACTTTCATGCTGAAAGGCAGAGCTGAGTAGTTGCAGCAGAGACCATCTTGCCTGCAAAACCTAAAATATTTACTATTTTTAGTTTGATGATCTTTGATCTAAACAAATACAGCACAAAGAAATATTTTTGTAGGACAGAAAAATTGTGGGTCATAATCATGTTAATATTAAGATTTCTAAAATTGCTACTTCTGTCCTATAGAAGTGCCTTCTGCCTTTATGGTCATGGAAAACTTAAGTCTAAAATGAACGATGCTTTTCACTCATTCTACAGACAAAAATTAAGAAATTTGACAATATCAAGAGCTTGGGGAGGCTTTAGAACAATTGGATCTCTTATACGTTGTGGGTGGATATATAAATTGATGCAACCACCTTGGAAAATATATTTCTCCTAAATTTGAACACTCATTGCTTATTACCTGGCAATTCTACACCTCGGTATAGATCCCAGAGAAACACTTACATATGTAGGACAGGACATTGTTCATGGCACTGATGTTCACAATGGGGGAAAAAGAACAATTTGGAGAAAACCTACTACCTATCAATGGAAGGGTAGACAAACAAACTTTGGATACAGAATATTATGTAGCACTCAAAACAAATGAAATGCAGTGTCATGAAAAAATATGGATAATTCTTAGCAATATTGTACAAAGCATTTATTAATATTATTAATATTGTGTCACATATACTGTGTACCTTTTCATAAAGTGAGAACAAATAATATATTTGTTTTTAGAAATAAAGATGGAATAAAAATCATATCTGCACACTGATGTTCATAGTGGCATTATTCACAATTGCCAAAGAATGAAACAACCCAAGTGTCCATCAACTGATGAATGGATAAACAAAATGTGGTATATACATATGATGGAATACTATGCTGCTGTAATAAGAAATAAAATTGGAACACATTTGTAAACATGAATGAACCTTGATGACATTATGCTAAGTGAAATAAGCTAGACACAAAAAGACAAATATTGCATGGTCTCACTAATATGAACTAAATATGAAGAATAAACGCATGGAGTTAAAACCTAGAGTATAGGTTATTAGGAGGTAAGAGGAGGGCTGAAAAGCGGTACTGATGCTCAATGTATGGAGAACTTTTAATTAACTTGACTGTAAAAGGTATGGAAATAGATAGAGTTGATGGTAACACATTATAGTTAGTAGAACTAATGCAACTGGTTTATAAATGGGATTGTGGCTGAAAAGGGTAGTCTAGGGATGTAAATATCAAGTGAAAGAAAACTAGAGAATAATCTAGGGACTGAATAACACTGAACCCAGAAGTGGATGAGAATTTTGGTTAATAGTACAAATACAAGAATGTCCTTCTATGAACTAGAACAAATGTACATCACCATTGCAAGGTGGTAAGAATGAGAAGCATGGGAAAAATACAATTAATGTAATCTGTGGACTATTTTAATAGCAATACTGTAATATACTTACATCAATGCCAAAGATGTGCAGTGTTAATAATGGAGGGGTATGGAAAAAATATACGAAATGTACGCTAGACCGTAGTTAGTGGTAATAGTTTGATGATATTATCTCATAAAGTGTAATGAATGTTCCACACCAACAAATGTTGGTGGCCCTCCAACATGGGGATTCCATACATGTACATGATTGGTTTGTAAGTTCACAACTTTAAAATCATATAAAGGGGGGAGCATATGTGGCTCAAATGGTTGGGCATCCATCTGCCATGTGGAGGGACCTGGGTTGGATCCGTGGGACCTCCTGGTAAAATAAAGAAAAATATAGAAGTCGCGCGTGACGCCAGGTCCCACGTGTGGGCGAGTCCCCACACCCATGCACAGGTATGCCAGGCCTCCTCAGGCCACGCAGCAAGATGATGACGTAACAGGAGAGAGACACAGTGGAGAGCAAAGAAGAGATGCGCCGAAAAACCAGGAACTGAGGTGACGCAGGTGGCTGAAGGACTCTCTCCCACATCGGAGGTCCCCAGGATCGAATGATGTGAAGACAGGAGGAGAAGGATGAGAAGAGAGGGCAGGAAACAGACACAGAGAATTGCTCAGCAAATGGACACAAAACAGCAAATGGGAGGTGGGGGTGGGGGTGGGGCTTAAAATGGATTAGGTAAATAAATAAATAAAAATAAATCCTTAAAAAATCATATAAAGGGAATATGATGATCAAGGGATTCAAAGTGATGCGTACTTCAGTTTCACAAGAGCCATGGGAATGGGACAGGAGATCATTTGGGTACTTTTTGATTATTTTCAAGGCCTTAGCTTTTGGTTTGAATAGTGCTTATTTTAATAGCTTATTTTAATAGCTATTTTAATAGCTAATTAACCAGTTAAATGAGCAAAAGTCAGCCATGGCTATGCTTGGACAATAAGAGTGTGTCATGAATCAAATATTATGATTACCCATTAGGTACAAGTGAAATTTAAAAAAACCAATAAACTGAAAAATAAAAATGGTAAGAGTATAATATGATTAAAGTACTGACCTTGGACTCCACAGAAAGCAGCTTGTCATTTTCCAAGCCAAAGAGACATTGAGATTCCAAGCAATTTATACTTGCATTTGGGACCGTATTCCTTCCTCCCCCACCCCCTGAGTCCCTCTCCACCTCCTCACAAAAGGAAAAAAAGAAATATAATCTTAAATTGAAGGAATTTATGTAAATCATGTTAATTCTTATAATTCTGTCCAAAAACATCTCTATGAATCTAAGTTAATGATGACCACAACTAAAATAACCTGCAATCCTGACCTCTTTCAGAAGCATGTCCCATAGGGAGAAATCAGAATAACATCATTTTAACATTTGCCATCTCGATCCAAAGCAAGCCTAAGTTACATTACGTGGTTCTGTAACCATTGAATGATGTCATTCCTTTAGCGAATAATGAAATACAACGGCATTATATCATTAAGGAAAAAGAAAATTCAGCTATAAGAGACATCAATAAATACATCCCATACCAATCACATTTAAAAAAGAATTTGGCTTGGTTTTTTAAAGTAACAAGATATTCCAAATATTCAGAACCTGAGTTCAACAGTAAATTTAGCTGCATGTATCTGAAAGAAAATGCAACTTGGGAGTTTTTAATCTTTATGTTTCTGGCAGCATTCTGCACTTCATTTTGTATCACATACTACTATAGTATCTTACAGTTAATAATGTTATTGGCTTTTTTTTTTCACATATAAAAATTTTTTTGAATCAAACAATATATTACACAATATATTTGGTTCATAGTAACACATTCATACAGTATTTGTCTTTTTGGGTCTGGCTTGCTTCACTCAACATAATGTCCTTCAGGTTCATACATGTTGTCATATGCTTTATGACTTCATTTCTTCTTACAGCTGAATAATATTCCATAGCGTGAATAGACCATAGTTTGTTTATCCATTTGTCTGTTGATGGACACCTGGTTGTTTCCAACTTTTGGCAATGGGGAATAATGTTGCTATGAACATGGGTGTGCAGATGTCAGTTCGTGTCACTGCTCTCAGTTCTTCTAGGTATGTACCCAGTAGTGGTATTGCAGGGTCATGTGGCAAGTCTATATTCAACTTCTTTAGGAACTGCCAAACAGTCCTCCATAGTGGTTGTACCATCCTGCATTCCCACCAACAGTGAAGAAGTGTTCCTATCTCTCCACATCCTCTCCAACACTTGGAGTTCTCTGTCTTTTTAATAGTGGCCATTCTGATAGGTGTGAAATAATATTTCATTGTAGTTTTGATTTGCATTTCCCTAATCATGAGTGATGTTGAGCATTTCTTTATGTGGTATTTTTCCCATTTGTATTTCTTCTTTGGAGAAATGTCTATTCAAGTCTTTTGCCCATTTTAAAATTGGGTCGTTTGTCTTTTTATTGTTGAGTTGTAACATCTCTTTATATATCCTGGATATTAAACCCTTATCAGAGATGTGATTTCCAAACATTTTTCCCACTGAGTTGGCTGCCTTTTCACCCTTCTGACAAAGTCCTGTGAGGTGCAAAAATGTTTAATTTTGAGGAGGTCCCATCTATCTATTTTTTCTTTTGTTGCATGTGCTTTGGGTATAAGGTCCAAGAAACCAGCACCTACTACAAGGTCTTGAAGATGTTTCCCTACATTTTCTTCTAGTAGTTTTATGGTCCTGGCTTTTATATTTAGACCTTTGATCCATTTTGAGTTGATTTTGTATAGAGGGTGAGATAGGGGTCCTCTTTCATTCTTTTGGTTATAGATATCCAGTTTTCCCAACACCATTTGTTGAAGAGACTGTTTTTTCCCATTAGTGTGGGTTTGGTAGGTTTGTCTAAAACCAGTTGACTGTATAGGTGAGGGTTTATTTCTGGGTTCTCAATTCTATTCCACTGATTGTTGTGTCTATCTTTATGCCAGTACCATGCTGTTTTGACCACTGTAGCTTTGTAATATGTTTAAAGGTCAGGCAGTGAAATTCCTCCCATGTCGCTCCTCTTTTTCAGAATGCTTTTGGCTATTTGGGTGCACTTACCCTTCCAGATGAATTTGGTAATTGCCTTCTCTAAGTTTGTAAAGTAAGCTGTTGGGATTTTGATTGATATTGCATTGAATCTATTAATCAGTTTGGGTAAGATTGACATCTTCATGATATTTATTCTTCCAATTCATGAACATGGAATGTCTTCCCATTTGTTTAAATCTTTTAAAATTTCTTTTAGCATTGTTTTGTAGCTTTCTGCATATAGGTCCTGTACTTCTTTGGTTAAATTAACTCCTAGGTATTTAAGTCTTTTTGTTGCTATTGAAAATGGAATTTTTCCCCTGATTTCCTCCTCAGGTTGTTCAGTACTAGTGTACAAAATCATTACTGACTCCTGTGTGTTGATCTTGTATCCGGCCACTTTGCTGAATTAATTTTATTAGTTCAAGTAGCTTTGTTATGGATACTTCATGATTTTCTAAGTACAAGATCATGTCATCCTCAATCAGTGTGATTTTTAATTCCTCTTTTCCTATTTGGATGCCTTTAATTTTTTTTCCTTGTCTAATTGCCCTAGATAGAACTTCTAGTACAATGTTAAATAACAGTGGTGACAGTGGCTATCCTTGTCTTGCTTCCAGTCTTAGAGGGAAAGCTCTCAACCTTTCCCCATTGAGTATGATGTTGGCTGTGGGGTTTTCATATATGCCTTTTATCATATTGAGGAATTTTCCTTTTATTCCTATCTTTTGAAGTGTTTTTATCAAAAAAAAGGATGCTGGATTTTTTTTTTTTTTTTTTCCGAATGCCTTTTCTGCATTTATTGAGATGATCATATTTTTTTCCTTCAATTTGTTAATGCGGTGTATTACATTGATTGGTTTTCTTATGTTGAACCAGCCTTGCATACCAGGAATAAATCCCACTTGGTCGTGATGTATAAATCTTTTGATATGCTGTTGGATTTGATTTGCAAGTATTTTGTTGAGAATCTTTGCATCTATGTTCATTAGAGAGATTGGTCTGTAATTTTCTTTTCTTGTAAAATCTTTATCTGGCTTTGGTATTAGGGTGATGTTGGCTTCATAAAATGTGTTGGGTAATTGTCCCTCCTCTTCAATTTTCTGGAAGAGTTTAAACAGGATTGGTGTTAATTCTTTTCGAAATGCTTCGTAGAATTCACCTGTGAAGCCACCTGGTCCTGGACTTTTCTTTGCTGGGAGATTTTTGATGATGGATTCAATCTCCTTAAATGTGATTGGTTTGTTAAGTTCTTGTATTTCTTGTAGCATCAGTACGTTGGTTGTGCGTTTCTAGAAATTTGTCCATTTCCTCCAGGTTGTCTAGTTTGTTGCATATAGTTTCTCATAGTATCCTCTTATGATTCTTTTTATTTCTGTGGGGTCATTTGTAACTTCCCCCATTTTGTTTCTGATTGTATTTATTTGCATCTTCTCTGTTTTTTTCTTTGTTAGTCTAGCTAGGAGTTTGTCAATTTTATTGATCTTCTCAAAGAACCAGCTTTTGGTTTTGTTGATTTTCTCTATTGTTTTTCTGTTCTCATTTTCATTTATTTCTGCTCTAATATTTATTTATTTATTTTTCCTTTTGCTTGCTTTGGGATTGGTTTGCTGGTCTTTTTCTTGTTTCTCTAGTTGTTCAATTAACTCTTTGAGTTTAGCTCTTTCTTCTTTTTTAATATAGGCATTTAGGGCTATAAATTTCCCTCTCAAGACTGCCTTTGCTGTAATACATAAGTTTTGATACGTTGTGTTCTCATTTTCATTTGTCTCAATATATTTACTGATTTCACTTGCAATTTCTTCTTTGACCCACCGATTATTTAGGAGTGTGTTGTTCAGTCTCCACACATTTGCGAATTTACTTTTTTCCTGTCTATTATAGATTTCTAGTTTCATTCCATTATGATTTGAGAAGGTGCTTTGTATAATTTCAATCTTTTTATATTTATTGAGAGCTGAATTGTGACCTAACATGTGGTCTATCCTGGAGAAAGATCCATGGGCACTTGAGAAGAATGTATAACCCACTGAGTTTGGATGCAGTGTTCTATATATGTCTGTTAGGTCTAACTTGTTTACCATATTGTTCAAGTTCTCTGTTTCCTTGTTGATATTCTCTGTAGTTGTTCTATCTAATGATTGAGTGGAGTGTTGAGGTCTCCAACGATTATTGTAGAAATGTTTACTTCTCCCTTCAGTTTTGCCAATTTGTCTCATATATTTTGGGGCACCCTGGTTAGGTGCATAGATATTTATGACTTATATCTTCCTGGTGGATCATCCTTTTTATTGATATATAATGGTCTTCTGTATCTCTTATAACTTTTTTGCATTTAAAGTCTGTTTTGTCTGATATTAGTATAGCTACCCCTGCTCTTTTCTGGTTACTATTCGCGTGGTTTATCTTTTTTCAACCTTTCACTTTCAGCCCGTTTGTATCCCTGGATCTAAGGTGAGTTTCTTGTAAGCAGCATATAGATGGCTCATGTTTTTTAATCCATTCTATCAGCTTGTATCTTTTGACTGAGGAGTTTAATCCATTCACATTCAATGATATTACTGTAAATGCATTATTTACTTCCTCCATTTTATTCTTTGGCTTTCATATGTCATCTTGTTTTTGTCTCTCTTTTTACTCTTTTGGTTATCCTTTCTGCTTTTCTTTCTTCTATACTCTCCTCCAAGCCTCTCTCTCCTGTCTTTTTATTTCAGGTTCTAATGCTTCCTTTAATATTTCCTGCAAAGGTGGATTCTTTTTTGCAAACTCTCTTAGTTTCTGTTTGTTTGTGAATATTTTATACTCACCTTCATATTTGAAGGACAGTTTTACTGGATAAAGAATTCTCAGCTGGCAGGTTTTCTCTTTCAGTTTCCTAATTGTATCATACCACTGTCTTCTCACCTCCATCATTTCTGAAGAGAAATCTGCACTAAGTCTTACTAGACGTCCCTTGTATGTGATCACTTGCTTCTCTCTTGCTGCTCTGAGAATTTTCTCTTTATCTTTGACACTTGACATTCTGAGTAGTATGTGTCTTGGCGTAGGTCTATTTGGATTTATTCTCATTGGAGTACAGTGCGCTTCTTGGACATGTATGTTCATTTCTTTCGTGAGAGTTGGGAAATTTTCAGCTATTATTTCCTCAAATACTCTTTCTGCCCCCTTTCCCTTCTCTTCTCCTTCTGGAACTCCCATGACACGTATGTTGTTGCATTTTGTGTTGTCATTCAACTCTCTGAGCCCCTGCTCCATTTTTTCCATTCTTTTCTCTCTCTGTTCTTTTCTCTCTTCAATTTTAGCTGCTCTGTCTTCGGTATCACTTATTCTTTCTTCTATCATTTCGAGTCTGTTGTTGTATACCTCCAACGTGTTTTTGACCTCACCTACTTTGTCTTTCATTCCCATGAGCTCTGTTACTTTTCTGTTCAGGATTTCAAATTCTTCTTTGCATTCGCTCAATGTCTTCTTGATGTTATTTATCTCTAACTATATTGTCTTGCAACTCATTAATTTGATTTTGGAAATTTGTGCTCATCTCGCTGATTAGTTCTCTCAAATTCTGCATCTCTTCTGGGACTTTGATGTATTCCTTTTCTTAGGCCATGTCTTCTATTTTCTTAGCATGGCTCATAATTTTTTGCTGGTGTTTAGGCATCTGGTTAGGATGTAGTTTACTCAGATGCTCAATCTTTTTCTCTTTTATAGGGATTTAGTGGCAGGAGGCTGTGAGTTACCATAGCTCTTTGATTTTTGGCTCAACCTGGATTGTTAGGATTGTCCTGCTGGCTCCTCAAATCTGGACACTGAACTCAGCAATTGGTTGTAGAGTTGTTTACTAGGGCTTTGAGCAGGGAGGCTATAGAGACCAGGAAAAGCCTCTCCTACTTTTTATTTTCTTATGTGCACTTCCTTGGTCTGCCAAGAGATGATGCCCTTTGGCAGCTCTGAATTCAATGCCTGGTGGGAGTGTATTTTTTGGGACACAGACAAGATCAATGTGATAGAGCTTCCTGTCTGGAGGCTAAAAGCCTTGTAATTCAAACTTTCTGAAACAGCTCTCCAGTCTTCTTTGGCAGCCCCCTCCCTTTTCCCAGCCAGGAAATATTTCCACTCCCCTCCGAGACCTCAACAATCAGTCCCTGTTAGTAGAGGAGGAGATTGGGAGGTTTGTATATCTTTAGCCCCTTCCAGGCTCCAAGGCAAACAGTGGCATAGCCCCACCCAGCCTGGAAGGGCTCTCAGGACACAGCATGCAAAACCTGCGAGTCAAAAGCTGAGTCAGCCCCAGGCTTTCTCTCCCCTCTCCTGTGGAGTCTTCAACAATTAGTCCAGACTAGAATAGAGGGAGATTGCGAGGGTCAGATTTCTCCAGTCCTTCTCCAGCTCCCAGGGAAAACCACTGTGTGGTCCCACCTAACATGGAAGAGCCTATGGGGCACCACAGCTCAAATCTGTGGGTCCGAACCTGAGTCAGCCTTAGGCTGTGTCCCTCTCTCTCCCCTTTCCTGAGGTGGTTGATCCCTGGAGCCCCCTTTGTCTGTAGTTGCAGGCCCAGAGGCCCGAGAATTCCAAAGAGTCTTTAGTGTGGGTGAGGTTGCCAGCAGTAGCAGCCGCTCCTGGTTCCAATTCACGGTTCTGGTGTAACGATTTCTCTCTTTTGCCACTCTCTCCTCTGGGTGGTGTGCAGCCTTCACCCACTGTCCTAAACCCTAGAAGATCTTTTTTGGGGCTGTTTCAGCCAGTCAGCCAGTCCTCTAGCTATTTTTCTGTAGAAGAGATTCCCGTGTCTTATTAGTCAGCCATATTCCCAGAAGTCTGTTATTGGCTTTTAAAATAAACAGGGAATGTCATTAAGGCAGCAGACACCAGATCTCAAAACTAAATAGTGAATAGAATCTATGAGTAGACTCTGAAGCCTGCTTGATCAAGTTCAAATCTTGGCTCCACTACTTACTAGCTTGATATTTGGGGCCTGTTATTTAACTCTGTCTAGATTACTCAGTTGTAAAATTGGATAAGAATAATAATACCTACTTCACTGAACTATTGTTCAGCTAGATAAAAGCTAGTTATACTGAAACAAGAATAATTCTACATCTTAAAAAATCAATTAAAAATGTAATAAAAAAGGAGCCTATTCATAGTAGCCAAAAAAAAAAAAAAAAAAAAAATCCCACAAAATATCTAGGAATAAACCTAACAAGAAATGTGAAATATATATACAGAGATATAATATGTTCCCAAAGGACCTGGAAGAAAATCTAAACAAATGGAAAGATTTTTCATGTTCTTAAGTGGAAATATTCATTCCTTCAAATATTCATTTCTATCAAATTTTATATATTTAATGAAATTCTAACCCAAGTTCCAATAGTTTTTATAACTGATACTGACAAATTGATAAGTTCATATAGTAGAGAAAATATGCACAATTAGCCAATGATATTTTGAAAAACAAATCAAAGAGGAGGAATTGTCCTTCCATATATCAACATACTTTGAAGTTAGAGTAATTACCACAGTGTGACATAGGTACATGAATAAATTGTAAATTGCAAACAGAATAGACAGACTGGAAACAGATGAACGTGTGTGGGGATAATTTTATGATAAATGTGGCATTTCACCTCAATGGGTAAAGATAAAGTATTCAATAGGTGATTTTGTGGCAAATTGAAAATAAGATTAGACCTTTAATTAACAACATATACAAACAAATGTCTGAGAGATAGAAGAGCAAAACATGAGAAATTATAAAAGTATAAGGATATCTGGGATAATAATTTTTTAAAATCTTGAGATGGTACAAGACTTCCTAAATAAGTTGCAACACCTGAAAATATGATTGGCTTGACTTGATAAAAATATAAATTTTCCTTAACAACAACAAATCACAAACTTAAAAGTTAAATGAAAGGTTGAGAGAGAAATAATTTCAACATATTTAAGAGACAATGGATTAATGTATAGACTATATACAGAACTCCAAATATATCACTTAGGAAAAGAAAAACAAAGTAGAAAAAATGACTAAAGGATTCAAATGCAACTGAGAGAAGAAATACAAATGAATGTAAACCTATAAAATAGCTTCTCAAGGATATTACTAATCACTGAAATGCAGGATAAAACAATAGTGAGTTAATGACCCCATTATATTGATGGGCTGCATCAGGCTCTGATGATAATGTGAGACAACACACAACCACAAAACTTTGATACAATAGGCAGAGCCATTTGGGAAGAAAATCAGCAGTATCTATCAGTAGTTCCGTACTATGACTCAGAAATTCCTTTTCTAGGAACTTTTGTGGAAAAACACACATTATGAACATATGCACAAAGATATTCAGATGCCGTCATTATATATATTGGGTAACATCATTTGCAGTTGTAAAACTGAGAAAAAATATGAAAAATATGTCAAGGATTAAATATATGCTACATTATGAAATAACATTTCATGTTTAAAATAAGGCTATTGGTCTATATTTACTGATATGAAAAGATAACCAAGACATATTAAAAATTAGTTTGCAAAATGTCTATAAATTGTTTTCATTTAAGTTTTAAAAAATCCCAATACTTTTGTATAAAAGAAGACAGTGTTTACCTCTGAAAAGAAGTGGGAATCGAAGGCATAGGTAAATAGGGAGAGGTGTAACGGAGAATTTCATTTTCAAGACTCTTAAGGTGAAAGGATATTTCTGTACTATTTGTGAAATTAAAAACAAAATTAAGGAATGAAATACTGCTGATGAAGACTAAGTAACTTTTACCTTGAGTTTTCTGCAGATGGTAATATGACTTGTTATGTGAAGGCTGATAATTCTGATGGAGACTGAAATATATGATACAGAAGCTCAGTGATAATCTAGGGGCATGTGCATTGAAGAAGAAATTCAGAATGAGTCTGGGAAAGATGAAATGGCTAATATTTACTGAGCACCCACTAAATGGTATGCATTTAATTACTTTTCATACCTCATTTAATTTCTTTAACAACTTTGAAATGTAGGTATTATTATCAGCATTTTACAAATGAGGATCTTGAAGACTGAAGTTTAAGCTTTTTTTCCCTCAAGATAATTTAGCTAAATGAGATACATTCTTTTAACCATCTTCTCATTAAACACATTCTCTTTGAAACTTCCTGTTTCATTGGTTCCAGTAACACACTCACTCCTGATTATCTTTCATACTTTGGATCCCTCATTCCAAATCTTTATGGTCCTCTCCTCCTCTCTGTGTTCAATTTAGGATATATCTTTCACAGCCATACTTCCATTTAAAATTTTCTGGGCTTCAGACATCAATATTCAACTGGCCACAAGACAGTTATACTTGGTTATCCCCAGTTACTTCAAACTCAACATTTCTAAAATCTGCTTCTAATATGGTTCTTCACCTTGTCAGAGCTTTAAGAATTGTCCTAACCCCCTCCCATTATCTACCTGCCCCCCATGCCCACATTCAACAGGTCACTACATCTTGACTTCTTAAATCTCTCAGAAACTATCTCTTCTACCTTCCTTCTGCTGTCATGTCTTTAGTTCAGGCTGCCACAGTATGCCTAAACTACAGTAATACTTTCCAAACATATGCCTTGAATAATCACCTAAATGATCAGCGCAAAGCCCTTCCCCCCACAAACTAGCATAAAGGAGTTTATTTTTCCCCTATTGTCTCTAGTCAAGCCAAAAAAGACTAATCTAGTAAAACATTGGAGAGAGGGAGTGAGAAGATATGTGTGTCTGTCTCTGACTCCTGCCTTGATGTAGAAATCTTGAGTTCATGTTGACATCCATCAATAACATTTTTTTTTGAAACATATATACTTATAAATCAAGCAAGAAGGATTTCTAAACAAAGGGACTTTAAACGAAACTTTCAGGTGTTTCAAAGTTTCCTCAGTGCAAAAACATAAGGTGTCTTTTAGCAAGGGCAAGTTGCTTTGGACTATTTTACTAAAGACACTGTTCCACTGGGTCTGATCTATTTCTAACAGTCTCATTTTTATACGGTGGCACTGATTACCTCAAGAATTCTCACTAATAGTAGATTTTAAATAAATTCAGATCATATGTCTTTTTTACTTCCAGTACCTTGCAGTTGCTCAACAAATATGTGTTGAATACATGTTAAATTAATGAAAGATTGAATGAAGGAGGAGAGATGGATATTTAAAATGAACAAATTTATTTGTGGAATACAATTATATAAACATGTACATATTGGTTCATATATAACTATGTAGATATTAGTTTTCATTAACATAAGGTGAGGTATATACAGTTTATTCCACATTTATTATCTTTTTTTTTTTTTTAAAGAAAACCATTTTAAAGAACTCCTTTATGTATTGTTAAGGATAGTTCTCTCACTTGGATGTACTAAAAAGAAAACTCTAAGGTAAATTCTTATACCCATAATGGGTAGACAAGGAGATCAATACTCTTCACTGCCAGAAATTATTATACCTTCCAAAGCATCTCAGATTGGCTACTTTACTCTTGATAGATTTCACATTTTAACAATATGAATGTCTCTTAGATTAAGGTAATATGTCAGATATTTTTTACTCATTTGAAAAATTTTAGTGAGGCAATAGTTTCCATTCAGAAAACAGCATTGGCAAAAGGAAATTTAGGAAAAGCAAATAAATACAACCTCTCACAATTTTATTTTAAGGTGGGTTTGATTATATCCAAAATCCCTTCTGATTTTAGTTACCTATGATTAGATGACTACTTCAATTGATGGACAGTGCAAGCAATCCGGCCAGTTGATATTTACTAGAATAAAATCTACATAAAAATTTTCCATTTTGTCTTAACATTCTCAGGAGCCATTCTCAGGTGCTCAGTTTAATGAAGAACCAGTGTGGGAACAGATGATCCTACTTGGGCTCCGACCTGGAAGGTGTTATTGATGAGGATGTAGTGGATGAAGCACAGCTTTGTCATTTGGAGACATCTGGATTCTATTTCAAAGATCATTGCTTATTAGGTATGTGGTTTCTGAGCCTCAGTTTCCTCCCCTCTAAAATGGAGGTAGTAACACACCTCATAGGGTTATTGTGAGCATCTACAAGCCTATCATAACCACAAGGAGCTTTAAAGATCCCTGAACTATGAATGTATATTTTGAGATGGATGGTTTTGTTCTCAGCTTGGGCTACAAGACATACAAAACAGCCAAACAACCCTGCAACAGACTTACTCCATGAACACAATCATGGAATTGTTGCCTGAACTGCTTGTGTCATTAGTTTATCTTGACATCTACCAGCCCATTAACAAACCCATTTATCTATGCAATAGTGAAATTATCTGAAAACATTCACGATTTTTCAGCTACAGATTTTAGTTCTAAGGAATTTAATAAACACCTATTACTGTAACCCAATGAAAAAGTTTAGGAGGGTTAGAGGGATGCTATCTAGAAACCTGAATCCAGGCATTTATTTGTTTTTTTTGTTCTAGCATTTTTTCTTATCTTTATTCTTTTTTTGTTTTAAGCCATCCCTGGAAAATGTAGATCAAGTTGTTTTGGTCCATGTGGGTAGATATTTTTTTCACATGTCCCAAGCTAAAACTTAAGATAAAGACATATTCTTGAATTAAGATTATTTCAGAAGTCATGTGGGTCAGTAGCATGGAAAATTGAATATTTGAAATGAGCATTTGATTGAGCCCATAATAATTTAAATGGTCACTGGTTCTAATTGTTGCTTTGATAGCATTGATTGTTAAGAGTGTTTACTGAACTTGATAGTATTACATATAGGGCTGTCCCTTAATTAAGTAAAATTATGCAAGCAATAAGTGTATAATTGCATTTCTATTTATTTATAACAATTATACGAATTTTTACACGTTTCATTTAGCAAGATAGATAGAAGCAAATGAATGTCATAAAGCAATCTTTCCAATATTGACAATGAATAGATATTCATTGACAGGTTATATTAATATTAATAGGATTTGGATTGCATATGTAATGATTACATGATTTAGGATTTGCTACAAAGTAACGAGACTCAACTTTTTAACAATAAATGACACCTATATTTTTTCTACTGCTGGTCTAGTGTTAGCACAAGGTTGTAGGAACCTATTCTCACAACTGAACACTTTAAAATGTATAATACCTTCCTTCCCTTGGCCAATGAGAGCACCTAACTCTAATAATAAATGCTAATCCTTTCATAGCAATACAGGATATACAAAGTACTTTTAAAAATTCTTAATTAAAACCTTGTTATATCAACTTTAATCAACAAGTAGCATTATATGCATAATGGATCTAACAGAACTAAAATCAATGCCTCCAATAAAATATATCATTCTCTAGTATTTCAAAAGTATTGTTATGCTGCTTTAATTTGTTTTATGTATGTATGTATGTATGTATACATGTATAATAGCTAATAATATAATGTATTTTAAACTATAAGATCATTCAAGAATTTAGACTTAACTTGTAAATGTGTGGTTTTTAGGACAGTGTCTTACAAATAATAGGAGCCTAATAAATATATGTTGAAGTGACTAAATGATTCAAAATATTTAAGAGATGAAGCTGTACATGTGGCTGTCAAAGCAGAACTAAGCACAGGTTGCTTTTTAATCATTATGCTTATGTCCATTTTGCCTTTCATGGACACATTTTGTTTTTACACTTTTAACACAATTTTATCCAAGGCTAATCTGAAGGCATGTTTTCTAATGACAGCCATGACTGGTTTCTGTGTGTGTAGGGCTGTGTGTGCTTGATGTGCCTGTGTACATCTGTAAAACCCAGTAGCTCTGCTGGCTTCTGCTAATGAGGACTCTGAACACAGGAGAAACATTACTCTTATAAATCAAACTGCAGAGCGATTTATTTGGAATTCACACCTTGCTTTGATGTGTTTTCTCTAATGTCTAAGGCATCATCTTGTATAAGGTGCTGCTTCCTCCCATGGGTTGCCATATCTTCTCATGAGACTGAACTCTAATAACTGCTTGACAAAAAGTTTCTCTAAGTAAAGGAGTTTGTACTTAAGAGAGAGTGAGGGGGAAGAGAGAGAGGAAGAGATGAGAGAATAAGCATCTAATAATAGGCAGAAACTTCCAGATTAAATGGAAGAATCTCTTCCTTAATATAAAAAAATGCAAAGAGCAAAAATCTCTGAGCTACATACACACTTTACTGATTATTTTATTGACAAGAAGAAACACAATCAGACACAAGCTGACTTAGGTCAAGACCCTCAGTAATTAAGTGGAGTTCAAGAAGTCTCTCTGTTTCCTTATTGCATGAAATGTACAAGCGTTTCATAATCAACCGTTCATTTCCGTCATAGAGCCTGAATATGCACATGTTTTCATGTTATCTGCTCAGTAGGAAGGTGATTATGGTAGAACTGAAGAAGAAGGAGCAAATGGAACAATTATAAAATGTCTCATGTTATTTATCAGATGAATAATAAACTCATATTAAAAATTACCCCAAAAGAGAGGTGGTTTTAATAGTAGTCTTGGCGGACAGATTAGATTACTGGCCAAAGAGTGAAAAATAGCCATCAAGGCTATTACTGCCATGTACCCAAATCCTCTTCACAAACAACATGTGTTACTATTAAATATCTGCATGCTTCTACTTTGCCAACTTTTATCTGGTTATATATAATACCAGTTGTTTTTCTCCACTGAAAACTCAAAATAATTTAGCAAATGGTCCTTAAAAATGTAGCTGTAAGCAACCCCAAAATAGGCACAAAATTTCTCCACGTTTCAATTCCAATGGACTAATTTCAAGTCTACAAAATAGGACAGGTCCCTTTAATACACAAAATAAACAGAGATGCGAACCTTTTTAAAATACAAGCTACACTTGCTGAAACCAAATAAACAATCATGAATTGACACTCAGACAGAAATGCATATAAATTATTCAGAATGAAATGTTCAAGTAATATTAACCTAAAGGTATAGTCATCAATTTTGTCCTGACGGATGGCATTGGATAGTTAGTATTCAAGTGTTACTACATAAATAAAATTGATTTATGCTAACCAAGAAGACTGAGAAAAAATTTTATCAGGATGCCCAAATTCTGTTCCTTCTGGCTTGATCAATCACCTCTCAACCAAACTGGTATCATTTTCTTGCAAAGTTCTTAGCAGAGAAATTGGGCTAAAGCAAAATGAATAATACATTGGCTGCAGTGTTAGACTAATGACCCTTAAGTGCTGTAAAAAAATGAGCAGCAATGACTGCTTCCCTTATGAAAAGATTCTGGCGCTTTCTCTCTCTCTCTTTCTTTCTTGGAAAACAAGTAAGTTTTGAGTTTACTGACTGGGAAGTGGAAGTGATGAGAAGGCAAGGAATCAATAAAGCAATCGAGGCATAAGTGAAGTACATCCTTTTTTACTATTCCCCTATCTTCTTGTCACCCCCACCACTTTCAGCCCCATTGCAGAGTTCTCTGCAGGTTGCAGAGTTCTTGTTTGCATTAATAATCTTCCTATTTCCCTTTACTGTTTTTGTAATGCTATTGCGTTATCATAAAGACATTGATCAAATGGTGCCAGGCAAGACAGAAAACTATTTACTTTGCAAAAGTAGGAGGGATTCCTGACAGTTCTGCATGGTTAAATCTGCCTTGGCTGGCATTTGTGATGCATGAACAATTTTCCTGTCTCTCTGAGTGGGTCCCTAAAGAGACACAGTAGTGGCTCAAGTTTCCGTGCCCAAATATCTTTATAAAATCTGCATAAAGCAGCAAAGGAAAAGCAAATTCCTGCATTAAACTTGCTTAAAAAGAAGCTTGTGTTAGGATAATTAAAGAGAAAGGCAAAACCTCTGACTGAATAATATAGGATTATTTTGAATTAACTTGCTCTAAACCCATTAAAATGGCACTTGAGGTGGAAATGAAGTACTTTGGGATTTAGAAAGGAGGTACAAGGAACAATCTTCTGTGTGTGTGTTTGTGTGTGTTTGCACATGTGGGGTATGTGTGATAGTCCAGGGTGTAACTGGTAGACAGCTGATGAAAATGAAATTGTTCTCTAAGAAAGTAGTCATTTACAAACTAGCACAGGGTCAGATAACCTCATTATTCCCTTTGCAGTTCTCATTAGGTCAAAATAGCAATCCCCCTACAATCACTTTCATCTTAAGAAGCACAGGCTAGTTTTGCCCTTTTAACTTGAGCCTTTTATTCTAGGGAAGGATTAGACTCTACATCACTGCTGTTCTTTTTCATTTCATAGGCATTCTTTCTTTAGGGGAAATCAGCTTCACATTGTGTTATTCTTATGTTCCTGAGTAATGTTTCTTTAAAAAGGAAGAAGAAGATGAATCCCTTTCAATAAAGCAGCCCAGTTTGATGGCACTACCAAAGTAAAATGGAAAAAAAAGCCTTCATTATTTGAAAAGGGCACATGGCATTATAGCAGTCACATCCCCAACGTCTACTGGGGAAGTCTTTGATGCAATTGTAGGCTCCTCTTCTTTAGAATAAAAATTTAAGGGAAATGGTTTAAAGCCTAAACAACAGCACTGGATAGGAGGCTAAAAGACATGTCTTCTATTCCCTAATGCTGAAGCTAAAAAACCTTTCCTAATGTATATTTAGGTATCAGCCCTCAGAGTCGGATTTTCCAAACTGGAAGCACTCATTCACAAGCATGTGCACACACATACACACACACACACAACTAGTCAAACACATACACACAGCCTTGCAGATGGGCCCATTCCCAAATCTTCCCAGGCTCCAATGCCCTGCTTTTTTTTGATCTGTGCATTCTGAAATCTTAAATTGGAGGCATAATAAGACCCTTTAGCTAATATTAGCATAGCAACTGCTGCAAACCTTTCTACGGAACTACATGAATGTCTTTCAAACACCTGTTTCCTTCTGCCACTTCCCCATTTCATCTGTCATTATGGTTTAATGATTTTATTATAAGGATGGGTCTTTCTATAGAGGTTAGGTGAACCCAATTTACATATAATGATTTCATGGGAGAGGGGAGTAGTGGAGGGAAATGGTTGGAAGGACATGGTTACCACCAGTAACTGATTTACTAATGCTCTCTCAAAAATTCTAAACAATAAAAAGCTACTTTGCTAAAGTTATTACTGACAAAACATCTTATTTACTTAGATAAGTCTCATTTGGCTAATAATTTCCCATCATAATATATTTTAAATGTCAGTTGCATTTTGGTTTCCAAGCACAGTTCTTTTTGGCAAAGATCTATTTTAGCTAAATATCAAAGTATCCATTTGCCAGTTATAGCTGGCTATGGGAAAGTTGGGCTTTTTAAAACAGGGGGAAATACCTAGCTTTCTGTGGCAGATTGAGTTATGTACCCCAGAAAAAATACATGTTCTTAATCTTAATCCATTCCTGTGGGTATGAACCCATTGCAAAGAGGACCATTTGAAGATTTATTTTAGATAAAGGGTGGCCAGCTGAATCAGGATGGTCTTAAACCTCTGGAGGCCTCACAGACAGAAAGCCATGGGGAGGAGCCAGGAGCTGAAAGTCAGTGGGAACCTGGAAGAGAAAGGAGAGGTCATCGCCATCCCATGGAAAAGCCAAGGAACCAGAGGACTGCTGGCCAGCGGGAAAGCTACTCAACCTGGGAGGAAGTAAGCCTAGCTCTGAAATTGTGAGACAATGAATTCCTATTGTTCAAGCCAAACCCCTGTGTGATGTTTGTCATAGCAGCCTGTAAACTAAGAAACCTTCACAACTTTTCTAAAAATCTAACTTTTCTCAATATTTCTAGGTATGGTTTTGCTATTGCAGGTTCCCAAGAAGAAGGAAGTTCTGAGCGGCCTCTATATGCATGGGAGGGCTAAGATGATTATTGCCAAAAATAATCAATCAAAAAAACTGAATAACTATAAATAAATAAAATCCCATGAAGGAAGTAAATCCCAGGACAGAAGGCTAACTAATTTCGATTATTGTCATCATCCTTGCTATTTTATCAAGGACGTATCTTAAATCAGGATCTTGGGTAGAAATAGTGGCCTGTGTTTTTAGGGAATCAGATTTCAGCCTCTAACTTGTAAGAGGAAGGTGTACTTCCCTTTCAAGTGGGATTCTTTAGGTAGGAGGGGAGTGATGGAGAGAAGGGTTGCTGATAAAATAATCATGTTGTTTCAAAGGGAGCTGAAACAGTCATACATTTTCCCTCACCCCCCACCCCCAACACACTAACTTATGCAGAGACTTCTGTCTCCTCAAAATACCCTCTTGGTAAACATATTACATGGCTTCAATTACATCTTATCTTATTTTAGCTTAATATTTCCCAGATGGGAATTGTAAAACTTTCTAGTGTTGAAAAATTTAGGAGACATCCTAGTCCAGGCAGCTACCCATTTGCAAATTATCTCTAGGGGCCTCAGTTTCTTCTGCATAGGGTTCATCTTTGCCACTGTATGCTGATACTTATTGGCTTCAATTTCAGAGATTGTTGTTTTAAATCTTGTCCCCAGTTCCAGGGGTACCCATTATTTTTCTCCTGTATTTTCCAATTTGCAGACTATGCATTAAACTTTCACGATAGATGAATTAAAAAATGGAGTGCTTTGTGAACCCAAGATGCAGAAAGAATGACATTGTTGATATTATTTGTGGATTGGGACTCAGCACAATTTTTTTAACCTCCATGTGGCTTCTCCAGTTGAGATAACTTCAACCTCCCACTGCTCTTTTCTACATACCCAGTTTTGCTATTAATGGTCTCCAGCTGTAGTTGGCTTACTTTAACAGTTTCGTTTTATGCTCTCATCTCTCATCTCTGGAGTAATTGCAAAGACAATGGAACTTGAGACACTGCTTAAGTGAGTAATAATGATAAGTTAGTCCCTTGGCTAAGTACCAGGCCACCCTACAGAGTCACCTGTTTTTAAAAAGCAGAAAAATATGAGCAGCAACTGTATAGCTTGAGCCTTACTCAGGAGAATGCATATTAAAATAGAATATCTAGAGAGCGGATGTGACTCAAGTGGTTGGGCGCCCACTTCCCACCTGGGAGGTCCTGGGTTTGGCCACTGGTGCCTCCTAAAAACAACAACAACAACAAGCAAACAAATGAGGTGGCCTGTTCATCATCTTTTTTTTTTTTTTTTTTTTTTTAATCTCAGTGTTGATAGTATTGATTTGGTTTGAACACTGTGAATTCTTCTGTGATTCTTTAACAAGCTCTGTCCTTTCAAGAGGTACATTTTGAAATGATTTGTATTTTAGTTGTATTGGGTATCAAAATTTCTAAGATAGTATTTTTCTTTTAAAAAACTTGTTGCCACTACAGATTCAGGAATTAAGCCTTTTAATATCCTTTGGGTGCCTTATAAGATTAGTGTTACCATATAATTACATATGGGGTTATTTCACTTAATTCACTTGGCGCTGCTACGATTAAACACATCCTAGCAAGATTTAAAATAAATAAAGTGACCCACATATGGGTTCTAAATTCAGAAGACTTTCTACTCATAAAGCTACCATTGTAATCAAGAGTTAGTGGCGATGATGTATCCCTATACAACAGTTTGGACAGGAGTGACACACTGTGCACGAGAACTGGCTCTTTCTGAGGTTGAGGTTGATCCGTTGGAAATCTCTCTCTGTAGTTCCTCTATTTTTTTTTTTTTTTTGAAACTCTGCTCCTTTAGCAAGAATTTCTTTATATCTATTGTGCATGGGCTCCTGTGGTTTCATCTGTGGATTCAATCTTATGTAATATCCCACCCAGAGCTCCAGGTGGTACATGGTGGGTTGGGGGTCATACAATAAACTAATAAGCTAATAAATATGTGATTTCAGATAGTGTTAAATGCTATGGAGAAAATAAAATAGGTTGATGTTCTAGAAAATGGCATCAGGTCAGATGGAAAAGAGGGCTACTGTGAGTTGCGTGGCCAGAGAATATTGCTCTGAAGAAGTGATTCTTCTTTCTGAATGACTAGAGGGAAGAAGGCAAGTGAAGATCAGAAGAAATAAGCCAGTGTAGGAAATAGATATGTGCAGAGTGCCTAAAGCAAGAAAAATCTTGGAGCTAAGAAAGAAAAATATATATATGGCTATTGAGGCAGGATTATAGTGAGTTAAGGGGAAATGTGGCAGTTTGAGATTATTTTATGAATCCCAAAAAGAGAAAGATTATGTTTGTAAACTAATCTATTCCTCTGGGTGTGATATCCTCTGACTGCATTAAATTCAGTTGAGGGATCTTTCATTAGATTACTTGATAAGATGGCTTTAGGGCTTTTAATTGGGCTACATCAGTAAGGTATAACTCAGGTTGGGTCTCCACCCCCTTGCTAGGTCTGATATGAATGGAAACACAGAGAAAAACTGACCAAAAGAGACACAGGAAGAGAGAGCTGTCATTTTTTATCTTGTCATTTGACAGAAAGGAGAAGACTCAAACAGCTGAGGCCTCAAGGAGAGATGAGCCATTTGCCTGATAGCTTACAGCTGAATTCAGAACAGCCCAGCCTGATATAGGAAGCCCTAAGAGACAAAACCCTATGCGGGCTTGCAGCTGAAATCAAGAATAAAGTGGAGCAGCTGGGCCTGAGAGAAGCAGCCCAGAGGAGAAAGAAAGACCAGGCAGAGATCACCTGCCATCTTGCTTCAACATGTGGCAGCTGACTTTGGTGAGAAAGCACCTCGTTTGGGGCCTTGAGTCAGACTTTTCATGGCCTTGGGACTGTAAGCTTTTACCACAAATAAATCCCCATTATAAAAGTCAACAGATTTCTGGTACTTTGCATCAGCACCCCTTTGGCAAACTAATACAGAAGAGTAATAGGAAATGTGATGGTGGTAGTCAGGAAACAGATCATGAAGGTTCTTGAATTCTTGCTAAGGCGTTTTGGTTCTATTTAATGGACATAGGAAGGCATTGGAGGGTTTTAAGTAAAGATGTGCTACCATCTGAGATAAGTGGAGAAAAGTCACTCTGACTATTGTGTGAGACTGCAGATTGATGTCAGGCTATTGAAGTATTCCTGGCAAGAGATGAGGGTAGCTGGGACAACAAATGTTAATAGCATAAAGGGAGAGAAAGTGGATGGATCCAGCCATGTTTTGGAGTCAGATTTAACAAGACTTAAGATTGGGTGGATAGCATTGCCATTTATTGAGATGGGGAGCGTGGGGAAAGGACCAGACTCGGGGGTAAGGATTGGGATCAAGAGTTTTATTTGAGAGTACTCTTAGATATCTAATTGAAGATGCCAAGTAAGCAAGTGTGTACACAAATCTGGATTTCGGGAAACAGGTAGGGATGGAGGTATACATTTATGAGATATTGTCATACATCTGGATTGTGTGAAACCCTTTGTACATTTTCCCTATACTAATTTCACATCTTTTTCCGCCTCTATACCTAGCTGCCTCCAATTGTACTCAGGTGCGTCTTGAAAGCCTTTTCTCCCATGAAGCTTTTCCCAGTTAAATGAAAACAAGTGCAAGTACTAACTCCCATTGAACTCTTGACGAGATTACAGTCACTAGTCATCCCTCAGATACCAAGACACAAAATCTAAATAAGGGATAATCATTAATTTCCCAAATAATTACATCTTAAAATGTTTCAATTGTTTTTTTTTTTTTTAAGATTTTATTTATTTTTTCTTTTCCCCCCCCCCCCCCCTGCTGCTTGTGCTCACCGGGTCAGCCAACCACACCGTGCGGGCGGGCCTGCCCCCACCAGGAGGCCCCGGGAACCGAACCTGGGGCCCCCCATATGGTAAACGGGAGCCCCACTGATTGAGCCACAGCTGCCTCCCGTCAATTGGGTTTTTAGCCATATCCCACCCTAGGCATATTTTCTCTGGTTTCTATTGTAGTATGTGTGATTCTAATGGGTAGAGATTTGTTTAATTTGCTTTATGGAGATAGTGCAGTCTCATTTGTGTGAGCATGTATAATAAATATTATTTAATAGACACAATGATTAATGAATCTTAAATGAACATCTTACACTTTTAAAAGGACATTCAAAACATTCCCTTTATCAAATATGAAATCCAATTTGTTTTCAACATGCTTTTACTTTAAGTTGTTAATAGTTTCTATTACAATTTTGCAAGATAAAAACAGTCCTTTTCACTCCCATTTTGAGAGAAGCAGAATTGTTCTTAGGTTACTTATTAAAAAGTTACTTACCTACTTGATCAAGTAGTAATTTATTCAAGCCAATAAGAAAAATAACACTGTAAATCCTGTGCATTTTTATGCAGTTGAGCACACTGATAGGTTTTTTTTTTTTTTCTCAATTTGTTCTGTATCATTCAATTCTCCTTGTTCTACCGTCCTCCCTCCATCTTTACTATATTTCCTAATGAACATCATATGGACTGTAATTTTGTACTTAGAAAACTAGCAAATAGCATTTCAACATAATGCAGAGTAAACACAATTTTTATAAACTATCCTCCTACTTGTTTGCAAGGCCAATCTAATTACGATATCTATGTAGAATGATCTGGTAGTAAAGAATTTAGTGAAAATTTCAGCTGAAGTTGTTGATGTAGTAAGAATTAGCCAAAACAAATACAAACATAAAAAATTTCACATGCAGGAGAGTGCATTTCAACTACGGCAGATGACAACACCACACAAGAGATGGTGCTGGTGGGAGTAAAATTCAATGAAGCCAAACCACTCAGTGAAGCACATCATTTGACTTACAAATAAACAGTCTGGTCTAGAGACTTCCAAAGAGCTTGCATTTTAGAAACTTTATGAGATATACAGTATATAAAACTACTATGTTTATTATACATTTCACTTGCAGC
Organism: Tolypeutes matacus; assembly: GCA_026826555.1. Lineage (NCBI taxonomy): Eukaryota > Metazoa > Chordata > Mammalia > Cingulata > Chlamyphoridae > Tolypeutes > Tolypeutes matacus. Next base: position 11,074,370 of record JAKSZT010046586.1, read on the forward strand.
TATCATAAAAGTACTGGAAATATTCCAATCTAGTAGTAGAAGGAATTGAATGTCAGGGCAGACATTCTGGGGAAAAGAAAAAAAAAAGATTTGGAGATACGCAACCCAAAGGCAGCAGAATATCTGGATTAAGAGCCTGCAGTTGGAGATGTACTTCTAAATCTTGTTGCTTACACTTACTTGGAGCGAATCTGCATCCTTCAGAACATCACAGGATCTCTTGCATGCGAGATGGAGAGAATGCCAGTCCCTGCTTCATAGGGATGTGTGATGGTTAAATTAGATATTGCAATACATCACTCATCACAATTCCAGGTACGTAACAAACATTTGTAATGTTATTCATTATTATCATTGTTCATTATGTTCACTATATAATGCAAGAGACAAGACTTTTAAAATAACTTAAAAGATTCCCTATCTCCCCAAAATCCTACTCAGTTCAGCCGGATGTTTCCTATGTAAGTGTTTTGCTCTGCCTGTTCATTTTGGTGGGTGGCCTTTCCTCCTTCAACAGCCATGCCCCTGCCCAGTCTGCCCTTGGTCTCTAGACCCTAGGAGCATCTGGGGTAGGGTTCCTGGGTCCCCACCTCCCCTTTCTTTCTGTCCATTTCACTTCAGCTGGCTGCATTACTTTTATTTTATTTTATTTTTTTGTATTGCTTTTAAATATTGCACTGAAGGGCTTTATAATAAATTTTTGAAAAAGGAAAAGAAAAAACAAAACAAAACAAAACAAAAAAATGAGCTATGAGAAAATCCTAAAAACTCTAGGCAAGAAGCATTTTTTCCCTTATAGCATGTTGAAATGTTTTTGCTTGATTGTTTATTTTTTTAAAATTAGATTCTCACCACTGGAAGTTTTCTTCTTTGCTACCAAATTTATAGTATTTGTTCATTAATTTATCATGTGCTCTATTTATTAAAGATCAGGCATTTACTCCATGTTTAACCTGTGTGTAAGAGAGGATAATCCAAAGAAGGAACAGAATAGAATTGCTATTATTTAGGAACTCAGAGACATGAAAAGAAATTATTTGAGTAATATGATCAATCTTCTTAGTCTATACAAACAAGGAGTTGAGGGAACACAGGAAGGTAAGTGCTTAATTCTGCAAAGGGAAGTAAAGAGAACTTTCCAAAGGACGTCATATTTAAACTGAATATTGAGGATTACCAGAAAAAAAGGTAGTTTCTGGTAGATAAAATATCACACACAAAGGTGAAAAGAAAGAGAAAGAAAGGTGACAGTGCCTTCAAAAGCTGCAATCAATTTGACATAGCTAGAGAGCCACGTGGGAAAGGAGGAAGGTAGACCTGGCAAGGTAAGCAAAGACAGATCCATGTTATGCTCAGGAGTTTCACCTCTGTTCTGTAGGTAACGTGGAGTCCTTGAAGGGTGTGAGCAGAGGAGAGACATGGTCAGACGAGTTTTGGGAATAGAACCCAGGCTACTGGATAACACATGCATTGGAGAGAAAGAGCAGAAGAAAGCAAGACTACTAGCAAGATAGTCCAGTGAGAGCTGATGAGATCCAACTGAAGGCCATAGTGATAGGAACAGAGAAGTGGTAATTTGGATAAATTTAGAAAATGAAATTGACAGGATTTAGTAATTCTTTAAAGATGACATTTGATGAGAGTTCTGTTGAAGACAGTTGCCTCCATAACGGGGCACATTTTACACCAGGGGTTGCTCAAATAATCCTTTGGGGTGTGGGAAAACATTAGAATTTTGTTTTTTCAATGTACATATTTTTTAGCTTAACCCTTTTTAATTTTGATTTATGTGCTTTATGATGCATGTAACATGGTTAACACAATACATCTGGATAATCTCTATGAACATATATGTGTTTTGGGAGTATTTGCTCAAAATGTTTTTACAAATAAGGATGAACAATTAAAAAGGCTTAGTAATCACTGCTCTAGGAAAAATTCTAGGTTTGGATCGGATGAAGTGCACAGCTATTAGAGAAACATTTTTCTAAAAGCTATGCAACACATTTTAAAGAGTTATTCTCCACTTCCTCAAAAGCTAAGAGTCTAAAAATGGGCATCGCTAATGTAGACAGAAGAAAAGCAGATTCTTCTCTATTTTTGCCACAAGCCTGGCTCAACTCTTTATTATAAAAATAAACCTAACCTACTCAAAATGGGTATTTGATTGCTTTTGTCCCTTTACTAGACAATTTTGATAGACAAATGAGCTGTACATTTGGACACAAACACAAGGAAATGAACCTACAAGCAAAATAAATGTATAAACTATCAATTCAGGTACACACTAGGATTAAAGATCTAGTGAAGTAGGAGGGAGAGTTGGGCCTTGGCTATGTCAACAGTATGACTCAGGAAAGTGAGATGAGTAATACTGCTGGGATAAAAGAAGTTGGTGAGTTTAAAAGGAAAGGAGGATATCACTGAGGAAGGCTCAGAGGGAGAAGGGTCTGTGATAGTGTGCTGATGGAAAACTAAAAAAAGAGGGGGGATGGGCTCAGGTTGGAGAAGATGGAATGTATAGTTTAGAATTAATCTCTCCCAACCTTGATGCCTTCCCTCTCCAAATACTAGTGAGTCTTTTGACTTTTTGCCTTGAAGCAACAACCTGAACCTTTGAAATCCCATTTCAAAAGGACACATAGTAGAGATTTTCCACACTACTGGGAATTCCTGGACTCAGCTTGCTGATAAATGTAATAACAATAAAAATAAAAAAATTAAAAAAAACATATACAACAGAGAAAAATTCTGAACAGAATAAAAAAGTATATGGCATGGCCAGAAAATAAGTAAAAAGCCCTTTCAATTAGGTATTGAGACAAAGAAAAGTGTTAGACAAACCAAATAATTCAAGAAACTGGAAATCTAGTTCATGACTATAAAAAGACAGTTAATGAAATAGTCAATAGCTGACTAGTTACAATAGTGTGAAAAAAATAGCACAAATGAACTTTGTCTAAATGACTACACATATGAAAATCTGGATAATCAAAAAAAAAATCCATCAAGGTAATAACTAGAAATAAACATTGTAAACACTGACTGTACAAATGTTTCCAAGAAATTACATATCAGGATGAAAAGACCCAGTCCCATCATTCTACCTTCCCAGTGGATAACCTACTCTGGATAATACTGACTGAGCTACTATGACATGGAATGAGATTTGCTGAATCTCATTCCATGTCATAGTGATGAAAGTGATGAAAGTTCAAGCAGCATCTGAGCAAATCAACTAATATGAGAATGTCAGAAGTAGATGACCCCATTTAAGTTATTAATCCTCATACAAATGTGAACATTACCAAAGAGTTAAGAGAGAAGATATGCTAAAATATTAAGTGATTATTACTTTTCAGAATGCATGGCTTCTGAGAATAAAAGTATGAAGAGTATAGAACTCAACATAGATAAACAACACATTGCATGGTAAATTTTAACTTCCACTCAGATCTGCACATGAGAAAAATGAAAAAAAAAAAAAAAAAAAAAAAATGGAAACACTTTGTTTTAAAAGTCCCTGGGAACAAGGATGGTAAGATGATAGAATAGGGATCTTCAGGAATCAGTCCTTCTACCAGAACAAATATTAAACAGGCAGGAACTGTCTGAAAAAACTATTTTGCAACTCCCAAGGCCAGAAGAACATTGTAGAGCAGACATAGGAAGAGTGGGAGGAAGAGACTGATAAATTATGGTAAGGAACAGTAAATTGCTCTCTCTCCATGGCAGCTACTGGTGCCCACTCTCCACTCCCGCTGCAGGCCACTGTGGGGTTCAGCTCCTAGCTAGCTCACTGGTAACTGAAATGGATATGAAAATCCTCTTCCCCAAGACCAAGGGTGGGCACTGCCAATCTCCCATCATGGCTTTTGATGATCGACTTCGGATTGCTGGAGGCCTAGCTCTGAGGGTAGCCATTGTTTCAACACACCCTGGACAAAAGCAATGGTGGCCAGTGTTTCAACTTGCCCAAACAAAGGCAGAGGCAGAGGATGTTTAAGGACACTATGCTTCCTCAGGGCTACAGGAGACAGTTAGTTGAAGGGCTGCATTTTCTGGGCAGACCAAGAAAACTCTACTTTGGGAAGTCATGGAAGAAGGTTTTGGTGCACATCATGAACTTCTTCCCAGGGCACTTTGGAGCCGGTTTGCACCCCCTTCATGGGTCTCTGCAACTGTTCCTGCTGGGAAAGATGACTTGGGAAAGTTCTCTCTGGCATGCTCCTCCTCCCAAAATTTGCCCTCTAGGCAAAAGCAGCTAGAGACAATGAAAGGAGAGTAAGAGAACAAGATGCAGATTATCTGGGGCAAAGGCTTGTCATCTTCAAACACTGAGGAGAGGGAGATCTGTCTCCTGGGAAACAGAGGGGACAACCAAACTCCTGTAAATAGGAGAACTCCAAAACAACTAATAAACAAAAGCCCAGGATAAGAAACAGGCCCAGAAATACAGGGAAAACCCTGCACATTGCATTCAGCTTGGGCAGATCTTGCTGAGAGGAGAGCTGAAGCTCCAGAAAAATCTCTGTTTTATCACCAGCTGGTTATATAACCAAGAAATAGACATTCCAGGGAGTAATTCCTGAAGTTAATATTTTTAAAACATTAAAATTTACAGTCTGTAACAAAAAAGTACAAGACATAGAAAGATACAGGAATTGATGGCCCATCGAAAGAAAAAGATAAAGATTAAGAAAACACAAACAAAGAAGACAAGAATGTGGACATATTTGGGGGACGGATGTGGCTCAAATGGTTGGGTGTCCATCTCCCATATGGAGGGACCTGGGTTCGATCCCTGGGACCTCCGGGTAAAAAAAAAAAAAGAGAGAGAGAGAGAGAAAAAGAATGTGGACATGCAAACTGATCTTAAAAATGCTCAAGGAGAAGGAGGAAAATACAGAGAAGGAACTAAAGAATATCAGGAAAGCAATGAATGAGCAAAGAGATAGAAATTTTAAAAAGGAACCAGACAGAACTACTGGAGTTGAAGACCACAAAACTGAAATGAAAAATTCCCAGGAGGATTTCAAAAGCAGATTGGAGCTGACAGATGAAAGAATCAGTGAGCTCAAAAACAAGACGCGTGAAATGAGTCAGGCTGAGTAGCAGAAAGAAAAAAGAAGTATAAAAAGCTAAAATAGCCAAAGACACCTCTGGGACACTGAAAAGCATACCAATATATGCATTGTGGGAGTCCCAGTAGGAGAAGAAAGAGAGAAAGGAGAAGAAGGAATATTCAAAGAAATAATAACAGAGAACTCCTGAAACTTAGCGAATTATGCAAATATGCAAATCCAAGAAGTCCAGAGAACACCAAACAGGATAAATGTGAAGAAAAGAAAACACACTGCATCATATATTGATCACACTTGAATTCAAAGGACAAGGAAAGTGTTCTGACAGCTGCAAGAGAAAAGCAGCATGTTTTGTGCAAAGAAGTCCCAATTAGATTGAATGCAACTTTCTTATGAGAAACCATGAAGGGAAGAAGGCAGTGGGTTGATATTCTTAAAGTGCTGAAAGAAAACAACTGCCAACCAAGAATTTTTATATCCATGAGACTTTTTCAAAAATGAGTAAGAGATCAAGACATTCCCAGATAAACAAAAGCTGAAGGAGTTCATCACCTCTAGACCTGCCCTATAAGCAATACTAAATGGAGTTCTTCAGACTGAAGAGAAAGGACACTACACAGTGGCACCACAAAGTGGCATAAAGAAATAAAGACCTGTGATCAAGGTTGGGTAAATATAAATGCCAGTGTTATTGTGTGTGTTGTTTGGTATGTAACTCCACTTCTTACTTCCTACAGGTGCTAAAATGCAAATGTATAAAAAGTAATGATAAATCTATCATTTGGACATACAACATACAGAGATACAAATGGTAACAAGTACAAAAAAAATATGGGGTGAGAGAGTGGTATAGGAAGGGTATATGTGTATGCTTTTGAAGTTGCATTGATATCAGTCCAAATATTAATGTTATGTATTTAAGATAGTAAGTTTTAATTCAATGATAAACACAAAGAAAATAGATTAAAATATATCCAGATAGAAAAGAGAAAGTACTCAATATGGTACAACATAAAAATCTCAAACAAATATAAAAGTAGGCATTAATGGAAGAATTAAGGGGCAAAAAAGGTATAAGACATAAAAAGACTAGATAGGGGGAAGCGGCTGTGGCTCAATCAGTCGGGCTCCCGTTTACCATATGGGAGGCCCCGGGTTCGGTTTCCGGGGCCTCCTGGTGAAGGCAAGCCCGCCCGCACGGTGTGGTTAGCTGACCTAGCGAGCACGAGCAGCAAGGGGGGGATAAATGAATAAATAAATAAAATCTTTAAAAAAAAAAAAAAAAAAAAAGACTAGATAGGAAAATGGCAGAAGAAAGTCCTGCATTATCAGTAGTGAATTTAAATGTAAAGGGGTTAAATTCTCCAGTCAAAAAGCAGAGATTGGCAGAATGGATAAAAAAGCATGAGCCAACTATTTGCGGTATGCAAGAGATGCACCTTAACTTCAAAGATACAAGTATGCTGAAAGTGAAAGGTTGGAAAAAGTATACTATTCAAGTATTAAAGAAAAGAGAGGTGGGGTAGTATTACAAATATATATATATGTGTGTATATATATATATATTACATATATATACATATATATTAGGCTTTTAAATAAAAAACAATTATGAGGGACAAAGATGGTCATTATAGACTGATAGAGAGGACAATTCAACAAGAAGATTTAATAATGATAAATACATATGCATTTCACAGCAGAGCCCCAAAGCATATGAAGCAAATACTGACAAATTTGAAGGGAGAAATTAATGGTTCTACATTAATAGTAGGAGACTTTAATACATCACTTTAAAAATAGATAGAACATCTAGTCAGATGGTCAATAAGGAAATATAAGACTTGAGTGATACTCTAAACGAACTAGACCTAACAGATATATATATAGAATACATCACCAAATACAAAGAGAAAACACATATCTAATAATATATAAAGAAATTCTTCCACTTAGAAATAAAAAGACAAACAGCCCAATCAAAAAATGGGCTAAAGACTTGAATAAACATCTCTCTAAAGATGATATACAAATGGCTAGACAGCACACGAGAAGACCCTCAACATCATTAGCCATCAAGGAAATGCAAATCAAAACCACAACGAGATACCATTTCACACTCGTTAGAGTGATTGCTATTAAAAAAATGGAAAGTTACAAGTGTTGGACAGGATGTGGAGAAATAGGAACACTCATTCATTGCTCTTGGGAATGTAAAATGGTGCAGCTGCTGTGGAAGACAGTGTGGCAGTTTTTCAGAAAGCTAACGGTAGAACTACCATATGACCCAGAAATCCCACTACTAGGTATATATCCAAAAGAATTGAAAGCAGGGGCTCAAACATATATTTGCACACCAATGTTCATAGTAGCATTATTCACAATTGCCAAAAAATGGAAGCAGCCCAAACTTGATGAATGGATAAACAAAATGTGGTATACATACAATGGAATATTATTCTGTCAGAAAAAGGAATGAAGTCCTGATACATGTGACAACATGGATGAACCTTGAAGATATCATGTGGACTGAAATAAGCCAGACACAAAAGGACAGATATTGTTTGATCTCACTGATTTGGTATAATTAGAATAAGCAAACTCATTGAGTCTGAATCAAGGATATAGGTTACTAGGGAACAGGGTGAGGATAGGGAATGGGAAGTTAAGGCTCAAAATGTACAGGGTTCCTATTTGAAATGATGGAAGTGCATTGGTAATGGATGGTGGTGATGGTAGCACAACATCATGAATATAATTAATAGCACTGAAATATATATCTGAACATGAATAAAAGGGGAAACATTAGATTGTATATATGGAAATAGAATAGAAATTTTTAAAAATCCATGGTACTCCTCTACACAATCAGTGAACCTTTATTTAAAACATGGACTCTAGTTAATAGTACAATTATAAAAATGTGCTATCATCAATTGTAACAAATATTCCATGCTAATGCAAGTTGTTACTAATATGATGATTTATAGGAACCCTATATTGCATGCCTGATTGTTCTGTAAACTCACAACTTCTCTAATAGAGAAAGAAAATTTTTTAAAAAAAAAATCATTGTGTTTAATATTGGGGAGGAAGTATGTGACATAGCTCTATATCCTCTGGTAAAGGAGGCAAAAGAGGTTAATCTGAATATTTGGAAATCATCCCCAGGAGACAACCTAAAGCTTTTGAAAACGTGGGCAGGGGAAGATAAATGCCTAGTTTATACAGCTACACTAGAAGCACTGAAGATGATAATGCTGCCCAAATCCAAGGAGCAATAGAAACATGAGTTTAAAGTAGGTGGAATTAACACTCTTTTTCAATCACCAATATTAAATTTCCTGATGTTTAAACAAAAAACAAATTCGGTATTTCTTCTTATGCTTCTAAGGAAAGCCTTCAAGGTGTGTCTAAAGGTGAAGAGGTTGGCTCCCCATGTGAAAAGCTGCAAGAAGAGTCTTATGAACTCAAAGAGATTCATCCTAGAAATGGAGTATGGGCATCTTTGAGACTAGGAGATATTTCACAATTAAATGCATGAGCTACCTGATTTTTAAAAAGTCAAACTTACCCCTCCCATGATATAGTGACATCAGCCAAGAATTAAATGTCATATTTCCATGAACACAGAGATTGATTTGTAAATTGCTGTCTGTATGAGGTATGATTAACACTTCTATGTGAGCTGAGAGGCGCAAACTCAGGTGCAAATTCAAGTGGAAAATGCAGTGCCATTATGGTAAGTGTTGATTCATGTCAGATTAGTGATTACAGTGCTACCCAGCCCACCTAATACAGCCTATAAATATGGGTGGGCAAATTGTCACTGGCTCCCGGGCAAGTCTTTCATCTGAAACACACAGTTGGTACCTGGCATCCATTTCAACATGAGCAGGAAATGCTAGGCATATTAGATAACAGACTGGTAATAAGCCAAATCCTCTCCCAGTGGCTCAACTACTCCCTTACTACCAGTAGACAATATAGGAAAATGGCACTTACTCCTCCTGTTTATCATGGTAGCATTTAGCAGGGTTTTCATTTGAGCAAATTGCATTTTCAGTGTACTAAATCACACCTGGGAGACTGGAAATAGTAAACACAGCTTTCCCAAAGTGTCTTGTTTATCAGCTAGGAGCAGAGATATTAAAGAGAATGTGACTCTACTGAAGAACAACAGAACGAAGTTGTCACACAGACTCAGTCCAACTGGTGAGTTTTTCCCCCCACTGGGGAAAGAAAAGGGCCACCTATTTGTTCATTCATTTCTTCGTTTTCTCTGAGCATAGTGATTAAGCATATGACTCTACTGCTAAACTATCTAGTTTTCCATCAGGAGTCATGGCAAGCTATCTGTCCTATCTGTGTCTCAGTTTCCTCAATAGTAAAATAGAAATAATCACTGAAAGAGTTATAGTTAAGATTAAAATAGTTAATATCTGTAAGACTCTTAGGGCACTACGTTCCGTGTTAGCTGTTACTCTTTGCCAACAAAGATTACTATAAACCAATTACATACTATTCCCTGACAAATAAAGTCCAGTTTTTATAAATCTCAGTGGATGTACTTTCAGCCATGATAGCCATACTCTTCTTTTACTTAAGATTCTTGATATTGTAAATAAGTTTTTAAAAAGTACATAAATAAATTAATTCTATCTTTGTATTAATATCATATATGGTAACTTTATGGGAGGGAGAAATAAAGATTGGATTTTATAAGCAAATGAAAATTTGTCCTAATATTTAATGCTCTTAAACAGTTGTGGAGATTCCAGATAAAAGTCATATGATGGGGGAAGTCAGTCCTCCTGTGTTGTTCAATAATAATTCTAACACTGCATAAAAGCAACTGAGGAACCATGGAAATCATCCTCTTAAGCACCCCTCCCCCCATATATCAGATCTAACTTTTGCCTCCTCATTATCTTTATTCTCCCAGCTTTGCCACTGCTGTATCAGTCAGGATTCTTTGAGTTGCAAGAGGCAGAAAACCCAAGGGAAAGAAGTTTACTTAGGTGCATGTGAAGTGCAAATGTTGGGTGTTTTGAGTTCAGATTGGATAAAATTACTGGGACCCAGGCTCTCTGCCTCTCTGACTCTGTCCTCCTCCATGTGGGCTCAGATTCCATGTGGTGGCGACAATAGCCACCAGGAGATCTCGGCCTATAATCTCTCAGGCTCAGGTCCAGTAAGAAAGAAGGTGTGCCTGCCTGTCTCACAACAGCCTCAGCCCGAGTTCCACGGCCTCTCTTGGGCTGTTAGGACCACATCCCAAGCCAATCACGCTCTCATGGAAAACAATTCTCTGGGTACCAAGTCTGAGTCACAGACTTGCCCCTGGGACTGAAAGTGAAATAAATTCTGGCCCAAGCACAAAATTTGGAAGATGGGTAAGGGAAGTTTGCACAGAATTGGTGCATTCCATATACTAATTAGTGTATTCCATAAAAAAGTTATAGCAGATGGGTGAATGGGCAGCGGAAACAACAGTGGCTCAAAATACCCATCCATTAGTTCTGATCCTGCCAAATTTATCCTCAGAGCCATCAAATGATCCTTCCTGCTTCTTGCATAAAATCCAAAGTCCTTGCACGGCAATCAATGCTTTCCATGATCCTAACTTACCATGCCTCCTCTTGCATTCTAGGCTCCAATTTGTCTTCAAAATGTTTTCATCTTTTTTTTTTTGACTTTTGAATTCCTTTTTTTCTTGATAGCCTTTATATTGCTGAAAGTCCAGCTCAAATGCTACCTCATAACATACTAGTGTAGTGAGTATTACTATTCTTCTCATTTTATAGATGAGTACATTGCTATACAAGGAAAGTAAGGAACTTCCTCAAGGTCACAATGTCTGTAAGTGACTGAGCTGGGATTCTCCTCAGGCATCGTGGATCCTCAACCTTTCCTCTTAACTGAACTTTCTCCCCTACAGAAAGTAAGATGGACACCTTACTATCACTGTATGCCCACGTTGACATCAGATATATACAGTAGAGGAAAATGTGTTTTATGTGGGATTTTATTTATTCTGATTTGCTTTACAAGGATGTGGGTATTTCCAGATATAGTGTTTTATTTTTCCTGTCTCTGTTACAATGTGCATAAAAATCCCATGACAATCAATCGCATTAGTGACAGCTACATGTGTTTTGAAAAAGTAAGACATGACCAATATTTTTAAAAGTCACCATCTCATTAATTTGAGTTTAAAGGTTAAAAAAAATTTCATAAACATTTACTGAATGCTATTTCTGTGTCAAATGCTAGAGATCTAAAGAAGAATAAATCATAGGCCAGTGTCAAGTTGCTTTTTGTTTAGCTAAGGAGACAGAACTGTAAACAAACTCAATATTGTTCAGTGCCGGTCTTACAATTTGAGAGTAGCTATTTTTTTGTGTGTGTTTTGGGGGGAAACCCAACAACAACAACCAACATTTAAGATGCTTATATTATGTAGATGGTTAGATAATTATTATAATAATATATTAAATGTTTAATCATTTTTTTTTTCATTCAATGACTATTTATTTCAAGCAGTATACTATGCATTGGGTGTAAAATGGTGAACAAAACAGAAATGATCCTTGCCTTTACAGCACAGATCTTGTAGGGAGGGAGAGAGTAAATGAAAACACAGCTATATACATAATTGAACACACTATGAGAATTGCTGCGAAGGAGTGGAACCAAAGGCTGAGAGAGAGAGCATTAGAGGGGCTTTAGCTGTGTGGGGGGCGTCAGTTCCCTGAGGGATGGCTTTTCAGTCTGAGACCTGAAGAACGAGGAGAGAGCAGCAATCCACAAGGAGGGAATAAGGGATATGGAGAAGGTCCAGAGGTAAAGAACTCAGTGCACTCAAGGAAGGCCGGGATTTGCAAAGCACGGTCAGTGTGAGGTAAGTGGCTCCAGATGAAGCTCAAGTGGGAGGAAAAGCCTGAAATAAAGGGCCTTGTGACTGTGGGAAGAAGCACGGACTGTAAGGGCAGTGGAAAACCATGGATAGTTTGAAGCAGGGATGCATATTAACTCACCTTAGGTTTTAGCAAGATAACTCTGGATGCCATGACAGAGGAGTCAGGCCTGCCAGTCAGAAGGCTATTAGAATAGGCTATTAGAGGCCTAGCCTGAGAGGGGAGCAGTGGAAATGAAGAGGTGCCGATGTATTTGACAGCTATTTCATCCATACTCTTGGTAAGACTTTGGTGGAAGAGTGTAGTGGCATCAAGAAAGACTTCCAGGGAAGCGGCTGTGGCTCAATCAGTAGGGTTCCCGTTTACCATATGGGAGGCCCTGGGTTCGGTTCCCGGGGCCTCCTGGTGAAGGCAAGCCCGCCCACATGGTGTGGTTAGCTGACCCAGTGAGCACAAGCAGCAAGGGGGGGATAAATGAATAAATAAATAAAAATCTTTAAAAATAAAAAAAAAAAAAAAAAATTAAAAAAAAAAAAAAAAAGAAAGACTTCCAGGTTTTTATCTTTAGTTACCAAGAAGTTGGAGACACCATTTATCAAGAATCATTGTTAAAGAGTAGTCATATCCCCAAGAGTTAGGGCAAGTAGCCTGGGCCAAACTAAAGAAATTTCAAAACAAATGTTCTCTGCTGGATTTTCTTTCTAGTTTTGAGTAAGGATCACATGTAGGAGATTCCTATTGATTCTATGGCTCCTAGAATGGAATCTAATCTTTTCTAAATTGATCCTTTCCTGCTTCCATGTTGTATTCTTTAGAATGTCAGGCTGAGGATCAGATGGAGAAACAGATGCTATCCATCCTGAGAGGTTTCTGTTGTAAGTCTTGACATTTACTGATGGTCTGCAGTGCTCCCGCCTCTGATTTTTCCCCTTTTCTCCAGAAAGCTTAGCTCTGTTCTCTCAAACCCTCCATCCTTTATCTGCTGGCTAGTCTTTCTCTGCCTCACAGGTATGTAGATATGTAAAACCCCTGTTTCAGAACTCTTCTGAACTTGTTACCAGTCATTGTTTGCACAAAGGACTGGTAATCCCTTCCCATTTCATTGGTTCTAGAGATAAAAACCTGTGGATTTATGCTGCTATGTCTGCAAAACTGATTTCATTTTAAGGAGATTTGATTGTGATTCATAACTCACAAATAATATATGCTTCTTTTACAGCTTGCTCTGACATTACCAGAGCATAGGATTGCCAAGGAACAATGAATGTTTCCAGTATTGTGTAGTTTACAAAGCCACATGTACACCATTATATGATTATCCCAATAATACTTAGAGGCAGACCTCATTTATTATTATTATCATTTTTGTATGAGACAATTGAGACTCTATCCAATGTTACACTGCTAGAAAATGGCACTCTGGGTCTCAACTTCATGGGCAAAGCTCATGCTTTCATTTTTTTATTTGCTGCAGCATCTTATTTACTCTAAGGAGTAAATAGATTATATTTCAAAACATTCTGCTACGTTCTATCTGAATATAAAGCTGCTTTCTATCAAGGCCTCCAGAAGTATTTATGGAAAGTGCGCCACTGGTTCCAGGGCAGGTCACTCGGTGCATTAGAGACGAGCACGTACTGCCTAGAAGGGTTAGTTTCCTTTCTCCAAGAAAACCTCTATTCCACAACAGCAGTCTTGACTCTTCAGGCAATTTATAAATTTGTTTCTTAAGTTACTGTAAGAGACAGGAAAGAGTATAGGCTATGTACTCCTGGGAGCAAAATTCAGAATATAAGTTCTGTAGCCAATAGGTCCAACAGTTTCAGTTTCATTTAGCAAGGGCAAAAATTTCTATACCAAATGCCATGACCACCCATCTCAAATCAGGGCCCCCAGGACCCATTAGGATGATCTCTGATTTAGAATACAGAACACTGCTTCAGGGAAATCTCATTGATCTCCTTCTAATGGGAGGATACATTCCTTTCTTGCTATTCAAATTTTCAAAACTATGTAGCATGAAAATAAGTAAATTCTTCAAGCTCTGTGGAAATGAAGCAAAATGGATTCATTTGTAGTGGCTCTATGCATTCCTATTATTTCAACGTTTGTTTTAAATTTTTAAAATGCTAAAAACAATACAGGAATGCAGATCTGAGTCTAACCCTTAGATGATGCAGACGAGGCTCACAGAGATAAAATAATCTGTCCTGAGGAAATCAGCTGAGCTAGAATTTGAATCTAGGCATCCTGAGCTCTAGTTTAGTGGCCAAGAAGTGCTGGGGTATACAGCAATTATGGGTATATGTTGATGGAGACAAAACATACTTTAGCTTCTTAACTACCAAATAAAAATATGAGCCTCAGTGATCTCTTAACTTTCTTTATTTAAGACTTTATATATAATCCATTTGGAGTCCCCGCTGAAGTGTCCATGCTATTCTAAGGTCATATGCTTTTGGATTAGTCCAGACCATTTCAGGACACTTCTCCATGGACCCGAGTCAAGCAAAATACTCTAATGAGATATACTGGTTGTCACCTGTTGTCTTCTGTGGTCTCTCTCACCAGTGAACTATTACCTGGAAGGGAAGATTCCTCAACAAATTATAGCTCCAAAATTAAATGCTTTTTCCTGCCTTTTAAATTTTATTACATTTTTAATTAGAAAAATAATATGTGCTTATTTTAACAAGTCCAACAATACAGAATTGAAAAAGTAAAATGTTAATAATTTCCACTCCTCTTTCCTCTAATTGTATTCATTTTTTATATCCTTCCATGCATTTCTTCATAAAACACACACATAACACATAAATAAATGCATGATCATATGCACATATTTAGAATTTATTTGCTTTACTTTTTAAAGTGTCACACTATACATAAAACTTTGCAACTTGTTTTATTTCACTAATCAATGCATTCTAGAATCACCTCTAGGTAATTACATATAAATTCTACTTAAACATTGTTGCCTACTATTTCCTATATTTACTATGACTTAATAAAGCATTTCCCTATTGATGGCTTTTCAGGTTGTTTTAATGATTTTTGCCACTTCAAATAATGCTACATTAAACATATTTGTAGTTTCAACTTTACATATCATGGCTTTTGTTTTTGCATATTCTCAAAGTTGGGATCAAAGGGTATAAGCATTTTAAACTTTAATTGACAATGATAGATAACTTCCTCAGAAGTTGTGGTGCTTTATTGTTCTGCCTGCAGAGTGAAGAGCCCCATATCTTCACCAGCACTGGATGTTAGTTTTCAATCTGATGGATGGGAAATGGGATCTCATTTATGTTTTATTTTGAATTTTCTTGCTACTAAAATGATTGACCCTATTTTCATGTAGTTAATAGCCAGTTGCATTTCTTTTATCATTTGCTCATACATTTCCTTTGCCTATTTTTCTAAAGCATTGCTTGCGTTTTTCTTAACAATCTGAAAGAGACTTATCTTTACTGACTATGGCCTTTCAATCTACATAAGGTGTCCATAAACATGTAGGAGTCAGGTCAATGTTTATATAGTTCGTTGCGGCTTAATTGCACTGACACCATCCTCCCACTCCTGGTGAGAAAAACAACCAGCAGAAAAGAAATTATGTGACTGGCACAGCAACTAAAGAAATTCTAAAGAAAAATCATCTTGTCAGCCTCTTCAAACTAGAAATGTATTTAGACTGCAATATAGATCTAATGCCCAGCTTGCAGAATTGCAGAATTTTCCAATTTGGTGTTGCTCCAGGTTAAAAAACATACCAGCTGAAAAATGTGAATTGGAATCATTTGCCATCCGTTCCTAATATAATGACTGATTTCCCACTCTGGATTCAGCGCACTACAGGCAATGGGTTTGAACTGAGTCCAGGTGGAAAAGGGCCAGATATATTAAATTTAAGGCCTCTATTGCACAACTCCCTACAGAAATTGTGCAAATAATATAGCTGAAGTGCTTTCTGCATGCTGTGTAACCCAACTCTTTTGGCAACCTGATTAATTCCTTGCCCTTTTCTGTAGTATGCACAGTTAGGAAATATACTAAAAGGTGACAGAAACCATAATAGGATCTGTCAAGCATTACATTCAAGATGTTATCCTCTTCATTTTCAGTTTAGAAAAAAATTTTTCAAAAAAATAACTCCTTAAGAAGCTAACATATAATAATTACCCTGCATTGCTATTTTCCCTTTGTTAATGCCACTAATGTCAGTAATATAGAAGTTCAACCCAAGAGCTGATGGTTATTCTATATATATGTTGTGTTCTACAGAGCTAAATATAAGCATATACCCAGGATATCACAAATGGACCTAATTAATGCAAAAGAGCTTTTAACTGAACCACTTTAAATTGGACCATCATGTCAGCACATATTCTCTGTTTCAGGTTAGTGTATACAACCGTCTTCAGAGATTAAACTTTCATGTACCCTCACCCTGCTTTCCATGTCCTTCTCAGAAGTAGGCCTGTGAGACAAGGTTAACTTTTGAGCTAAATAATTAGATAAATCTAATCTGAGATTTGCAGGAACTCTAGTTTTCTAGACTTTGCAAAGATGGAAGTATTGATGTTGTGCAGACCCCAGTGAGAAAGTAATGCCAAGAATGACACACCAAATTCTTCCCAAGTCAGCTCAAAGTAAGGCTGTCAAAAGAACTCACGTGTTACGTAGATAACATTTTTTTTTCCAAATGGAAACATTTCAGAGGTGACTTTTATATTATTCTTTTTTACTTGTAAATTCTCTTGTAATTGCACCTTAGGAACTAAGGGATAGTTTGATATTTGGCTCATGAATTCTAACATATGACTTGGAAGTCAAATTGGCAAAAACAGGGGGTTTCTCTTTGGTGATTTGGTACATTATCCATCAGTGGTAATGAGTACCTGAGAAACTCAAGGAAGGATTGTATTACAAATGCGGGGAGAACTTGGCAGAGAATTAATTGGAAGCTGAAGAAACAAGTCAGAATGGATTTTAAATTAGGCAACCCTACAGTCAGAGTTGAATTTTGCTTTTGTTTTCTAGATTTCGATTTTAAATGTTTCCTTAGAACAGGTAACTTGGTTTAAATGGGATTTGAATAAATTCAGCTTTGGGAATTAGTAACTAATTTGCTTTTAAGGGTCATGTTTCATGTTACACTTAACAGATATCACATGTTTTTAGTTTGTCTTTTACGTATATTGATGTTGGCAGAGAGGGAAAAGAATTCAAACAATAAAGCACCATTATACTTAGAGATTATATCCATAAATCATGCTTAGTTATAACATCAGCGTATGTTTTAGGTAAATTGTGTAGTATGCCATGAAATGTGTGTGTGTGTGTACGTGTAATTCATAGATGAAAATCTTTTTCAGCAGCAGTCTAGTTGTTGGCCTGCTGACCTAAGGAAAAACACCTGGCAATTAAATGGAAAAACTGTAGGGTTAATTGATATCGGAAGACTAATAGGATTCTGGCTATGCTTAGGATCAGGATGTGACCTCTGAGATTTCATGGACTGGAAACTGGAAAACATTTTAGATTTTGCACTTGAAAAAAATATTTGAAGCAGCACCACATGCCAGAGTTAATCAGTGTCAAAATGTATAGCTACATGTCCTTTGTAAAACAAGTAAAAGGTAAATAGAATGAAAATACGTTTGCTCCTTTGTCAAGCTGCCTGAAAATAGGGCCTACATCACTATGCGTACATAAAATGTGTTGGGGTTTCCATTGTGCCAAAGCAATCATCTTGTATTCTTGTGGATTATCTGGGGGCAGACTCAGTTCTAGCAGCTGGCTAGAAATTTTTCTGATAGTGTACGAAGTGGACATAAAAGCCATCAGAGTAAGTGGAGTGGACATCAGTTAGTTTTGCTTGCCCCATATTTATTCCTCTGTCTCCTCTAACATTACCATGGCTTTTCTGTGAAAAATGGTCCCCCCCCCCTCCCTTAATCCGCATGGTTTGAGTGTGGCTGATACCACCCCATGGCTCCAAATTGGGCAGGTGACTCAGACCTGGACAATGAGAGTACAGCAGCCCCTGCCACGATGATAATTCAGGGATGGACATGCGACGGTGACAGCCCTGTGACAGCATCAGCCCACAAACTCTTGCTAGAAAACCTGGCAAAGAGACATGCACTTTCTGCTGGGTTTATTAAGATGATAGGATGTAAGCCTGGAACTGCTGGTGACCATTTCTCTGGGAATGAAGTCACAACAGAGGGAGTCCAAGTTAAGAGGAAGAAACAGGTATACTCCTGATAACACTGTGTAGAGAAGCAACATCCAGCCATCCCTGGGCCAAAGCTTGGGCTTTCTATTACTAGAGTCAATAAATTAGACTTTTTTGGCATAAGCCTTTTTGAGTTGGTTATCTGGCTCTTGCAGCCAAAAGAGACATTCTGATAATCACTGTGGCTGAAGAGAAAGAGAAAGGGAAAGATTTAAAACTTGGACTCAAATGCATTCTCCCTTCTTCCAACTCATCCAAACTTCTATTAAGCTTCTACAAAGGCAGAATTCAAGTTCTACATTCTCTGTGGATAGCCTTTTCCTTGTCTGGCCGTTCATGAGTTGCCCAGCACATGCTAACTAGATCAATTTTTTTTGTCTGTGTACAAGTACTGAAACCCACAACTTAGAGTCTTGGAGGACAGGTAGAATGAGAAGCCTAGAAAATTACCCATGGGGCTATTCTCTACAACTTTAGTGGGATGGCCTGTGGTGGAGATAGAAAGAGTGGGGGGCTGTTCCTGGGCTGCAGAAGGTATCCTCAGGGTAACATTAGCTAGATAGCAATGGAAGCCAAGAAACAGAGACAGATAATTGCAAGAAAAATAAAAGGGATGGTGGTGGTGATTAGAGAACATGTAGTCAGTATCCTGGATATGCGGTAGGAGTTAAAGGACTATTTTTAAGGAGTGTGTTAGTGGTGGTTTACTAATAAATCTGTATACAATGGGAAAGTGGGAAGAAAGTTGAAAACTCTGAGAGATGACTTTGCTGGAAAAGAGAATTCATGTCAAACTTCATTAGCACTGAGATCACAAAAAGCAAGCTCTTCCCTATGTGCTTTTAATCAGTATTGATCAGATGTTGGCGTTTTGTTGTCTTGTGGTCATACTCTGTCAGGAAAAGCAGGAATTTGCTGAGCTTTCTGCATTTTTCTGAGAGGGGTAAGGGATGGAGAGAAAGGGGCCATGGTGGTTTTACTGTGGAAATCCTGCTGTGCACTCTGGCATCATGACAATTTGGCCATCTGCTTCATGGAGGAAGTCCAGCCCCATCTAAGAGACAGTATACTTTCTGTCATTTCTTAGAAAAGCATCCTTGTAACACGACAAGTCATTTAGCGGGTTCATTGTGTGGCAGTGTAAATTTTCATGACTAGGGTCACCATCCATCCCAGTTTGCCTCGGACAGTCCCAATTTGTGCCTGTTGTCTCAGCCTAATTAATTATAGCCCTTCCTCCTTTCACTTTCACATGTCTCCCTGTTTGGATGACAAATTATATAGGCACCTCAGCTACGACTCCATACCTCATTTTAAAAAAAAAAAAGTTTAAAAAATTTGCCAATTGATCTACTTTCCTTTGCTTGCCAAACCCACAAGATTATTTAGTTAAAATGTTTTTGAAACAAAGATTAATTTTTTAAAGGGAGTTTTGCTCCAGAGTTAGAAGGAGGAAGTTTGTGATATATTTGTTTCCTAAAGTCTGGTTGGCTCCTTGCACCCCACTCAATCCCTCCACTGCCTGCTTTTTGCTTTAGTCGTCACACAGCAGTGAATCTATCCAATGAAAGGAATTTGACTACCTCAGCAGTGTGACCAACTGCACACAGCCATGTCTGCAAAGCAGGTGTAAGCTGGCATTCTGCCCAAGATTGGCCAGACAGCTTCATAAATCCTGCCCTTACCGCAGCCCCGAATTACTTTTCATGACACAAAGCCAAGCTGTGTTATTCACCTAATGCCCCGATTTACAGTTCCCAAGACAAAAGAACATACAGATAGAGTTTCAGAGCTCTGTTTGCCTTCACGTTTATCTAAAGGTTAGTTTTAGGTCAAGCTCAAGAAACCTGACAAATGGTGGTGAATAAACCTAAAAATAAATTAAGTGCAAGTGGGAAACTTAAACATTCCTTGTTCTTGTGCCAAAAGAAAACTCAACCCAATTTACATTCTTTTAATATATGAAACAAGCAGCTGTTCTCTTATTTGTAGCATACTGGGAAATTACTATGTTCCTTTTCAGCTCACACATATGTGTGTGTGCTTACACTTAAGGCACACCCACGTATGCGTACACAGTATGAGTCTCCATTTAGATATTTGTTCTTGTGTCTTCAAGAACCTAATTTAATGGAAGAGTTGAAGAGCCGCATAGTGAGGAAAGCACACAACTGGAATAGTGCTGTGGCCCAAGAATAGCACCCAAATTACTCTCAAGCCCAAGAGTCCTAGGACTTCAAAGACTTCAAGTGAGAAATCCCATCACTCTCAGAACAAGAAAATCTGACCCAGAAATGCAGGTGCTTGAGAGAGATAACTGGTTGTATATCATATCCGTGATGGTGGAGGCCAAGCAGTTAACCTGAAAAATGCTTCACGCGGTAGGCTGATGACATCAGAATTTAAAAATACTGGAGGCAACTCACATCTGAGATGAATTGCCACTTTGTAAATTATTTTCTTTTATTTGGTTTTGTTTTTAAATTTATTTATGTGCCCAGCCTACTGTATTTACTCACTTGTATATTGCTTTAGTCTCCGTCCATCTCTCTCCTTCACTAACCCTACTCCCAGGAAGCATTGAGGTGATGAGATGAAAGAGACATATGATTATGAAATTAACAACCTCATAACAATTAAAGTTTTCTCTGATTAGAGATAATGATTTTATAAAATAAAATAAATGAGTGAGTTTCTCAAGGTATCTCTAGCTAATCAAGAGCAGCACAAAATAAACATGCTTCTGCAGAAATCTGAGGTGCCCCCCCGCAAAATATCTACAGCCAAGATGTTCACCAGTGACAGAGCTGCTAGGACAGCACTCAATTGCCCACTCCTAGGCAAAGGGTGTTTCTAAAGAAAACAACACAAGTCCACCTTTCTGGCTTTTGAAAATTACAAGATTTACTCTACTGTTGTTTTCTTTTGATTTAACCCTTCCCTCTGACTCACCAAGAAAATCCCACTCTTCTGTTCATGGGACTGGGACAGAAATCTCACTAAGGGAAAGAAGACATTTTTAGAGTATAAATACATTGATCCCATCCAAATTTCATAGTGGGTTTGGACATTCCCACTATCTCTTAAAGAACAAACCCAAGGCTTTTTCTAAAGACCAGGTCAAGTAAAACCCACCGCTGTCAAGCTGCTAAATGAGAAGATGAAGTGTGGCAGATGAATGTGTTTCAGAGATTGCTTTGATCACTCTGCTATATGGCTCATGGACAGTAGCATTTGGACTGAGGAAAAAATGAACTTGTTGAGTGAGTGTAAGATAGGCACATCCCATGGTGCCGTTAGCAGGCATGTTGCTCTCAGCTCTCACCCATCAAGCACATGCCTTTGTGACTCTCCTCCTAATGGCTTCACTTGATCCATAAATAGTGTAGACCATAAGTGCTGAGATTTAATCTCCCTAGGAGCAACACTCAGCCAATGACACATGGGCATTGGAGGAGAAATGCCTCATGGGGATAACACTGAGATGTGTTTTAAACTGGCTCTTGGCATCCCCAGCAGGATTGCATCTCCTTGGCCCACAATGATTATTTGCTTAGTAGTACAAACTTTATTAGCTCCTCTACCTTCCATGCCTCATTTCCCCACCCTACTATAGGTGCTTGCTCATAAGTAAAGTACTTGCATTCAATCCCTTGTCTGGGATCAGCTTATGGAGGAACTCAACTTAAGAAAACCCAATATGAGGATATTTGTGAAAAGACAAAATGTGACCATGAGGAGTTATGTGACTTCTTTCTGAAGAGTGATCTCCATAGAGGATATGGAAATGACACAGAAAATATTGCCCATGAATGCAACTAGATGTATGGGAGTTGCAGAATGCTAACTTCCAAATCCAGATGTACTAGTAAAGAGTACACTGTGTGTATATATGGGTGTGCACACAGAGGGTGGGGGAGGGAAAAGACCAGGCAAGGATTTCTAGTCTTCCATTATTAGGCTTATAACTGGGAAGACAAAGCAACGCTTTGAAATTTGTCTGTGTGTTTGAAAAGGTGGTTGAATGTTATTAATGTGTTCCAGGAAGTACCGAACACCAACTTAAAGCTTTTATCTGCTTTTCTTTGCTCTAATTTCTAAAGCAAAAATGCCTTCCTTCCAAATACTCTATTAAAAGAACATATGAAATTAATGAAACATATCATTACTTTTACAATGGCCAAATTGTAGATTTGTCACAGTACAGAGATGGAAACTCATTAAGCCATTGTGCTTCTGCTTCACATTTTACAGTGTATCAAAAGAAAAAGAATTTTCTAAACCCACCAAACCTTCTATTTTTCCTGTTGTCTTTCTGAAACTTCGTTTATAGTTCAAGCAGCAAATCATTTGACTTATCACACTATGCCTGTGCTTTGGGTAGGACAGAAATTAAGACTAGCTGTGGCCCAAAATGAGAATCTCAATTTAGAAGTTGTGAATTTCATGGTTTGCAAACTCAGATAGAGTTGGCAAGTCCTTGCATCGTTTGAAAGCAGAGGAGTACAGCAGTATTCTGTATCAGCCCATCAAAGTCCTTTCCCCATATCTTTCAGGGAAACTGAATTATTTATCCTGTTGGGTTTGTGTACTTTAGCAAACGTCAGCACTGTTGCAGAGTGAAGCCAAGCTTATCATCTGGTTACCCTTTACATTATATTGAACAATTGCAGCTTTTGAGTGAATGCCATGAATACAGGAAAGGAGATTTAAAAAAAAAAAAAAAAAAAACATGTGCAAATTAAGGTAGAATCAGTCAGTTTTCCTTCCAGACTCTACCCCTACATTTAAGCCCAATGAAAGTCTTTGAAATAATATGAAAATCTTCTCCTGTCAATCCAAACTAATGCTTCTTGTTCCCTTGTATTATCAAAGTCAGTTTACATTTAAAAATTATTGCACAAGGACAATTTGATGTGAATTATTTTTAAACATTCACAAACTTTTTTCACTTTGAAAAAAATAAAGCAAACCAAACTTCCCACTGAGACACGTATCAGAAAAGGCATCTTTATGAACTTGATCATGTAGCTTTGCCCTTCTTGTCTTATTCTAGAAAGTCGTCCAAGAAATGACCTTTTGGAGGAGTAATATATTTCTTTTGGCTCTTTCACACATTCTCCTGGGTAGCCCTCAGTTATTCCTCAAAAAGGAACTAGTGCTGGAATTCATGCTTCATGTTGTATTGAAAAGAATATGGTATTTTGAGTAAGACACGCCTGTATTCAAAATCCAAGTCTGCCACTAGCAAACAGTAAGGCCTTGGACAAGAACACATTTTTCTTATTTTCACTTTTCTTATTTATAACAGAATGTATATCAATTTGTATTCTTTCTCTTGCAAAATACAGAAAACCCAAATCAGTCAGGCTCAAGAAAGGAAGAGGGCATGTACTGGCTCAAGTGACTGAAAGTTTGAGCTTTTGGTCTGAACTCAGGATTCGGTTTGATAGGGGCTCATATGATGTCATGGACACCCAGTTAGGACCTGGTTTCTCTCTCTCATCTCAGTTCTCCTTGCTGTGTGCTGGCTCCACTTTTAGACAGTCTCTCCCCCTTTGGTGGCAAACCACCTCTAGCAGCCTCAGCCTATAGCCACTCAGGTTAAAGATCAGCAGGAATGAGCACCTTTCAGTCCTCCTTGTCCATCCCTAAGCAATTGCATGTCCAGGGGGAAGAAGTACTTGGAAGAGTCAGGCCTAGTCATGACCTCCACTTCCTGGAGCTGGTGATAAAGCCCCATCTAAACAGATGGACTGAAAATAGGAGATAGATGGATCCCTAATAAAAAATTGGGGCCTGCTTATCAAAAAAGTATAAATAGATGCAATGGAGGCAAAACAAATGTCTGTTGCACGATGAGTTTAGTACTTAACCCATAGTGTGGTTATTAGGAGTAGATGTGTTTTGTAAAGGCCCTGGAGCATAGCAGGAATTCATTGAATGGGTGTTTTTGTTTAAGATAAGTTTCTATCTGTACAAGCTTTGGAGAACTCTGAACTGTACATACTTTGCAGCAGTGTGAAAATACAGTTTCCATCTCAGCTTGCTCTCAGGTCTTTCCCTTCCTTACTCACTATCTGTCTTTCTGAGAGGACTGGCCTTGGAATAAACAGGTACATTGAAGTTCAGTCTCTCTCCAGCCAAAGCAGCTCTTATTTTTCTAGGTAAGTACCTGCATAAGCATTCTCAAATATTGGAACACACGGAATTGGTACACAAATGAGCAAATATATTTGTAGGAAAAAGTATTTCAGAGGAAATTTTTTTAGCGATGAGCTATTAGGATCTTAGATAGTCTTATCTAAAGATGGCCAATATCATCTTGGCATAACATTTTTGTGTAATCAACCTGCCCCAAAGAAAATGAATAGAACTAATTGGAGGTGGAATTTTGGCAAATTGAAATGATAGTAGAGGATAATTTTTAGATGAAATTGAAATGGAAGGAAGTTCCAAGCAGGAAACAAATGAACCATAATGGGAATTCTGAAAGGATCTATAATCATCTTATCTTGAGCAAAAGAATCAAAAGCAATTAATGGAACAATTAAGCTCCTGGAGTGAACTTAAACACCATACCTGCTACTCTCAGCTCTTTATATTGCTCTTTCACTTCTATGCTCATATTTTCTCCTTTCTTCTCCTACTCAACTTCATTTTCTGCATTTTTTCCCCAAACTCCATTTTCAGTGACTCTTGGGCTTGTCAGTGATGTCCATGCTTGCAATTTTAAGCTCTGTTGGTTTACCTTAGGGCAAAATGAAATGTGATATTAGAGATGCTGGAATTAGAGATTATGCAAATAGAAATTGTTCTATTGCTGGTATTATTTTGAGCATATTGGAGTGGGATAAGATTGTAGGCAAGAGTATGCATAAAAATCCTAGCATCCAGCAAAAACCTGGGACCCCAATTTTAATTGAGACCAAGAGAGTTGAATCTTAACTAATGTAAAACAGGAAGAGTGCCAAATTTTTAAAACAGTACCTAGAGGGACAGAATGAGGAAATCACCTTTAGGAGAGAGGAAAGAAGGTGAAGAAGATACAGCAAAAGATAATTAATTCCTGGACAGGGTTTTGTGATAACCACACAAATTCTTTCCCCAAGTATTTCTGCATACTTTTAAAAATCATCCTATTTTATGTTTTTTTCCCCCAATTGTTGAGAGTTGATATTTGCATAGTCAAATGTTTTTCTCTGCTGGGCCAGGCAGGTGAGTATGATTCCTGTTTCCAGGGCTGCTGGCATCAGCCTCAGTGGGCAGGGAAGGCAAATGTACTGAAACGCTAATTTGGAAAAATGCTAGAGTTTTATGATCAAATATTCAGAAGTAGATAAAATTTCAGTCCTCCCAACCTTGGTAGAGTTCCTCATCCATGGAACTAAATGAAAATTGAGTACAAATGAGAGGAAAAGTAAGAAAAACTATTCAGCAAAGAACTGTGTAGATATTATAAGAGTAGTATTTAATTTCTCACTTACATCCTGAATCACAGCAAACAAAAATTAGGTTAAATAATGACCACCCCTTAAAATGGTGGCCTGTAAGCACCTCCAATATTTTATATCTTTCTAAGAATTTCAGCAAGTTTTTTTTTTTACCATAAATATTTTTATAGGGAAGCATTATGAACATGATTTAAGTTGCCCATGGCACCTTTTATTGAAGCAATGCAGACATTAGTATGCTGATGATAACTGAATTTCACCAATGATCTTAACTACCATCTAGACAGAAAAATGGAGGCTGTCAAGGCAATATAAAGCAAAAAGCAAATGGGTTGGCTTTTATTACAGGGACCTATTAACTTATAAGCTTACAGTTCTGAGGCCCTGAAAGTGTCCAGATCAAGGCACCATCAGGAGATGTTCTCATCGTGAGCTGCACCCTGGGCTATGAAGGACGTGGCAGCGTCTGCTCCTCTCTCCCTTCTCCAGTCCTCACTGCTTTCAGCATCTGGTTCAGTGGCTTCCTTTCAGCTTCCATGTTCCATTGATTTCAGCTTCTTATTCTTGTGGCTTTCTCTCTCAGCTTCTGGGGGTTTCTCTCTGATACTGTGGCTCCGCCAATTCCACTTTATAATGGACTCCAGTAAGAGGATTAAGACCCTCCTTGGGCCATGCCTTATTGTACTAATCTAATCCAGCCCTTAACTGACTCTAATCTAATCAAAGGTTCACAGTAGGTTCACATTCACAGGAATGGAGCAATTTAAGAACATAGTTTTCTGGTATCCACAAAAGACTCAAGCTACCACACTTACATTAACAATTATATTTATGGGGTGCTTCTAGATACCAAATATTTTTCATAAATCATCTCAACCAACATTATATTAATCTCTGAAGTAAATATAATTTTCCTCACTCTTTCAAGTGAAGAAACTGAGGTTCTGGTAGATGAAAGTAACCCAGCTACTAACAGAATCCCCACCCAAGGTCTTCTGACTTCAAAGCTCATACGTTTAACCATTCATGCCATACTCAAGAGCAGACATTGGCTAATCCTCTGTCTTTTAAACAGATAAATATATTTATATCCTGCTTTGGAGATGACAACAGCCTAGTGCAACTTTAAGATCATCATACTCATCTTAATTTGTGGAATGAAGAGTAGAAGTGCCTCTTCCAATTCACCCTAATGCATTGTTAGCCAGTTTATTGAGTGTTTAAATTGCAGCTTCCCCTAATTGTGCTATATTAACACACACACCCCCTTTCTATAATGAAATCTTGATAAGATTATTTAACTTTCAAGCCATTTTTGTTTTAAAACATTCTCAGTTGTTTGTTTAAGACTGAGTCTTATTGATTTTATAAGTCCAGTCTCAAGCTCAATTCCAACATTTTCTTTTTTCCCTCACTCTCCCCTGCTCACTCCATCCACATTCATACCCACCATGGCTTAAACTGGGAGAGGGGGAAGGGAGATCATGCCTCCATGCCTTAGACAATTCCTCTTTACTCTCTGTAGTAGACCTTCTTTTCCCTCCTCCCTTTGGACTGTATCTTTCTGGGGTCACCTTCTTGCCCACCAGTAGTGAGGAAGAAGAGATTCTGCCTATGAAGCTGTTGCATGTCAGTCACAGGGAAAAGTCTTTGGCTTGCTCTAGCTCAATGGTTCTCTTTGATACTGTGGGCCATGATTGATTTGTAGTCTTCCCTGTTTCATGGAGCAGTGTTCTTTGCTACAGTCCCCTCTGTTGCTGAGGAATCACTCTCCCCTCAAAGGTACAGTGAACTGCTTCCTTTGTCTCTGCTACAGCCAATCAGTATATGACACAATCCATTTCCTGGGTTGCACATCCTTTGCTTGGTCCAGTAGCCAAATGGCTTCTACACAGTTCCCAACCTTTGTCATCCTAAGTTCTCCAACATGCAAAACCATAGGAACTTCTGGGGCCAAAAACAAAACTGGGAAGGCACCATCTTCTTTTCAGGTACCAGATATTACAGTTCTTTCAAACCCTGATGGAATGAGCTACTCCAGGAGGCCTTACATTTTTAGAAGTCCCTGAACCATGCTCTGTGTTCAAAAATTCTCTGGAATGTTATGGCACACATTTCAAGCTCCCTTTCCCTTCCCCATGGTGCAGGGATGTGGTGGTTACTTAAAATGACAACAAATTAGAAACAGAGGCTTCCAAACATCTTTCCCCCAAATTCTGTCATCACACTCCATTCTGGTGGAGGAACCAGAGTAGGCCTATGGGTTCTGTAACTTTTAGTAAAGACCTGTCCAAGGAATAAGGTGCCAGGCTCCCCTTCTTTCAGCACCCCTCCTCTCTTTATGAGTGACTCTTTGGGACTATACCCCTACCCTGCCCTCCAAAAACACACCTTGTGTTCTAGGGGAAAGCACTCTCCCCACAAACATCACACTCAAAATCCAACCACACTGCTTCCCTTCTTACATTATCTGGCTTGGGGATGAAGGCTATCATGTTGGTAGTTGGAACATCTGGTGCCTCTCTTAGAAAGCCCTGCAGGTAGATAGCTTGGCTTAACCACTTGTAGCTCACTGGTTTCTCTCCCAACTAAGATTGTGGTGTAATTCGCATCTTTACCCTCACCTTGGCCCTTATTCCCAAGATAATAGAAACAATCCAACTGGGCATTTTGTTACACATACATACACTTTTCATTGTGTACTTCAATCTCTGAGAGTATAGAAGATTTCCTAATGAATTGATCTTTTCTAGCTCATAGCCTGGTTGTTTTAGCCAGAAAACACCTGCTAGATATTTGCGGGGAACATGGTATGTTATTTAGGTGCCTGTCCTATATTAAGGGGATAATATTTTAGGGAGATAGATGAGTTATACAATTAAATTTAACTGTTTTTGTTTATTTTATAATAATCAACAATGTAATAAGGATAACACTAAAGAGAAAGGGTGCCAGAGAGATATCCTTTTATGTTAATTTTCCTTACCCAGGAAAACCTTAAAACATGTCTCTGACTCAAATAGATTTTAGCCCTATTCACTAGGTCTATTTTCAGAGGATATACAAAAATAATCTTTTGGCACAGTTAAATGTACATCTAAAATTGGCACTTGTTTTTGGTTATGCTCACATCCAACTTAAGTTATTATGACCCCAAAATACACTAAACTCTATAGCTCCCTACTTCTGATGGCTTCTTCACTGAATTTTCTATATTATCAACTTAAACTTATTTACCCTGAAGTTTACAAGACATCAAGGATGGCCCCATCAGACCTTTGAAGCATTTTCTTCCACTAATCAAACACACTGTTTTAAATTGCCCTGTTTCACTAAAGGCCACGAGTGTGTTTCCTCTACTCTCTGCCTATTCCAAGTTCTTGCTTTTCATTAAGATTCAGGTCAAATGTCACCACTAGCTCTGCTTTGTAAGCAGAACCCAATTCTCTGACTAGTTAGAAAAGTTCAAATGGAAAAGAGAGTATAGAATACTTGTTGATAAAAGTCTGTGATTCATAAGAGTCACTCTAATTCTTTAAAACGAAAGAAGAACATGTGTACACCTGCATGGCATTTTTGTCCTGTTCTTGATTAAAAAATCAAACAAAACAAAACCTTGTCCTATAAAGAAAAGAATAATGGAGTCCAAAACAACTAATCAGTTTGTAAAGGCTTGTGGGAAAGAGACAAGACAATCACAGACTGATCTAAAGATGGGAATTTAAAAATTAAGGAAACATCAAATAACAAAGAAATGTTGATTTTTATTTAAATTGGAGTTAAATTTCACATAGGCTATAAAAATATAGGGGCATTAAGTTAATTATGCTAATTTTAATAGACAAAATAAGGAAAAATAGAAAGAAGGGAGGTTACATACTTAATCAAAGGCTGTTAAGAAAATACAGCTAAAATATTTGGAAATTTGAAATTTTGTAATTTGTGAATTCAATGATATGTTACAAAATAAATCAGCAGTAAATAAAAATCCTGCCAAGTAAGTATTTTTGGAAATTCATAGAAAAACAGACATTCACTCAAATATAGAAAGGAAACAAAAATGACATTGGCGTTGAACACTAAAGAAATAGAAGACAAGAACTCAAGCTGTTTGGGGAGGCTTGGACAGGAGTTCAAAGAAGTTTGTTAATGTGTACAAATGTATAAGGCCCTTGTCTTTGGGAATACAAGTTATTCTTATCTAATGATTCTAATGTTAATTTCAAGAATAAGATACATTTGAAGAAAATAAATCTGTAACCTAAGAGCACAAAGAGATATTGTCAAATGATGGGTAGCAATGAGTGAGCTTCTCCCAAATATCAATTGGAATTACATAAAGTACATTAAACTTTAAACAAAAAAGAAGGAAGAGGAGGAGGAGGAGGCAAAGGGAGGGGAAGAGCACTTATTGCTAACAGAAAACTTCTTTTCATCAGGCGATTGTCTTAACCACTAAAGAGTGTTTGGGTTTTTTTTAAAATACCGTCATATTTTAACATTGTTTTTGTTATAAAAACATTGTGCATCTGTTATAGAAAACCTCAGTATATAGAAAAATACAGCTTTCTCTCATACATATATGAATAATACTGTCTAAAACATTCTGCCTTCTGTCTCATTTTCCAAATAATATATTGTCATTTCCATGTTCCTAAATATTCATTAAAATTTAATTGAATTACCTACCCCAACTGTTTATGGAATCAGATAGTTTTTAAGTTTTCACTTGTGCAAAAAACACAATGATGAATATCTTTTAGAAATACTTTTGCACCTTTGATTATTTCTGAAAGTTGAATTGCTCAAAAGTAAGAACATTTAAAGGTCTTTAAAACTTTAGACTACCTTCAAATTTGCAAAAATCTTAATCTTGGGCCTCATTTGGAAAAGTTTTACTCTTTCTAAAGAATTTTCAGTGTAATTTGGAAAACCTCAAAAACTGAACTATGTACGTAACCCAGATCCCTGACTACCCTCAGCCTGACTTCATCTCTCGTTCTGCTCACTCTGAGCTCGAGGGTGTGTTAGGGTCTTCGGAAGGGTCCATCTATCAGCAAGCATACCTCTGCAGAGAAGGAAGTATTGAGAGGTTAGCTTTTACCTGAACACACACTATACAACATTAGATCTCAATATTTTTGCTATGTAGGTGGTGGTATGCCCGGATTCCAGGGTTAATGTAGGTTTTGATCTCCCCCTCCCCTTTTTTTGTAATCGTCTATTGATTCTCAAAATGGAAATCTTGGAAGGTATGCTGAAACACATCAACTACTTGTAATTTCCTCTGAAATTAGGAATTCAGAAGCATAGGAAATTCAGTGATGTAAGCTCAAACATTGTATCCTTAACAGGCATGTCCACAAAACATAGTTATATAAGCACATTCATGGGATATGGGTAATTGAATGAAATCGCCATAATCGTTCATCACTAGAGTCTTGACTTAGAAACTTAGAAAAACCATGTAAGGTCCCCCAGGATATGTTTTGAACCTTAGTTTCTCCTAAAATCTAAATCCAGCAGTGGCTTTGTAAACAGCACACTTTCCATTTGACGCCTACCCTTTGACAAGAAAAGTTTTGGCAAGAAGGCAGGACACTCTGGGATGAAATTGAGTAGCCCCCAAAACTACAGGGTCCTAGCTCCAAAATTCTCTCTCAGAGGTGCCAAATGCTAAGAATTCTGTCTTTCTAAGACTGGTAATGGCAGATAGGTTGATTGGTATTGGGTTTGGGGGTACTTACAATGAGTGATATGAAAGTGAATGAGTGAAACAATTGCACATGAGGCAATTGTTGAAATATTTCAAATCAAAATTTAAAAAAAGTTTTACTATTAAGGGATATAGGGCAAAAATGTAGGGCACAATTATCCAGCCTGTTTGCTCACATCCATTAAACCTATTATATACTTTACCATCTCTCCTCTTTGGGAAGCTCCTGTCCAGTTGTCTTGTCTCTTACTAGGCTTCTTTTTGCCGATTTCATGTCCTGCTCTTGGCCTCTCCGCATTTGGTGTCTGTCCCATGTATCACATCCATTTACACGCTCCTCCAGATCTCCTCTTGTATCCTATTCTTTGGGAAGCAGTGTATTTTCCCATTTCAAGTCCTTTTGTGTGTTTTCTTTTTCCTATGCTTTTGTGAATCTCAAGAACCTTATACAAACTCCCTATGCTTTTCTGTAGAATGGAGTAAATCATCAGTAAAATGGAAAGAGTTTGAGCTATCCGGGTGAAACATAACTTGGGGGAAAAAGTTTCCTATGAATGTTCTGTCCTATATTTCTAAACTGCATGAACAATGTTGAACCTCCCACAGATCAGCTAAAATTAAGACATAAAATTACAAGGATGTTGACACAGTGAATTATAAAAAGCAAGGTCTCTGTTAAAATTTTTAAAACATCACAATCTGACCTGCTTAGATTAGAAGAGTTTTATTTTGGCTGAATATAGTATCATGTAGCTCTGAGGGCATATTTAGAAAGAGCACTTTGCATTTTTTAGGTCCACTATGAGGGCACTCTTTCAAAAAAGCTGGCTCATAAGGTTAATTCAATGCTTTTGAAATTCCAGATGCAGAGAAAGCTTTGCCAAATAGAGTTTGATGATCAAACACTGTGTATTTGGCCAAGCCTTATTGAACATTTAATTTGATTTCTAAATTTTATTTTATAAATAAATTTGAGGTAAGCATTCTTGTACATGCACATTTTATTTGAAAGGTGCTAAATAGAGTGTATATTTATTCTTTTTTAAATTATACATTTTATGTGTTCTAAACACAGAACTGAAAGTTAGCTAATCTTTGCCTACATCAGGACAACCATGATAGCATCATCAGAATCTATCTTGATATGATTTGTTGCCTTCATTTCTTAACTAATTCTCTGTCTAGTCACATGTGGGACTTATTCCACTGAAAAATGTGCTGATCTAAGTCCTTACCAGCACATGTCCTAAAATTGTAATCAATTATGAATTTCAGGGCAAACTCCTTTGATGATGTTCTGATGTCCTATAAAGAGCATTAAGTCAATCAAATAAGTTGCTTTAAGGGTTTTATACCTGACTGGCAATTCCTTTATCCAAGTTTGTACCTATTCGTTTCCAGTTCCACTTACTTGTTTTCCCTGTTTAGCAAAACAGGCATATAATTGCTGTCACATTCCAAAAGAAGTAAACACTAAAACTATAGGTCACAAACTGGGAGCCTGCAGACTGAGTCCAGCAAGTAGGCATGTTTGGTCTGGCTTGTGACACATTAACAAGTCAGAAGAATTTACTGAAAAATATAAATCTCCCAGTTTGTCTTGAAAAATCCGAAGATGTGCCAATACTCAGCCCACTTGCAAAGATGTTGAGTGGTGGCTGCCTGCATTAGACGAAGCCAGGGTTCTCCAGTTCTAGGCAGCTTTCAGCTGATCCTCCTCCCTCATTAGCTATTCATCTGTTCCCTGTAGGCTTCGGATAAACTAGTCCTGATTTTACTTGGAGAGCCTTGGAAGGAAGTCCCAAAAGTGAATCATGGTATTTAAATAGTCCAGGCTGTCCAATAACATAAACAAGATAATGCCGACCTGGACCTTCATTTATGTCAATAATTGCAATAAACACCTACAATTCAATTCTCTGGCCAAAAAAAAAAAAAAAAAAAAAAAAAAAATCATTACTATTAATGATTTGCATTGCAAATATTCATAAGCATATTTCATTCAGAGCTATATTTTATGGGTCCATTATATAGAAGAAGAAAATAATTTCATTGGATGGGGTAACCAAAGAATTTTAATAATTTTTCTACATCTTTAAGGAAAAAAGTGCTGAAGGAGAAATATGATCATCAATTGGATTGCATTAAGTCTGTGGGCCTAAAGGAAAGATTGCCCCTGTTCCCTGTTAAACTGGATCTCAAGTGTATTTCATGTATAATACTTTGAAAAATACATTTCTTTGCTTTGGTTATTAAGGTACTAAAGAACCTAATGAGAGTAAATTTTGTACTCAGATGCCCCAATTCAAGCAAACTTTTATCTAGGCATGCTTAGTTATTGTTGCTATCAATCCCTAGGCACTTCTATGTACTTGTTCAGTATACTGTGCTCATCTTTATATTTCATCAGTGTCAATCAGCAACCAGGAAATATGTGTCTGAATGAACACATAAAATGTATAATTTTAAAAAGAATAAATACACACTCTATTTAGCATCTTTCAAATAAAATGTGCATGTACAAGAATGTTTACCCCAGACTTATTTATAAAATAAAATTTAGAAATCAAATTAAATGGTCAATAAGGCTTGGCCAAATAAATCACTGTTGTTCTAGTCTGCTGGGCTGCCAAAAGCAATATATCAGAAATGGGTTGGCTTTTACAATGGGTATTTATCAACTTACAAGCTTACAGTTGTGAGGCCATGAAAATGTCTAAACAAGGTATCGTCAAGATGATACCTTATCTTCTTCTTGAAGACCAGCTGCCAGTAATCCTGGACACCTCTGTCACATGGCAAGGCACACTGAGGTGTCTGCTGGTCTCTCCCTTCTCTTCCGGGTCTCATTGCTTCCAGCTTCTTGCTTCCGTGGCTTTTTCCATCTCTCTGTATTCATCTCATTTATAAAAGACTCCAGTAAGAGGATTAAAACTCACACTGGGACATGCCTTAACTGAAGTAATCTAATCAAAGGCCCTACTTATAATAGGTTTACACCCACAGCAATGGATTAGCTTTAAGAACATACTTTTCTGGGATTCATACAGCTTCAAACCATTAAAACGGTGTATTCATAGAGTGAAATACTTTGTGTGTTTCTATTGCTACATAACAGTATTAGCACAAACTCAGTGGCTAAACAACAAGCATTTATATTATCTCACAGTTTCCATGGGTACAGTTTAACTGGATCCTCTATTTAAGAATCTCACAAGGCTGTAAACAAGTTGTCACCTGCAGCTGTGATCTCATCCGAGGCTTGAGTGGGAAAGGATCTGCTTCCAAGCTCATTCAGATTGTTGGCAGAATTACGGCTATAGAATTGAAGGCTTCAGTTTCTTGCTGTGTGTCAGGCAGAGGCTGTCCTCAGCATTTAGCAGCCACCACAGTTTCTCACCATCTGAGGTTTCCCAACATTTCCAAGTACTTTCCCAATGACAGCAAGAGAGGAAAAGAGCCTCCAACAAGATGGGTGCTACAATCTTATAAAACATAACATAATCATGTATGTCCTGTCACCTCTGTCGTATTCTATTGGTAAGCAGCATTCAAAGGTCCCACCTTAACCGAAAAGGAGAGTATTATGCAAGAGTGTGAACAACGGGAGGTGAAGATGATAGATGATACTCTTAAGAATCTGCTCATCATACTCTGCAACATTAAAATTATGCTTTTGAAAAAATTGTTTTAAATATAAGAAAATGCTCAAAATAAGGCATTAGATTAAAAACAAATCTATATGCAGTATGAACTCAACCTAATTTTCTGTTACCTATACACACCAGCTTATATACAGGAAAATTAAAAATTTACATATATAAATACACACATATATATGCTTAGTAGAAGTTCAACAGTAGATTTTATCTATTGTTCATTTATGGGGACTCTGCTTTCTTTGAATGTGCCCAAATATTCCAACTTTTCTATATTCAACATATATTTCTCCTAAAATTAGAAAGAAACATATTTTTAAACTCTCATATATTCTCAAAAGTAAATCATCTAATTATAGATCTCCCTAATCTTCATCATCAAAATAGAATAAGATTTTTATATGCTTTTAGGAGTTTTTCTTCTCCTAGTGGTGGTAAATTCCAAGTACTTATTCTTCAGTGAAATACTTGGCTGATTGTTGAAACCTGATTCTTCCATGACTGGACCTGGATCATCATTAGATCTGGAAACCTTTATATGTGGTTTATTTGCACTGTCTTTCTTTAGTGCATGACCATTTGTGGCTTCTGTTATCATTATCCTTTTGGGGGAATTTGTAACCATTTCCCTTATTCCTACGGTGGCTTTATCCTTATATCAGCTCTTTTGCTTGACAAGGACAGGAACACAGATTCTTTTGGCTACTGCATGCAGGACATGTTATGCTTTGGAGAAGATTGATTCAGGCAAACCAGGATCAAAAACCACCTTTGCTCCTCTTAGAAGAGCTCACCATTTTTTTTTTTTTTTTTTATGAGCTAATAACCCCAACAAAATCAGAAAATACCTAACCAAGTATACTCTCCAATGTAAAAAAGTATTTTGATACCCGTGGTGTCTGTCAGTGGACTCTTGGGGTGTGCCAGTGCTAAGGATTAGCAAGCTGGTAGACCTGAGCCATAAGTAAATGTATAATAGGAGATTTTCATTTAAATGATACTTAATATTTATTTAGTGAAAACCTTCAGTTCTCTAATTTACACCTTTTTTTTTTCTGTGTGTTAAGCTGTGAAGTCAAAATAACATGCAGTCTTATTAGGTAATCCTCATAAAAACTGTGGAAAGCAAAATTAAATTTTCTCTCCAACTTTCAAGTTGAATCTTACGGCCTTAAATCCCAAACCTATTGTTTGAGTCCCTGAACCATCAATAGTATCATTTCTGTGTAGATGTTTCAAAAGTATACCTTATTTCTTAAATCAAAATTCCCTAGAGGTAAAATACTCAGGGAAAAATGAAAAGAAAAAAAAAAAAAAGAGTGTGAGAGAGAAAGAGAAATTTTCCCAACTAAACAGAATTTTAGAAATCAACCAAAATGGGTCTTTTTGTTTTGTTTCAGTTTTCAGATCTCAGGACAGAAACTGTTATTTTTTTCTCCCTAAGATCTTCATTAGAGTATCTGACCAGAGTTCTTAGAAGACATATTTGTTACTGCTGGGCAATTGACACTTGTGTGTCAGTGCTTTTCTGCCAAGTCTAGTTGTTCTTGGCAATAAAAAAAAATAAAATCACTTGGATGTGAAGTCAGATTGAAGCTGCCCTGGCCTACAGAGAAATTGTGGAGGAACTAAAGTACTTTTCTGATGGATCCTGAATCTTGGCTCCTTCTTCTTTTAAAACTGCAGATTGCTAGCAGAATTGCCCTGTTTTATTTTTCCTATCATTGTAGAGTTCCAGTTTTCTGAACTTTGTAACAGCCACCAGAGAGGAGACTGAATTTAAAATTGCTCCCATATTGATGTTAAAAGGAAATTATCTGTTCAGCTTAAATTAACACATCCAGATAATTTTCATCCTATTATGTCTGAATTATATTCAAAGTATTATCCTTTTAGTTTGGTAAACTATTGTTCTATAATTTAGTCTTATTAACTTGGGGGCTAAATAGTAAAATTTTAATAATGTATGTGAAAAATGGGGCACTGTTTTGCTTGTTTATTATTGTGTTTTAGAGTTTGGCATGTTGTGTTTAATAAATTTTTGTTAAATAAATTGTGAAAAATGAAAGAATGAATGAAACTGTCATTTTTTGCAGGCCAAGCTATGGTTCAACCTAATACTCCATAGGCATGTTATGGGGATTAGATAATGTATCAGTTGGGGATTGTGAAGGCAAAAGAAACACGGTTAGCAGTGGCTTGAAAAATTAGGGATTTACTTCTCACACATAGTAAAAGCTTATTTGGCAGTCCAGGGCTGGGACATTCAGTAGCATGCAACTTTCATCTGTATGATTGCCAGTTTGCAATGTTGCTGTCCCTCCTCCAAGTCTAAAATCAGCATTTCCAGGAGGAAGAACAAGTAGAAAGAGGTAGTGTGAAACTATATCAGGGAAGCAAAAATGTTCTCAGAAATTTTTTCAGTAAACTCCCACTTAGGTTTAAGAGACTAATATGTGTCTCATGCCCCCTTCCCTAACTGCAAAGGAGGCTGTTTTCAGGGGAGTTTTGACTGGACACATTTGCACCTACACAAAATCAGAGGTCTGTTAGTAAGGAGGAATAGCGAATCTTGATTGGATATGCCCTAACAATGCCTCCCATCAATTAGATGATCTTTATTAAAGTGCTCAGCACAGAGCACAGAGTAACCACAAAGTAAATTATAGATCTTAATTGCTTTATTTATCACCTAATATTGTTTCTCTCTTGAAACTCTCTCAGTGGCCAAAAATGGAAATCTGTAGTATACTACTGAAACGTGTTTCAATGTTTAATACCTTTGCCATCTATCCATGAAATCCTACTAAAGCAATAATATTTTTTAATTCAGCAAATATTGTCAGTGTCCATTTCCTCTTTTTATATTCCAAATTATCTATATTCTTTCATTTTACCACTATTTCCTTTTTTTAAAAAAAAAGTTATCAAACCCTTATTAAACACGTTATGTGATTAACAAACCCAGACTCTCTACGAGGCAATTAAGTACTTTCAGTTTTGAATAAGGCATGGCTGATATTGTATGGGTAGGGAGGCCATAGAATTAATTGTCCAAACCAGGACCCTTTGAGAGTGAAAGATGGCATTAAAACAGTTAACTAATGTTAATTGATCTAAACTAGAGTGAATCCAATAATTCCAAGACAAACTCAGAAGTAAGGTCACCATACTGAAGGAGACCACTGTCTTCTGGGGAAAGACAAACATATAGAAAAGGAATTATGACACCATGGGTTAAAGCTAATAATATTGGTATACTTCTGGTGCTATAGTAACACAGAGGAGGTAACTAATCCTGCTGAGGTAATTAGCTTTCTTAATTTAGCCTTACTCCCTGTACAGGGTCAATTATTGTACCACCTCAAACGTGCTCATTTACTTGGCTTGCTGGCTAGAGCAGCCCTAGCAGTGATTTGTAATATTCTTGCAGATATGGATTGAGGTTTAGAAATCCCACCCAATGTTGGTCACCTCTGGTTACAAGGTGTTTTACTTTCCTTGGCTGCACAAGCAAATATACTACAATGGGTTGACTTAACAATGGGAATTTTTAATGGTTCGTGGTTTTGAGGCTAGGAAAAGTCTAAACTAAGTTCAAATCAAGGCCTCATCAAGTCTAAACTAAGTTCAAATCAAGGCTTCATCAAAGCGATGCTTTCTTCCCTAAGACTGGCATTCTGGGGCTGGCTGCCAGCAATTCTTGGTCGTGGGCTCCTCTATTGCACAGCAATACATGCAGAGGCCTCTCCTGGACTCTGTTCTTTTCTCCGTTC
The DNA here is from genome assembly GCA_026826555.1 of Tolypeutes matacus. NCBI lineage: Eukaryota > Metazoa > Chordata > Mammalia > Cingulata > Chlamyphoridae > Tolypeutes > Tolypeutes matacus. The sequence continues at coordinate 11,113,220 of JAKSZT010046586.1, forward strand.
TGCTGACGTTCAACTTCTTGCTTCCCATGGCTTTCTCTCTATTGGTCTGAATTCCATTCATCTTATAAAGGATTCCAGGAACAAAATTAAGACCCATCCTGATTAAGAAGGGCCACATCTTAACTGAAGTAAACTCATCAAAAGGTCCTATTTAAGAGGGGTTTACATCCATAGGAATGGATTACATTTAAGAGCATGTTTTTTCTGAGGTACATAGCTCCAAACTACCATAAAAGTGTAATACAATATCCCTGTATAGCCTGAAATGTATGTTCTTTACATACCTACAAAGGAATTAAATTATTAAATTAAAAAGGCAGGTTATCACCTTGAATTACAAGGAATGATTTCTTAGTCCATGTGCTCATCCAAGCACCTGTTGAGTTTCTTAAGTCTATTTCTTTTGATAGAAAATGTGAAAATAGTCGCCACCAAATATTTTAATCTGAAGTAACATAATTGATATAATATAATCATATAAAATAGCATTTTGTAGACTTAATGTAAGCAAATTTTCTGATCATATATTTGCATAGTAGGGAGTTAATTTCATTTTTAAATGGACTTACACTCTTTCCTTTTAATTTAAAGATTTATTTTTATTTCTTTTATTTCTCCCCCTGCTATTGTTTGCGCTCTCTGTCTGTTCTCTGTGTCTGTTGTGTGCTTTCTGTGTCTGCTTGTCTTCTTTTTAGGAGGCACCAGGAACTGGGACCTCCTATGTGGGAGGGAGGCATCCACATCCACTCCCTGCTTGTTGTGTCTCTCATTGTGTTTCTTCATTGTGTCTCCATGTTGCATCATCTCATTGCATTATCTTGTGTCAGCTCACCATACCAGCCTGTTGCATCAGCTTGCCATCTTGCTTGTATTCTTTAGGAGGCACTGGGAACCAAACCCAGTACCTCCCATGTGGTAGGCAGGTACCCAAATGCTTGAACCACATCTGCTTCCTGACTTAAACTCTTTTAAATAGCTTTCAAACTCATACAAACTCTGCCTGAAAGAGAGAGAGAAAGAAAAGAAATTTTAAATGAAAGAATGTGAAAATTACTTTGAAACTATAACTGAGTGAAGAGACAAATATACAAAAGTAGAAAAAAGAAGCTGGGTATTTGCTCTTGATTAAGTCTGGATCCTCTTCTTTGCTACCTGGTGTACATTTTCGATAAGTCACTTAGCTGAGTTCTTTTTTTTTTTTTTTTACCGGGAGGTCCCAGGGATCGAACCCGGGTCCCTCCATATGGGAGACGGACGCCCAACCAGTTGAGCTACATCCAACCCCAGCTGAGTTCTTTTATTGGTCTTGGGATTTATTTCATTGCTCACTACAAATTCCAAGGTGGTTTTAATATGATGTATATATCTTTTACATTGGGGGTTAACAGCCTCCTACATTAAATTACTGTTGCCTCACACTGAAAGAAAAAAGGGTCCTTTCAGGTAAAACTGCATTTCATTTACATAAAATAATTCACAGTTGTTTTTCTTTATTTCCTAAATGAGGTCTCCATTTTGACAAATTTCCAACACTGTAGAAACAAATAAAGGTGATCAAAGAAGAATCTTCTCTGCGATTTCTTCTAAGTATCTTTTGTCAGAAATAACTTTATTTTTAGGTGTCATCTTTGGTTTGTGTTACATTTGGTGTTTTCTTTATTTTGTTCTTAACAATGGTTTACAACCCATAAAGAGGTAGTTTGATTTCTTTAAAGCGTAATTTTCATAATAGGAAAGTTTCTCCCCATAAACGATTTGGGAAACTCACTCTAATCAGACTTGTTTGGCTTTCCTAAATAGAAGCTATAAGACTTTGGGTAGTTCCATGAGTGGGAGATAAGATAATGAATCTGAGGCAGTTTCTAGGATTTTGATTTTCCCCCTCAAGGACAAAGCAACATCACTGATGCTAATGCAATACCTGGCACATAATAGATTCTTGGTATGTACCATCTGCTTGGCACATATGCCTATTTTCTCAGGAGATAGTTATTAAATATATGCCCAAGAAATGAATGTACAACTAACAAATATTTAATGAATGAATAGTAAGATACCTACAGTTTACCTCTTGCCACTGTATACCTCTGGAGTCTTTGTCTCCTTGTCAAGAAAAAGAGTAACAAATATTTCCTCCTGAAACAGATTCTCAATTGGACATGGTGCTTTTAGCTGCCCCTTCTGCATGTACCCTTGAGATCCTAAACTTGTCCTTACCATGCTATTTAACTTCTCTGTCTTCACTAGACTATAAGTCATAGGCATATACAGAAAGAAATCACTTGAGATGGAGTACAACATATATAACTTGGATGACATAGTGACAGATCTTTCCTGAAGGTTGTTTTTCTACAGTTTGAATTTATTTTTCTTTCTTGAAAAACATACACCTTTTTTTGCTATACTTGAAGATGTCATGAGTTACATTTCATAATTTATATAACATATTACATGTATTTTTAACTTTTTATTTATAAATAGTTTCAAATTTACAGGGAAGTTGCAAGCATAAAACAAAAATAATATAGATAACTCCATTATACCCCTACCTCAAATAGGCAGATTTATCATCTTTTAACATTTTGCCACATTTGTTATATCATTCTATCTATTTGGTTTCTAAACATTTTGAGAGTAGGTTGTTCATTATCCTCTACCATTTAATACTTCCATGTATATTTCCTAAGAATAAGGATATTCACTTACATAACTTATTAAATAAATTATCAAGTTCAAGAAATGTATCATGGATATCAAGCATACAGTCTATATTCCAATTTTTTCAATTGTTCCAATAATGTCCTTTTTGGCATTTTCTCCTCCACTACTAGACATAGTCCAGAATCATGTATTGCATTTAACTGTCATGGTCTCTTGGTCTCCTCTCTTTTTTAAAATTATGGTAGTATATATGTAAAAATTCCCACCTCAATCAGTCCCAAGCATACATTTCAATGGCATTATTCACTCTCAGTGTTGTGCTACCATTACTGCCATTCTTTACCTTACCAAAACTTTTCCATCAAGCCCAACAAAGACTCTGTACTCATTATGCTTTAACTCCCCATTCTGGTTCTCCCTGACACCTGGCTATCTCTATGCCACTTTCTGTCTCTATGAATTTGCATATTTTAGTTACTTCATATAAGTGGAATCATACAATATTTGACCTTTTGTGCTGGCGTCCTTCAATCAGCATGATGTCTTCAATGTTCATCCTTCTTATAGCATGTATCAGAACTTCATTCATTTTTACATCTGAGGAATACTCCATTATATGTATATATCACATTTGTTGATGCATTAATCTGTTGATGGACATTTGGGTTGCTTCCACCTTTTGACTAAAATTGATGTAACAATATCTGTTCAAGCCCTTGCTTTCAATACTTTTAGGTATATATCTGGAAGTGGGATTGCTGGATCATATGGTCATTCTATGTGTGACTTTTTGAGGAACTGCCAAACTTTTCACAGTGGCTGCACCATTTTACATTCCCACCAAAAATGTATGAGGGTTTCTACTTCTCCACATCCTCACCAACATTTGTTATTGTCCGTTTTTTAAAATAATAGTCATTCTAGAAGGTGTGAGGTAGTATCGCATTGTTATTTGCATTTGCATTTTCCTAATGGCTAATGATATTGAGCATCTTTTCATGTGCTTATTGGCCATTTGTATACCTTCTTAGGAGAAATGTTTACAAATTCTTTCCCCCTTTTTAAATGTGGTTGTTTGTCTTTTTGTTGTTCAGTTGTAAGAGTTTGTTGTATGTTCTGCATATTAAACCCTTATCAGATATATAGGATTCAAATATTTTCCCACATTCTGTTAGTTTCCTTCTTACTTTCTTGATAATGTCCTTTGATGCATAAAAGTTTCTAGTTTGATGAGGTACAATTTATCTATTTTTTCTTTTGTTTTTCCTTCTTTAGTAGTGTAATGTCTAAGAATCCATTGCCTAATACAGGTCCTGAAGATATTGGCTTATATTTTCTTCTAAGAGTTGTATAGTTTTAGCTCTTATATTTACATCATTGACACATTTTGAGTTTATTTTTGTGTATAATATGATGTAAGGGTCCACTTTAACTCTTTTGCTTGTGGATATCCAGTTTTCCAGCACCATTTGTTGAAGAGAATATTTTTCCCATTGAGTAGATTTAGTGCCCTTGTGAAAAATAATTGGCCATAGAAAGGAGGGCTTAATTCTGAAATCTCAATTCTATTCTATTGGTTTATAAGTCTCTTCTTATGCCATATGGCCTGTTTTTGTTATTGTAATTTTGTAATAAGTTTTGAAACATGAAGTGTGAGTCCTCCAACTTTCTTCTTCCCTTTCATTGTGGCCTTGGTTATTTGAGAACCTTACCCTTCCATATGAATTTGATGATTAACTTTTTCATTTCTTCAAAAAAGTTTGTTAGAACCTTGATTGGAAATGCATTGAATCTGTAAATTGCATTGGGTAGTATGGCAGTTTGAAATTATTTTATGAATCTCAAAAAGGGAAAGATTATGTTTGTGGGCTGGTCCACTCCCGTGGATGTGAGATTTTTTTCAATTGGACTACTTCAGTGAGGTGTGACTCAGGTTGAGTCTTCACTCTCTTGCTGGGCCTGAAATGGAGACACACCAGAAAAGAGAACTCTGCCATGTGACAGAAAGGAGAGGTTCAAGAAGCTGAGGCTGTGGGGAGAGATGTGACATTTGCTTGATAGCTTGCAGCTAAATAGGGAAGAAAGTGGAGCAACCAAGCTGAGAGAAGAGGCTTGATAAGAGAAAAGCCCTGGTTGCCCTCAGCAATTGTCAGAGATGGTATATCCCAGAGGGGAAAGCAGATATCACCCGCCCTCCTGCTTCAACGTGTGGCAGATGATTTGAGTGAGAAAGCACTTCTTATGGTTCCATGAGTTGGACTTTTCACAACCTTGGAACTGTAAGTTTTTACCCCAAATAAATACCCATTATGAAAGCCAACATATTTCTGGTACATTGCATCATCAGCCCTTTGGCAAACTAAAGCAAGTATTTTACATCTTAACGATAGTAAGTCTCCTAATGCATAAGCATTGCGTATCTTTCCATTTATTTCCATCTTTTTTCTTTCTTTACTTTTAAAAAAAAATATTCTTTATTAGAGAAGCTGTGGTTAATAGAAAGAAAAATCATGCAGAAAATGTAGAGTTCCCATATACCCTCCATACTAATAACACTTTCCATTAGTGTGGTACCTTTGTTACAATGAAAGAATATTATAATTGTACTATTAACTATCATCCTTAGTTTACATGTTCACTGTTTTTGTTGTACAGTCCTATGTTTTTTAAAAAATCTTATCCTAGCAACATATACACAACCTAAATTTCCCCCTTTAAACCACATACAAATACATAATTCAGTGACATTAATTACATTCACAATGTTATGCTACCATCACCACTGTCTATTACCAAATCTTTTCCAGCATCCCAGACAGAAATCCTGTAGCAACTAAGTAAGAACTCTCCATTCCCTACTCCATCCCGGCCACTGGTAACTTGTATTCTGGTTTCTGATGATGATTTTAATTAATCATTATTTCATATCAGTGAAATCATACAATATTTGTCTTTTTGTATCTGGTTTATTTCACGCAACATAATGTCTTCAAGGTTCATACATGTTAGCACATGTATCAGAACTTCATTCCTTTTTATGTCTGAATAATATTTCATTGTATATATATAACATTTTGTTTATTCATTCATCAGTTGATGGACACTGGATTGCTTCCATCTTTTGGCATTGTGAATAATGCCACTATGAACATTGGTGTGCAAATATCTGTTTGAGTCCCTGCTTTCAATTCTGTGGGCTATATCCCTAGAACTGGGATTGCCGGGTCATACAATTGGCCATTCTGTACTTTCTGAGGCAATGCCTAACTGTTTTCCACAGTGGCTGCACCATTTTATATTCCTACTGACAATGAACAAGTGTTCCTATATCTCCACATCCTCTCTAATACTTATTCTTTTCCATTTTTTTAAACAGTAGCCATTTCCAGTGGGTATGAAATTATATTCCAGTGTAATTTTGATTTCATTTCCCTACTGGCTAATGATGTTGAGCTAATTTTCATATGCTTATTGGCAATCTTTGTATCTTCTTTGTAGAAATGTCTATTTAAAGTCATTTGCTCATTTTTTAATTGGGTCATTTATCTTTTTGTTGTTTAATTGTAGGATTTCTTTATATATTCAGGAAATTAAACCCTTATCAGACATGGTTTCCAAATCTTTTCTTCCATTCTACTGGTTGTCTTTTTACTTTCATAATGAAGTCCTTAGATGCAGAACATTTCAAATTTTGATCAAATCTCATTTATCTGTTTTTTATTTTGTTGCTCGTGCTTTGGGTGCAAAGTCTAAGAAGCCATTGCTTAACATAAGGTCCTGAAGATGCTTCCCTCTGTTTTCCTCCAGGAATTTTATAGTTCTGGTTCTTATATTTAGGATTTTGATCCATTTTGAGTTACTTTTTGTAAATGGTGTGAGGTAGGATCCATTTTCATTATTTTGCAAGTGATAATCATTTTTCCCAGCACCATTTGTTGAAGAGACCATTCTTTGCTCATTGACTAGACTTAGCTCCCTTGTCAAAAATCAGTTGGCTATAGATGTGAGGGTTTATTTCTGAACTTTCAATTCAATTTCATGGATTTATATGTCTATCCTTCTGCCTGTACCTCACTGTTTTGATTTCTGTAGCTTTGTAACAAGTTTTAAAATTGGGAAGTGTGGGTCCTCTAACTTCATTCTTCTTTTTCAAGATGATTTTGGCTATTTGGGGTCCCTTACCCTTCCAAATAAATTTGATGATTGGCTTTTCTGTTTCTGAAAAGAAGATTACTAGAATTTTGATTGGGATTGTATTGAATCTGTAAATCATTTTGGGTAGATTTGGCATTTTAACAATATTTAGTCTTCCAATCCATGAACACGCAATGTCTTTCCATTTTATTTTAGGTCTTCTTTGATTTCTTTTAGTAATGCATTTTTTTTTTCTGTGCAGAAAAAAAATGTTGAAATTTACTGATAGATATTTGATTCATTTTATTGCTATTGTAAATGCAATTTTAAAAAAATTTCCTCTTGGTTGTTTCTTATTAGTGTATAGAAACACGACTGATTTTTGTATGTTGATTTTGTACACCACCACCTTGCTGAATTCATTTGCTAGCTCCAGCAGCTTTGTTATGGATTTTTGAAGATTTTCTATATGTAGGATCATATCATCTGGTATTAGGGAAAGAACCAACTTTTGGTTTCATTGATCCTCTCTATTGTTTTTATGTCCTCTATTTAATTTATGTCTGCTATAATATTTACTCTTATTTCTCCTCTCAGAGTGAAAATTTCAATTGTCATATATTAAAGTCTGAATTTTTCTTCTGCCAGCTCCAACCTGCTGTTGAACTCTTGTAGGGAATTTTTTAAATTTCGGTTACTGTGTTCTTTCGCTCCAGTATTTCTGTTTGGCTCCTTTTATGATTTTTATCTTTTTAATGAAATATTTTTTTTGTTATTGTTTTCCTGATTCCCTTTAGTTCTTTGTATTTTGATTTAGTTTTTTGAGCATATTGAATCCACTTTTTAAAAAAGTCTTTCATATGTCCAAAATCTAGTGTTCCTTGTTTATGTTTTCTAATGGTTTTTTTTTGCTACTTTGCATGGGCCATTGTTTCCTGTTTCTTCATATGCCCTGTAATATTTTACTTGTAATATTTTATTGCATACTGGATATTTAATATTTTAATGTGTTACTTCTACAGTTTAGTCATAGAGGTGTCTGTTCCTTAAGCTTATATCCAGTTTGTGTTATGACTGAGATTTCCTTGACTCCTAGGAACTAACACACACACACACATACTTAAATACACACGCAAAGAAATAAAACACCTTTACCAGTCTTTGCATATTGGTCTGTGCAAGTGCTCTCCTTCAGAGCTCAGCCATTTTAACAATGGGTCTAAACAATAGCCTGAGGCAAAAACCTAAAGTCCTCCCTGTCTTTTCTAAGAATACATTCCATCCTGTGCATAGTGCATGGCCTTAGGAATGCACCTGTTTACAGGGTTCCAGGTGACCCCTTTTCCGCTAAGAATAGTCTTTTCTCTCACTCCTGGGCAATAGGTTTTAAAGCTGGTAATTCTTTGTTCCAGGGAGCTGCAATTTGTTTGCTTTCTTACAGTGTATTAGCTTCACTGCAGGCCATTTCTAAGCACATGGCAAGTTCTGGGACAGTGAGCCTGTGACACTTATGCAGTACTTGAGGCTGCCACCAGACTGGTGTAGACATATATATACCATAGTATTACACAAGGGTTACTGTGCTTCCAGAACCAGGGATCCACACTGGGAGCCTGGAGTGGCACCACACTGAACCTGGGAGGAGGTGGGGGAGGGCCAGCAATGGTGTTACAGGGTTTTCTGCCTGTTTTTGCTTTTTGTTTAAAAGTTCCTGGGGGGTGGGGGAGGGATGAAACCCTGGTACATCTCACTCTGTCATCGCCCCATCTGGGTGATCTGGTTCCATGTATTTTTAAAGAGGTATCATGCTTTCAATGTTAAAATTTTCTGTTCTTCTCATTTAAATTTGGCAATTGGGTTGGGTTTAGAGAGGGAATGGGGATTGAATTCACTGTCAATTCCCATTTATAGAGAGTTCCAGGGTTTTCTTATCCTTTGAATACCCCAAATCTTGCAACAAAATTAACATTCACTAAATTTTTGTTTAATGAAATAATTAATATTTTATAAAATAAAGTGAATATAGGATTTAAGAAAATATTTTTTTAATTGGGGATAAGGTTTTGCTATATCCAGATTTATCTCAGTACTAGTCTTTGTGGATATAATCCATTTGGTGTTTTTTTAACTCTCAATTTTATCTTTGAAGATGGACCCAAAGAATTCAGAATATTAATATTTGCTTAAGTGTTTCTGCTAAGTATGGAGTAGATAATGATGGTGGAAATATATGGACATAATTTTAGTTTGTAAATAGAATAATGATTCTGTTCCTATTATTTCCCAGGCTGCTAAATGAAATTTATTTTTTTGGGAAACTAGCTATTCTCTCACTGTGAATATTTTAGTAATCTGCTTGGCAAGGTTAGGTTAAAAGGTATTGTTAGATTTTTATGCAAGCTAAAGATTATGATAACTCTGATATACTGATACTTTAATGTGAGTGGAAAAGTGAATGCAAAACAAGGAAATTAGGTAACTAACATAAAAAAGTGGTGAAAACATGAAAAACACCAGATTGGGAAAAACAGCTGAGCTGGTTCTTTCCGTTCCCTTAACAACTAAGTGAGCTATGTAATTATTGGTGCATATTGCAGGCAATTCTGTGACCACCCGAATGAACATAAGTGGATCATAATCACCTGACAAATTTTGTTTCAAATGTTCTCTTTTTGAAATGGGAACAGCCAATATTTGAGCTCACACCCTGACTGAACCAATGTACCCATTAACCTCAAATTAGATGAATATAGAAAAATTTTATAAAACTTATATTCTGAGACAAGTATGTTTAGAATATGGTACCGATTTACTACATTATCCTAAAGTAAATTAAGAATATAAATTGCATTGTACATATGAAGCTCTAAGTAAGAAAATACAGAATTATTCTCATCATATTATTGTCTTCTTTCCCAGAAATAGGTGAAAGACCATAGTTCCACTTCTGCATCACCAGTTGTATATGCCATAGTGGGTTTTTTTTTCCATCTTTATATTCTCAGGCATTAATCAGAAGCTAAAGAGTCCTATTAATCATTTTCTCTGCTAAACTGCATAGTGTATCAATTGTAGTCTTGAAATAAAAATAGGATAAATGATTTGACATGAATTGTGGCCCGATGAACCAAGAACAAAGATCTGACACATGGTAGATCTCATAATGCCTTCCTTATGTTTAAAATGCACACTGACTAGACTCTTCTGATTTGCCATTTCCTTCATATCAGCTTTCTAAAAGAAGTACAGATTAGAGAATAGTGAAGTTAAGTCCAAATTAAATTGCATATTGCTTGTAAAACAAGAACAAATGTGCTGGATAACAGTAACACTATTCTTTTTAATGTCTTTTAGTCTTTCATAAAGGAAGTGCCAAGTCTTCCCTATAGAGAGTATATTGCAGTTGTTATTGATCTTATTTATAAGGCAGACTTCTCTGCAAGGTTATGCAGCACCATGGGATGAATGATATATTTTAGTAAATGACCAAGGGCTTTCAGTAAAAGCCTGTGTGTTGTCTGAATAAGCCCAGCAAAGAATATGTTAATATAAAGCCTTTTAGAAGAAAGATTATTCATCTACTAAGGGTTTATAGCAATTGAATGGCCAGTAAAAATTATTGTGACAACTTTAAAAACATGAAAATAAAACATAACAATATAACTAATTTATAATGTTTAGCATATGAGACTACATCTTTAATCCTGATTTGCAGAGGGCTAAGCAATTGCTCAATGGAAGTGTAACCTTCTAGAGTACCAACCTGGATCACTGAGGGCCAAACCAGAGTTGTCATTTTAGTGTTCCCTTCATATTTTAGTACATGATTGACAAATACATTCACCAACCCTCCCTGCTTCTATAGCCATGCATTGTCAATGATATTGCTAGGAGATTATGACATTGCTTTTCACTGAGCCCCAACAGCCCCAACACTCTCCCTAAAACACTCTTCCCATTTAATCAGAATCTGCATAGGCTTGGGGATCAGTTCTTGCTCCTTTATTGTGATCTAGAGCAACTAATTCTTTATGCCTCAGTTTTCTCATCTGTTAAAAGGATGACGGGTTATGATTAAATAACACACCATATGCAAAGTGTATGCATTCGCTATTTGGCCAGGAAAAAAAGACGCCACTTACTTACAGTACTTCTGGCAAAAAGGGCTTTAATGCAGCAGTTAGGGGCTTGCAATGCAAGAATTGGGGAAGTGAAGGGTAGGAAAGCCAGCCTGGATGATCTCGATCTGAAGCCGGAAGCAGGTGGTTCTCAGAGCCCTCTGGAAAGTCACTGGGAATCTCATGTATGATCTTATGTCTGGCTGCAAGTATCTCAGGAGAAAAATGCCCATGCTACCCCTCTATCCTCCATTTTCACGTGAGTGCCACTCACAGGCAAATTCTAACCGGTAACTATGGAAAGGGAGTTCTGGGAAATGTAGTTCCCAACTTCTGCTCTGTGATGAAGAGATCTTAGAAGGGGGACAGTGCCTCACAAAAGAGCCATTTGAGTACGAAGACCAGTGTGGTAGAAAAAACACTGAATTTGGAGTCAAATAGACTTCTATTCCTACACTGACTTACTACTTACTAGCTCAATGGTTTCAAACAAGTTAGCTCAAAGTCCCAGTTTCCTCATCTGTAAAATAGGGCTGTTAAGCTTTTATGAGGAGTAAATGAGATAATGAATGGAATGCAGCTTGACTTTTGCTTTGTAAACACGGTCCACTGCTCTTCCAGATATTTGGCAACATCTCCATACTTAGAACCGCATTTACAGGGACTATTCAAATATTCTATTAGCCCATATTACTTTGTTGATAAACACTTCAAAACACATTTGATTACACTGAATTTGCCAAAGTCAATACTACAATTATGTTAGTTTGCTCATTCATTTATTCAACCATTCCTTCATTAAACAAGCATTAACTGAATATCTGATTATGAGGCTTAAATCCAAAGGGAAATTGTTAGTAAATAAATATATAATATAGTGTGATGACAAATAAAAGGGAGACTATTTTATTTTATGTGGTCACTTTATCTCTGAACTCTAACTTCTATGGAGGCAATATTTGAGCAGAGACCTGAAAGTGAGAAAGTATACTTGGTATACTTGAGACACAGCACCCTTAATTATAAAGAACTTGGGAATTTTACCAAATATGTTTCTATGGATAAATTTATAAATATAAATTTTTCTAATTCATCTTTTTATTATTGAGTACAGTTTAGTTTTACATTTTTAAAAATTAATAAATTATTTTTACTGTCATGAATTACATTTACTGACATTTTTATCAATTTGTTTAGCATTTTCTCTTTCATTCCATAATTTTCCACTTTATTTTTCTCCTTGCTAAAGTATATTAATCTTTTAGGGAAACTCTCTTGATTTTGTATGTCTTATTTTTGGGGATCTTAAGTGATAGCTCAGCTAGGTACACAACATATTAGGTTACCAGTTATTTTCCATCAGTGCTTTGAACACATTATTAAATATTGTTGAATTTTCTTCTAGCCTCTATTGTTGCTGCTTGAATATGTTTCCAGTTTAATAATTATCCTTTGTAGGTAGAGTCTTTTTTTTTTTTAGTTTAAAAAATAAATTCTTCAGTGTTCTGCAGGTTTGCAATACATGTCTACATATAGAATTTATTTTTACTTACATTTTTTGGTATTCAGAATGCATTTATGAAATGGAGATTCCTATATTTCTTCAATTATGGAATGTCTCAGCTATTTATCTTCAAATATTGCCCCTCTGTTATTCTAACCTTTTCTTTCTTTGCAAATCAGTTGAACTTATGTTAGAGTCTCTCAAACGATTCTCTTAACTGTTCTTCATTTTATCTCTCTGTGATGCATTTTGAGTGAATTTATCAGCTCTTAAAATTCACTAATTCTGGGAAGCAGATGTGGCTCAACCAGTTGGGTGCCTGCCTATCACATGGAAGGTCCCAGGTTTGAGTCCCAGCGCCTCCTAAAGAAGATGAGCAGAAACTACACCCGGTGCAATGAGCTAGATGCCTAAAACAAGCAGATGCCACAAACCAGCAGACACTGCAGCCCATGGGGAGTGGATGTGGCTCAGGCCATTGGCACTCACCTCCTATGTGGGAGGTCCCAGGTTCAGTTTCCGGTGCCTCCTGGAGAAGGCAAGCAAACAATGAGCAGACAGATGAGAGAACCATCTGGGGGAGGGAGGGATAAATAAAAAAATTCACTAATTTCATCTTTGTGTCTATTCTCTCATTTATGCAATTTACTGAAATTTGTAAAGTTTATATAATTTTTATCTGTAATGCTTTTAATAAGCTTTTTATATCTACTTTTTTCATGCCTCATTTCTCCATATTTTATTTACTAATTTATTTTCATGTTTGAAAAAGATTGAATGAACATCATAAGTATACCCATTTTGAAGATTTTCAAAGTGCTTCCTAAAATTAATTTTACTCAGACTGTATTGTTATTCTAATTGTTGATTTTCTTCATTGTAAACAAATCTTTTCTCCAGGCTCCTTTCATGAGGGCTTTGAAGAGAGTCCTACACCCTGGCTTCAAGTAATAAGACTGGTTCCTGCTTCACATCCTGTGGAAGCACTTCTAGTGTCTGTTAACTTAGAAGGAGCCAAGATTTTGACCAACCTATCCCAGATCCCGAAGCACTGGATTTCAGCTCCATTACCACCTTGTGTTTCTGTTCCACTCTGATACTCATAGATGTTTATATCATTTTTTGAGCTGAGTTATTTTAAATTGATTATATCTGCCATTACTTTATTTTTAGAAGAGAGGTGAGGCATGTAAGTGTGAACTTGTAAAGCCACTGTGACATGAATCCTGTCTGAAACTTAATTAAATGTCTTATGTTTCAGTAATTCATCTCTTTCTTCAGAGATCTTAACAATTCATGGCCAAAGACTTCCTGTTGAATACATGCAATGGATTAGAGATATTTTGGAGCAATCTTGGTTTTATGTACTTTATTCCAATAAAGAATACAGTGTAATTAAATCTGTTTATTTATAGCACATTTCCCCCTAAACATTTAAATGGCAATTTAAATGTGCTTTAACTTGCATTCCTTCCTTAAATATTTTCTTTTGAAATAAATTCAGATATCAGGAACATTTTTTGATCAGATCATGTGGTGTAGTTTTTGGTTCTACAAAGACAACTATATTTAAAATTCAAAGCAACTCTATACAGCTCTCATGACTTAGACAATTATTTTCTCTCATTCCTCCTGCCAGCTTCAGCCCTTCCCACATCAAAATAACCCATTAGCTTGAAAATTGAAATGTCTCTACTTGCAACCTGACTTCACTGAAGTCTACCAATCTTTCCACTTTACTAGTGTACTGAAGGATTCACCACAGTGAATCATACATTCAGCCAAATACTGTTCATGATATCTGAATTTGAAAACCTACTTGGAAATAAAATAAATTTTGAATGCAACCCAAGAACTCTTCAGGACTAGATTAGGAATAGTGAACAGTTGCTATTTGGGAGTTCTTGGTTGTTCCCAGTCAAATGTCCTGAAGGAAATAGGTACCTATGAACAAATTTAGTTTGTGTTAATAAAGAAATCTTCCTCTTTTGGAGCAAGTTCCTCTCCATTATCCCCTATTTTATTCCATCCTCTATTATTTAGGCCATTCATAATTTAAAGAAAATATATTTTCGAGGGATGTCTGTTATTTGGGTCAAAACATTTTGTCCAATTCAACAAGTTAATTGTCTAGTAAACTTTGGGAAGTGAAAACAGATTAAACTAAAGGGAAGGATTGCCAGATCTTTTTTTTAACTTGAAATTAACATTTAGGTTTTTGTTTGGTTTTGCTTTTGGATTTACCCAAAATAAAATAAATTGTAGAATAAAATTTTAATGAGAAGGAATCCAAGAGTATTACTCTGAATTTCTTGGAATACACATTAATCTCAGCCAGAACTTTTAACTTGATTATTTTGCATGTAAATTTTTGTATTAAACATTTTTCTTTGGAACACATATTTCTAATTCATCAATTTTGAGGACTAAATATATAGAAAACTTTAGCTCAGGACCCCAAATTAAGCAAAATACTCAGGTTTTTTAAAATTGGTCATATCTAATTGGTTAGTATCTTAAATAAATGTTTCCTAAGGTTAAGATCTGCAGTACAATGAAGCTTTAATGAATCTCTTACTGTGCATCCACAGGCTGTCTCTGCCAGTTTATCATTTACAGAACTGGGAATCCTTATTACTAGACCCAGCAGGCAATAGGAAACTGCCTGCCTGATAGCATTTCTGTTATCTCTTTTAATATAAACTTAATTTCCTTTCTTCCTTCATATACTGTCAGATATCAGAACCTTTTTTATTTTCCTGACAGCTACTGGTCAACTCACAAGCACCCATGACTTGCTGTTTTGATTCCCACCACTTCTTCTTTCTACCTACCTTTCCTCCCTTCTCTGCAAAGTCATAGGAGTTTTATGAGTCTGGGGCTCTCCTTGGCAGGGCCAGTAGAGTTTCCATAAACACATATCACAACTTGGCACAAAGAAGGTGCTGAGGGAGCAGCCATAGCATGTACAGCCAAACGCACTTGTGGAAATCCTGGGAATGTTAACCCAAAGAATTGCCCCAGGTCCCCAAAACCCTTTTTCACAACACACTTGGCTCACTGTGTGACTGGACAAACAGCTCTTTAAGCTGTGTGGCGCTTTCTACCTGTGGTTTGAAGCACGACAGGATGTGGCAGGTTTGACTCTGTATAATGTAGTGCGATGTAAGAAAATGCATCAAATTAGAAAATGGAAACTTTCCTTTCCCTGAACTGTAATTTAGCTGTCACTTGGCTTTAAAGCAGCTGAGAACAATTTCTTGAATGTGAATGTTTATTTCCTGAAGTTTTGTGAATAATTATAGGCCTATTCTCTACATGTTTGACATTCCACCTTCATTTCCTATAACTCTGTCAGCAGTGGCAGTTCCTAGAGCATGCATATGGTGGTCCTTTGCATTAAAGGATGTTACCGTTGAATGTGTGCCACCTTTGATCTGAGACGTGTGACATGCTTACCTACAACTCTCTCTTCAAGCTCAAGACATACTGTCAGCCAGTGGGTGTGTGTGTGTATGTGTGTGTGCATTTCCAAGTTCATTTTCTAATACTATGAAAAGAATCTACTCGGAAAATTCCTGATTTCACATCTGTGTTACCACAAGAAGAGACTTCTCAGACAATTTAATGAATTTTTCATGAGCCATATTTCACCAAGTGTTCACTGAGAAAGCTTTGCCTTTCTAGGGGAAACTTTTGACCCTACCTAGTAAGGGAGTTCTTGACCTGATGCTATTGTTAGAATAATTATAGTCAAAGGTTTTCATCCCAACACTCAAGTTAGTTTGGTTAGGTTATATATTTTGAAATTCTTATACTTCTTCTTTGTAAAATATATGCTTTGCAAAGTCAGATGGTTGAAGGCCACCGACTGAGTAATAAAACAGTTTTTCCATAGCTGAAAAGACTATCCTAGATGAATATGTGTGTGTTTAAGTGTCAGATTTTACAGAGACAAGTATTATATACATTTATTAGAATTATAGAAGAAATGTTTATCAAGAGTTTCTTGATAAAGGAATTCATGATATTTTTGTTGAATATTATAATATATGAAAATAAAATATATAAAATATTTTTATAATTAATAAGAAAAACTCATGGATATACATGGCATTTTATACAAATACTTTATACCGTGTTTTTTTTACATAATCCCTGTTCTTCACTACTACCTTTCAGGGTTATGATGATGATGATGATGATGATGATTTTTCAGTGGGAGAAAATAAAATGCAGAGAAATTTCATAGTTCTTAGACTGAACATGCATATGAAAAGATTTTTGAAATCTTGAAATATTAGGTTGGTTTTGAGGCAAACAAACTTTTCATGTCACCAAATCCAGCAATTTGATCCCTGGTATTAGACTTACAAGCAAGTGACATTCATTACCTATTTATTATTCTGCCACCCAAGACTATAAGGTGTGTTGCTCTATTGTATGTTATTTACAAACACTTTTTTATAGCTCATAATTATTTAGAGAATCATTTGACTTCAAACTTCCTATTGTCTAGACATATAATCATAATTTTTGGTAAAGAGAACTTTATAATAATATCTGTTGGTCTGTGCAACTTTGTGAAGCTACAGTTACTTAAAACTTAGTACAAATGCATATTGACTTAAATTTAGTACCAGCACCATCTTTGAACTAATAAAGTGAGCATGCCCTGTTGGAAAAAAAATGCATCACTAACTTTTATTCCCATAACTGTGAATGATGGTAATGTTTTACTTTCATCAAACTGATGCAATTGTAATAAACTAGGATTTATGACATTGGCTCCAAGAAAATACCTTTTAATTTGTATATTATTTATATATAGATTTACAGGAAAATCAGAAATCTGTTGATGTAAGAAATAAGTGTGCAATTATGAGGGCAAAATTTTGACCATGGTTCATGAATAAAGGACATATGGATTGCTGTTTTTTGGTCCAAATTAGTATCATAGGGAAATAGTACCCTCCTTTTCAGGGAACTATCTTTCTATTATGCTTCATTTTCTGACACCCATTGCTTTGGAGAAAAAACAAAATTGGAGGATGGAGATCACGGTAAGAATTAGATTTTTCTGTTTAGCAGATATACAAAATGTTAAGTGAAAGGTGATGAAAGCATTTCTGCAAGTTGTCTCCCCTTACCACCACAACCTTGATATTTCTCTCAAATTCGTGTGGACACTGAATTGTCAGAATATCATTGAACTACTCTGCATTGGGAGAGTGGGTCAATGTATATCACTATGGTTTAAAAAGAATAATTATGCTCTAGTTCAGAACTCACATCCTAATTTCAGACTTTTAGATCCAATCATTTATTCAATATCTCCGCTATCTCTTTGTATCTGATAGAAATTTCAGATTTAACAAGTCCAAAATTGAACTACTGATTTTTCTCCCTGAAATTGCTCTATCTACAGTCTTCTGCATTTTAGTTTAATGGCAATATCATTTTTTATTAATTTTGTTTTTAATTTTACTAGTTTTATTAGGCCAAAACACTCAAAGTTATCTTAGTCTTCCTCTTTTTTCTCACACCCCAAGTCTGATCTCTAAAGAAATTCTCTTGACTTTACTTTCCAAAGATATTTGGAATCTAAATTACCTAAGTAGAATCCAAAGCACATTATACTGCTGACATGGTAGATCAATTCCACACACCCCCACCCCTCATCTTTATTATTACAATATTTTATACTTGTCTCATACAAACCAGAGTGAATCTTTTAAAATGACAATTAGATGATTTCATTCCTCTGATCAAAACCCTTCACTGCCATTGGCTTCTCATTTCACTTGAATAAAGCTTCATTTCTTTCCAATTACCTAAAAGACTCCACATGACCAACCACACACACAGACACACACACACACGTACACTTCATTAGCTCTTTGATCTCTTCCCCTATTACTACCCCACCCACCATCCACTCTGTTCCAGTCATTCTGGCCCTGAACTTAACATGTCAGGCATGACTCTACCCCAGGGCCTTTGCACTGACTCCACCCTCCTCCTATATCAGCATGGTTCTTTCCACCTATTTCAAGTCTTTATTAAAATGTCATCTTCATCATGAGGCCTACCCTAAGGCAAAATCATTCCCTCTTGACTTTCTATTTCCTTTTTCTGTGTTCTTTTTTCCTTTTTCTTTCACAATGTTCTATTATATTTTAAATTATACTTATTATTTTTATTGTATAATATTTATCTCTTTCAATTTGAAAGCAAGATCCACAGAAGCAGGAATCTTGCTCTGTTTTGTGCACTGATAAATCCCAAGCATCTAGGACAGTCTCTGCACATAGCTGGTGCTCAAGAAATAGTTGATGAATGAAAGAAAGAATAAAAATCAGTTCATGTTGGATTTGTGTCATTTGCAATCTGTCACTGTTTGACCCTCCTTTCTCATCTTTTCTCCCATGACCAATATTAATTGTTCAAAACTCACTATTATGTATTTTACAATGTGCAATATAGTAGAGAGTTAAACCAAAAGGTATGATCTCCTAGGTTGACAAAAAAAAACAAACAGAAAACAATAGCACATGCAAAAAATCTATGTAATCCAGTGTAAAATTTAATTTCTATAAGAGCTCAAAAGAAAGGGACATTGGTAAAGTTTGGGATAATTATAGAAGACTTCCTGGAACAGAAAGGGAATTGGAAACTGAAGAATAATTTAAATAAAATAATACATTATATAATTTTCAATATGTTTTGCTTAGTATTATATCTATTTACTTTCTTGCTACATGGTTCTTTGGTTATTCATAAAGGGAATTACTGATACTAGCTCCCAAACAGGCTGACTGTTGTGTCAAACCAGAAAAGAAGTCTTGTCAACAGATTTCACATTATGCTAAAGTGACTTACCACAAAAATAGGAAGGAAGGAATAAGGAGGAAGTGGAGAGGTCTATGTGATTTTCAATCTGCAGTAAATTAGCCACATGAAAACTCAGGAATATAATGTAGCAAGGAAAATAGGAACCTCAGGCATGTCATCTTTTCCTTGGAGGGAAGCAGTGTAGTCAAGCACGCACAAAAGCCATATAATCACCTTATTCATGTCAGAGTTCAGCTCTGCTAGTATCGATTGGCAAGCAGTTCCGAATAGAAAAGAGTGAATGTCACTCTTAGAGAAAAGCTTAAATATATTAGCTAGCTAATCGAAAGGTTTCAACACATATCAGGCTTCAAGCAGCCCAAGAACAAAACAAGTTGAAATACATCATAGGTGGAAATAATAGAGGAGAGTCAAGATCATCCCTGAATGTCTATGTTTCATGATTTTAACTTTTGTTTTAAATAGTACATTCTCTTTCTTATAACTCTTACCTAGTGTATTTATTTATGAACATGGTTTCATGTTTACTATGCCTTAAAAGATGAGAAAAGAGGGTCAAACAGTGACAGACCAAAAACTATGCTAGAAGAGTAGTTGCCCTTGGAGTCTTCATGAAACTGCAACCACGAAGAACTGCCCCAGGCAGCCTTACTGTCAGTTGCTAGTAATCTCATACGAGTTTCATGTTTCCTGGCCTTTTAACATTACTCTAAGGAGGCTGGCACATTTAATTACAGACTGTGACTTCTGTGAGCCACCAAAACAGATGGCTGTAGTCTATCAGCTTAATAAAGAAAGAAGGTAACTATAGATTTGATAGAACAAAGAGGAATACTTCTTAATCAAGGAAAGCTTGATTTCCGTTCCCTTCTATTGAAACAAATAATGATTTGTTGAGTGGGGATGGGCAAAATATGAGAAACATAAAATAGAATGAGGAATTGAAAGTTCTGTGTCATATAGTAGGGAATATTAAATGCTATAGATAGAGAGGTGTCAGAAAGATATAGTGAAGATCCCGGAGAAGAAGAAGGCAGTATGGAGTAGGGGTAGGAAATGGGAAAGGCCAGGTTAGGAGTATAGCAGGGAGAGGGGTAGGGGAAGCGGAGATGTGATAAAGACAGCTATCAATCATAAATAGGCCATAGTTATGAATGCATCAGAACAATGGGAAATTCTTTTTTTAAAAGTGATGAGAACAGAAGCCTAATTCTGGGATATGTCAGACAATATGGAGGCAGCAGATATAGGCTGCTTATTTTAAAAGTTTGACAATAAGGCAAGAAAAATTATAGTGGTACCTAAAGAGAGCAGCAGGGTCAAGAGAATATTTTCTAAGAAAGCAAAGAACTATACATGTCTGATGACAAAAGAGTGAAAACTATTGGGAGGTTTTGAAGATACTGGAGAGGGAGGTGCTACATTGAGGATTAGGGTCTGATGGTACTGGGAAGACATGAGCTGGGTGGCACAAAAAGTGCTCTGAGCTTCAGAGGAGGAGGCTAATAAGTGAGAAAGCAGTGACACTGTAATTAAATATGCCAACAGATGACGCTTGATCTTACTAGCGATAAAATGCTAAAGACAACATCTAGAATAATAACTTTCTTCTCTTTTATTATAGTTTGATCATGAAAACAAAATCATATTCTTAGGCTCAGCTAAAATTAAAATATACCTCTCTATTATTAGTTTAGCTTCCATTGAATTTCCAACTCTGATTTTTACCAACATTTCTTCTCATCTGCAGTATTATTCCTTCTTTCATTCTTTTTTTAAGTACTTACCCTGCTGGCCAGGTCAATCTCCCACACGCTGCTGATATACCCCTGGAATTACCTCTCTGGTTCCTTCTCTTCTAGGAAAAAACTCTCTTGTTTCTTTAGATAAAGATCTCCAGAAATTAATGTAATTTGATTCTTGCCTGTTTTGTCATCTTTTCTTGATTTTCAAATTGTCTTTTTACATGGAGCATAATGTGTTTGAGAATTAATGGCAGCACTTTCCTTTCCTTTGATCATGTTCTGTTTTTCCATTTTCAAATATGAGTCATTTAAGCCAGTGGACTCCAAAAAGGGCCCCACAACCCAATGGGTGAACAAAAGAGAATCCAGAAAGAATTAGAATTTCTTTTTAATCTGAAAATATGAAATAAATTAAAATTTTTCTAATATTTAACATACAAATTGACTCAGGCATGCTTACCCATCTCATATATCACACTATCATATGTCACATATGCTATACAAATATTCAGCATATTGTGGCATATTGCAGTTTATGTGTGACCATTCTTCATGAAAAAAAAAAACAACTGGCTTTGAAAGATTCTGGCAGTGGAACAATAGATTAAAAGTTATACTCACAATGCCAGCACAAGAAAATAACTAGAAATTGCAGAGCTGTGACTGCTACTTTTCAAATGAGCTCAACACCAGCCAATATCCATGGAAGAAACGACAGAAAAAAAAATGGAAAAAGATCTGAGAAGTTAGCCAACAAAATAGAAATTATGAAGATTATTTCAAATATAGATTTATCCATGTCATTATTAAAGTTGGCTATAGTCCCAAGTGTATATTCTGGTTAATAATAATACTATTTGCATGAAAAATAAATATGTATGAAGTGGAGGATTTTCTCAACATTAGTATTTACTAATGGGATGTACAAACATAGTTTGGGGACCTCTAACCTAGTACACTTTTTATTGGAGAATATTGATAGAATTTTCATAAAATAACAAAAAATTAAGGTCCCTATAATTGTAAAATGCATCTTTAAGACTAGTTGAAAAGTTGGATGACTTTCTAAAATATATTTATTTCTCCTTAAGCCTCTACTCTGAAAAGTTTCAGTAGAAGCCTCTCTATGACAAAGATTAGCAAGATGGACTAAAGTTAAAAAGATCTCTGGAGGACCGCCATATATCTTAGGGACTGATTTTTAGGCTCAGTTGTCAATCTCTTTATATATCATAGAGTTTTCATGTAGCTACTGCAGATTGTGGGCCTTGATGGGAGGAACCATGAATATTCATTGAAACATCATTTCACTTCTACCATAGTCGTAAATGTCCTGATTCCTAAGTAGCTTTTTGAGGTGTCTCAATAATGGATATGCCCATTTGAGGACTCATTTCCTCATTGGAGCAGGTCACAAAGACATATGGAAAGGAGACTCCTCAATGGTCTTGCCGTGCTGGAGACAAACACTCTCCTAATTTTGACCTCAAAGGAAACAGAGCCATAATTCTGGGTTATGGCCACCAGCCACACTCCATTTTCCACAGTGGCATGCGAGACTTGTTTTCCTGTGAGTTATATGGGGTGGGGGTGGGAAGTATAATTGCAAATACAATTCCATTGACTCAAGTGGACTATTATATCCAGTAGAAATTCTATAAACTCTATCTTCCTTCTAAAAATATAAAAGTTGCATACAGGCCACCATGTGTAGATACCACTACATTCTAAAATTAAAGTGAACTGGTTTTCCTTTTTTTTTTTTTTTTTTTTTAGTATTTTGTTTAAAAATCGAGAAGATAATTCTGAGAATCATTGGTTAGTCTTCATCTGCATGGTGATGAACACTATCTATTTGAAAAGGCTATTATGACTTTTTAAAATTATAAAATTATTTTTAAAATGAAAATTACCTACGGTAATGATTGCTTAGATTCATATAGTGTGTGTGTTTAAAAGTTTACAAAGTACTTTGGAGGCATTAAGTCTCATGTATCCCTTGGGAGTGGATAATAAAACAGACTGGGAAAACTGAAGCAATGAAGTCACATTATATTCCCAAGCTTCATTAGTAAGCAATGAAGAAGCAAAGAATTTGATCAAGAATCACATTGTGGCAGAGTTCCACTAGACTAAGAAGCAATCTAAGCAATAAGGTTAGTGTTTAAAATAATTATATTCTCATACATTCTAGTTCACATAATAAAACGAGAGTATCAACTAAACTATATGCAGCGCCTTTGTGCTGATTGTATATTTTTAAAATACAGATTTCTTCTGAATTACTAATATGAGGTTATGTCTAAAAAAAATCTGAGACCCATCCTATTAGGATAATACTTGACTAAGCAGCTAACATAAACCCCTTGAGGCATTGTAGGTCTTTACATAAAAGTTTGAGAGCAGCAAAAGGACATTATTGGAACATATAAAAAAAACTGGAATATAGACTAAGTTTTATATCGATGTTAAATTTCTTGAACCTGATAGCTGTACTAAAGGTAGTTACATAAGTGAATATCCTTGTTCTTAAGATATATACATGGAAGTATTAAGTGTTCAAGGCCCATGATTCATTCAACCTACTCAAAAGTAGAAAATAATAGAGAGAAAGTGAGAGGGAAGGATAGACAGATGGATAGATAAAATGATCTAGAAAATGAGGCAAATTGAAAGCAAAGGACACTAGACAGCGGACTGAAGTGGTATAAAGAAGTAAAGAACTCCAGTAAAATCAACCATAAAGGTAATTGCAAATGCTAGTACTATTGTATTATATTTTGGTATGTAATTACACCTTCTACTAGTAAACTGAATCCAACAGCAGATTAAATAATTATATATAATCATCAAGTGGGATCCATCCCAGTTATGTAAAGGTGGTCCAATGTAAGAAAATTAATATAATACACCACATTAATAATGAAGAGGAAAAAATACATTCATCTCAATTGAGACACAAAAGACATCTGACAAAATCCAGCACCTCTTCTTGATAAGAACACTTAGAAACTAAGAAGTAAACATCTTCAACATGGTTAAAGTTATACATGAAAAACCCACTGTTAACATTATACACAGTGGCGAAAGACTGAAAGCCCTCTATTATCAGGTACATGACAAGGATGTCACTGTCACCACTGTTATTCCACATTGTACTGAAAGTTCTAGCCAGAGAAATTAGCAAAGAAAATCAAATAAAAGGCATCCAAATTGGAAAGGAAAAAGTAAAACTTTCCATGTTTTCAGATAAATGATTCTATATAGAGAAAATCCTGAAAAATCCATAACAAAGTTACTGTAGCTAAAAAATGAATTCCTCAAAGTGGTGGGGTAGAAGATCAACACGCAAAATCCAGTTGTGTTTCTATACACTAGTAAGGAACAATATGAAGAGGAAATTAAGAAAAAAAAATCCATTTGCAGTAGCAATAAAATAGGAATAAACCTAACTAAGGAGTATATGACATATAACAGAAAACAATGAAACATTGCTAAAAGAAATCAAAGAATACCTAAATAAAGGGAAGGACATTCTGTGTTCATGGATTGGAAGACTGAATGAATATTGTTAAGATGTCAAATCTAACCAAAGTGTTTTACAGATTCAATGGAATCCCAATCAAAATTTCAACAATCTTATTTTCAGAAATAAAAAAATCCAATCATCAAGTTTATATGGAAGGATAAGGGGCCCCAAATAGTTAACACCATCTTGAAAAAGAAGAATGAAGTTGGAGAACACACTTTCAGGTGTTAAAACTTAATTACAGTGTTACAGAAATCAAAACAGTGAGATACAGGCAGAAGGACAGACATATTGATCAATGGAATTGAATTGAGAGTTCAGAAATAAGCTCTCACCTCTAGGGCCAACTGATTTTTTATAAGTGAGCCAAGTCTAATCCATGGTAAAAGAAGAGTCACTGCAAAAAAAAAAAAAAAAAGGAGCAGGGAAACCTGGGTATCCTTATGAAAAGAATGAAGATGGACTCCCTACCTCACACCATATACAAAAAGTAACTTAAAATAGATCAAAGACCTATAAGAACTAAAACTATAAAACTCCTAGAAGAAAACAGAGGAAAGCATCTTGAGGACCTTGTGTTAGATGATGGTTTCTTAGACTTATACCAAAGCAGGAGAAACAAAAGAAAAAAAGGATAAATGGATCTTCACCAAAATTAAAAACTTTTGGACCTCAAAGGATTTTATCATGAAAGTTAAAGGATAGTCTATAGAATGGGAGAAAATATCTGGAAACCACCTATCTAATAAGGGCTTAATATCCAGAATATATAAAGAAATCCTACAACTCAACAACAAAAAGACAAACAATCCATTTAAAATATAGGCAAACAGATTGAATAGATGTTTCTCCAAAGAAAATATATGATTGGCCAAAAAGCACATGAAAATGTGTTCCACATAATTAGCCTTAGAGAAATGCAAATCAAAACCACAAAGGGATACCATTTCACACCCACTAGAATAGCGACTATTAAAAAAAAATAGAAAATAACAAGTGTTGGAGAGGATGTGAAGAAATCAGAATACTTATTCATTGTTTGTAGAAATGTAAAATGTTGCAGCTGCTGTGAAAAACAGTTTGGCAGCTCCTCAGAAAGTCAAGTATACAATTACAATATTACCTGGTAAATCCACTTCTAGGTTTGGTCTCCAAAGAATTGAAAGCAGGTAACTAAAACAGATATTTGCACACTGATGCTCACAATAGCATTATTGCAATTGCCAAAAGATAGAAGCAACCCAAATGTCTATCAACCAATGAATGAATAAAGTAAATGTGGTATAAACACAATGAAATATTAATCAGCTGTGAAAAAGAATGAAGTTCTGATACATGCAACAACATGGATGAATCTTGAAGTATCATGTTGAATGAAACATTCTAGACACAAAACAGCAAATATTATATGATCTCACTGATATAAAATAATTAGAAGCAAACTCATAGAGTCGAAACTAGCATACAGGTTACCAGGGGCAGGGACAGGAGTAGGAATGGGGAGCTAATGCTTACATTGTACAGAGTTTCTATATGGGGTGGGAAATTTTGGTAATGGATGGTGACTCTGGTAGCACAACATTGTGAACATAATTAACACCATTGAATTATAAAGTTGCATTTGGTAAAAGGAGAAATTTTAGGTTGTATATATGTTACTAGAATAAAAATTAAAAAACGATGACATAGGACTGTACAGCACAACCAAGGAAACAATATAAGCCACAGACTACAGTTAATAGTACAATTATAAGTATATTCTTTCCTCAAGTGTAACAAATGTACCACACTAATTCAAGATGTTAATAATGGGGGGGGGTGGTGTCTAGAGGAACTTTGGATTTTTCGCTATGTAAACCAACAACTTCTTTTTTTTAAAAAAAAGAAATGAATATTTCATTAGATGGACTTAACAATAAAATGGAAACAGGAGATGAACCTATCAGTAAAAATGAAATAATAAATAGAAAATCTCAATTCTCACAAATAAAGTGAAGGAAGAGTGAAAATAAATACCAAGGAGCATCTGAGATTTGTTTAATAAAATGAAGCAGTCTTAGAAGAAAAGGAAAAAGACAATGGGGCAGAAGTAATATGTGAAGAAACAATGGTCGAGTACTTTCTAAAATGAATGAAAAATCCAAGCCACTTAGCAGCTGCAAGTATGTTAAATACAAGAAAACCACATCATAGACAACTGCAAATGAAACAAAGGTAAAGCACAGTTCTTAAACGCAGCCAGCGAAAAAGTGACACATGTGTACAGGTGAACAACAATATAAAGAATAGAGAAGTTCTTGCCAGAAATAATGTATACCAGAAGACAAAGGAAAGACACATAAAAGTTCTGAAAGACTAAAACAGACCAGTCACCAAGGATTTTATACCCAGTCAAATTATCTTTCAAAAAGGAAGCCAACATAATGACATTTTCAGATAGACAAAAGCTAAACTAATTTATCTCCAGCATACCTTCACTATATGAAATGTAGAATGAATTCTTCAAATTCAAATTCAAATTCATGAAAAGCAATAATACCATGTGGAAGTGGAAGCCAAGAGCTTTTATTTTAGTCCCTTCATGTTTTAGTTAGGTGTTTTTATTTCTTTAAAAGACTAAGTGCTTAAAGCAGGTACAATAACATCGTGAGTCTCATAGCCTATGTAGAAATAAAATATAAGACAAACAGATGCAGAGCAGGGGAGGGGGTATGTGAAATTATATTACTTTAAAGGTTTTACATTGTGCATGAAATAGTATGCTATTACTTGAAAGAAAATATGATAATTTAGAGATATATTTTGAAATTAGAGGCAAAAAAAAAAAAAGGTCTAGCCTAAAAGTCAAAAGTGGAAATAAATAAAATTCCAAATAATATCCAATTCTTCCCCCCAAAAAAGACAGGAAAAGAGGACAAGAGGAACACAGAACAAGTGGGATAAATAGAAAACAAATACCAATTTGGGAAATTAACACATAACAATATTAATTAATTTTGTTAAATGTAAATTGACTAAATGCTCTATTTAAGGTACAGATTTGTAGATTAGATTAAAAAGCAGGGCCTAACTATAAGTTGTCCACAAAAGACATTGATGGGTTAAAAGCAAAATTTGTAATACATTATACCATGCAAGCATTAAGCAAAAAAGTTGGTGGCTATATAAATACCAGACCAACAGACTTTAAGACAAAAAGAATGAGCAGAGATAAAGGAGGACAAAGCATATAGGTAAAAGGATCAATTCATCAAGAAGACATAACAAGTTTGCAGATTATAGGTAAGTATACAATAATCAATTACATTTCTATAGAATAGGAAAGGCCAATCAAAAATCGAAATTGAAATAACAATTACATATAGCATCAAAAATACCAAATATGTAGAAATTAATCTTAAAGATGTAAAAGACCTCTACACTGAAATTACAAAACAGTATTGAAAGAAAACAAAGATTACTTTCTTAAATAAATGAAGCAATATAACATGTTTATGGATGGTTGAATCAATACTGTTCATTTTCAATAAATTGATAAATAGATTTACTGTAATATCAATCAAAAGTCATTGAAGAAATAAACAAGCTGATTTTTAAATTCCTGTAGAAATTCAAAGGCTCTAAAAGCCAAAACAACACTGCAAAAATAATTTGGAACACTTGCACTACCAGATTTTAAGACTTATTTTAAAGCTACAATAATCGAGATAGTGAGCTTTGACACACTGTTAAATACTAGTACAGTGGAAAAGACCTGGAATTCCAAAAATAGATCCACACATATATGGTAAGTTGAAATTTGATCAAGATGTGAAATTAATCCAAAGGGGATAGTAAAGTCTTTTCAACAGATGTTGCTATAACTGTTAGAAATTAACCACAATCCACTCCTCATTCCATACACAAAAAATTAATTTGCCATGGTCATAGGTGCAAATGTAAAACTCAGAACCATAAAGCTTCTTGAAGAAAACTATAGGAGAATAGCTTCCTTACCGTGGGATAGGCAAAGCTGTCTTAGGATACAAAATACCAATCATGAAGATAAAATTCATAAATTGGGCCTCATCAAAATTAAAATATGTCTGCTCATCAAAAGATATCTTTTAAAATGTTAGAGGTATATTTTTTGTGTAACATTTATGTAATCTAAGTATCTTTGTAAAAAAAGAATTTTGATCTTTACATCTGAGATTAGAAATAATAAAAAAATTTATATAAACTTAAAAAAAAAAGTACATATCAATTTTTAATGCCTGACTTCCACTCTAGATTCTAAACTTTTTGATGGCAAGAAATGAGAATATTTGCATGATCTTATTTCTAGTATTGAGCTGGGTGTCTGACATAGAACAATTGCTCGATAAATATTGTTAACTGACAGAATTATATTAATCCCTCCATCCATATTGCTATTATTTCAACCAAAATTTACTTCACATTTGAAATACTTTATTGTGAACTTATATAAAACTAAATATGACATAACTATTTGTATAAATACGGTATTTCTTTAGTAGAGTTCATAAAGTTTGTGTCATGTTTCTTAATAATTTGATTCCTCAATAACCAAAATCATATACTGGATTAAATCAAATATTAAGTGAGTAAAAAAAAAAATGTATAGATAACTCACAGTCTGGGAAAAAATAAATTGTAGCAAAATTTTCTGAGCATAAAAAATATCCAGAATAGACAACAAACTGCTACAAATCAATAATAAAAAGGTGACTAAACCAATTAAAAAATGGGCAAAAAAATTTGTGACTTCATAAGAGATGAGAATGACCATGAAGCTCATGAGAAAAAGTGCTCATCATCATTAGTCATCAGGAAAATTTATATTAAAACTACAATGAGATACCATTCATAGTCATTAGAATGGCCAAATACAAAATAAATGGGCATATCTAAATGTCAGTCATCAAAACTAAATTAAATCTTTTAGTGTTTGTCTTTAGGTTATTTAGAAAATAACTTGCTCATCTCTGTGCTAAGGCCAGATTTTTTAGACTTCTCTACGCTCTATCAATCTCAGAGTTTCTTTTCCTTGATAAACAAGGCAAGTTAAAATCACTGCAATATGAATTTTGTCTTGAGTTTGAAATTGTTCAGCTCACTCACACCTAAAAGGAAACAATCCAAACGTTAACATCCCATCATTTTATCAAGAGATTAAGTACATATACTTTGTCAAATATGGGAATCAACTTTTACAGCATCACAGTATAATAATTTCATTAGAATTATTTGCTTATATGATTTATCTACAGAAAAAATGTGTTAACTTAAATTTTTAATCTGCCCACATATATGAGGAAGAGGAAATGTATGTATAAAATGGGGAGTTAAGTGGAAAAAAGAAGAAAAGCAGGAAGCAATTCCAATATAGTTTTTTTTTTTTTAGAACATTTTTATTGAAGTTTATCATTCATACATGAATATTCATAAACAATAAGTGTATAGTAAAAGTTGTGAACTTACACAACAAGCATGCATATCATCATACAGGGCTCCCACGCATTACACCACAAACAACACTTTACATTGTTATGAAACATTTGTTACAAACTCTGAAAGAACATCAACAAAATAGTACTACGAACGATAGCCCTTATCTTACATTTGGTGTATTTTCCCCCAACTCACCTGGTTAGTAACACCCTTTATTAGTATTATATACTTGCTATAGGTCAAAGAAGAAAATTATAAAGATTTGGGAATGTAGTATTCTTATGAAACAAGAGAAAGAGGGAATGAAAGAAAATAAGGAGAAAATGGAAAACTGATTTTCACTTATACAAAGTAATTCTATTTCTTCTATCAGGTCCCATTCTCATTGTTTGGGAGGAGTCCTTAGAGTGTCTTTGTCCCTTCATTCAGATAGACAGTGAATCAAATTAGGGAGCTGGGTGGTTTCTCTAGTCTTCTTACTTAATGAC
The DNA here is from genome assembly GCA_026826555.1 of Tolypeutes matacus. NCBI lineage: Eukaryota > Metazoa > Chordata > Mammalia > Cingulata > Chlamyphoridae > Tolypeutes > Tolypeutes matacus. The sequence goes on from JAKSZT010046586.1 coordinate 11,143,708, forward strand.
AAATAATCTGTGATGAGAAATATGAGGTATTTATTAACACAGAGCTATTCAGAGATATTGATGAAAAGGAAAGATCCATCATATAATACCCATGGCACTGAAAGAGATTCTACTTTACTGGGTCACTAGTTAATAGAATCAGTCACTTATATGACCTGTTAAAAATGACTGTATTAGAGTGATGAATTCCATTTGGCTACTTCAAATTTTTTGGAAGTAGGGGAGGAAAACATTTTGCTAAAATAAAAATTTTATTTATTTACTTTTAAATCTAGCAGTTTAATTCACATGATAAGTACGTTGAGTAGTAGCTAAAATGCAGTCACATTAAAAGAATCAAATGGGTCATTATTAAGCAATCTTCCCTTGCTTCAAATGAAGCTGGGTAACCAACAATTGTACTTTCCCTCGGCCATACCTTTTATTCTTCCTTCTCTGCTCCCTTCCTTTTGATGCTACAAACAAATACAAAAACTCAAAAAGAGCCGAGCCACACAAATACAGCACTGCAGTGTCCCTTTGCATAAGTAATCTTAACTATTTAGCTTTCCGTGTCTGAAAACACAAGCTGTTTTTTGATAGTTCTCTCTCATTTTTCTTTAAAAATAGGCATCAACATTTGGAGTGAGCTGCTTTAAGACAAAGGGTATCTAATTTATAGTTCATCTGAACTGACTTCCATAAGTGAACATGTACGAGAAACTTGATTGATGAGGAACTAGGCAACTACTCCAAAACTTTTACCACCAATTTGTATAGGACATTTCCTGTTATCTGAACAAGTCTTCCAGTGTTACCATTTTCACGTGAGTGACAAGGTATATGGTGACAAATTTTCTAAACTCCATTTAGGAAAATATACCACTATTTTCAGGAATTATAATATGTAACAAATAATTATTTCATAGCTATAATCTTTACAACAAAGTGTGAGATAAACATGAAAAACTTAGTTATGTCAAAACTGTTTCAATAATCGAGATGCTTGTTCTTCCTTGGAATGAAACCACAAAATAAATATGGTATCTTCCCACAAAAGTGTTGGTCACTTCCCACAAAAATATAAGTGGGTCTGATAGAGTATATCAAATACTCTGACATATGTTTGAATTTCAAATATAAAAACTAAGCAGGAGACTCAAATAATGTTTTCATTTTTTAAAAGTCTGAAAAGTATTAGATTGTGTGGCCAAGTTAATAAAATGACAGATGTTTGAGCTAATATTAGTTTTTTCCTCCATGAAAGTGTTCCTCCAAACCTCACGGAAATTTCTCTTGTGGTGAACAGTAACCGAGAACCACACTGGGAAGGGAATTCTGGGAAATCTAGTTCCAATTTAGCTAAGTTGATTCAGTACATAGGCATCAAATTTTGATAGAGAAATAACCTTAGTAAAGGGTCCCCCAAAATGCTTGTGATGAAAATAAACTATAAATTAAAAGTAGTTGAAACTCTTAGATTTGGTGGTAACAGGAAAGTAACTTTTAAACGTTCTTTGATGGTAATTTTCTTAAGAAATGTCCTTGAATATTTGTGTCTCCAGGTCTTTCCAAAGAGGCATTACTGAAATGTCATACCATATTGGGGAGTCTTAGAAAACAAAGTTTCTTAAAATATTAGAAAACTTGAGGACAAACCAGAAAATTTCAAATGAAGAACTTGGTTAGGCATGTTCCTCGATAACCAATAACTGATAATAACTGCTTTTAAAAGCAATGGATATGGTTAAAATTGATAAACGTGGACAAGGTCAAACTTTCAATAATTAATTATTTAAACCAATATTCATTGAACACCAGTCCTCATCCAGGCATTATGTTAAAACATAATGCTTGCCCTCAAGATGTTTAAAGTCTAGAATAGGAGGCAGAGAGATTAAACAGAAGACTACAACCTGGTATTGTAGGTGCCATAAAGGTTCAATGAGAAACAAAAGAGGAACACTTAATCATGACTTGAAAAGCTGAAGAAAGCATTAATGCATGGAAATTTCAAAGATCCACAGAAATTAGAGAAAGAATTTGTCTTGGTTATTCAGGTGCCTGCCATTCATTGAGATAGGCAGTGAAGGAGAAGCAGATTTAAGGTGATAGCTGAGTTTATATTTGCACACATAAGTTGAAGTTGTCCATAGTATGTTCTATTAGAGACACCTGGGAGGCCATTGGATATACACAGGTCTGAAGCTCAAGAAAGCAATATGAGCTGAAATTATAGTTTTGGCAGTAATCCTAGATGTGGCCTACATGGCCTCAGGCTCGTGTATCAAGAACGTTTGGTTGTATAGTCTCTGAAACATGTGGATTCTCAGAAGCAGCATACACTTGGGAGCTGGACAGACCTAGATCTGCCCTTTATTACTATGTGCTCTTGGGCAAGTCACTCAACCTCCTAGCACTTCATTTCCATCCTATGTGTAAAATGGGATACATAAAAGTCATTATATGACTTCCCAACATAACTCCACTTTTGATTATTTGTTTAAGATATTCATCACTATCCCAGACCACTTACCAGTGATTGTTTCATGGATGGGCAGTCCTGAGCAACTTGGGACCAACAGGATACACAAAAGAAGCTGGTTCTGTCTGAGACAGATGAGGAATTATGATTCCCCATTGTTGGTAGTAGATATCTAATGACCAAGAGGGTGATAAACCTTAGGATGAAGCCACATTGCAGAGGGAGGTTGTAGAGACGGAAACACCCATGATGATGCTGTTGAGGACCTGATAATCTTGAAGCCTGTTGTATCTCTAGATTTCTGGTTATTACCTAGTCAGTTTGAGTTTCATTGTCTTTTTTTTTTTTTTTTTAGCCCAAACTTCAGTAATAAAGGAAAAGTACAAAAACCTTGAAAAGTTTTTGTGGGGATTAACTGAAATGATGCATGTGGGAGTACCTCAGCCCACAGCAAGTCCTCAGTTAAAGGTGGAGCAATTGCTGGTGCTGTTGGTAATATTAACCCAGCAGCGAAACCTGGGAAGAAATACCAACTCCACTTTGGTTCTGAAGGGTGAGTGCCTAAGAAGGGGAATAGTGTTTGAGCCAGCTCTGAGCTTTTAGCAGCTCTTTTCCCAGTTGTAGTGGGACTCTCTTGCACCCTCTGCACTCACCTTTTAATTCTTAACCTTTTCCTTTGTTCATTTAACAACGCTTGGTTTCCCCCAGGTTTTCCTCCACCTAGAGTTTTTACTCTGTCAAATGCCTTGAGAGGCACATGGAATGGAGATAATAATTAAGCAAAAAGTTAGTACCTTTTCTTTTTTACTTTCTGCTTTCAAAAGATTTACAAGGTAATTTTCTCTTCCAGAATATGAAAACAGGTTGTTGGTTCATAGATTTTTTACTCTCACAGCTTTTGTGTTTCAGGACTTAAAAAAAAGTCATGTTGCCAGGTGCACACAAAATAATTGCAGACAGGCATTGATTTCTGAGGTCCTGGGTACCCTGAGAAAATCAAGGTAGATTTTCTACGGATAAGAAGGCTGGCCACTGGATGGTCCAGAGAAGAGAGAAGCAGTGTGACCACAGCAAAGATGAATTGCACTTCTATGGCCTAGGTGGTGGGGACAAGTAACTGGGCCCATGAGTTGTGAGAAGTTGCCAGTTTGGGTCTGATGAGGATTCATGTCCTCTTTCAGATCTCTCTTACCAATTAATGACCTTGGAATCTGGTACTAGGTCCTTGTGGCTGAGCCTGCTATGCCACCAGTAGAGTCACTTCCCTTTATAAGGATTGTATGAGCCTAGATAATGAGCAACCAGAGGCCATTTCTCCTGAAATACATAAGCCCTGACAGTCCTGATATTCTACTAGGGAGGAGGAAGGACTCATAAAATATTAACCTTTTTTTTTTATTACTTATGCCCTTGGAGCTGAAAATGATTTGTTTGAGAACTATGAAGAAAAGTGACATTTTATGTACCTCAAATGTCAGAGGACAATTCCTCTCTTGCAGATACCTCAGGTGGATAGTTTGCCTAAAATCACCTGCTGACTTAGGCTCTGAAGCCACCAGGCCAGACTTGTCCCATTCCTGTTCTATTATGAATACTATTGTTAGCTAGTTTTTTCTCTTATTAACTTTACTTGTTAGAGCAAACCCCTGAATATTAAAAGAGTCAAAAGGAAAATGTTGATTTTTCCTGTTTTCACTTCTCTTTCAATTTATGAAATAATATTTCAGGTCAGATATTTGAAAAACAAACTAATTCTACACATGTATGATTGTAATACAGTTATTATATGATTAGTAACAAATTCCATTCAAAACACATCTCTACATGATGTGTTTAAAGAAGAAACATTTAGTAAAAGCTTTAAGAACAAAACGCATTTCAATTAAGGCAACATAGTATGCAGAACATCAAAATATGGAGATTAAAGCATGTATCAACTTTTCTCTATCATAAAACTGTCCTGCTTGTCATTTTAGGAAACTAGCCTATCAAATATATACTTTGATCATTCATAATAGATTCTTTCTGACTGGAAGTCAATGTGAAAATTAAAATGCCTAGTTGAAAAAGCACAGCAGCAACTTTGGTAAAGAAAGATTAATCATTTGTTCCAAATGATAAAGACATAATCACTAGTATAAATCAATCTAATATCATTAAGAACTTCAAATTTCTTTAGAAATCATGTATCACATCTAATAATATTGAAATTAAGGTAAGCTAAATGTGTTTAATGTCTGTGATGTGCCTTCATCTGTATATTTGGACATTTGACTGTAATACAACATTGTGGTACATTTTGAAGGGATAGTAAATAACTAGAAAAGGATCCATTCATGAAGAGTGAAGTTATTCACACATTTAAATTATACAGTTAAATCATGATTACATCTTTTATCTTATAACAATTTAAAAAATCAAGGAGACAAGATCCACAAACACAGCTGGGCATTTATTAAGTCTATTCCTCCCTTCACAATAAACCTTAAGCAGTTTCAAAGAAGAATTGGCTTTCTCCAGTCTATTTCTAAAGCATAGAGTTTTAAATATAAAGAAATGACCCTATACAAGAAGGAAAAAAACAATAGCATAACCCTAAATATTTACTTATATGATCATTTGAATTTGGTGAATCCCAGAAAAATATTCTGTTCTTGAACTAATCCATACTTCTGAGTGTGGGGCCCTTTTGATTGGCCTACATCAGTGAGGCATGACACAGGTTGGGTTTCTGCCCTCTTGCTGGGTCTGATATAAACAGAGACACAAAGAGAGAAAGACACAAAGAACAGAAGCTGCCATTTTTGACCCCGCTACGTGAGAGAGAGGATTCTAGGATTGTTAAGCATGAAGCCTCCAAGAGACTGGGCCCATGGAGAAGCTCAAGGCTGAAGAGATGAGCCATATGCCTGATAGCCCAAAGCGGGACTTGGAAAGAAAGCGGAGCAGCCAAAACTGAGAGAGGAGTCCCGGAAAGACACAAGCTCCATGCCTGGTTGCCCACAGCTGAGCTCCAGGAGATGGTAGATTCTGGAGAAGGTAGGGATCTCAGCAGAGATCAGCCACCATCTTTGCCACATGGCAGGATGCCAGGATCACCAGTAGCTGTCTTTGGTGAGAAGGTATCTCTGCTGATGCCTTGATTTGGACATTTCATGGCCTTAGAGCTATAAGTTTTTACCCTAAACAAAACCTATTATAAAAGCCAACCCATTTCTGGTACTTTGCATCAGCAGCCCTGTAGCAAACTAAGACAACTTGCAATAATTAAGATGTTAAACATGGGGGCAGATATGGCTCAAATGGTTGGGAGTCCATCTCCCATTTGGAGTCACCTGGGTTTGATCCCCAAGACCTCCCAGTAAAAATAAAGAAAAATATAGAAGGTGTGTGGGCTGCCAGGCCCCGCGAGGAGGTGCGCTGCCAGGCCCTATGCGTCAATGAGTCATCAGGTCCCGTACAAGGGTGCGTCATCAGGTCCCACCAAGCCACACAGGAAGATGATGATGTAACAGGAGAGTGACACAAGAAAGCCAAGACAAGATGCACTGAAAAACCAAGAACTAATGTGGCACAGGTGTTAGGACGCCTCTCTCCCACATCGGAGGTTCCCAGAATTGAATCCCGGTAAAGACAGGAGGAGAAGGATGAGTAGAGAGGGCAGGAAACAGACACAGAGAATTGCCCAGCAAACGGACACAAAAACAGCAAAAAAAAACGAGAGGTAAAAATGGATAAAAGTAAATAAATAAATAACTCTTTTAAAAAAAGATGTTAAACACGTATAGCTAGTTAATCACCTCTTTTTAATTTCCATTGTTCATATAAAAAACACAATATCAGCATAGAATATGCATATATATATAAACTATGTCCCCAAATTGTCACACATATTACCTAACAGGATTTTTTTCATTTCACAATTTAGCCTAGTACAAATGATTCTTATCACAGCCTTAGCCTAGCACCAATGATTTATTAATTATATAATCAAACTGAAATTCCTGATATAAGAAAGTGAACATAGAGCATGCAAGTGATCATTATAGAAAAATGAAGTAGCTATCTGTTCAAGTAAGAACACAAAAAAGATAGGTTTAAACCATTGTTGAACATAAACCAGGTCCATCATTTTCTTTGTCATTGACTAGAACTTTTTTTCTTTTATTTTCACCACATGCTTTACTTTGTACCTTGCCAGTTATCAATAAAGGTACTTATCTGAATTTGTTTATATTGGTAACAAACCAGATGTGGCTCACGTAATACCTAATGAATAGTTTGCTTAGCTGGGGATAGACCGAAGAAGTTTTTTTTCTTCCTATGCAGAATAACATTTTTCAAACTATGCTCTCCAAACACTAGTTCTAGAGAGGTTAAGGTGTTCTGTGATTTTTTTTTAAAAAGTACCATGGTAAAATAAGTTTGAGAAACAATGTAAACTGTATCCAAACCCATGAAAATGCATATTATAATATTTTAAAATACCCAAATAGAAATTAAAAATTCAACAAATAAAATGAAAAATACACTAAAGAGAACTAAGAGCAGATTAGATTAGGCTAGACACTGCAGAAGAAAAGATCAGCAATTTTGAAGACATGTAGTTAGAAATTATCCAAAATGAAGAAAATAAAAAAAAAAAAGACTGAAGAAAATTGAAAAGAGTATCAGGCCCAATGGGATAATAGCAAGCATTCTAAAAAATGTATAACTGGAGGCCCAGAAGGAATAGGGAGAGTTATACAAAAAATATTTAAAGAAATAAGTATACAATTTGTTGAAAACCTTAAAATAAGAGATTCAAGAAAATTAACGAACCCTAAGCAAAATAAACCTAAAGAAAATTATGCCAAGGCACATCATAATCAAACTGCTGAAAATCAGTGGTAAAAGGAAAATCTTAAGGACAGCCAGAGAACAAAGGAGACTATCTACAGAGGAACAAAGTTAAGAATGGCATCAGACTTCTTGTCAGAAACTATGCAGGCCAAAAGAAAATTATTTAACTTTCAGCTATGATGCAGAAACAAGAACCAGATATACCCTAATACCTTAAGCAAGTAAAAATAGACACACTATGTGAAACAATGGTTTTCATACTTTGGACAACAGGCAATACAGAGCAGTGACTCCTGAGAGCAGGGAAACAAATGAGGTGAGTCCTACAATTGCCCTAGCTTACTGCTAGGAAAGAATTTACAGGCTTTAGTATAGGGTGAGAAAATCCAAAGAGAACATGGCAGTTGATCTGAGTTGCAGAGACAGAGTTCAGAGTTCTGGAAAGAATATTTTAGCAAAAGTTTCTGATATTTTTAAAGTAGGCTTTATAATCAATGATCAAATTCATCACTATTTGAGGTTCCACACATTGTAAAGACCATTTATAATCCTGTTCATTCTCATCATTATCTGAAAGAAATATGATATTGTTGTTCAAAGATTTAGATTAGGATTCAGTCAGCTCCAAGTTCTTCAATATTGTCTTGCATGTTTTTGCATTTCCATATAAATGTGTAAGATTGTCAAATTCCCATATGAAATAGTCCATGGTTTCAGCTGGGTAGCTTTCTCAGTCTGCTTCCTATCTATTTGAAGTTGGGTGCTCAGGGTACTTTTGTGATTTGAAGAATCTCAGTACCTTTAGTTCAAGTGGGTTGTAATTATTACTACTGAACTTTCTTTAAACCTTTTTAGATTTCCTATGACTCAGATTTATGCCTACTCCATGCCCTCAAAATTATGCACACAATTATAAGACACGGCTATCTCTACATTTAGCTTTTCAGACTATGGTGGAACAAGATTCTTTTGTAGCTGAGGGGATCAACTAGGCACTCCTTAAATCTTTTAGAGATCTTAACAAAGAGACTTATAGCCACACACTTGATTTGATATATGTCATCAGGAACTATTTTATTTTACAAAATAACTTTATTTTCCAACCCAGCAAGTTCTAGCTCCTCTATATTCCCGTCAAATTCTTTCTGAAGTTTGCACATTTCCTTCTCTGACTTCTTTTATACCTTTTCTATTAAAAAAAAAAAAGCCAAATGACAACTTCAACATTCTATCTGGAAATCATTTTGCAAAGGTCCAAAAGTTTATTAAGTAGATTTTCATTCTTCTAAGTTATGGCAGACAACAGTTTTCCAATTGCTTCACTACTGTATAACACAGGATACTATTTTTCCAACTTTCAATAACAAGTGCCTCAATATCTTTTCAGTATATAAGAGCAGTTTCCTTGCCATTTTAATAGCCTTCACAAACAATTTTCTTGCTGTTATTCCTGCCTAAGCTAATATTCTGCTCTCTACTTGTATAGAGTTACTATTGGGTCTCTAGAGTGCTATGATATTATTAGAAAAGTTCCAGCTTTTCTTTGTGCCTGACCATTCTGTGGCTGACAGTTGCCTGTGCTTCCTGACTTCCCCTTATATCCTTGGAATTAATCCTATTTTTAGTAAATTGACCATATAATTTATTGTCCTGACTAGGACATCTTTGAAAGTGAAAGAGGACACTATTAGCAATTATTCTCAGATAGCAGGCAAATAGTGAGACTTTCCTGAATAGAACAAGATTTATGCTTACCCTATTTTTAGGTAACTTGAATATCTTTATCCTATGCAAACATAAATAGCTGGGAAAAAACATTGACATACTGACAAAATTTTCTACTTGTACAAATGAAAAATCTTAAAACACAGGCATACTTTACAGTTAGTTAAATTTTGAAAAAATAGTTCTATTTATAAATTTTTAATACCTGGCTGTAGATTTAGTTAGGACTTCTTATACATTTCAAGAAAACCTTGTATAGTCCTGGGCCCCAACATTTTTTCAAGAGTTTTGATTATAAGTATTTAGGCAAATCAAGTTTTTTACCTTTTGTTGCACACTATTTTTAATTATGGGAAAATCCACAGATGATAATAAAATATCTACTAACAAATTGGACTCAATGAATGTCAGTAATAAGGTAATAATGCAATATTTAATCTATTAATAAATATACTGGAGAAAGTAAAATTTTACAATTTTATCAACCTGTTTCCTCACAAGAAATTTGAAAATGAAAGAATAGAAAATAATACTACTATGCATAATTATATAAAGATATAATTCTAGTCAAACTTCGTTCTATCAGTGTCCTGATAAGGGCAAAATAAACCAGCAGAAAGTGGATTCTATTTTCCCAGTGCCTCAGTCTGCATCTAGATGCTGATAAAGCATGTTTATTTTTTCAAAAACTCTGGAAGCTATGATGTCTATGGGTGTCCCTATATTTTAGTGGAAATAGTCCTAAGATGGCCAAATGCATAATATACATGGAATTTGTCTATATTTCAATGTTTTATCCTATCCCATTTGATTATAGTAGGTTCCATATTTAAGTCTGGTCCTAGGAAATGGTCTATGAGTATGATTCATACAGTATCAGTATTTTCTGGTTATGATAAACAAATGAATCAACTGGTCTACCAACTATAAGAAACAATGTTGCCTAATAAAGAAAAATTTTTTATTCTTCAAACTAAAATTTGTGATCTTTAAATATGCTTTTCAAATAGACTAACTGCTGTACTAGGAAGTGGCCTAGATAGTAGAGAAAATGAACATGGAAGAAAATAACTTTAGATACAAGTTCCATTACCACCAAGTAACCCAGGGTGATAGGAGAATTAAGCTATTTGATACTCAAATGCAGTCTGTCTGTAAATGTAATTTACATCTAGAATCTTTTAAACTTACCATTTGTTGTTTCTTATGGTTCCTAATCCCTTAAAAGGTATATTCAACATGTAGCAACCTGGAAGCATATTGGAAGAAGACTAACATGAATGCACAAATCATTTAACTACTTGTGGACAATATATCCCAGCGATCAAGTTAGCTATAAAATATTGTCTGAGGTAAATTGAGGGACAGGAGCAGTTTCAGAGAAGTCAGATCATGGCAACTATTTATAAAGCACTTTACTCCTCTAAAACTGATATGTTTGACTCATGAGATCTAAGTTGTCTTTCAGGTCTAAATTTTCAAATTATGAATCCCTGGGCTAGAGAATTAAAATACAGAATTAAAATCAAATATTGTTTCAAATATTCTTGATTTCTACAAAAATCTCTCCTCTCTAGAAATATCCTCCAATCACAGTGCATGCATGCATACCAATTGAGAAATGTAGTCATTTGCTATATTATTTTTTCCTCTATTAACAGGAGTTAATATTTTCTCTGATAAGTAGTACAGAATTGATGTGGGAGAGGCTCTGGCTCTGGAGTGTGTTTTGCAAAATTTGGATGAAATGGATGTTACAGACAGCTGAAAATGCACCTCTCTTATTTACCTCCAGGGGTGCAGTTTGGGAGTTCTTTCCCTGGAGGCATTTCATTTTCTTGGTTTATTCAGGAGACAGCCTTGGCTTATATGGATTCCATGTTAAGGTGGAGCTATATCTCTTGGGTTTACCCTGTACAAGTTACAGTATTTTCGGCTTTGCTCTTTGCTGTGAACAAGGTTACAAGGGCAGTCTCCAAGGAATCTGAAGTCCTACAAGGGTTTGATAGGGATTTCAACTTAAACTCAGATGTTAACATACAAATCAGAAGACTTTTAGCTGTATGATGAGCATTAAGATGAGTTTTTTTCCAGATGGATTATTATATACAAAACATGAAAATTACTAAGTCTACAAGACCAGAGTCAAAGAGAAATCATAGCAGACTCCATAATAATCACAACATTCTCTAAATTTCAATTACATGTATCTACTGTCCACTTTAAATGCATCACTAATGCTCAGAATAATCCTGAAATCCAAGAGAGGTTCATGGAGTGAATCTGTCTAACATGATACAGTGGTGGATTTTAGAGCTGAGATTCAAATCCAGCTTTCGCTAACTGAAAATACCAGATTTTTCCATTACAACACGCACTGTCTCAGAACATCATGAAAAGAGAATTGTGAAGTCATCCAAGAAATCATTTAACCCAAATCTTCCTTTCACTCTGAAGTAATAGAAAACAGAAGCCTTGCTCAGAGTCTAAGAGAGCAAACCTAGACAAAAAGACACTAAACCTCAGTGGAGTACCTTTTATCTAATATGAGACCAATGTAAAATTTTAAAATAAATGGAATTTTTCTTGCACAATTACTTTCTAAGCTGCTGTATCTTCCACCATTGCCTCAGTACATAGTAGTTCTGTTCCAAGATTAATAGGAAATACAGCAAAATACAATTAAAGTTATCACTCTCTGTTGTATGCTATTAAAAATATACCCTATGATATACAAGCATCATTGATGATTTTGCCTTGAAATAAAGTGGAGAATATTAAAATTCTAGAACGGCAGGTCTAGAAAGGGTCTTAGATATGCCAGATACAAAAGCTTTCTTCTGTCAACAAGTAATAGAAGACCAGAGAAGTAAATCCCACTGCTCAAGGTCATGTGGCAAATCAGTGTTTAAGTTTGCACTTTACTCTTCTGATTCACTTGGTGCCCTTCTCACCACATCACCTTTCCTCCCTCTAACTATATTTACTTGTTTTTATCTCTGCACAACTATGTCTAAGAAAAAAATAGTATAAGGAGAGAAAAAAAAAAGAATGCAGAATAAAAAAGATAAACCATAGTGAAATACAGAAATGATTGATATACCAGCTATAAATCTCACAGCAATATGATTTCTAGCCCTTGTTTCCCTTAGTGGAAATTTTACCCAGAAGAAGCCTCATATTAGAGATGTTTGTTGAATTTGCTTCTGGCTTTGACTTCTCTTTTCAGTATCCCAGAAACAGCTACCAGTATTAATAACTGAAACCCAAGCTTTCAATTATTATTATTTTTATTTCCACTAGCTATGGTTAAGGCATTTCCCTTTCACATCCTTTTAAAACTTTCTAGTGTCATAAAACAGTCTAAAAACATCATTTTAAGGATACCTAAACTTGAACCTTTCACCAGGCCTCATGGATATATTGTTTATTTTACAAACTTCATCTATCCTTCAATCTCCAGATTTCACTTGCACTTAATCTCATAATGTCCTGTCATTTGGAAGACATGTCATTTGTGTGTGTGTGTTTGTGTGTGTGCAATCTTGGTTTCTTGCTTTATCCTAGTGAAAAGGAATCATAACTTCTTTGTCTTACCTAGAGAAAAAGGCCTTCAGAGACTTTATTAATAAATTATATTTAATTATTACCATGAAAAATGAGCTACATACATACTCCATTTATGATGAAGTGTTGTCTGCATAAACAGCATTTATTTTCCTTACGGGTGGGTGCTTTTAAAAGGAAAATTAACTGCCCAAATTCTTGTTTTAATTCATTTTTGTTTAAAAAAATATCCACATCTCTGACAATGGACACTCACCCTCCCCAGTTTCAATCACTCTTCCATCCTCAAAAGGTCTTCTAGACCTGTGATTGACCTGGATACTGAAAACTCTGGCACTTGCCTCCAGATTTCCCTTTTTTCTTTCCTGTCATTTTCTCCAGACTCTTATTATCTGCAATATGAAAGTCTGTGTGCTGATAGATATTGGCAGAACCTGGTTAAAATTCATTTCACATAGCTTGCTCTTCAAAGGAACAAAGGTTTTTGGTTGGTTTTTTTTTTTAATCCTAAGAACAGAAAAACCAAGTGATCTTTGTGGTGTTAAACGTGAAACTGGGTCTTTGTTTGAATAGCACCGTCTGATGTTTCCTCTCTCTTCAACTCAAACAACTGGGCACTTCTGTATTACACATCTCCAGTGTTTCTGCTTTGGGGTTTTGTCATGTTAGGAGTTGCTGACAGATGACAAACTGCTGTGTGAAGGGTGATGCTTACCCTCACAAAATTCCTGAGCCTTCAAGGGAAAGAAAAGACCCTTGCCTAAAACAAGGAGAGTATATTTGCAGAGATTCTCTGTTCCCTTCATCCAGCAGAAATCTATTTCATGGCAAGGTGACTCTTTCCATCCCTAAGACTAGCATTGTCTGGTACTCATCGCAGACCCCCTCCCAAATCTCTTGCTCATCAGTGGCTGCATGTGAACTTCACATCACTAACCACTTGCACTGCCAAAAGCCCAACAAATCTCCAGCCAATTCTGCATCACAGTTCAGCCCATAAATAATAATTGAAAATGTGATGTTTGATTAAAACATAAAAACCCAACAAACGTAACAGCCAAACCATTGAAAGCAATCAAAGTATTTTGTATGGATTGACTGACATGACAAGGTTAAATTAAGCAGTCAAATTGAAGACGGTAAAATTAATCATTGCTTAGGATGGGAGACTCGGCACAGAGTTTTGTGTCTTGCCTTTGTCAGTGCACTGCATTAATATGGGTCAATAGTTACAACACCTCTAATGTCTAGCACATAAACCATCATCTAAGAAGTGTTTGACTTGCTTTTCACCACCTGTCATTTAAAGAGATCTGATTTGAACTCAACTGCTGTCAGCTTCATAAAAGACTTAATTTTAAAACTTAGATTTTGGATAGACCAATGGGGGAAAACATTCCTGCAGCATTTTTGATTGTCACCTTTTTTTTCCTCCTACAGTAAAAAGATGACATTCTGCCCAGGGATATTGGCATGGTTCAATTAATTTCTGAGCCACTCTACAATGAAACTTGGACTGGGCATTCTTGAAGATAACGCAATACAGTGTTGTTCACTTCCTTTACATTCGATTCTGTGCAATGCCGCCTGTGAAATTCTTGAAGCCAAATAAACAAACCAAAACAACAGGATGCACTTAACGTGCGTACAGAATTATAGGGTTTTGAGAGATGGCATGGTATCCTGCTAGAAGCCATAAAAATACCCCAGCTGTTTCATAGTATGCAGAAAATATATTGGTTTTAGATTTTATAATTTCAAACTCTGTTGTCAACAGGCAACTTATGTTACTTTATATTCCACTCATCACAACCCACCATAATTTCTCATGACAGAGCAAAGTAAAATATATTCCTCTGTGCTGACACTACTTATTGTTTTTTGTCTCCTATAAATGATTTGTAGCCCTGCTTTGAATTTTGGTAAGAAAGTGCATTTCCAGAAGCTTTTATAAGAAACAGCACATTCTACAGCACAGGAGATTCAGTCTCTTAGGGAACAGAAAAAGGCCATTTCAAGCCATTTATGCTTTAGCCCATTTCTTTCTGCCAATGTACTTCACTCTTCTCTTTTCAGAGAAATTCATCAAGCAGCTATTGAATCTATTAATCCCTTGCTGTAGTGCCCATCGGCCTGCATCTTCTTCAGCTAATCCTTGAAAGCCCTCTACAGCCTCTCAAGGTACCAATCAGCCTCTCTCTTCCATTTCCATTTCATTGGTGATTCAAAGACTATCAAGTGATAATTGAGAGCAAAGGAGGAGTTAACACCATTGTCCAGGAACCTTAAAAAGATTAGGTGCTCTGTCCAAGGTATTATATTGCATTGGTTTTGAACATCTTACCTAAACATTCCTTATTCAAGTTGTAAGAGAGGGCAGATTTTAACAAAGGAGATTTTTACATCCCACCCTGAGATCTTATATCTTCAGGGAACTTTCCTTGAGCGTCTTTAAGCCATAATCTGTTTTGATATGGCTGTATTCCCAGGTTGTCCAGGTTTGTGATGAAGGAGGGAACTGAGAATGGGACTGTGGATTAATGGGACTGTGGATTACGTTTCCCATGGGAGGAGAAAGAGGCTGGCTGTTTCAGGGGGCTGCTCTGAGAGTCGCCAGGGATCTCCGTGAGAAGAGGACAAACTGCCTTGTAATGGTTCAAAGTCAAGCCAGCTCAGTCTAAACACATCCTATTGCTATTTATAGAGCTCACATTTGCCTAATGAAACAAAACTCTATGGCAAAGACGTGACTAGAAAACAACTACCCATACTTGAAATGAAATTACAAATTACAATGTAAGTTTCCACCAGAAAAAAAAAAAGTTTTCTTATGTTAAGTGAAGACAAATGACCACCTGCATTGGGTGTTGCTGGTAGGGGACCCTTTCTGAGAAGGACTTTTCCATAAGACAAGACCAAATGGCCAAGAAAATGGAACACACCCTACATGGGGTGCTGATTAGCAACACCTGGTAATAAAACTGGTTTCCATCCAGTAGAGATAGCTTATCAGAATGGGCAAGCATACCATCTTAATCAGTGTATATCTGTTCCCCCCTTTGTAAGATCCCCCTATGTAAAATGGTAGCTTAAAGTCAGCCAATCAGAACATTTTCCTTACTTGCTTCTCTGTTCCCCCTGCAGGAGCCTCCCCTTTCAACTACCTCAGTGGGGCTCCCTTCTACTTTCTGACAGGGATGCTTTCTGATGCATGAATCACTCAATAAAGCTGTGAAATCCTAAATTGCATGAAAAGTTTTTCTTTATCACTTAGAACACTTTCCTGGATAGTATTAAATTCAACAGTTTAAGTAATCTAGATTTGCAAATAGTAACATGCATTGTTTTAAGCTCTTTGCAAATTCAGTTAATCCTCTAACAACCCTTTGATGTGGGTGCTATTATTTGCACATTTTACAGATAAGGAAGCAAGGCCAAGAGAGGTTAAGTAATTTACTGAAGGTTACCAATTTAGTTCATTTAAACCCAGGCATTGAATCCAGAGACTATTCTCTAACCACTACTCAAAATGCTTCCCAAATTATTATTGTGGTGTTTCTTTTGTCCTTTGCAAATCACTTATCATATTTTACTTATTTTCTGAAATTTCCCAATAAATATTCCTCAATTTTTCCAGATCTTCATCGTTGGCAGTTAAAGGCGTAGTAGTTTTAAACAAAGTAGCCAGTCTTTCTTCCTAAAGTTAAGAGGTATTTATATTTAGAAATATAAACAAAATTGCCATTCCCCCTTAATGTGTATTGAATCACTTAGTTTTTATCACCTGGGCAGGGGGGAGGTGAGGTAACACGGATATCAAGGGGAGTAACAGAGAAGGAGTACAATTTGACAATAGCTCCCATTCATTGTGAATTTACTAAATCCTCCAAAAAAATACCTTTTTAAATTGCCCTACAAATGTTTGGGCTATACATATTTTCCCATTCTATACTAAGGGAAATACACAGCAGTAAATTAGGAAGTTATGGAGACAGGTTTCAAAGCCAGGTGCTCCTGCCTGCAGAGGCCCTGTGCTCTTCCCACTCCCACCACTTCCAGAGCTCTGCACTGACAGCAGTTAGAAGAGGCAGCCCACTTCTCCATCCAATAAGCCCCAGGTCCACCTTTCAGAAAGGTTGCAAGCATGAGAATTTGCCTTAAAAGTCAATGAAGTGGGAGCGGATGTGGCTCAAGCGGTTGAGTGCCTGCTTCTCACATGGGAGATTCCGAGTGTGGTTCCAGGTGCCTCCTAAAAACAAAAAAGCAAACAACAAGCAAACAAATGAAAAAAACCAACTCAGGGGAGCCAAGCTGATGTGGCTCAGTGGTTGAGCGCCAGCTTCCCACCTAGGAGGTCCTGGGTTCAATCCCCATCCCCAGTACCTCAAAAAAAAAAAAAAGAAAGAAAGAAAAAATCAATGAAGAAATGTCATGCTGTATATGTTAGGCTTAAACCTTCAGGGTGGGAATAATTTAATCTGTTTCTCAAGGGAAGATGTTCAAATTAATTTTATTAATATGAAGTAAGCAACTCATATTTCCACACAACCCACATTTCTATTCATTCGGCTACACTGATGCCAGTTTCCGTGGTTGGCGTCTTCATTGTTCAGGAGAGATTTTCATCAACTAATGGAAAAGAACACAGCTCAGTCCTCAGCAGAGCTAAATACATACAACAATTTCACCACCAGTGCCAGACACATTATCAGTGTCCTGATCTTTGGCCTTTGATACTTTCAAGTGGTGTCCCAGGGGAAATCTTTCACTGGAATGTTAATCTGTTGCTTCTCTGACCTTCTACACATGTACCACATTATTATTACAACCCACATGCTTCTCTTTTCATGCTGTCATTTTGACAATAGAACCATCGGGCAATTCATCTTTCAACGAGATAGCTGGAACAAAGTGCATACCAGTAAGTGAAATCAGATTGGCTAATGGTATTGTTTAAAATGCAATAACATTTCTCTTCTGAAATCCATCCAGATTCCAAATGATATGTCATGCCTGTGGGATGCTCTGCAACAATTAGCTACTGGTGATTCATCAAAGGGTCCCAGTGAGGGGATTTCTTTTTTAAGTTTTTCTCAACATGCTTCGGAAACATAAATTAGTCCCTGAATTGAATTGGTGTGGATTTATCACTTTTGTTTCCTGTCTTTACCCTTTCTTCTTTCATCTGGCAGATGTTTGTTTCATCTTCAGATTTCCTGAAAATGGTGCAGGGACCCAAGACCATTAAGCAATACTGGAAAGCCATTTCTTTTAAGATTCTACTCAAATGTCAAATGTCACCTCCTCAAAGAAGCCTTCTTTTGACCGCCCCACATAAAAAAAGCTTCACTCCTATTAGTAACTATCCTCTTTAGCCTGCTTTATTTTTTCTCTGTAGCACCTATCATCACCTGCCATATGATATATTTATTCATTTGTTCAGTTTCACAGCACTAGAATATGAGTTCCACTACTGTCGGATTTGGTCTATTTGCTCACTGCCATCTCTGTTCTGGACTAGCACAGTGCCTGGCTCATAGTAAGGGCCCATAAAGGTTTGAATTTATTTAGTGATAGAGAATGTTCTACCCTAGAACATATTGATAGGATGATGTTATTACTGAGGAACAGGAACTGTAAAGCTTATCAATAACCAGTAGGCATTTCTGTGTTACAATCATATAATGAAAGCAGAGGAAAGAATATTTAACACAAATTACTCCTTCTTTCTAGCCAACCTTAACAGCTGAAGCATTTGAAAAATATGCCATAGGAAAGCTCTAGTCTGTTTTCTTTTATGGATTCTTTGCTATGCTGCATGTTTTACTATCATTTTCAAACATACAGAGAGTAACCAAGGTTTATTTAAAAATATTATTCATGTTAGATGCCAGGAGGTATGAGGTTGTTATGAGTAGAGCTTTTATCTAAATCCTTGAGCCAAATAATCATAACTGAAGAGTCTTCTAAGGTTGGAGGATGAAGTGTGTGTGTGTGTGTGTGTGTATGTACATACATACCTGCATCTTCAAGCCCTCTCTAATTACTATAAGGTACTTTCCAATATTATATTATATATTATTTCTGTCTATTTGCAAATAGCCTAATAAAAACCAGCACTGTGAACCATGTTTACCCAGGCTCATGGGAGATTATATAATTTTGCAGGGTGCTGTAGTGGCCTGAAACATTTTGTCTGTTTCCAAAATTAACAAATACATTATAAGTAATGGCTTCAGGATGTATTTAAATAAGAAGGGTATGAATGATTCATCTAACTTGGAACTACCATAGACCATAGTTATTTTGTTTCCCTACTGAGAAAATGACCAGTCTCCCTTTGTGGATGTGATAATGACTATATTGGAATAGCAACAATTAAAAGAGTTGCTATGGAAATCCATAGTGCAATCCTAAATGATAGCTTGAGTAGACCAGTTAAGAAGTCATGTAAAGGTGCAGTTTATGACTATCTGCTTATAATATTTAAAATATTTTTCCACCTCTTTAATATATGTAATAAGTCTACTCTTCATCCCCCAACCCCAGGATACTCACTACACGCTCCTCAAAATATTTGCTTAAACTTCAAGATTATTATCAAATTCTCATTGACTCGCGGGAGTTATAAGCACAGAGTAAGGGAAAGAATGAGCCAGGAGACGTAGCAAGGAGAAGGGAGATGTGAATTGTATTTAAAATGTAATCTTTTAAACTATAACAAAAATACATGGGAAAAAGATGACCCAAGCAGTTTCAGAATATATTTGGCTGATGAGAAATATATTCTGGAGGGTGATGTAAAGAAAGCCCAGCATGCTACTATATTCATATTACATATCTCAGGGAAGGAAAGGTAGAGGCTGAAGACTGACAAGAATGTCAGGCCTTTCTTCCACTCCCTAGAAGAAATCCTGCACATGTTTCCTTTTGACTACATCACCTTAGTTCTTTTAAATGATGGATTAAACGATGTGGTTGTGACTTTCAAAGAATGTCAGTGGGAGAAAAGACTGAATGAATACACAGAAGACCAGAACCTCGACCTCAGGGACTTTTCTTTTTGAGCCAGAGCCTGTTGTGTCCTTTCAAATATAGCTACAATATATACTTTGTGGGATTATTACTTTTAATCGTTACTGTTAGTTCCCTCTGAAGAAATTTGTAAAAGTGTAATGACAAATCCCATAGCTGCTTAAACCTGCATAGGAAGCATCTAATTTCCAATTCACCTCAATGGAGACTGAACTGCTCAGATCAACTTTTCATGTAAGGTAGAGAGAAATGTGAGGAGGTTTGAATGAGTTAGTTCCTCTGTAGAGATGAACAGAAACTCATCGGCTTTTCTCTTTTAACCTCAGTGAACATGTGAAATAAAAAAAATTTCCAGAGGAAATAAAATAGTCTTTAAAATTGGGAACTCTCATTCAAGCACATGAGGAGGTAGGAAGATAGAGGTGATATCAAAATGTAATAGGAATATGGTTGACTAAGTTGATGGTGTAAGATACTCCAGGGTGCTGTACCCATATAGAATCTTTGAAAAACTAGCAAAAACTGGCAGAGCCATCTTCCTCAAAATTCTGGAAAGTAAAGTGTTGCAATAACTGGAAAAATGTTGAATCAAGAAAATGCAGCTTTCAAAATGGTAGGAGAAGCTTGTGGTGCCCTTGCTGGCTGCTCTCTTACCCCCTCTCTGGCACAGTGTAGAGCTGGCCATTGTGGTTCCCTGTTCCAGAGGGAGCAGAGTAATGCCTGTGCACTTACTGGAGTGCCTGCATGTTAGTGCCATCAATCAGATGGTAGCTTAAAAGGCTGAAACTGGAATTAGTCTCTGACTCACCCTCAGAGAACTTGCCCTGCAGACAAATGGAACTTGAGGAAAGCAAAGCAGTGGTTAGCTGACCCAGAGAGCACAAGCAGCAAGGCGGGGATAAATGAATAAATAAATAAATAATCTTTAAAAAAAAAAAAAGAAAGAAAGAATTAAGTGAAGCAACCCGGGCAAGCATTATCTGCTTAAAATCATATTATAAAGCACCCAGGATAGGGAAAAAATCTGTTTCAAAGGAAGTAGAGGGGGGGCATTTGAATTCCTGTAAATGGGGGAATTCCTGAGGCCACAAGCAAGCACAAGCCAAAACAAGAAGCAGATTGCAGGGAGGCTCAGAAATCAGAGAGGAGCCTGTACTTCACATTCCCCTCAAGCTGATCTTCTCCATAGGAAGACTAAACTCTGAAGAACAACAGCTGAAGAAGAACCAATTTGCAAAGAGTGTGAAAAGTGTTTTTTGCTTTGGTTTATTTGCTTTGGTAAACATCTGGCACTCAAGAAAAGCTCTGTCATGTCACTAACTGGATGCAAACTTAAGGAACAAAGAGCTGAGGGACTAAATCCCAGAGTAAACACTTTAAAATATTAAAATATACAATGTGCAATAAAATATTACAAGGCAAACAAAGAAACAGGAAATGATAGCCCATCCAAAAAAACAAGATAAAGATCTAGAAGCCATCGATGAAAAATACCAGACTTTGGACATACCTGACAAAGACTTTTAAAAAATCTTCAATATGCTAAGGAAATAAAAGAAAACAACAAAGAAAGAACAAAAGGACATCAGGAAAATGATGAATAAACCCTATGAGATTCTGAATAAACTGATAGAAATTTCAAAAGGAACCAAACAGAAATACTGGAATTGAAGACCACAATAACTGCTATGAAAAATTCTCTGGAGGGTCTCATCAGCAAATTGGAGTTAGTGAAAAAAAGAATCAGTGAACTCAAGAAAAGACAATTGAATTGATTTTGGCCTAGGAGCAGAAAAAACAACAACAGAATTTTAAAAAGTGAGCAGAGCCTAGTAAATCTGTGGGACAACATCAAGCATACCAATGTGCACTTATGGAAGTCCCAAAGGGGAAGAAAAAGAGAAAGGGGCAGAAGAAATAGTGAAGGAAATATTGGGAAAAAAACTTTCATATTTAATGAAAGACATGAATATACAAATTTAAGAAGCCTAACAAACCACAAACAGAATAAACTCAAAGAGAACCATGCCCAGACAAATAATAGCCAAATTATTAAATCCCAAGGTAAGGAGAGAACTCTGAAATCTGAAAGAGAAAATAAGTTGTATATAAGGGAGTCCCAAAAAGATTAAGTGCCAATTTCTCATCAGATACCACAAAGGCAAAAAAGCAGGAGGACAAAAAAACTTAAGTAATGAAAGAAAACAATTGATGACCAAAAATTTTATATCAAGCAAAAGAATTTTATATCAGCAAGACTGTATTTTAAAAATAAGGGAGTGATTAAGACATTCCTAGATAAACAAAACCTGAGGGAGTACATCACTACCAGACCTGCCCCACAAGCAATGCTAAAGGAAGTTCTTCAGTTTGAAAGGATAGGACATTAGATAGTGACTCAAATCAGCATAAAGAAATAAAGACCTCTAGCAAAATTATAAACTATAAAAGTTATAATTTTTTAATAATTATAAATAGCAGGAATTATATATGCCACTATAATTGTATTGTATTATTTGGTATGTAACTCCACTTTTTGCTTCCTAAAGGTGCTAAATGAAATGCATAAAACGTAATGATAATTCTATATTTTTGGACATACAGTGTGCAAAGATGTAAATGGTAACAAGTCCAGAAACAGGTAGGGGTGGAGGAGTAAAAAAGTATATGTATAGTCAATTGAAGTCAAGTTGGTATCAAACCAAATATAACTGTTATATATTTAGGGTGCTAAATTTTAGAACCATGGTAAACACAAAGAAAATATATGAAAAATATATCCAGATATATTCTATCTTTTCCATATAGAAAAGAGAAAGCACTCAATAAGGTACAACACAAAAAAATAATAAATGTGAAAGTAAGTATTAATGGAGATTTGAGAGACAAAAATTTATAAGACTTACAAAAAGTAATTAGAAGAATGGCAGAAGGAACTCCTCCATTATCAGTAATGACTTTGAATATAAATGGATTAAATTCTCCAGTCAACAGGAAAAATTGACAGAATGGATAAAGGAGCATGGCACAACTAAATGCTGTCTATAACATACTCACCTTAAATTCAAAGATACAAATAGGTTGAAAGTGAAAGGATAGAAAATGTATACCATGCAAGTAGTAAGCACAAGGGAGTTGGAGTAGCTATACTAACATCATATAAAATAGACTTCAAGTCAAAAACAGTTACAAGGGACAAAGACAGTCATTGTATACTAATAAAGGAGTCAATTCAACAAGAATATACAGCAATTATAAATATATATGCACCTAACAGCAGAGCCCCAAAATACCAGAAGCAAATACTGACAGATTTGAAGAGAGAAATTGATGGTTCTACATTAATAGTAGGAGGTTTTAATACACCACTTTGAAAAATGGATAAACATCTAGTTAGAGGATCAATAAGGGAATACAGGACTTGAATGATACTCTAAACCAACTAGACCTAACAAACATATATAGAACATTTCACTAAACAACAACAGAATACACGCTCTTCTCGAGTGCACATGGATAATTCTCTAGGATATATCATATGTTAGATCACAAAACAAGTCTCAATAAATTAAGATATGGAAATCATATAATCAACCACAAAGGAATGAAGCTAGAAATCAATAACTGAAGGAGGAATGGAAAATTAAACAACATACTCTTAAACAACCAGTAGGTTAAGGAGGAAATCACATAGGAAATGGGGAAATATCTTGGGGCCAATGAAAATGAAAATACAACATACCAAAACTTATGAGATGCAGCAAAGGCAGTGCTGAGAGGCAAACTGATAGCTCTAAACCTGGACGAAGTAGAAAAGGAAGAACAAACTAAATCCAAAGAGTGCATAAGGAAGGAAATAAATATTAGAGTAGAGATGAATGAAATAGGGAACAACAACAAAAGCAAACAACAGTGAGAATCAATACACACAAAAGTTGGTTCTTTGAAAAGATCAACAAGATTGACAAACCTTTTGCTAGACTAATGAAGAAAAAAAAAGAGAGGTTACAAATAATAAAAATCAGAAATGAAAAGGGGAAGATTACAACCAACCCCACTTAAATGAAAAGTACTATAAGAGGATACTATGAAAAAATGTACACCAACAAATTAGATAACTTAAATGAAATGGACAAATTATTAGAAACACAAAAACTAACTACACTGACTCAAGAAGAAATAGAAGATCTCAGTAAGTCAATTCTTAGAAAAGAGATTGAATTGGTTATCAAAAACCTCTCTAACAAAAAACATCCCAGGATCAGATGGCTTTTATCAAACATAATTTTATCAAATATTCCAAGAAATTTTAACTCCAATTTTGATTAAACTCTTCCAAAAAACTGAAGAGGAGGGAACACTCCCTAATTCATTCTATAAGGTCAGCATTACCCTCATACCAAAGCCATATAAAGGTACCACAAGAAAAGAAAATTATAGAACAATATCTCTTATAAATATAGATACAAATATTCTCAACAAAACACTAGCAAACCAAGTTCAACAGCACATTAAAAAAAGTATACACCATGATCAAGTGGTAGGCAAAAGTGGTTCAATATAAGAAAATCAATATAAGAAAATCAATTTATGCAATACACAACATTAAGAGAATTAAGGAAGGAAAAAAAAACATGTGGCCATCTCAATTGAGATGCAATTGATGCAGAAAAGGTACTTGACAAAATACAGCATTCTTTCTTGATATAAACATTTAGAATGCTAGAATTACAAGGAAACATCTGCACCATGATAAAGAGCATACATGAAAAAACCACACCTAAAATCCAACTAATTGTCAAAAGATTGAAAACTTTCCCTCTAAGATTAAGAACAAGACAAAGATGCTCAGTGTCACCACTGTTATTCAACATTATACTGGAAGTTCTTGCCAGAATAATAGGTAAGAAAAAGAAATAGAAGGCATTCAGATTGGAAAGGCAGAAGTAAAACTTTCCCTACTTGCAGATGACATGATCCCATATGCAGAAAATCCTGAAAAATCCAAAACAAATTTCTAAACATAAAAAATGAATTCAGAAAAGTGGTGGGGTACAAGATCAACATTCAAAAATCAGTCATGTTTCTATCCACAAGCAATGAACAATCAGAAGAAGGAATCAAGAAAATAATTCTATTTACAATAGCAACTAAATGAATCAATTTTCTAGGAAATATCTAACTGACAATGTAAAGGGTTTATTAACAGAAAATGAAATAAACATTAGTAAAGGAAATCAAAGAACATCTAAGAAAATGAAAGGACATTCCATGATCATGGTTTGAAAGACTAACTATTGTTAAGATGTCAATCCTAGCCAAATATATTTATAGATTCAGTGCCATTCCAATTGAAATTCCATCATCCATGGAGCAGATGTAGCTCAGTGGTTGAGCACATGCTTAGCACATACAAGGTCCTGGTTTCAATTTAAAAAATAATAATAATTTCATCATCCTTTTTTCAAATGGAAAAACTAATCATCAAATTTACATGGGAGGGTATGTGGCCCCTAATAGCTTAAAGTCATCTTTTAAAAGAATTAAGTTGGAACTCTCACACTTTCTGATCTTAAAATTTATTACAAAACCACAGTAATCAAAACAGCATGACACTGGCACAAGGACAGACATATACACCTATGGACTTGAATTGAGAGCTAAAAAATCACCTCTCACATTTATGGCCAACTGATTTCTGACAAGGTGGCAAACACCCCTCAACTGGGAAAAAATAGTCTCTTCAACAAATGGTGCTGAAAAGCTGGATCTCCATTTGCAAGAGAAGAAGGAGGACCCTTACCTCACACCTTATACAAAAATCAACTTTGAATGGATCAAAGACCTAAATATAAGAGCCAGAACTGTCAAACTCCTAGAAGAAAACGTAGGGAAGCATTTTCAGGACCTTTTGTTAGGCAATGCTTTCTTAGGCTTTACACCCATATCAAAAGCAACAAAAGAAAAAATAGATAAATGGGACTTCCTCAAAATTAAAAACTTTGTGCCTCAAAGGATTTTATCATGAAAATAAAATGATATACTATTCAATGGGAGAAAATATTTGGAAACCACATATCTGATAAAAGCTTAATATCCAGAGTATATAAAAAATCCTTCAACTTAACAACAAACAGTTAAATAATCCAATTAAAAATTGAGCATAAGACTTGAATAGACATCACTCCAAATATGATATACAAATGGCCAGAAAGCACATGAAAAGATGTTCAACATCATTAGTTATCAGAGAAATGAATTAAAAACCACATGAGGTAACATTTCACTCCCAATAGAATGACTGCTATTTAAAAAAATGGAAAATTACAAGTGTTGGAGAGAATGCAGAGAAGTAATACTCAATTTTTGGCGGCAATGTAAAGTGATACAGCCGCTGTGGAAGACAGTTTGATGGTTCCTCAGAAAGCTAAGTATAGAATTACCATAGGACCCAGCAATCCTACTACTAGGTATATACCCAAAAGACTTGAATGCAGGGACTTAAGCAGATATTTGCACTCTGATATTCATAGGAGCATTATTCACAATCATCAATAGAACACTAGTGTCTATCAACCGATGAATGGATAAACAAAATGTGGTATATACATACAATGGAATAATATTCATTAGTAAAAAGAAATGAAATCCTGATACATGCAACAACATGAATGGATCTAGACGACATCATGTTGAGTGAAATAAGCCAGACACAAAAGGACAAACACTGTGTGATCTCCCTGATTTGGTATAATTAGAATATACAAACTCAGAGTCTGAATCTAGAATATAGTTTACCAGGGGACAGGTAGGGATAGGGAATGGGAAGTTAAGGCCTAAAGTGCACAGGGTTCCTATCTGGAATGATGGAAACATTTCAGTAATAGATGGTGGTTATGGCAGCACAGCATTGTGAACATAATTAACAAGACTGAAATATATGTCTGAATGTGGGTAAGAAGGGAAGTGTTAGGTTGAACATTTAGTAACAATAATTTTTTTAAAAATCCACAGAAATTAAACCAATGACTATATTAATAGTACAGTTATAAAAATGTGCTTTCATCAATTGCAACAAATGTACCACACTAACATGAATTATTATTAATATGGAAAACTGTGTCCATGGGGGTATAT
Source organism: Tolypeutes matacus (assembly GCA_026826555.1). Classification (NCBI taxonomy): domain Eukaryota; kingdom Metazoa; phylum Chordata; class Mammalia; order Cingulata; family Chlamyphoridae; genus Tolypeutes; species Tolypeutes matacus. The sequence continues at coordinate 11,170,478 of JAKSZT010046586.1, forward strand.
CAGAAATCGGTATTTTCTGCATGATTTTTCTGAGAACTTACAACTTCTCAAAAAAAAATACATGAAAATCTGTAATAAGGTACTTTAAATACTGTGGATTATTAATTCATTCAGAATCTATTAATTGAGCATCTACTATTCTCAGGCACTGTTTTAAGCTCTATGGATACAGGATAGTAAAAAAAAAAGTAGAGGTGATGACAGTACAACTTCATCAGAAACTGAGAGCCACTGAGTGAAAAATTTGGATAGTGCATACAAGGCATGGGACTGTATAACACAGTAAACCATGTGGTGGATGATGGACTGTAGTTAACAGTATAATTATGAGAGCTTTCTCTCATGAACTATGACAAATGTACAGTACTAATACATGGTGTTAATAATAGGGCGGTTTCTGGAAAACATGCACCAAATGTCAGCTTAGGACCATAGTTAGAATTAATTTTTGATGGTGTTCTTTCATAATTTGTAACAAATGTTCCACAACAATACAAGGTGTTGGTGGTGGGGTGATGTATGGAAATTCTGCATGTTATGAATGATTGTATTGTAAGCTCACAAATTCTCTAATAAAAATAACAACAACAAAATACAAAACAAAAAAAAGTAATTATTCAATTTCCAATCACAGACATGCTGATCAACTACTCAGAAATAATCCGGACAACTGTTTGCCCCCATATGGATTATTGAGAGCCTCATTCAAGCTAAGTCTATCCTCTGGACTTGGGCTCTGGATATCATGCCCCACCCCCGCAGTCTATTTCTTAAGGGATTGGTATCAGTTTCCTATTGCTGCTAAAACAAATGGTCACAAACTTAGTGGCTTAAAACAACAAAAATATATCTTTGAGTTCTGCAAATCTTAGAGTTCTGGAGGTCAGAAGTCCAAACTGAGTCATAGGAGAAATGAAGATGCTAGCAGAGCAGTGTTCCTTCTGGAGATTATAGTGAATATCTGTTCCTTACCTTTCTCTAGTTTCTAGAGTCTGCTAACATTTCTTGCCTCATTACTCCAACCTCTGTTTCTGTCATCTCATTTCCTTCTCTGACTTCTCCTACCACCCTCTTACAAGGTCCTTTGTGATTACATTGGGCCCAGTCAGATAATTTAGGAGAATCTCCCCATCTCAAGATCCTTAATTTAATCACATCTGTAAGACATTTTTGCCACGTATGGTAATATATTCATAGTTTCTGGGAATTAGGATGTGGACAACTTTGGGGTGGGGCATTCTTCTGCCTATCACAGGGGCTGAACACCATGATTTGTACTTTCACATCTTGTTTAATCTTCTACCTCATCCATCTCTTGCTTCCACTGAAATATGCTTTTGGGAGTCCTCAACTCTCCCAACCACAATTACGTCTTCACAGAAACTCTTCTTTTCAATGTAACCTCATTCTATTCTCCTTATTCCTATACTAACCTGATGCATTTTGGGCTTATCATTTTGTATATCTGTTAGCTGTGGTATAAAGATGATGATTTCTACTTTCTTAATAAAATAATGAGGCAAATTATATTATTTCATGCTTTCTATGGTCCAGGCACCAAGCTAAACTCTTATAAACATTATTTCATTTGTTCCTTCTCAATCCCCTGGACTAATCATTACTTTACATATTATAAATTATAAAACTGTTACTGAGAGAAGCAACCTCAAATACCATCTAGCACTTTCAAATCTTTATCTCTAAACCCAAGTTTTCTTCCAAGTGACAAATCCAGATGAATGACTACACCTATATATCTTCACATGGTAGCCCCAAGTCTCCTCTATTCCTTAACCAGTGAAATGCTACCACTCAAGTCTTGGCAGCCAGAAATCTGGCAGTCTTCTCAGCGACGTATCCTTTTTCTCCCATATCCAAGAAATCTCTAAGCCCTATTGATTCTATGATGCTACTTCCTAAATGTCTCTTGAATTTTCCTCCTTTATCAATTCCCAAAGTCTTGTTTTGTCTTGACTTCCATTTTCTTGCCTCAGTTACTAAACTAGCTTCTTAACTGACTTCTTTGCCTTGATTCTTACACATTCATCTATTCCTATTTCTATGAACTTATTGTACACCTTGTTCCCAGAATAATATTTTGAAAATGTAAATCCTATCCTGTCATTTAGAGACTTAAAATTATATAATGGTTCCCACTTGCTGCATGTCATACATTCTCATATTTATGTTCTCCTATTCAGGTTGTTCCTTCTGCTTTGTGCACCCTTCCCCTCTTTTCTTCTACATCTTCCTCCCTCAATAAACATAGATTAAATTACATTGTTTAAAGTAGTATGACTTGGTTTTGCCTTTCTAGAAACCATTTTGTTAATATTTACCAAGAGCCTTAAAAATGTTTGAACATTTTGAATTAGTATTTCCACTTCTAATAGTTTAGGCTGAGAAAATAATCTAGCATGAAATTAAGAATTATATTCTTGAATAAAAACATTCATATTCAAGCATTTTGAGATATTGTTCATTAGGAATTACTTAAAGGTGATAAAATGTTGGAGCCTGAAAGTCAGAGTAGAGAGTTCCCTTGTGAACCCTTTTTAGAGCCCCAAATTAAGACCTAAGAGGAGAAGGTAGGTAAAGAGCTACAGTGATTCACAGTCGCAGAGAGATTATATTTCTGAAGAAAATGTAGTTTTGCCTTCCTCTGGGAAGCAAAAATTAAAAGCAAATTAGATCCAAGTTCACAGATACGGATTTCAAGACATGGAGAAGATGGTGTTTCCCTATGGAATGCAAAGAATGGGCATCCCTGATCAGCCTAACCTGAGCATAGCATGCCTCAGCATAATTCTTGGGAAGGCTGGAAGTAACAAGTTGTATTTGTTATCTATTGCTGCAAAATAAATCCCCCCAAGACTTAGCAGATTAAAACAATACACATTTATTATTTCACAATATCTCTGAGTCAGATATTTGGGCATACTTAACTGAGTATGATCCAGCTAAGGCTACAATCATCCCAAGGCTAGACTCATAAGGATATGCTTCCTAGTTCATTTAATTGGTTATTGACAAGATTCATTTTCTTGAAGGCTATTGGACTATACCTTAGTTCCTTACAAGCTGTTGGCCAAAGGTCTCCCTTCATTCTTTGCCATGTAGGCCTCCCCATTGAGCACTTCACAAAATGCAGCTTACTTCATCAGAGTGAGCAAGTGAGAGGGTAAGAAAGAATACCAACTAGCCAGGTTGTTCTAGGGAGACAGAAGTCACAGTATTTTGTAACCTCATCGTGAAAGTGACATCCATCACTTTCTATTCATTATAAGCAAGTCACTAGGTACAGACCACATTCAATGGGAAAGGATCATAAATACCAGAAGGGGAGGTCATTAGGAGCCATGTTAGAAACTGGTTACCAACAGTCCACCTTGTGTCCCAATGATACATGCCACTTCTACATGCAAAATACTTTCACCCCAACCCAAGATCTCTGAGAGTTTCATCCCACTATCATACCAGTTCACATCCCAGAGTCTCATCTCATAAATCAAGTCCATGTTTTTATGAGGATCTTTGGGTGAAGTTCCTTGAGTACAGTTCTATAAGAATACTTCTCTATCTGTGATATGTGAAACTGAAGAGACAAATTACTTTCCCCAAACACACTCAACATACAATGGTGGGACAGGCATATGATAACTAATAGTGATATTCCTGTTCAAAAAGGAGGGAAACTGGAGAATCAAAAGAGTCACTGGTCCATCAAATTTCTGAAATCCAGCTGGGCAAATGTTGGAAGTTCCTTGGTTAGACTTCAAGGTCTGGAAATAATCCTCTATGGCTCTCAGTTCTACCTTCTCAAGTTTTCTTCTTGTCTTTGGAGTCACTTTCATGCTTGTAGATGAATTGTTTTCTCAGCTTGCTTCCTGAGAGTAGAATTTGGGGGAGGGGGGCCTCTCTGCCCCTTTCAGTCAAAGCTGATAGTGTACCTGATAATACAGTTTTCTCAAAAACTTTGTGGGCCTCTTATGAATCTCACTGGTGTTCACTCACTTTAAAAAGACATCGGCACAAATTTCTTTGAGTTAAGTCTTTCTTTGCCTTGGATTACTGCTAAAATGTCTGAGGGATGATGTCCTTAATCTACTTAGAGGGCCTGTTGCTTGGTTGAGAGGGTCTATGAGGCACAATCTTAATCTCATGACAGGGTGCTTTGTGTGATTAAATAATAATATGAACCTCTGATCTTTCTGATGTCTTACAGATTGTACAGTCATGGCCTTGTCTTTATCTCTAGGCCATGTTTTAGCTCTATGCTGTGTTTTTCTGAATGTTTAGATGCCATTTCTTAATTTTAGTATCTTTTGTTGTTTGGAAAGACTGAGAATTTTCAAAGTCACAGCTTCTTATTGTTTAACAGTCCTACTCTCAATTTATCTTGCTCTCTCTTTTTACTATAAACAGCAAGCAAAACCATGTGGCACATTCAACACTCTCCTTCAAAATCTTTTTAGCTTGGTGACAAAGTTTCCATGTAACTGTACACAATAGAGTCAATTTCCAGTAATATGTTCCTTACTTCCTGTTGAGGCCTTGCTGGTAGCATCCTCAGGTCTGTATTCTACTAATAGTCTATTTTAGACTATTTAGGCTTTCTCTATCATGCTTCTCAAAATTCTTTCAGCCTCTGCCCATGCTCAGTTCCAAAGTGACTTTCAGTTTTTAGGTGTTTATTACAGAAGCATGCCACTCCCTGTACCAAAATTTGTATTCATAATGGCTGTAAAAGAAAATCTCCTCAAAATGTAGAGTGTTAAAACAACACACTTTCAGCATCTCACACTGTGGGTCAGGAATCTGGGTGCATTTAGCTGGGTCCTCTGGCTCAGGATCTCTCACTCAGCTTCAGTTATCTCAATGCTCAACTTCAAAGAATCTGCTTCTCAGATCACTTCCATGGTTGTTGGCAGGATTCCTTGTGGGCTATCAATCTAAGGCCTCACCTCTTCACAAACTGCTGGACAGAGGTCTCTCTTGGTTCCTTGCCAAGCAGGCCTTTCCATAGAGCATCTCACAACATGCTGCTTTTGTCTTCAGAGTGCACAAATGAGCAGACAAGCAAGAGTACCAGCAAGGGAGTGCTAGCAAGATGAGAGCCAGTGCCCTTTGTAACCTGATCATGAAAGAGACACCCGTCATTTTTGCCATATCCTACTCATTAGAAGCAATTCACTCGATCCAGACCACCTTCAATAGGAGAGGATTATACAAGAGCATGAAGACCAAAAGGCGGGGGTCATTGGGAGTCATATCTGAAGCTGCCTACCACAGGAGTCCCAGTTAGTGGCCAACCACGGCAGCTACTTAAACTGTTCTGACAAATGGAAATCATTTAGAACAGGGTTCTTAACCAGGGGTACTCAGATCGCCCAAGCGTCCGTAGAAAGATTTCAAGGGGTTCATGAGCTTGGATTTAAAAAAATCAACTTATTATCTTTATTTTCTCTGACATCCATTGTTGGGTGTCATAAAGCTATCTGCTGCTACTTTCTGAGAAGGGGTCTATGGTTTTCACCTGACTGGTAAAGGGGTCCATGGAACAAAAAAGGTTAAAAATCCCTATTTAGAAGAATAGCCATTTGAAACAATGACTCAAGTTTAGACATAGTTGATATTTGATAACTGACAAGAATTGAACCATTTTTTTTTTCTTAAAGCTACTCCTTCAGTGGTACTGAACCAAGAACTTAGGAAATACTGCCTTAAATCTAATGAAGTAGGTATGATTTATTAAATTACTGCAATGTTAACAAGCTAAGTTTGCAAATTAATATAAATCCTTATCTCTCTGCTTTTGTCAAAATAAAATGAAATGAAAAGCTAAATGAAACATGACAGAATAAGTGTTAAACTGTTCAATTACCTAATAAAAAGAATAGAGATTAAAGATTGGATAGCAATCCTAGCCCATAGTAAAGCCTCTAAAGAGTAACACATAAAGCAAGTTTTCATTTATGAGGAATTTTGGCCACATGGCATCCAGAAGTTCCTGGTAGAAATAAAGCATGGAGTAACCACGATATTGATTAGGGTTCTCATAACTACATTAAAAACACCCAGAGATTGAAAAGTCATCAGTAGTAAAATCCTTCATTGATGCAGGCAGTTGAGATGCTGAGTAAAGGAGATATCAGTGTTCCAGTCATTCCAAGTAAACCCCAACAGCCTTTCTACAGATAGAGTCTCATTGTCATCAACCAACTAGTTGAGGAAAGTTTTCACACTTGGAGCAAGCAGGCCTGAGTTTGAACTCTAGCTTTGCTGTGACACCACTTAGGCAGTTATTTAGCCTCTCTGAATTTTGGTGAGTCCAGGTAAAATGAATTCAAAGTGCCCATGCAGAGTATAGCACATATCACTCATTCAATAAATGGTAGGTATGAGTGGTGAGGAGTTCAGCTCTAGACCAAAATCATTATGTGTGATAAGCTGCCTTCCTTACACTGGACTTGGTGCACAGTCAATCCATTGCAGTCTCTGGGATAAGTTGCAGTCAAGGACTCATCCCCTCCACCATCCCCTGATCCCCTGATGCTGGCTATGCTCTTACGCACATCTTTATTTCTTGTCCAAATGCCTCCACTAAGAGGCCTCCATAGGATGGGGCCCTTGGCTGAAGCTTTTCCCAGTCACCTCTGCCAAGGCCATCTTAATGGGAGACCTTAAAGACACATCCCCCATGGTGACTCCGTACTTTTCCACTCCTAGGCCTTCCCCTTTTCTGGGTCCATAAAACAGCAGGAGTCTTTAGTGTGGGGCTCCCTTGGCAGTTAGATAATTTCCTGTCTGTACTGATCCACCTGACCCTAACCTAGTTCCGTCCTTAGGAAATAATGGAACATTGGGAAAGCTGGCGTCTTCTTTACCTTCTTTCTGGCCTCTTGCTCATACTATTACGATAAGTAAATAAACACTTAACTGTTACTTTCAATTTGCCCTCATGGTCCTAACTGACCACCTGGACACCTGGCAGCTCTTGACAAGCAGCAATTAGTGCTAGTTTTAAGAGCATGGGTTTGGCGTCAGGTAAGTTAACATATCTGGGACCAAATTCTGGTTCTGTTATTTACTATCTGTTAACCTTTAGGCCAAAAAAATGCAACGTGCTTTAGGCTCAGCTTTCTTATCTTGAATGAGTTTGGTAATTTCTATTTTAGAAGGTTGTTGTAAAAGTAAATTAGTATTATAGAAACAAGTAAATCTGGGCAGTTATCCCAAATTCTGGCACATAATAGGTCCTTAAATAACTGAGTGGAGCCAAATTAATTTGATGTGTAATTTTAACGAAGTTTCTTAATAGATTTTAAATCATATCGAGATAATTCACTGTTGATAAATTGGAGTTTAGTCAAACAACAGAAAAATCCTGGAGTAAAAGTGAGGATGTGAATGTATATACTTAGAGATGTTAATAATGGACAGTTGGGAAATATTGTCAAAAGCATGGTACAAGGTCAAAGGCACATTTAAAGACCTGGCATTTATGGATTGCCTCCTACAACAAAGATGCTAAAAAGCTGATCAAATGGATCTTTTGTCATTCATTGTTTACCTGAGACATGTGGTTGCTCAGAGAAGGCATAATTTATACCTCTTACCCCAAATTTTATTTAAATATTTTTTCAAATATGGAGGTTGGGAGAAACTGATTTTTCACTAACAAAAACAGAAACATCTATTTACTAACTTACTTCCACTAGCTAAAGAAGGGTGGACAGAAAAAAAAAAAAAAAAAAGCAGCAAAATATTTCCCACTTTTTCAATAGTTTACTCTTAATTTTCTTTTGTAGTTTTCTGGATCAGACAATACCTTGGAAGGCAAATTAGGGGTTTAACGTTTAGATAATTAAAATAAATCACACATGCTTGATGAGCAAAACAACATGCATTATTGATTTTTGAACTCAGCTGATAGAAAGCTCATGTCTGATTCATAAAAGTGCTCAACACAGACAAGGTGACACCAGTTAGGAGTGAAACCAATTTACATTTTGCCAATTTATTCCAGTGATGTTTCAGTTCCCTTTTTAGATCTGCAGCCCAGGTGGATATCCAGCTTATCTTCCTGTTAATTTGGCTTTGAATTCTACACTAACATCTGTAGGTTGTTGAAAGAGGATGGAAAAATATTCCAGGGATGTGACTGTTCTAGGGAAAATCACTCTAAAAAAGCACTTCGTATGAAATTCCTGCCATTGAATTATCAAGAAGTGCTGCAGGTTAGCCTGCAGAAGGCATTGGGGAGGCAGGGACATTTAAGGTAACCACAGTGTGGTAGATTGAATGATGTACCCCAATGAAAGACATGCTCTTACTCTGCATTATTTGGATGTTAACCCATTTGTAAATAGAACCTTCTGAAGATGTTATTTTTAGTTAAGGTGTGGCCCTACTGAATTGGGTGGGCCTTAATCCTCATTCCTGGAGTCCGTTATAAGCAGAAGAAATTTGGATGCAATTAGTCAGAAAAGGACACAGGAACCCTAAGCTGGAGATCAGCAGAAACCAGAAGAGCAGTTAGAAGGGGAGAGATCACCAGGTGACTGGAGGCTGAAATGTAAGCCAAGGAACTCCAAGGATTGAGGCAAACCAGTGCCAGAATGCCAGGGTCCCCAGGAGAGAGCACAGTTCTGTTGACACTTTGATTTTGGACTCCTAGCCCCTAAAAGTGTGAGAATATGTTGTTTAAGCCAACTCATTGAGACTATTTGTTATATCAGCCTAGCGAAGTAAAACACACAGTAATTAGTTTGGTCAGTCGCCCTCCCATTGAGCACTGAGATTCAAACAGCAGATTTAGCGGTGTTCTTTTCCTTTCTCCAAAAGTGTTTCCCCTAGACCTTGCATTTATGGATTGCTTCCCACAACAGAAAGAGGGCTTTCTTCCCAGATGGAGGGGAAAATATTCCTCATTCCTTAGAGCACATGCACTCAGGTTGGTTAGGTTTCCTCAGAAACATTTTGCATTGTGGAGGTGGTTGGGGGTAAGATTGAGAGGTTTGACATAAATTTGTATGATGAGATATTACCAAAATATAATGTGCTTGTCTTGGAAGAAAAATACATCAGTTGATCTACTTTCCTCGTATGTTCTTCCAAATATTTAGTAAAAATTAGAATTTATTCTCCCAAAGCTTAAGTCTCTACAACTTGTTCCTCTGAATTAATTTGTTCCCCAATTTTGGTTTCTAGTTTATACATGTGGGAATTCAGGTTCAAAAGACTTCCCACTAATCTTTTAGTATTAGTGTGAAGAATACCTTCTTTAAATTGGGAAGGAAAGTGGAAAGGAAATAACAGTATAAAATATGTTTCCTATTTCCCTGAGCTATTGTATTTTAGTCTCCTCTGAGCAGAGGTTAGTCCTGAGATATTCACTATTTCTTAGAGAGAGTCATTGTAAAAAGTAAAAAATAAAAAGATAGGGCCGCTGGTGGCCTGAAAGAGGTAAGTAGTGGAAAGTCAACTTAATTTATCCCATTTTATCCCTATTAATCCTAATAGTGTTTATTTTCTGCATTCCTGTCAGACACAGTTTTAAAATGCTGGGAAGTGGATGTGGAGTAAGTGATTGGGCTCTGCCTACCTTATGGGAGGTCCGTGGCTCAGTTCCTGGTGCCTCCTAAAGAAGACAGCAAGCTGGCGCGATGGGCAGGTGTGGGAAGCTGACACAACAAGATGACACAACAAAAGACACAAGAAGAAAAACATAGCAAGAGACACAACAAAGCAGGGAACAGAGGTAACTTAAGCGATTACACACCTCCCTCCCACATCAAAGTTCCCGGGTTTGGGTCCCGGTGCCTCCTAAAGAAACGAAGAAGATGAACAGACACAGCAAGTAAAAGCAATTAAGGAGTGGGGAAAGAGAAATAATTAAAATAAATCTATAAAAAATAAAATAAATACAATAAAATAAAATGCTCATTTCTTAAAGAGCCCCTCTACCATACAAAAAATATATGAATTCAGGTCACCTTGCTTTACCTTGAATTATTAGCTAGCTCTGGTTCTCTTATATCCTGGTGAACTGTGTTGGGGATACAATCGACAAAAAGAGCTCCAAGGTCTCCAATAAACATTTCAAGTTCTTGATTTACATTAGAACATTGTTATCAGAAGCTATGGCAGTATTTGATCTTTCTTTCTGAACTAAGTGTGGGTCTCTTGGGAGTGATTTTTTTTTCATTCCTTTCATTTTTTTGATACTATTGAGGCAGGAGTAAGGTGATGTAAATACAAAATATACAGGATCTGTTTCCCAGCAAGTCTCTTCCTGGGTAAGAGGAAGGGAGAGAAATTATGTATCTGGAAACTCTAATTCTAAGAGACAAACACCTACCAAACAGCAAATCAAAATGAGATACAGCCTCTGGGTCATCTGACGTGGCTGTTGAGATTTCTCCTCCAGGGTGGACAACTAAGGCTTTTTTGCCATCAGGCAAAATCTCTCCTTCCTGTCATTGCTGAGAGTTGCTGCTGGACAATTTGGTCTTTCAGTGGCATGTGCACAGGCTCCCTGTATTATTACCTCATCTTATACACTGCTGCCAAGCCTGTGGTCTCCTTGGCCCCCAACCCTTTCTTACACCATCACTCTCTCCACTCCTCACCCAAAATCACACAACTTGCAAGTCACAGAAACAGAACCTGGCTTCATACTATCTCATTCTAGTGTTTTATATTATATGACAGAAGATGGTCAACTGCCCTAGAGAAAGTTCTTTTCTCCTTTGGTGTCCAAAGTTAGGGGTGGTGGGAAAACAGGGCTACATAAGCACCTAACCTGAGATGCTCTGTGTTGAAAATCATAGTAATTTTTAAGATTCTTAAAAATGAAGAGAAAAGTCTGGAAGGATATCTATCAGGTTGTTAGCATGGGTAATAGAGAATGGAACATGATATATGGAGAAAGGAAAGAAGATAGGAGGGGACAGGAGAAAAACAAATAAAAAAGGAAAAGACAAAATTACTGTACTGAACAATCCAGCTTGGGTGATAGTTAATTAAAATGTTAATTAAAATGTATATGTGCATGTATGCACAAATAAGTAAATGAAAGAATGATCACCAAAGTGTTAATGGTGGCCATCTCAGAGTGAGATGTATGATTATTTTTTTTCCTTTTTCTTATACTTCCACATTTATGCATTTATTTTACAGTAAGTTTTTCCCCAATAAACAGGAACTATGAAATTAATTAAGCTTAGTAAAACTGTTTTATAAAGTCTTGGTTCCAATGATTAAAAATACTAGTTTACCCATAGTTACATGGCAATCAGTAGTGTACTTGATTGGGTTTCTGTCAAGCAAGTATAAAAGAGTGTGACAAATGGAATTGTTGTGAGATGGGATTGGGGAGTCATTTTATAGCATGGTGGTATTTACATCTAGAATTCATTTTCATGTCCTGTGTCAAGCTTGACTCTTAAACACATATTCCTCAGAGGGAGGTATGTTCAACTAGCTGAAAGTACTTTCTCTACCTGTACACAGCCCCCATGAGGGCAGAGATCAGGGTTGTCTTGCTTACTACCATGTCACTAGTCACTAGTCATTGCTTGGCACTTAGCAGTCACTCAAATCCTATTTCTTAATAGGGTCACAAAATGCAACTCATTAAAACTTTAATGTGCAGAAAAATGGTAAATTATTTATAATATAGTTGACATTCTCTTTTGAACCCCCATCTTCTGGTTAGTGATAGGGCGAGGGGTGTCCTGACTTGCCTGGAATTGAGGGGTTTCCCAGGATTTGAGACATTCGGTGCTAAAATCAGGGACATCCTGGTAAATAGGGAAAAGTTGAAAACTCTAGAATGGTGTAGGGAAATTAAATGCCCAATCTCATTGACACTTAGTCTGATCTGATAAATCGTACCTTTATATAAAAGAACCTTCTTGTTTGCATAAAATATTTGTTTCCCTTCCCCTATCTTTCCTTAAGATAGTATAGCAGTTGGAGAGAGGGGAAAGGGAGTAATGGCTTGTGTGATGTCCTAGGCAGATAGGAAGAAGACAAGTCATCAGATCCATATAGTGCCCTTGTATTATTTTTAGGCTCTTCTGGGCTGAAGGTTTCTGAGGCAGAAGTCTATAGCACTTGAACTACAACTGATTCTGGTCTCTCTCTTGACTTGGTCAGAACCATGAGGCACTCCTCGATTCGTTCAGTCTCCCTTGCTTCTCTTTGCCTTCCAGACTTCCAACAAATCTGTCACACCCTCCACCCAGACCATTGGCTTGGCAACCACTTACAGCCTCTAAATCTACTCACTTAACTCTTCTGTGGCTCTCAAGTTTTACCTGAAGTGGGAGGTGGGGAGTTGCCTGGTGATTTCATTGTCATAGGTGGAAGATGTGACTTTTCTAGTGCTATTCAAAGTGTGGCCCTGGGCTTGTACCAGTCTACAGACTCTTTGTTCCTTCTCCACAACAACATAAGTAGAAAAAGTGTGCTTTAGAAACTTTTACAGTGATTTGACAGAGTAATTTTTGTCTATTGAGTCTTATAATAAAAGAATTGGGACTTGCATTTTGTAAGTTTTTGTTTTTTCTAATTACATTTTTTTTCTCTCCACTCCTCACCCAAAATCACACAACTTGCAAGTCACAATAGCAATGAAATTAAATCCTACTTTTCAAAATAATTGGTCATTGATGGATTGGGACCAAAACACTGGTCCTTCACCACAAATGTCCTGAGAAACACTGTTCTACACTACAAGTGATTTCAGATTAAATTCTTGGGATACTTAAGAGGGCAGGGATTATAACTGAAAATTTTGGCAAATCACTTTTTAAGAAAAAGGTAATAGAGTAAAACACTAATATCTGATTACATTGTTTTATAAATGAATAAAAGAAGAACCAGTGGTTTTGAGGAATCTCATTCAAACAAGATAACTTTAAAGAAGGAATGTAGAAGAAAGCATGCTGTGTAACATTTTGCCATTTCCCTACTCAGCCAAAAGGAAGAGTTTTGTTTTTTTTTCTTGCCTAAGTAGGGAGAGAAAGGGCAAGTTTGCTCTTCTGGGGTAGAAGAACTTGTTGTTTCAAAGCACAGGGGCAAAAAGCTAGACAGGACAAAGATTTCTCCTTACTTTCTTCTCAGAATGTGTGTATCTCTGTGTGTATGTGTTTGGACAGGAATATGAGTAAAAGGAAAGCACACAAATAAAAGCAGAACGTGTTTTTAAGACACAAATGGACTTATGTTGAATCCTTTTCCTCTGGAAAAATCATTCAATGTAAGTACACACGTTTAGGGCCTGAAGAATAAAACATGGGAAATCAAAGAATTTTGAGTGTAATAAATGAAGCATCCATTATCTTTTTGTAGCACGATTAAATGATGGACATTTTAAACAATAACATATCTCAGCAGATTTTATTTTTTCCTTTGGCTACTGTTCTATATCACTCCAAATAAGTCAGTATTTAAAAAATAATTTCTTCATTTCATATACAGGTTGAGTCTTTCCAACGGCTTGACCCTCTACCTCTTCTTCTTCCTCTACTTCCTCCCCTTCTCTTCCTCTTCACCTTCTACTTATTCTTCCTCCTCTACTCCCTTCTTTGAATTCCTTGGAGTCAAAGCACTCATATGACACCTAAGGATGGAGTATAAATATTTCCATACATACTGCAACAACTATAACTCATGCATACCATAAAAATCCCACGAACTTGAATAACTCAAGAGAGGAAAGTAACTGATAAATCAGATTGATTAACTCATTCATCAAATGAGGGTCAAGAGATATATTTAACACCTAAATATCCAAGTACCCAACTATCAAATGGGAAAAGTATCTACTCCCTTAATTCTTCCCAGGAAGAATCTAATAAATTCCAAAAGAGAATTTTTGGTCCACATCATTTCAACAGACTAGATGAGAAAAATAAGTTTTAGTATTACTCAGCCACCAAACAATAGATGGCCCACACTTTCATATGTTATTCAGCTAGAGTCACTCCAATGAACTGGAGTTGTATGGTATTTAATCATGCATTATAATATTCAAGGTCAAATAGTGAAGAATTTTTAAAAGTTATACAAAAGATGTGGCAACCCTGGTGCCACCTCTAATACCTTATTCATTTTTATGGCTGACTTACAGAAAGAAAACGGATGACTTTATCTTTGTTAGTGAAGTAAGATCTCACACCCAAACAACAACAACAACACACACATTATTTTGTGAAAACAAGGCATTTTCTATTCCTTTTCTCAAAGTGCATCCTAAACTTAAACATTTTCAACTTTCTCAAGGGACTCATTTCACCCTTTCTCTAAGCTACATAGTCAAAATAGTCTTCCCCCTTAAAGCTTCCTATACAAAGCCCCTTGTTGTGGCTGTGATTCTCTCAGGTAAGTGTGATTATGATAGGGTGAGATGGAGAATATAAAGATAGATGCATGAGCCAACAGATTGTTGATTTGATCCAGACCACTCCCTTCTCAATGAATTGAGAATCACAAAGCCTTCAGTCATAGTGGTACTATTTGCTTCAACAGTGACTAACAGTTTAGGCCTATTTTCTGAAACAATATTACAGCTAGTAATCTTTGTCCCAGACACATTTGTTTTCTTGGGGTGGTGATGGGAGAGAATGCCAGGAGAAAATGTGCTTTTAAATACCAAAGGTTATATGTATGAGCATATAAAATATATCCATATGTGTGGTTAATATATTGTTGGAAATATTTGTATGACCAGATGTAGCTTTATGGCTTCATTGTCACTATGCCATTCCTTTTTTTATTTAAAGAATTTGAGAAAAATTACCTAAAAAGGGAAGAGTCTACTTACTAGAGAGATTCATATTATTGTTTTTGCTCTATCTGTTTATTGGGAGTGCTTACATGCAGAATTAAGTCCTATCCTAGGAAATAACCATAAATTCTTAGTCTGCTCTGTCATCTGGACAGCAAAATTTTATAGAGAGGTTTGAGGGCAGAACTGTGCTAAGTTCCATGCTTACTGACTTTTCTATTCTGATATATGTGCATCCATCTGTTTGGTATGGGGTATATGATATTGGCTTCGACTGTGCCGAGATCTTCAGGGCATCTCCATGTGGTCTTTGAGTAGTTGTGGGAATTCTTGAAAATTTCAAAAGGAATGGCTCCTTAGGCTACAATATCCATTAGTTCTGAGAGAGAATACAAAATGGGTTATCTTCAGATCTAAAGTCAATTTCTCTTGGCTTGGTAACCACTTGAATGCAAATTAAATGTCAAATAGTGTGATTGGTACATTATTTAACACAAACTGGGCCTTTACTCACAGCCTTGAGACTGAGCTTTTGCTCTGTGTCTGATGAAGGATCAAAGAAAGCAGACTTTCTCTTTCAGGACTGCCCAGAAGGTCTAGAGAGACATTGGTAAGGGACTATAATATGGGTAGTCTGTTTTCTCATCTCTCACAAACCTTCCTTAACACCATGTGCTGAGAATAACTGGTCTTTCTGCTTCAGAATTCAGACAAACCCTGGGAGTTGTATGATGAATAGATTCTGAACTGGCTCAGTTTGATTCACTAGCCAGTAACCTCTAAAATACAAAGCAAATGGCCAGTCAACAAGCTGTCTCAAAGGTTGATACTATACAGGTTCTTGCAGCAGCTACTGTGAACATTTTTATTCTGAAGCCCTGTTGCTGGCTTTTACAAAGCATGAATGAGAAAATAATGAGGAAGAAAAATAGTTTAAGGTGGGGTGGTTTGTATCAGACCAAGGTCAGTGAGAATAAGAAATGTCATACACTGGTCTCAGAGGGCTTGTCTGTAGGGGGGCAGGCCAGCATGTACTCTTTCATGGATAAAAATATGGGGGACTAGCTGCTGAGAAGAGAAAAAATGATGAACTGAAAAACGGTTTTAAGTTTTAAAAGATTGATTCAAAAATGGTCTGAACCATGCAAAAAAGCAGATAGGTCTAAAAGCTTCCTTGCTCCATTCCTAGCTGTCTTTTATAAGCAAGAAATCATTTTTTCTCTCCAAACACTTCTCCACTAAAATCAAGTTTCATTCTTATTGGCCATGGGGACAGCAACATCTTTGATCTCTAACTAACTGAAGCAGCTGCCTACTGTTGTACTTCAAAGTATGCTTTTATGACTTAAAGGCATTTTAAATAAAGACTTCTCCAAAACCCAGTTGCATAACAGCTAGAATAGTAAGTGGCTATGTCACTTATCAGGTGATACAATGTTAGAATCATAAGAAAGCTGCTATAAGAAAGAGCCAGAAATGTTAGAAAGCAGCATTTTAAACATTCATACTGTTGCATAAGGGTACACATTCCTATACTTGGTCGCCTCTGTTTAACCTCACTTCTGCTGCTTAGAAATCAAAGTTACACCTCAAAAAAGGATAAAGCATTGGTTTGAAAGGCTTCCATTCTAAATAATATGCAAAAATGTGGTTGAGCAAAAAAAAATTTTATGCTTATCTAACAAATGTGAAATGGCCACAATGTGGTGGAAGCTGTTCAGAACAAGAAAAGGTATCTTCTGTTAGAGAACATAGTTTACAGACAAGTCATCAAATTGTACTTTTGGAACAATGAAAGAGTGCAGTGTTTTCTTTACCTGTGTAAAGGAAAGAAGACATTTCATTAGGTAGGAAGGAGGGAAGATGACTTATTGTATCTATCCTAACAATCTACTTACAGTGAAGCAAAGCTTCAAACGAGTCTTAAAAGAAGGAAAGAGAAAATGTTTTCTAGTTAGAGAAATTTGTGGCAGCCAGTTAATTGAATTCTAAGTAGAGAAACACCTTAAAAATATTGGCAATAGATATACAATTCAAAAATACAGATCCATTTATGAAAAACCCACAACTAACATCATACTCAATGGTAAAAAAATGGAAAGCTTTTCCCTTAAGTCCAGGAAAAAGACAAGGATGCACAGTTTAACCACTGCTATTGAACACTGTACTGGAAGTTCTAGTGAGAGCAATTAGGCAAGAAAAAGATATAAAAGGTATCCACACTGGAAGGTAAGAAATAAAACTTGCTCTGTAAGCAACATGATCCTATATGTAGGAAATCTTAAGGAATATGCTGCTAGACTAAAAACACAGTGAGCAAAGTTGCAGGATACAAATGCAATGCAACACACAAAAATCAATTGTTTTCATATACTAGCAATGAACAATCTGAAGAGAAAATTAAGAAAACAATCCCATTTATAATAGCATGCAAAAGAATAAAATATCTAGGAATAAATTTAACCAAGGTGGTGAGGAAAGACTTGCACACTGAAAACTACAAAACACGGCTGAAAGAAATTAAAGAAGGCCTAAATAAGTAAATAAATGACAAGATAGCCTATGTTCATGGATTAGAATACTTAATATTGTTAAGATATCAGTACTACCCAAAGCAATCTACAGATTCAACACAATATTTATCAAAATTCCATCAGTGTTTTTCTTTCTTTCTTTTTTTTTTTTTTCAGAAATAGAAAAGCCAATCTTTAAATTCACATGGAATTGCAAGGGGCCCCAAAGAGCCAAATCAATTTTGAAAAAGAAAAACATGCTGGAGGACTCACACACCCCAATTTCAAATCTTACTACAGACTTACATAATTAGAACAGTATGGTACTGGCATATGGATAGATAAACACACCAGTGGAATAGAATCGAAAGGACGAAAATAGACCCACACATCTATGGCCCGGTGAGTGTGATAAAGGTATGAAGTCCATGAAATGGGGAAAAAAATAGCTTCCTCACCAAATGTTCTGGGAAAACTGGACATCTACATCAAAAGAATGAAGTTTGACTCCTACCTTAAACCTTATACAAAATTTAACTCAAAATGGATCAGCAACCTAAATATAAGAGCTAAAACCATGAAACACTTAGAAGAAAACATAGGGGAAAATCTTCATGATCTTAGATTTGGGAATGGATTCTTAGACATAACACCAAAAGCACAAACAACAAAAGAAAAATATAAAAATTGGACTTCATAAAAAGTAGCTTTTGTACATCAAAGAACATTATCAAGAAAGTGAAAAGACAACTTACAAAATAGGAGAAAATAGCTGCAAATCATATATCTGATAAAGGCTTAATATCCAGAATATATAAAGAACTCTTACAACACAACAACAAAAAGACAAACAATCCAATTAAAAACTGGGCAAAGAACTTGAACAGGTTTCCAAAGAGGGTATACCAATTGTAAATAAGCACATGAAAAGATGCTCAATATCATTAGCTATTAGGAAAATGCAATTCCAAATCACAATGAGATGCTGTTTCACATCCACAAAGATGTCTGTTATTAGAGAGAGAGAGAGAGAGAGAGAGAGAGAGAGAGAGAGAGAAAGGAAGGAAGGAAGGAAGGAAGGAAGGAAGGAAGGAAGGAAGGAAG
>JAKSZT010046586.1:11189294-11264137 GCA_026826555.1 Tolypeutes matacus
CAAGTGCTGGAGAGAGGTAGAGCTATTGGAATGTGCATTGGTGGTAGGAATGTAAAATGGTGCAGCCACTGTGGAAAGCAATATGGCAGTTCCTCAAAAAAGTTAAATATAGAATTACCATATGATGCAACAATTTCACTGCTGGAATATACCCAAAGAAATTGAAAACAGGACTCAAACAGATACTTTTACAGCAATATCCATAGCAGCATTCTTTTCACCACCACCAAAAGGTGGAAACAACCCAAGCGTCCACCCATAGATGAGTGGATAAACAATATGCAGTACATACACAATGGAATGCATTTCTGAGACATGTTACAACATGGATGAACCTTGAAAACATTAAGCAGGATACATAAGGACAAATGCTGTATGAATTTATTTACACCAACTATCTCAATGTAGCAAATTCATAGAGACAAAAAGTAGATTAGCAGTTACAAGGGATGGTGTGAGAAAGGAAGATGGAAGGAAGATTGCTTGGAGGGTATAGAATGTTTGTTAATTTTGGAAATTTTAAAATAAAAAAATTTTTTAGAAGTACCTAATTTTTTTTTCTTCAGGTACCAGGGTGTCTTAGTCAGCCAAAGGGGTTCTGATGCAAAATACCAGAAATCTGTTGGTCTTTATAAAGGATATTTATTTGGGGTAGAAGTCCAGTTACCAGGACATAAAGCATAAGTTTCTTCCCTCACCAAAGTCTATTGCCACGTGTTGGAGAAAGACAGCTGCTGACGTTTGCCAAGGTTCAGGCTTCTTGGGTTCCTCTCTTCCCAGGGCTGCATTTCTCTCTGGGCTTAGCGCCTCTGTTTCTTCCACAAGGCCAGCAGTAGACTATCAGGTGAATGGCTTGTCTCTATCCCAGGGCCTTCTCTCCTTCCTCACGACAAAGCTCTCTTACTTGCTGGGGCTCCAGCTCAAGACTCCAACATCAAAACTGCTCCCTCTGTCCTTTGTCATGCCTTTTATATTTGATTCCCCCATCCACCAAGGGGTGGGGCTCAATGCCCCACTGACGTGGCCCAATCAATGCCCTAATTAACCGATCAGTTTACAAGCATGATCCAATATCAATTTTTGGAATTCATAATTACATCAAACTGCCAAACTGCTACACAAGGTCAGGGATTGAAACCAGGACTTGGTATGTGGGAATCCAGCGCTCAATCACTGAGCCACATCGGCTCCCCTGAGTTGATTTTTTCATTTGTTTGCCTGTTGTTTGTTTGTTTTTGTTTGTTTGATTTTTAGGAGACATTGGGGACCGAACTCAGGACCCGACATGTAGGAAGCAGGCACTCAACCACTTAAGCCACAGTTGCTCCCCCTAAATTATCTTTAAAAATACAGATAAGGGAAATTTTTAGATTTTTAGAAGATTGAGGGTTCACTATTTTGCCTAAGGCTGAAATGTCAAATGTTCAAAACAACTTAGACATGGCAGTTGTTTTTATCTGTTCACTGTGGTGAAATTGACCATATATACAGTGAGCACATGCAAAAAACTTCAGTCATGAAAAGTTACAATCATTAATTAGATATTTCTTATTTTATAAAAATTATGTAAAAACAATTTTTTTCTGATAAAACTCATCTTTCTAATATCTTTTTTATATGTTTTTAGCCTTTCACTTAATTTACCAATTGTTAATATTTTGTCACATTTTTTTCTTTCTTTTTGAGGTACCAGTGCTGAGGATTGAACCCAGGACCTCATACATGGGAAGCTGGCACTCAAAGACTGCACCACATTGGCTTCTCCGAATTGTTTTGTTTATTTTATTTTTATTTTTTCAAAGATACTTAGATTACATAAATGTTACATAAATAATATCTATTTTTGGAATTCATAATTACATCAAACTGCTACACGGGGTCAGGGATTGAAACCACATCTCCCATACTCTCCCACATTAATAACATCCCTCATCAGTGTGGTACATTCATTGCAATTGATGAACACATTTTGGAGCATTGCCACTAAGCATGGATTACAATTTACATTGTAGTTTACACTCTCTCCAGCACAATTTTGTAAGTTACAACAAGATATATAATGGTCTGTATCTGTCATTGCAATGTCATTCAGGACCATTCCCAAATCCCAAAAATGCCTCCCGTATTACATCTGTTTTTCCCTCTCTCTTCCCTCAGAATCTCCAGGGGCCACTACCTCCACATCAATGATATAATTTCTTCCATTGCTAGAATCACAATGAGTCTATAGAAGAATACTAGTAAGTCTAGTTTAGTCCATAGTTCATTCCCTAATCCTGAGGATTCTGGGATGGTGATGTCCACTCCACCTCTAATTGATCCCATAGGGCTGATGGATGGGACTCTCTTGCTTGCAGTTGTAGACTCTCTCATTTCCTTGGTATGGCGGTTATCCATCATCACCTCCTTGTTAGTTGTCCTGGGTGAGACCAATGAACTGGAGAGTAGCTGTTGCAACTCTGTTGAGATTCAGGGCCCAGGTGGCATGTGGACAGCCCAAAGATTTAAGTCTCTTGGATGTACACCTACCAACTCTAGTACTAATTATAGGTTCAAATAGAAGGACAGAAGAGCCATGTGTAGGGAAACCACAACTGAGTCCAACTCTGTCACATTGGTAGCATAAGTTCCAAAGTCAGGCCTACTGGCAAGGCACCTAACTCCCGAGCTATCTGCCTAAATATCATATCTGGATCTCTCCAGAGCCCTCAGGAGCCCTGCTATTTGGGGTAGCATCTACTTTGGTAGTCAATGAGATCCTGCCAAGATGTGCAAAAGCTTAGCCTCTGGTATGACCTTCCGACTCAACTTTGAAGTCTCTTAGCCATATAAACTCATTTTTCTTTACATCATTTTCATTTGTTTTGCTTGTTTGTTTTTCATTTTTTTCAGGAGGCACCAGGAACTGATCTCTGGACCTTCCATGTGGGAGGTGGGTGCTCAACCACTTGTGCCACATCTGCTCCCCACATTTGCTTTTATTCTCTCTCTTTTTCTTTAAATACCTTCACACACACACACCTTTTCTCTCTTTCACTCTGTCCTACCATTTTCTGTTGAAATATTTGAAAGCAAACTGAAAGAACCTTATGACATCTCACCCCTAAATATTATCTCTTCAGAACAAGAACATTTTCACACATAACCACAATTTCATTACTATATCCAAGTTACTTAATATGGATAAATTAATTTTGTCTATTAAACAGCCCATATTTAAATTCTCTAATTGTCTAAAAAATATCTTTTTAGCTGTTTTTGTTTCTTTATACCAGGATACAATCAAAGATAACTCATTGAATTTAACTGTCACATCTCTTTGTTCTCCTTTAATCTATAAAAATCCCATTGTTTCTTTTTTCTTTCATGTCATTTTAATATTTGCAGAGTCCAGGCCAATTGTTTGTAGAATATATTACAATCTGGATTTGTTGCTTCTTTTCACCATGTTTAAATTAACATGTGACAAAAATACTACAAAGGTGAGTTAATGTCCTTCCTATGGCTTTACAGCTACAGACACATATTAACCATTTGCCCCATTTTTGATGAGGCTAAATTGGGGCCCTTAATTAACTGGTGTCTATGAGATATCTCCCTTTTAGAGGTATCTTTTTTGCCCTTTATAATCAATAACTAATCTGGGGTGTAAGACTTTGAGGACTTGTGGATTTCCTTTTTCCCCTGTAGTAGGCAGAATAATGGCTCTCCAAAGAGGTCCAGGTCCTAATCCCCAGATTCTGTGAATATGGTAGTTTACGTGGCAAAGGGGAATGAAAGTTGCAGATGGAAATAAGATTGCTAAACACCTGACCTTAAAATAGGGAGAGTATCCTGGATTATACAGGTGAGGCCAATATAATCACAAGGGTCCAAAAGGGTGGAAGAGAGAGGCAGAAGAAAAGAGTCAGAGAGAGATGTGACCACAGAAGAAGAGTTAGAAAGATGCAACATTGTTTGCTTTGAAGATGGACAGTGGAGCCACAAGCCAAAGAATACAAGCAGCATCTAGAGGCTGGAAAAGGCAAGAAAACAGATTTACCCTTGTAGCCTCCAGAAAGGAATGTGGCCCTGCCAGCACTTGATTTTAGCCAAGTGAGACAAACTTACAAGTCAGCTTCTAATCTACAGAAATATAAGATAATAGACATAAATTGTTTTAAGCCACTAAATTTGTATTAATTTGTTGCAATAGCAATAGAACACTCCTGGAAATTGTATCCAATGGTTTTAGCATGCATTGATGATTTAGCTGTAATCAATTATTACATTGCGAGTTGCAAATGGTGTTATTTACTAATTCTATAAATCTTTCCTCATTTATTAGCTGCCATTCCTCTGGAAAAAAAAGAACTTCCCTCTCTCTTTTTCTTTCTTTCTTTCTTTCTCTTCACTCTCTTTCTATCGAGTAGCATTATGGATTCACAAATACTTTACCTTAAAATTCAATGTGATATTATCCATTACCATCGTTATTCTTTGGATGCTCAAATTGTTCCAAATTTGACCAGTGACAGACACTTCACATTGATTCCTGTACCCATGCAATATGGCCCCAATTGTCTTAGATCATGTTCTTGCTTTCTAGAATATGATATTTCGGGTTAGCCTGACATGTCTTCTGTCCCAGACCTGGACTCCATCATTTTACCAAGAAGCCCTGGTTTCATTGAGTGAAGAATGGTATTAAGAAACTTGGGTGATAGGAGGATTAGTTATTTTTACTGACAAATTGGTAGCTCAGTCTAGTTTTGGTTTTAGTATGCATTTTCTTTTCATGAAAGAAGTTTTTTTCATAGTTTAAAAGACTTTTAAAAATCTTTTCTTTTTCTGTGAATTATTCATATATTTTCCCCATTTTCTATCAAGTTTTGGTGTTTTTCTATTTATTTGGGGGCTTTTTAAAAATGTAGTTGAATTTATTCATCTTTTGTTTTATTGCAACTGGATTTTGAGGTATAGTCAGAAAAGCTTTCCCCACATCCAGCTTGTACAAACATTCATCCATATTTTATTTGAGTTCAGTTTTTACATTTAGTTCTCTTATGTGTTTGATGTAATGTATGAGTCCAAAAATATCCTTTTTTTCACTTGTCCCAATAATATTTGTTGAAAAATATATCTTATCCCCCAGTAATTTGATATGCCTTCTTTATCACTCACTGAATTTCTACATGTTCTTGAGTCTATTTCTAGACTTCCTATTCTGTTCTACTGGGCAGTCTGTCTATTCATGAACTAATAAATGCTATTTTAATTAGAGTTTTGATAATATGCTTTAGTATATGTAGGGCTGGTCAACTCGTAGTGTTGTTTTAGGAGTTTCTTAGCTATACACATATTTATTATTTTTATATGAATGGTAGAATTAACTGGTCCAGCTCCCAGAAATCATGTTGTTATATTTACTGAGACTGCATGAAGTTCAAATATTATCTTTGGGAAAATTGAAATATATATGATGAGAAATAAATGCCTTTTAATTTGTTCAATCTATTTTTTTCATATAATTTTTGCACATTTAAATTTACTTCTAAATATTTCTTTTTATCTGTTTGCTTGCCACTGTGAGTAATTTTTTCCATTGTAGAGAAGGATTATTGCTCTTTCTTTTCCAATCTTTATGTTTCTACTTCAGTGGTTGTCAAACTTGGCAGCATATTATAAACATCTGGGAAAGTTTAAAATTCTTAGGACTCATCTATATCCAAAACCAATTAAATCAGAATCTTTGGGTGTTAGACCAAGGCATTGGTAGCACTTATAAAGTTTCTGGGATGATTCCTATGTACAGCCAAAGATGAGAACCACTGTTCTAATTGCTTTATCTTGACCAATTGCCCTGGCAAACAACTCTACCATAATATTAAATAGTAATGGAGACATTGGCTATTCCTTTCTTGTTCTTGTCTTTGGTTGGAATTCCTCTAGCATTTCCCCATTAAGTAAGGTCGAATTTATTAAACAGAACTGAAATATATATAAAATCACATTAAAGATTATATGCATGTATATATATTTAAGTATGTTTATAATTCCATGTTAAAGATGTATCTTCAATTCTTATAATAACTTAAAGTTGTATGTGTGTTTGTCTGTGGGGAGGAGAGTTTAAATCAGGAATGAGTGCTGAATTTTGTCAAAGCCCTTTTCAGCATCTATGTAGATAATCATGATTTGTTTTCTTTCTCAGCTTGATATGGTGAATCACATTAATGAATTTCCTAATTGTCCCAATTGATCAGTACAGTAGTTACTATCTTCTTAAGATCATATGGAATTCTGTTTGTTAATATTTTATTTGGTATCTAGGCAGCAATATTCATATGAAGAATAGGAATATGATTTGTTTTTTTTGTGTGTGTGCTATCTTTATAAGGTTTAAATATCAATGTTATAATGGTATCAAAAATAATTTAGAAGTTTTCTTTGTGCTCTGGAAAATCAGTGTAGCATGGAGATTATCTGCGTATTTCAAGATATGAAAATTCTTCTGTGAAAACATCTGGGCTTGATGCTTTATAAAATAGCGTAGTTCACTGTTAAATTTCTCTATTTCTTCTCTGTAACTTGATCTGCTTAACTTTTTATATTTACTCAAACATATCTTTATAAATTATATTTTTTCTAGAAAATTATCTAGTTCATCTAAATTTAACATTTAATTTGTAAAAACACTGCAAAAAGCCACATTTTTTAAATGTCCTAAGTTTTAATAATTATTTCTCCCTTTTCAAGTTTTAATTGTATGCTTTCTCCCCTTTTGCATAATAGGTTAGTTAATAATCTACTTGTTTGCTTTTTTATTGAATGAGTATTTTATTTATTTATTATTGATATTTTTCTATTTTCTAGTTCTATTTTTTACATTCATCTTTATTTTTTCCATTTTGTTTGTTTTTGGTTTATTTTATTGTTCTTCTTTTAGTTTTCTAACTCAGGGATTTAATTCATTTAGTTTTATGCTTCATGTTTATTAATATAAATATTAAGGCCACAAATGCTCTTTTGTTCACTGCTTTAATTATGTCCCTTCATTTCTGATATAGTATTTTCTTTATAATTCGTTTTTAGAAACACTTTCTTTTTAAAAGCACTTTCTTTTTATTCATTTGTGTTTATAGGGTGTTTTTAAATTTTCTGGTAGAAATAATTTTTGTTTTTTTGAAATTTTGTTTTATTTTCTAGATTTATTTCATTATTAGTAAAAACATCACCTGTATTATTTCCAATTAAGTAGCTTATTTATTGTGGCCTATTTTTTAAAATTCAAAACATGCTCAAGTTTTGTGAATGTTCCATGCATACCTAAAAAGAAGATTATATACAAACACACATTCTATCAAAATTTATTTATCTATCAATCTATCCACCTATCTACCTATTTAACAACAAGTAGAGCTTTCTTGTTAATTTTGTTGGGTACTCTTCTAGAATTTTTTGTCTACTTGACCTGTCTTGGACTGAAAGTGGTGTGTTAAAGTCCTTAATATTAGAAGTGGCTTATAAATATTCATTGCTGTTATAGATCCTTTACCTCCAGAAAAAGAGACTCCTATGTTCCCTTAGAATAGTTCTGAGATGCTGAAGAGTATGCAGTATCACAGACGTAAATCTTGCAAAGGCACCACTTCTGGACAAGGATTGACTTGGAAAGGAGACTCATTCTTTAGAGGCTTGAAATGAAGGGAAAGAAGTAAACAAGAAATGTTTTAAAATCCCTATTTTAGTCATATGTTTTTATTTGGTTCATATATATTCATAACCATTACTTATTCGTTGTAAATTGAGCTTGTGAATTGAGATTCTTAACATGATTAAGATCTTCTTTATCACATTTACTGCTTTTTGATCTCCATTCTACCTTGTTTGATATCAGAATTACCATCCTTGCTTTCTTATTGTTTAAATTCTTATGATACAACTTTGTCCATCTCTTTATTTTTAGCTTTACTGAATTGTTTAATTTTCAATGTATCTCTGGTATGAAGCAAAGAATAAGTTTTGCTTTGTGAACCAATCTGATTTTTTTACTAGATGCTATAAGTCAATTTTGTATTATTTATATGACACATATATTTGGTCTCAGCCTGGTCATAGCATTTTATGTTATACTTACTTTATTTCTTTCCGTGTGTTCTATTTTCTTTACTCTTTTTCTATATGACTTCTGTTTATTAGGAACATTTGTATTTTTGTGCTAGTGGTTAAATTTATGTTAACAATTTTTATAATAACCTTAGTCCTCTTTCCCCTTACTTAGATTCTTACTATTTGCTTTGACAGCTTTAAATAATATCTTCAACTCCCACCTATTATGAGACAATCATTAAGTTTATTTAATTTCCTTTTCTTTTTCTCCACTTTTTGTTACATTATTTCTTCTACATCAGAATACATAACATTCATACACAATTCTTCTACCTTCACCCCCTATCTTTGCTTTATCTTAAATACATTTAAGACTCACTCTTGGTCCTATTGCTGAAGTTTCCTTGGTCAAATAAACCTTGTTCTCTCACAGGTTTCTTAGGAAGTACTCATGAGGATTCTCTTAATTTTTGCAAGTTAACATTGTTTTTCCATAGCCTTGCTATTTGAAAAAAAGCTTGAATAGATATAAGATCCTTTTCTCACACTTTTTCTTTGAGTTTCTTAAAAATGTTGCTCTCCAGTTATCTTGTTTTATGTGTTACTGTTGAAAAGTCTGATGCCAACCTGATTTCTTTCTTTCTCCTTTGATTTTTGTCAGTAAATTGGTCTTTTAGCTGAAGGTACAGAGAATTCTTTCTTTAATATCTAAAGGTTATTTTAGGCTATATCTTAGAAATACGGTGGGGCCTTTCAATATCTAAAATCAAAGCTTTTATCTCAAAGAATTTTTCTTAGGTTATACCTTTAAATTCAAATGTTTGTTCTATTCTATTGTTTTCCTTTTCTTTTTCAAACTCTTAGATTATATATATGCTGGCTCTTCTACTTTCTGTATCTATCTCTCTCTCTCTGATTCTTTTTCTCCTTTTATTTCATGTTTGATCTCTTGGATATTTGTATCCTTTCCTTCAACGACCTGTGTTATATTTTGAGGTGAGTCTATTCTCCCTTGGACACCTTGTAATTTAGCTTTCATTTCCAAGAAGATTTTCATTTTTCTTCAATTTATTTTATTCTAAGTTCAATCACTCGTTCTATATCTTCAGCTTGTTTGTTTGGGCCATTTGAGGTCTTCATTTTTGAGCTCCTGATTTGACATATTTTATTCACATCTGCAAATGTTTGTCTAAGAATGTTTAGTTCAGGTTGTGATACTATGCTGTAGTTTTCACTTGCTGTTTTAGTTTGCCAGGATGCCAAAAGCAGATACCATAAAATGGGTTGGCTTTTAACAGAAGGGAAATTATTTGCTTAAAAGCGTTCAGTTTTGAGTCTGAGAAAAATGTTCAAATCAAGGCATCATCAGGTGATGCTTTCTCCCTAAAGACCAGCTGTTGATGATCCTGGACTCCTCTGTCACATGGCAAGGCACATGTGGCATCTGTTGGTCTTTCCCTTCTCTTCTGGGTTTCGCTGTTTTCAGCTTCCTGCTTCCCTGGCTCTCTCTCTCTCTCTCTCTCTCTCTCTCTCTCTCTGTATTCATTCCATTAATAAAAGATTCCAGTAAGAAGTTTAAGACCCATCCTGGACCACACCTTAGCTGAATTAATCTGTTCCAAAGGTCCTACTTACATTAGGTTTACATCACAGGAATGGAATAGCTTTAAGAACATGGTTTTCTGGGGGTACATAGCGTTTCAAACCACCACACCTGCTTTATTTTTGTTGGAGAATTTTTATCAATTAAAATGTTTGATTCCTTTTTTTACGTATCATATTTTTGTAGAGATGTTGACTGCTAATTTATGATCATTTCGAAATGTTTTATTTTTTTCTGCACCAGCAATAATATTGTATGTTAGACAGTGGTGAGTGGTATGCTTGGCTTATAGAGTTTCTTAGTTTGTGAATGCCCTCCTCTCTGTATATTAAATTTTAGTTTTTAACATTTGATAGTACTTGTTTTTGGTGGGGAAAGAAAGTCTTCTGTCTTCTAACTTTGTGATTCTCTTTTCTTTTATTAGATCCCTTAAATTCCAAGACTTGTTCCTTCTTTCCCTTTATCAATAAGCCTCCAAGGGATCCCTTCCCTTTAAGTCAATCCCTATTCCCTAGAAGAAGTGCCTTTTTAAGGTTTCTACCTCTGATCCTGTATATACACAAGTTTCTTTCTGTGGATTCCTCAGCAGCCAGTTCTCTGAACCTCTAGGTCTCAGAACTGTTCTATGTTGTGGCTTGGTGTATGATTCTCTCATTCTGCAGCATGACCGTTATATGTTTTCTGTCATATCTAGTTCTTTGATCCCTTCTTTTTTCCACATAGTTTTTTGCCAAACCCTGATGTGAGCTCCAGATTTTCTTTGCTGCTTTCAGGTGTTTATTTCCCTACATGAACATAGGTAGAAGTTTATAGTATTCTCTGATCCATAATTATACTCTTAGTGTTGGCCTGGGGTAGCTTTATTTGCTGTCCTTGTTGGTCTGAAATTTTTTTCACAGAGTAAGTGGAGAGATTTGGATATAATTAACTACCCTTATCCTATGGGATCTCAGAAATTTCTTATATATTTCTAAAGTTGACATCATTTTTCTTCATAATATTAATGCCTAGCATTAATACATCACGTCATTTTTCTCATGGAACTTTTACATATAATGTGCTTCATTTGTTCAATGAATGTTTGTTATAAGCATAATTTCAAAAGAAAAAACTGAGGCTCAGAAAGATTAAACAAATCCTCCAATGTTGTACACTTATCCATGGTAGAAGTGTTCAAACTGAAATTCTGGTTTCATGATTTCAAATTCAGTTTTCTTTCCATCATTCAGTCATTTTCATGAGTATAATAATTTATGGAGGCTTTTTCTGGTAATAATTAATGTAAAAGAAACCTTTTCCCAAAAACCTTACTGCTGCACTCCAAAATAAGATAGTAACTCTTAAAAGTTATTGAAATTAGTGGAAAAAATTAAACTTTGTTTTAAAACATGTGTATATATGTTGGGTGGCATGGGCTGGGTATGTGGACATCAAAACATTCATGAAATACAGCAACACATTCATGAAATATAGCAATGGTACTAAACTGTGAAAGACAATATTTAAGAGGTCAAAGCAATCTCACTTCAGTGATCATTTTAATTCCACTTAAATTCATGGAGTGTTAGAGTGGACAGTTGCAGGGGTGATGATATACAACAGCTTATTTCTGAGAACCACTGGCCAATGGTATGCAGGAACAGCCAAAGACTATGGGAAAGAAGAGTTTATGAGTTGAATTGTACCACCCAAAAAGTTATGTTCAAGTCCTAAGCCTGGGTTCCATGAATGTAGCTCTATTTAGAAAAATGATCTTTGAAGATGTGACTAGTTAAGATGAGGACAAACTGGACTAGGGTGGATCATGTGACATAGAGGAGGCAGAGATAGCAGTGATACATCTACAAGCCAAGGAGTGCCAGGGATTGCTGGAAAACACCAGAAGCCAGAAGAGGCAAGGAAGGATTCTCCACTACGGGCTTCAGATGGACTGTGACCCTATTGACACCTTAATTTAAATTTCTAGCACTGTGAGACTATAAATTTTTGTTATTTTAAGACACCTAGTTTGTGGTACTTTGCTATAGCAGCCCTAGAAAACAAAAACAGTAGGTAAAGTTGAAAGATATTTTGGCCTCTGGATTTCAATTGTTTTGATATTTATCAGATACAATTGATGCTATATGTTTACATTTTTAGAAGAGCTATGAAGAAAGAAATTAAAACATAAATAAAATTATGGAGTTAAGGTAATTAAGTTCTACCCCTGGCTCTGATAATTCCATTCGCTTGAGCAAATAACTTGATTTCCTTGGAACTTAGGGTAGGTTGAGTTGATCTATATGGTTCTTTCCACTTACAACATTTTGCAATCTAACAGATAAATTGAATTAAAGGCAACTAGATAGAATCAAAGCTTTTTGAACAAATATTCACAAAATGCCAATTCTCCAATCAGTATCAATTTAGTAAGTGGACCCAAGGAGTGACCCCACAGAGCTCCCTTCTCCTTGAACTATCCTTTGTAAATACTAATGAAATTTGTGATTAAAAATTAGAAAGGACGGTTTACAAATTTATAGATGACTCAAAGTTGGTAGAAGTTGCTTGTTCTTGGACAATCAAATTAAAATTAAAAGTATGCATATTCAATGTAATCTTAGACTTAGAAAAAAATGAAAGAAAATATATACAGTTATATGAAAAGGCATGAGTACTAGTTACTTACAAACTCCACATAAGCCAGCCTTGTGACACAGTGCCTCCAAAACTGAAGTCATCATAAAGAAAATAGCTTGGAAACTTTGAAGGGAGTAGATTTGCTAACATCTGTATTAATCAGAACATGTCTGAAGTGTAATCTGTTCTGGAAGATAATTTTAGGAGGAATCCTTGCCCCTGGATTGCATCTGGAAATGGTAAGAGTCTGGAAGAAATTGGGGGGTACAATATAAAGATAAATGAAGGATAGCCCTCTAGAAGTCAGATTAAATCTTATTCTGTGCTAATCTAGAGAAAAACTGGGGACAGCAAAGTGATAATTATGGTATTGTCTCCATTTAGAAAAATTTCCTAAAAATTAAGGCTCTTCTCAAGTAAAATTTGCTGCCTTTGTAAGTGGTACCTGCCCTCTTCACCTCCTCAAGAGAAATACCTAAGAAGACTTCAGATGATCACCTAATAGGAAATTATTTGAAAGATTCCTGCACTGTGTGGGCTGGATGGTCTCTAAGACAGTCACTTTCAACCATGGTTAGGTGAAAATCACATTGAGAAACTTCTTCAAAATACTCTGGAAACCTAATCTATAGACATCACTTCTGGATATGTGACTTTTTAAATTGTCATTCATTCTTTCATTTTTATTCATTCAGTCAATCAGTCAGTCAGTCATTCCATTGACTGCTAGTACCAGATATACTGCTGGGCTCTGAAGATGTGCTGATTAAATGTCACAGCTCCTGCTCTCATGAATCTTATATTCCCATGGGAGAGACAAATATTAATTTAAAAATTCAAAGCAGGGGCGGATGTGGCTCAAATGGTTGGGTGTCCATCTCCCATATGAAAGGACCTGAGTTTGTTGCCTGGGACTTCCCAGTTTAAAAAAAAAAAAATTCAAAGCATACAATTACAAATTCAAAGAAGTGATCTGAAGGAAAGAATATAGGGAGCACGTAAAAGAGGCTTGTGACTTAGCCTGAGGGCTTAGAGAAGGCTTCATTGAAGAAGGGACACTTAGCTAAGACCTAAAAGATGAGCCTACTAGTTACTCATCAAGTGTTGAGGTAGAGAGGACATGTGCAAAAGGTTCTGTGGCAGAAATGAAAACGGAGTGTTGAAAAGACTGACGGAAGAGAAATGTGTCTGCCACATGAGAGAAAGACAGTAAAAGAGAGCAAGAAAGCAAAGAATGGGATGAGTATTGAGGCAGAGGCTGACCCGTGTATGGGTAACAACTAGTGTGCTGAGGATTTTGGCCTTGATCATAAGAGTAAAGGACAATCACTGCTTGATTTTAGGGATGGGTGTATGAGTGGAGTGTGGGTGCTAAGTACCCTGACTGGAGTTGCATTTTCAAATAATTATTCTGGCTAGTTTGTAGAAAACACATTGGCAGTGAGCTAGAATGAACTGGAGAAATCATAGTGTCACAGACAAGGATGATATAGAGAAATCAATAAATCTCAGAGATATTCATGTGGTATAGTAAATAGGACTTGGTGATGTATTTGATTTGCGGGTGAGGGATAGGGTATTCCCAAACAGAATTTCTGGGTTTGGGGTTTGTGCAATTGAATGGAAGGGACCGTGCCATGAACAAGCACAAAATGTGGTGAGGACATTATGATTCATTATTGAATATGTTGAGAATTGAGGTGCCTTTAAGATATTGAAATGGATTTGTTGAGAAAATTGTGGTATGTGTGAGTCTGGAAGTCTGAGATGGGACAAGACAGCATGGTGCCATACCACTGCAATGTGGCCTATAAAAAAAAAGGGCCCATAGAAATAATTCTTAGGTAACAGCTTTGGCAATTTAAGAGTAGAGTTAATGTTAAACATCAGGATTATTGGCATCTCTCCTACTGGTGTCATCTATTAATGGAATCAAACACAACTTTAAGAACAAAGATAAGGCTGAAGCCCTTGGAGTTATGGTTAACATCCTTGGCTCTATCTGCAGCTGCACAACAGTGATTTTTTTGATAACGAGATAGCTTGTGCATTCTCATGGGGGCTGAAACAACTTCAAAGAACTCTTCACCCATATTCCTTTGTTTCTGCAGGAAAGAAGGCAGGAGCATGTAGAGTGAGTGAATAGGATGGGTAAGGTGAGAAAGCAGTCCAATTAAACTGTAGGGGCATGACGGAAGAGAATAAAATACAAAAACAGTATTTTTGGTAAGCAAGTACATTGAAAAAGAATTGGAAAAAAAAAACAAGAAAAAAAAAAAGCAGCCCACAGCTATGTTAAAATTTTCCTCTCTGAAAATTTCTTTATTAGTAGGCAATCTGTGATAAAATGTGATTCCATTTACACATTTCCTAATAAAAATTTCACTGACAATATAAACATTGATAAAGTTAGAAACATCTCTAGTTAGAAGGGCAGGACATTTCTGGAGGGAATCTCTTCCATGAGTTTCCTGGGCAAATGACTACAGTAAGGAATGAGAAAACTATGTATCATGGCAGCTCAGGAATGTTTTACAGGAATTGTCTAGACAGACACTAGACTCACACTGTGAGCTGACTCACAACAAACTTTGAAGGAAACTTGAAACTTGAAAACAACAACAGTTTTTAGGTCTCAGATTTTCCATATTCACTTTCTTTTCCTTTTCACAATTTTGAGTATGTGTATTAATTAATTGTATTATATGCATGCTTTTTATAGTTAATGCTATCATACCCTATTTAGAAAAGAACGCATTACAAATAAAGTATGTAAACAATGGGACTAAGTAGATTTGAATCTTAACTACTTACGTAGCTAAAATCTGTTTTGTTATTCAGTGATTCCATCTGGAGTGAAATATCCAAAGGTAGCGGACAAAGAAAGCCACGAAGCAGTGTCAGCATAATGAGCCTCTCCTTCCCGATGTAGTCCTCCGTGGGCAGCTCACCACTTCTGTACCACTGTGGTTCAAGTTTGCCTGGCACTTCTAGGCTCCCTGAATCTCCTCCCTGATCCGAGGCAGTAAAGGAGCTCCTCACAGTGTTCTCACTAATTATCACTGACATGCAGTAGGCAACCTTATTTGTGAAGCTCTGTCTATATTCTGAGCTGGGTTGGCCTCACCCCTTGGGAGCTAAGTTGTGTGTCTTTGAATCAAAAGATCTGAAAAGGCAGTCAAGACATACCCCTGTGATCCCTTAATGTACTTTAAGCCAGGGCCCCTTTTATTGTCTCTCAAACGCCATTTCCCAAACGTGCTGCACTGTCAGTCTGTTCTTCAAAGTGCCCTTACAGAGAGCACCTGATGCCTCTAGTTGGCAGAAAAAGCACAGGAGAAACTCAACCCTGCTGCTCGTCTCTCAGGGCCTGGGAATATGTTGGGAGGAGGCGCTGCTTTTCCCAGTGAGATTAGGAGTAAATGCAGAATGTCTTTAAATTTCAAAATCTTCTAAAGCTTCCTGAAGACAGCTGTGTGTTGTTCTTGTTGCTGTTGCTACTTTTGTTTGTTTGTTGCCTGGAATATAAAGTCATGGGACTAATGACACAATCTAGTGAGTATATATAAAAGAGAGATGTGGTCCCAGGACCAAGCCCTGGGCCTCTCCAATGCTTAGAATTGGAAGCAAGATGAAGAAATAGCAAAGAAGACCGAGAGGAGGAAAACACACTTAGTGTAGGAAACCGTTTAAGTACAGTTTCCCCTGCTTGTGCTCTGCGGGTTGCCTGCCTGGACCCAGACTTACCTGGTCTGGGTGGATA
Organism: Tolypeutes matacus; assembly: GCA_026826555.1. Taxonomy (NCBI): domain Eukaryota; kingdom Metazoa; phylum Chordata; class Mammalia; order Cingulata; family Chlamyphoridae; genus Tolypeutes; species Tolypeutes matacus. Next base: position 11,205,371 of record JAKSZT010046586.1, read on the forward strand.
ATTCTGTCTAATTCTGATGTGCTGTGTTCACATCCCTCCTTGGCTAACAGGCTTGGATAAAGCCCTGTCATTCAACCTGATCCCAGTGCCAGCTTTGTTTTATTTCTAAAATAGTTCAGAAACTGGGTGGAAAAGAGTGGTACTATATATTAGAGCTCCCTTGGGGACTCCTAAAAGGAAAGATAAACTGAACAAGTGCATTTGGTTTGGAGAACTAAACAAAATTTTTGAATGATTTTAAAACCAAGAACCAAATTGATCGTGTATTTAGGGTTCTGTATTGTTTTTTCCAACAAAGAACTATATTTTAAAAACAGATCATAGCATTTTTACCACCTATTCAATTTTACTTTCTCTTTAATATGTATTCTTTATAAACCAATTAGCTATTCTTGGTGCTCTTTGGAATCCTGTGATTCAGCATTTGGTCAGGGTCACGTGCTCTAGTACTTGGTAGGAAAGTGATCTTACGTGAATGTTGATGTTGTTCTTTTACTTGGTATATCTGAGTAGTATATTTGCAAAGTTAATGTATAACCACATATGGATTCACTTGGGGCCAGTAATGAACATTGTTTCTAAAAATCAGGTAGCATGTGAGAATTTGGAAGAAGACTAAGTGTGAACAGAAGAAGAGTGACATGAAGTACTCGTGCCAAAACAATTAAATCTAAAGGAAATCTTGATTCACCAGAATCTCCAGTCTTTGCTATTCTGGCCTTAGCATTCCCTAAGTTTTCCTAGGAGAAGTGTGCTTCCTCTCTTGTTTTAGCAAAACTTTTTATCGTAAAAATTATTTTGACCTCTTCATTCAACAGCTAAATTTATGTTTTATAGTAAAAATTATCTTTTTAATTTAAAAAGTATGGGACGCTCATTGGAAACATTTAGATAGTACTGAAAGATGTGAAAGGGAAAAGAAAACTAGCTTTGATGCCAAGATTCAAATAGAAATATCATCAATATTTTGCTATCTATACTTTGATTTTCTTTCTGGACATGTACACTATTATAATTTATTTACAAAAATACAACATATTACACACAGTGTGAAAAGTGATTTTTTTCCCCCACTTCCTAATATACAATCAATTTTAGTAAATATTTTATGGGCGCTGTTTAAAAATAAGATGTAGTCTCTATTTTCAGAAAATAGAACTTCACATTTAACATGTATTAAAGCTATATTCCTCACTTAATGCCATGTAATTTGTACTTTTTTATGTTTTTTTTTTATTAGGCAAGTTGAGAAGTTACAAAACAATCATGCATAACATGCAGAATTCCCATACAACACCCCTCCACCAACACCTTACATTGTTTTGGAACATTTGTTAACAGATTATGAGAGAACATCATCAAGCTATTACACTAACTATGGTCTATAATTTGGTATATTTTTCCATACCCTTCTATTATCAGCACAGTAACTTCCTTGACATTGATGCAGGAATATTAATATATTGCTGTTAACTATAGTCCATAGGTTACATTAATTGTATATTTTCCATGCATCTCATACTTTTTTTCATAAGAGTTGAATGTTAAGAACTGAGATTAAGTTTTTACTATTCTCTTGTTCCCTCAGCTTTCCTGTTTCCAATTATTTTTGTTATTAAATTTTAGTTTACTCTATTTTGTGCATAAAGTTTTGTGACATTCCTTCCTTGTAGATAGAGTCCTTTATCAAAAAGTTACCCTTAACTTAAGTTATCCTTAAAAAAAAAAAGTTTTTTTTACTTTGAATTCCACTAGATCTGTTATTGATACTGTAAGCCTTAGTTTTTTTTGTTTGTTTGGTTTTTTTTTTTGGTGGCTCTATTTAGTCATTTATTGTCTAGCTTTGCTATAAAAAATTCAAGTAAAATGCTCAAGCAAGGACATTTCAAAGAAGCTATGATTTTAAAATTTACTCCATAATGAAATGGACATCATTGGGAAAGGATCACCAGCTTGCTGAGACAAAAGGCAGGGATAGGGAATAATCTCCGTGGCAACCTGATGCCAGTTTCTTGTCTTCCAAAGCTTCATCCAGTTGAGAGGCACAAGCTTGAGTTGTTGCTTAAGAATATTTGATTTCAACAATAAATGGAAGGTATAATTATCTTCACTTTTCCTCTGAAAGATTAAAGAGGACACACAATTAACAATAATGTTTTATGTCCTAAGTGGTCATCACCAATATACAAGTTAGAACTGTGACCATATATGTAGTTGCTTTAAAAAATTTGATTACTGCAAGCTTCAGGTAAAAAAAATCATTTTTAAAGGGTCAATTTTTCATTTACATATAACCAATACATGTTATTTACATACATATGTCTCAGTTTTAATTCTACTTTCTTCATATAAAGTCTATATTTTATCTGGGATGTAACTGTAATATGCTATTTTTATAGAAAGACTATTTAAATACTCTCTTTTTCACAGGCAGTTTTGATAACAGTTTGTCTCCACACTGAGAACTGAATATAGATAAAGATTTAATGAACAAAATAAAATTTAAGACCTAGTATTAACATCCTGAACACAGGCCATGTCTGTTATTTGAGTCCATGCCTCGTCCACACACAGCATAGCTGACAACCAAATACAAAGTGAGGATGATTCCGACCTGGGACCGCGCAGGCTGAATGACAGCTCCTCTGTGCACTGGAGCCTCATTCAGCGCGTTCTACCGCCCACTTCCTGCTGGGACCGGGCCGCAGGGCCTTAGTTTTCATTTCTTTGTATTTGCCTGGTACATTTTAACCATTTTTTTTGAGTCACTTTCTTTTATGTGTGCCTGAAGTAGATAGCATAAGCAATAATTGAGCTCTTTTGATTTAAACTAAGAATCTTTACCTAAGCTTTACTTTCAAATAAAAAAGTTCATTCATTCATATTTATTATACTGTATAGGAAGTTATGTCTTGTCTTCGGGGTTCTTATTTTGTTTAATTTTTTTGAAATACTTTTTAACTCCTTCCTTGTTTTCTCCCTTTTATTTTCTGTAAATATTTGATATTTTTATCCCTCCACTTATAGAATCTCCTTTTAACTCCACTGCTAGTTATTTTTATGTGTTTAAAATTACTTAGACAATGTTTCTCCAGATATTACTCTTAGTAGTGATATAGTTATAGCTGATCTTTACTTTGTAAAGATAAGGAAACCAGCACACTTCTCTTTTGCTTATGGTTTTTATAGGAGTTCTGTCTCAGGCTATTATAGTTAACTTTTTTTGCATAAAATCTGAGTTTAAAAAATTATAGCAATTACACTCAATTTGAAAACATATTTGCCTTAGTTATTAGACTCTATTCTTTATTTGACCAGTTTCAATTCTGACTACTAATGCAAGTATATATTTGAATTCTTTATTTTAAATCATGTTTGTTTTTGGTTGGACTATCTCTTAAAAATCATTGGTGTATTTTTTTTTTTTTTAGGAGGAAACAAAACATCTATGTGACATACTCCCTAAGTCCCTGCATCTTTGAGAGTATCTGTTTCCTTCACCTGTGAATGCCAAACTGACTGGGTGTAAACTTTCTAGGAAACAACTTTTTTTTTCCCTGTAAATATTACTTCATTATTTACTGACATCTATTTTCACAAAGAAGTATCTGAGGTATATGCTTTTCTCTATAAGTAATCTGTTTTACTTACTGAAAACTTTCTTTATCCTTTACAATTTTAATAATTTATCTTGAATATGTCTCAGTATTGGTCTTTTTTTCCCCCAGTAAACTTGCCTGTTACATATATGGTGAACAATTTTGTTTTGTGGAAAAAAATAATTCTCCAGTTCAAGAAATTTTTCTTAAATTTTTTTTCTTGAATGTGCTTTTTGTTCTTGTTACTGCTGCTGCTTGTTCTCTTCTTAAGAAAGCCCAGCTGTCCAGTGGCTCTTTTATGTTCATCAGGCTCTTTTTGATGTATTTATTCTGTTTTCACTTTTCATTCTAGGTAATTTTCTCAAGGTTCCTGGTGATATTCTGCATCATTTGAACTGAAATTATTTTTATTATCATCAATGCTTTCCTTATATCTGCCAATTTCTTTTCCAGTTCCAGTCTTATTATCTTATCCTTCATTTACTGATTATAACACTTATGCAGCAGGGTCAGAAGTGCCAAGAGGTGGTCTCAATTCCAATAGTAAATTTTTCGTGAAGGGAAATTGGATATTGGCTTTTGGCGTGTCTATTCCAATTTATTTATTCTATTCTTTGTGACAAAAATTCCTTGTACTTTTAGTTTTTCTTAGTTTCAGGAGTGTGATTAAGCTTTTTTCCTTTGCCTTGTTATCAATTTGTGAGTTGTTTTGGTAGTTTTGGACAGTCTCAGAAGAAAGAGTGTATGTAAATCCATTCTTAATACTGCCAGCTTTTCTTGAAGTACTTAATTTCATTTTCAAAAAGTTGCAGTGTAACCTTTTGCTCATTATCACTGACATCATTTCATGGTTTTTATCTAACTAAGAAATGATAGATGGATGAAGTGTAAAAGTGTACTAGCATGAAGGTCAATTGCAAATTCTGGAAGTGGGTCTTCTGAGAGATACTGTATGCATAATACTGGTGGACTTTTTAGTTTAGGTTTGTCCCATTTTTATAACAGTATCTATGTTCACCTTAATCAGGATGTGCATAATTATAGCTTAGGAGGATACATTTTGGATTGTTCTTATTCATTGTCCATTCCAAATATCACATAAACCAGATGAATTCAAACCCATACCCTTGCCCAGTTCATTGAACCTTTATAATTTATGTGCTTGTACATGTGTTTTAATTAATTTGGTTCTTTGATTTACATAAACATACTCACTTAGTAAAATCTTTTTATCTTCTTACTTTTGCTCTTCTTCCACATCTCCTTCCTCTATTAAAGTCAATTTACCTAAGCATTTCATTTAAATACCATTTATTAAGACTAAACAAATGTACTTTCCCCTTCCTGCTTAATTTTGAATAGAGTATTCAGAATACCATTACCCTTAAATAAATTTATTAACCCTTATATATTTGATCAAAAGCCACAAAATGGCTGCCATATAGAGCTTTTGAGGTTTTAAGACTATTCATCCTGCACAAAACATTTCTTCTACTAGGAAATATTTATATGCATAATCCTCATATATATTAGTTGTTTCATTAGTTGTAGTGAGTTTAATTAAAATAACAGTAGGCAGCTTCTGGTTGACCTTTGTTGAAGAATGAATGATGCAGTCCTCTAAAATATATATCTGCCTCTGTTATCTTCTTCTTTCCCTCACTCCTTTCCATATATTCTGGGAAGGGTGCTGTGGAAGGCAGAATTTTGCCACCATGTTCTTTGCTTCCTGGTGTTACACTGTGGTTATATTACATGAAAAAAAGGACTTTGCAGATACAATTAAGGTTACTAATTAGTTGATTTTAAGATAAGGAAATTGTTCTGAATTATCCAAGTTGGCCAAAGGTGATCAAATAAGCCCTCAAAAGCAGAAGAGGGAAGCAAAGGATGAAATCAGAGAGATTTGAATTATGAGGCAGCTTCAAAGTGCCACTGGGGCTTTGAAGATGGAAGGGGCTATGTGAGAAAGAATGCAGAAGGCTTCTAGGAGCAGAGGGCAGACCCTGGCTGACAATTAGCAAGGAAATGAGGACCTAAGTCCTGCAAGCTCTCCCCCAAAGGGCCCAGCCTATGTGACATCTTGAATTTGGTCTTGTGAGTCCCAGAACAGAGAAACCAGCTACGCCCACCTGGACTTCTGACCTACAGAAACTGTGAGATAATAAATGGGTGTTGTTTTAAGGGGCTAAGTTTGCTGTGATTTGTTATGACAGCAAGAGAAAACTAAGACAAGAATCACCCACATGCTAGAACCTTGGGATTTCTTCTAGGTAGAGGAGGAACACAATGGGATTGGAGGTGGGATGGAGAACTGACTCCAATTCCATCTCCTCCAAAAGTTAGTCAACCTTGCCTGTGATGGAGGCTGTAAGTTAAGCAAACTGAAAGCAAATCTTCCTTTGAGGGCAAGATAACTTAAAGAGCTGAAGGTTGGAGTAGTGGAGATTCCTTCCAGAGGGGGAAAGCCAAAAGGAAGTTACAGCAATCAGAAAGCCTGTGAGGAGGGGGTTCCCCCTGAATGAAGAAACACAGAAAAAGCATTTTGGCCCTTTAGAAATACACAGATATACATATTTTAAACAGAAAGGGTCTTTTCCTTTTAATTTGATTAATTTTTTCATTCAAGAAGATAGCACACACAATTAGAAGAAGCAGTTATAAGGAAGAAATCATCTGTGATCAGAAAAGTTTCCATGGATATAAAACCTTGAGTATAGACCTTTAAAAGTGGTTGATAGAGTGAATAACATGTAGAAGAGAGGAAAAATAAATAATTCATGCAGTAAAAAGACAAACCTGATGCAAAAAACACAGAGATAAGAAAGGAAATGAGATAATTAAAGAAAAGATGAAAAATATCAAAGAATGATAAAAACTGTGGGTGCACATGTGTGTGTATACACAACAGATAGACCATTTAGCATGTAGTACAAAAGAAATAGAAGTAAAAATTTTATTGGTGAAAAAATTTTAAGTCCTGAAGATACATATTGAAAAGATTCGACAGAGGAAAAATTAATGAAAAAAGTACAAGAACTATTACACACATGTCTGTAGACTCAAAATAATTCTGTGAATATCTGTGGAGAAAAGCAAGTTGTTTCCAAATAAAGCAAAGCACAAGGTCATCAGAATTCTCTTCTGCAACACTAAACACTGAAAAGCAAAGGACTATTACTGAATTTTAACAGCTTTTTTTTTTTCCTTATTAAAACTTAATACTTGGAGTGAGAGTAGAGGGGCCAATATGCAGACAGGACTAAGGAAACAATGAGAAAAGAGACAGAGGGAGTAGCTCTTCCCAAAAAGTCTCAAAGACTGTAGTGTTCTCCCGAGTATTTTTTTTTTAATTCTCTTTATAAGTAAAATTTGTTTATATGTTCAATAAATATTTAAAGTCACAGAAAAGACAGTAAATCTGACCATAATCTCACCACCCAGAGACAACTGCCAATAACATTCTGTTTTGGAAGAGAGTTGTATATTTCTTCACTATAATTGAGGCCACAGAATACATACTTTATTATACTTTGCTTTTCTCCCTTAAAAGTATGTGCTGGCGATTTCCTAGTTAGTTTCAGCCCAAAGCACCCCAGGAGCTCAAAATTCAATTGCCTGCTTGGCATCTCCACATGGATATTAAGTTTAGCTATCTAAATCTAAGGACTGACTTGTGGCTTTCTCTTCTCATACTTTTCCTCTTTCTATCTTCCTCATCTCATCAGTTAGAATACCATCTATCCACTTTCTACTTAAGCCACAACCTGGAAATCAACGCTGATTTCTCCTACTACTTCATCCCCTTATCCAAATTATCAGAAAACACTAGCCATTTCACTTCCAAAATATATCTCAGATCTGACCACTGTTTACCAAACACACTGCAGTCTATTTACACCACTTTCTTTTCTCATCTGGTCTACTAGATAGCCTCTTGTCACTCTCTTTACTTCTCATGACTCTCTTCAATTGATACTTCAATATATTTATTTGTAATAACATCAACCAGATCGTGTTTAAAATCAATTTAAAAACACTTACATGGTATCCCTTGCACTAAGAAATGAATCCAAACCCCTTACCTTAAAGTCCTACAAAGCCTTCAAAGTCATGAATGTACAGGTGCCAGGCTACCTATTCAACCTTTGACATCAGGACTCCTGCTTATAATGTGCTTCAGTCATATGACTTTTCATTAACTCATAAACCATATTAAGTGCTAGCTCTTGTTAGAGTCTGTAGACATGCTGCTCCCATTGCCTGAACTGTTCTTCCTGCCACTCATTATGTGACTGCATCTTTCTAATTATTCAGGTCTTATCTTAGCTAAGAGAGGTCTTTTAGAACTGCATGCTTTTCACTTCCTATTGCATTAATGTTTGTGATTGCATATTTGTTTACTTTGTCTCCTCCACTAGATTATAAACTCCATTTGGACAGGAGCCTTGCATATTTATCTGTGTATACTCAGCACTTGCAACAATGTTTGGAACTTAATAGGTGCTCAATAAATATTTTTTGAAAGTATAAAAGCTAAACATTTCACACATTATAATACAGGCTTCAAAAATGTGAATTTTTTTTCAATGAAGAATATTTCAACATAGGAATGAATAATAATATGTTTAATCATTCCATTATTATTACTATTAACAATTTAGTATTTTCACAGTTCTTCACATTACAAAAAATTCTGATCTACTCAAACATTCTAATCTTCAAACACATTTTAAAAAAATGTGCCTAAGGTAAAAGTAGAAACACGACTAAACTATATAAACATTTAAAGGGAGAGCTAGAATATGTTATAGGGTGGTAAGTCTGGATATTTAGAGTGTCAATTTTTGCCAAAATGATTAATTAGCTCAATTCAACCTTTCCCAAGGAAAATTCCAATGGGGGACCTCCACTGTCAATTAAGATGTGGAAAGCCACAAGACCGTTACTCCTATCCTTACAATGAGAACAAGCTGTATAAGCTACAAAATCCAGTTAAAAAAAAAAAAAAAAAAAAAATCAGAGAGCCAAAAGCACAAAGAATCTAAAGAAACTAACTTCCAAGCATGATGGACCAGTTCCAGGAGAAAGAGACCTATGGGTATTTTCAGCTTTGGTAGAGCTGTAGGAAGGGAATAAATCCACCTTAGACAAAGGGAGGAAGAAACCAGTAAATATTTTAATGAACATCTAAGGTCACCAGAGGCCAGAGAAGATGGATTAGTATCCCAAGGATCCCCAGCCACAGGACAAGTGTGCACCACCCAACAACTCTTTCCCACAGACCTAGACAAAGGCAGGGGAGCAGTATGTTGAAGCCTGTTTGAGGAACAGGAAAGCTGAATGAAATTCTCAGTCACTCTGGGAATTCACTTCTGTGAATGGCTGAAGGCAGGAAGTAGGGCAGGAGAACTGAGAGGAATCTCACCGACCAGGCATCCTGGATATTCACAGAGTACACAGCAGTGGCCTGCTGACGGTTTGGAGCAGATCAGAAAAAGAGTAAAATCCCTCAAATGCACACTGATCATTCATTAATGGCAAGACAGCCGATGACGAATGCTGGGGCCAGTAGAGCAGGACTGAGAAAAGTCTTTCAAGACCAGAAAGCCAGGAAGAACTGGAGAGGAAAAATAAACTCCCCCGTGGCTGACAAAGCTGTCAGCCAGCTGTAATGCAGAGAGAGACATGGAGCTTGGGAGGTAAGGCATAAAGAGATATCTAAAATCCTAAGTCTTGCTGAAGTGAAAGCCCTGATTCTACTCTCAAAACATTTGAAGTAGTGATCAACTCAGTTTAACTAAAGTTGTAATATAGTCCCAACGCAGCTCAGCCAGAGATTAGATGGATTCGGCCCTCTACACTAAAAGCTGACAAAAGTAGGAGTGTGTGCTTTTCTGAATATTAATATTTACTTTAGTCTCTACAAAATGACTGGCATATGATCAAAACTTATGAAATATGTAAAGAAACAAGAAAATGTTACACATGGTAAAGAGAGAACCATAGTCAATAGAAGAAGATTCTTACTGTTTCTGAAGGAGCGTAATTTTATTTTTAAAAATAAATTATGTTAAAGATTCCTATTTAACTATTGAGACTAACCACTGAAAATAAATTACCATACAGATGTGTACCTAAAAAAAGTCAATACAGGAAGTAAAAGTAAATTTTCAATCCACCCAAAGGAAGACAGTTGAAGAGGAACAGATTTTTTTAAAATTTCTTTATTAAAGAAATTGTAGGTTTGCAGAACAATCGTGCATAAAATATAGGATTCCCATATACCACCCAACCACCACCAATATGGTATAGAACATTTGTTACAAATGATGATATCTTTTGTTTTTTTAGGATATCATATTTTAATATTTGTACCACTAATTAAAGTCCATAGTTTAACTTAAAGTTCATTGTTTGGGTAGTGTATTTCCATTGATTTTTTTTATTTTTATTTTATTCTGTTGCCATATAGGCAATCTAATATTTCCCCTTTTAATCACCTTCAGATATACATTTCAATGCTGTTGATTGAGTTCACAATGTGGTGCTACCATCACCACCATCCATTACCAAAACATTTCCATTATTCCAAATAGGAAGCCTGTACATTTTAAACCTGAACTTCCCATTCCCTATTCCTACCCCTTACTCTGGTAAGCTATATTCTAGATTCTGACTCTATGAGTTTGCTTACTCAAATTGTTTCAAATCAGTGAGATCATACAATATTTGTCTTTTTGTGTCTGGCTTATTTCACTCAAGGATCATCCATGTTGTTGCATGTGTCAGAACTTTATTCCTTTTTTATAGCTGAATAATATTCCATGGTATGTATGTACCATATTTTATTTATCCGTTCATTGGTTGATGGACACTTAGGTAGCTTTCATCTTTTGACAATTGTGAATAATGCTGCTATAAACATTGGTGTGCAAAAATCTGTCTGAGACCTAGCTTTCAGTTCTTTTGGTTGTATACTTAGGTGTGGGATCGTCAGCTCATATGGTAGTCATATACTTAGCTTTCTGAGGAACCGCTAAACTATCTTCCACAATGGCTGTACCATTTTTACAATCCCAGCAGCAATGAATGAGTGTTCCTATTTCTCTGCATCCTCTGCAACACTTATTTTTTTTCTGATTATTTACCAGAAGCCATTCTAATGGGTGTAAATTGGTATCTCATTGTGGTTTTGATTTGCATTTCCCTGATGGCTAATGATGTTGAGCATCTTTTCATGTGCTTTTTTGTATATATTCTTTAGAAAGATAACTGTTCAAGCCTTGTGCCCATTTCTTTAACTAGAAAAGAACATTTAATACTTTAACACAATGCAAAATACTGTACCCAAGTTACAAAGCATAAATTCCTTTGGTTCAGTGACCACAATACTATTTTTACCTTCTAAAGGGCAATAAACATCGTCTCCTCAAAGTGAAAACAGACTGCCTCCCTCATATTGAAAGATGTCATGTCAAAACCATCACATAGGGAAGCAGATGTGGCTCAAGCGATTGGGCTCCCATCTACCATATGGAGGTCCCGGGCTGGTTTCCTGGGGCCTCCTGATGAAGGCGAGTGAGCCCGTGTGGCAAGCTTGCCTGTGCTGAGAGATACCACAACAAAAAAGAGACAAAGAGGAGAAACAATGAGAAACACAACAAACATGGGAGCTGAGGTGGCTCGAGCAATTGAGTGCCTCTCTCTCACCTCGGAGGTCCCAGGATCAGTTCCTGGTGCCTCCTGAAGAGAAGACAAGAAGAAAAGACTAGCAGACACAAAGAGCACACAGCAAATGGACACAGAGAGCAGAAAGCAAGCACAAAAACAATGGGGGGGGGAATAAATAAATTAAAAAAAATAAATCTTAAAATATGAAAAACCATTACACAGCCCACTGTTCGGTGTAGCTGTTGGCAATCTATGTAGAATAGAGCTTTGGGGTACGAAGAGTGAGAACGGGTTGGTCTGAAGAATAAAGGGAACCTCTCCACAAGCAGAACAAGTGTCAATGGCAAGAAGTCTTTGCTGGGTCGCTATAGCATGAATCATACCCTTGCACATGCTACATTATGCTGAGTCCTATGGTACAATCACACATGACTACAGATAATCCAGTAACTCTGAGCATTCCTAGGAAAAACAAAAGAAAAATTCAAAGAAGAAGAGGAGAGAAAAGATGGAAGTAAGAGGCAGATCACAGAATACCAGAGAACATTTAGTCCAAACCATTAATTTTACAGATGGGGTAAATGAGACCCAGAGAAGTGAAGTGTCTTGCCAAATGACATACAATTCATGGCAGTCAGTATTAGAGTCCAGCTAGTTAGTCCATGCTTCCTTTTAATATGAGCAAGAAAAGAGGTGGACAAGAAAGTGATAATTCTGATAAGGCAGGGGCCAAGCCAGGGCTCTCATTCCAGTTCCTGTCTTTTGGGAAGAGTGCCTATAAGGCCTAGAGTCTTTGTGAGTGCCTCCTGGACTCTCAAGAACCAGGGCTCTGGGACAGAGGGAGTCAAAGAGCCTCACAGTAAGGCCATCTTATCAGGACAGAAGATAGCCTCCAATCTGCTCCCAAACAAGACCTAAAACAGTCACAAGAAGCTCAGAATGGAAATACAGCCATCTCTGAATCAAGCACCAGAAAAGAGGGCAGAAAGAGGAGTCATGGAACTAGAAATCCCCTAAAGGCTGAAAACTGGAGGAAGCATTTCCGAAGCACACTCTATAAGGCATCTAGATTTAAGTAGGTATTCGATAGATGCTTGAATGAATAAATGAGTACATAGAGACAATCAAAGAACGCATGGTTCCCTGAAAGATATTAGTTCTGTTGAAGATCCTTCCCGAGGGCACTTTTGAGGTACATATTTTTAGTCCCACTATGTTGGAACTGTAGCTGTATTACATTGTGCCCTGGCAAGTGGAATAGAGGAAAGTTGGTGCAAATTTAAAGAATAAAATTAAATAGTAACATTTTAATGATTGGTAGATTGGTGAGAAAATGTGGAAAACCATTTTAAAAGCAGCTGCTTTCTTTCACTTCTTTCTCCTTCCAGGCTTATGAGAACTGTACATCAGATCATGGAGCAATGAGGACAGAATTATGAAAATTCCAAACATCCCAAAACATGCATTTGGGATGGGTCAAGCAGCTGCTCACACTATCCCCTCCCTTCCTAACAGTCACTTCTTTGACAGGGAGACAGTGGTACCCTGTGACAGGGAGATATGGCTCAATTTCTCAAAGATGGCCTCAGCTAAGAGCTTAGGCAGTCCCTGATCCAGAAGGCACTCACCTACCGAGCTGTTCATGGGCATGGTGGACAGCAGAGGGACCTCTTCACCTCGACTCATTCCAGGAATCAAGGAGTTACTTGCCCTGTCCATTTTCTTGTCCAGTTTCTCCCTAGACATACCAACTGTCTCGGGCTACCTTGAAGGGATCTTAAAGGCCTCAAAATATGCTGACAGGGTTTCCTGGAGCAGACATAGGAGTTTCTTCCTGGGTGTTGCCTTGATGTTAGGCTTGGAAGTTAGGGTGGGTATTAGGGGGGAAGAATGGGAGTGTTCCAGGACCTCGCATATCATCATTCAGAGCTCCTCATGGGGGCAGAAAATAGCCAACTGTTGCAATGGCTCATTGTGAGTGTTGAAAAAGATAGTCATGCTGACCAGGACATGATGACTGTGCGCCTGGCAGAAAGCATGGAGATCTGTAATGAGGCCAGACCTCTGCAGACAGGCCTCCAAATTCATATATATTGCACTAGTTGCCACTTTGGTGCCTTGTCTGTAGATGGTTTCCGAGTCCTTTCTCAGCATATGCTCAGTGGTCAGTCCTGACACATCACACTTTGCCTTCTGCAGGAAATCAAAGATGTCATTGCTTTTGGGCAGATCTGGGAAGAGGGCCTTTGGTTTCTCCACATATTTTTTGTCCTTTAGGGTTGCCTTTCCAAGTTGAAGGTCCATATTGACATAGTCCAGGATGATGGCTCCATGTAGAAAGGCTGCCATTTACCTGTCCAAGATTTCTGGTGCTCGCTGTAGGAGTCTCTCTGTCACCAGGGTAGTACAGGACCTCACCAGCTCTAATGAAACATGGCAGGGATGACACTGTTTCTGCTCAATGGGCTGATAGTCTAACACCTGTAACTGCCTCCTTTAGGGATACATCACTTTTGGGAAGACATAATGGTCAACAAGGATGAGGTTGTTGGCCAGCCTGGTGCAGTAAGTAGAGGTCAATCTCATCCAAGAAGATCAAAATAGACTCTGAAGTGGCCAACTTCTGAAAGAAGAAGACATTGTCAATTCATAAAGGTACCTCAGGACATATTATATTTAAAACTGACACAAAGACCTTGTCAGCTTTAGTTGTCTCCACAAGGTAAAAATCCAAGGTAAGAGCAGACACCATGGAGTCTAGGTCACAGGCTTCATTTCCCAGCATAGCTTGTAGAAGTCAGGCCTCCTGCAAAGCAGATCAAAACCCTTCAGGTAATCCTCCAAGGTGAAGCACATTTTTAAATTGCATTGTCTTTTTGTTCTCAAATTGAAGGATTTATTTATATATACTGGATATTAATCATTTATCAAATATGTGGTTTCCAAATATTTTCTCTCATTGTGTATGTTGTCTTTTTATTTTCATGCTAAAGTCCTTTGAAGAACAAAAGCTTTTTATATTGTGATGAGGTCTCATTAATATATTTTTTTCTTTTGTGCTTGTGCTGTGGGGATAAAGTCTAAGAAACCATTGCGCACAAAGCCCTAAAGATGCTTCCCTACATTTTCTTCTTGGAGTTTGATAGTTCTAGCTCTTATATTTAAGTCTTTCATCCATTTTTTTGGTTGATTTTTTTATATGGTGTGAGGTAGAGGTCCTCCTCCTTCTTTTTTTTCTTTTTTTTAAAAGGAGATTCAGTTTTACCAGCACCATTTGTTGAAGAGACTATTCTTTCCCAATTGAAGGGTCTTTGCCACCTTGTCAGAAATCAGTTGTTCATAAATATGAGGGTTGATTTCTGAGCTCTGAATTCTATTCAGTTAGTGTATTTGTCTGTCCTTGTGCCAGTACTATGCTGTTTTGATTAATATGGCTTTGTAATAATTTTAAGATTGGGAATTGGAGGTTCTCCAACTTCATTCTTTGTTAAGATGGTTTTAGCTATTAGGGTCCACATACCCTTCCATAAAAATTTGATGATTGGCTTTTCCATTTCTACAAATAATGTTCTTAGAATTTTTATTTATGTTTTTTTTTTAAGATTTATTTTATTTATTTATTTACTTTTATCCATTTTTAACCCCCTCTCCCCTGTTTTTGCTGTTTTTGTGTCCATTTGCTGGGCAATTCTGTGTCTGTTTCCTGCCCTCTTTTCTCATCCTTCTCCTCCTGTCTTTACCAGGATTCGATCCTGGGAACCTCTGATGTGGGAGAGAGGCATCCTACTGCCTGTGCCACCTTAGTTCCTGGTTTTTCAGCGTGTCTCATCTTGGCTCTCCCTTGTGTCACTCTCCTGTTACATCATCATTTTGCTGTGTGGCTCAGCGGAGCCTCATGGTGCACCCGCGAACAGGGCCTGATGGTGCATCCGTGAACAGGGCCTGACAGCACACCCATGCACGGGACCCGGGGGGCTCACCCATTCGCAGGGCCTGATGGCGCACCCAC
Organism: Tolypeutes matacus; assembly: GCA_026826555.1. Taxonomy (NCBI): domain Eukaryota; kingdom Metazoa; phylum Chordata; class Mammalia; order Cingulata; family Chlamyphoridae; genus Tolypeutes; species Tolypeutes matacus. The sequence goes on from JAKSZT010046586.1 coordinate 11,220,653, forward strand.
GTATGGGCTCTGATGGCCTGCGTGCCTTCTATATTTTTCTTTTTTTAATTTTACCAGGAGGTCCCAGGGATCAAACCCAGGTCCCTTCATATGGGAGAGAGATGCCCAACCATTTGAGCCACATCTGCCCCCCAGGTTGTTAGAATTTTGATTGGCATTGATTGCATTGACTCTACAAATTGTTTTGGGTAGTACTGACATTTTAACAATATTTAGTCTTCCAATCCATGAACACAGAATATCCTTCCATTTGTTTAGATCTACTTTAATTTTAATTTTTAATGTTTTATTGTTTTCTGTGTATAAATCCTTTACATCCTTGGTTAGATTTAATCCTAGATATTTGATTCATTTAATTGCTATTGTGAATAGAATGCTTTTCTTGATTTCTTCTGATTGTTCATTACCTGGTATACAGGAACACTACTGATTTTGGAATGTTGATCTTGTACTCTACAACTTTGCTGAATTCATATATTAATTCTAGGAGATTTGTTGTGGACTTTTCAGCATTTTCTGTATATAGTATCATATCATCTGCAAATAGAGAAAATTTTACTTCTTCTTTTCCAATTTGGATGTCTTTTACTTCTTCTTACCTAATTGCTCTGGCTAAAACTTCCAGTCCAATGTTGAATAACAATGGTGACATTAGGCAATCTTGTCTTGTTCCTGATCTTAGGGAGAAACCTTTCAGTCTTTTAACACTAGGTAGAATGCTTGCTGTGGGCTTTTCATATATGCTCTTTATCATGTTGAGGATGTTTCCTTCTATTCTTAGTGATCTAAGTGTATTTTATCAAGAAAGGATGCTGGATTTTGTGAAATGCCTTTTCTGCATCAATTGAGATGATCATGGAGTTTTTTTTTTTTTTTTTCATTCATTCGGTTAATGTGGTGTATTCCCTTAATTGTTTTTATTATGATGAACCAACGTCGCATACCAGGGATAAATCTCACTTGATCATGGTGTATAATTCTTTTTCTTTGCTGTTGAATTCAGTTTGCTAGTATTTTGTTAAGGATTTCTGCATCTATATTTTTCTGTAGTAGTCTTTTTTGTGAATGAGTGTGGGAGTGTTTCCCTCCTTTCAAATTTTTGGAAGAGTTTGAGCAGAATTGGAGCTACATATTTGAATGTTTGGTGGAATACCCCTGTGAAGTCATCTGGCCCTAGGTTTTTCATTGTCAGGAGATTTTTCACGACAAAAATATCTTAAATAATAAGTAGTTTGTTGAGATATTCTATTTCTTCTTAAGTCAATGTAGGTAGTTTGTGTGTTTCTAAGAATTTGTCCATTTCATCTATGTTATCTTATTTTTTGGCATGCAGCTGTTTTTCATAGTACCCAATTATAGTTCTTTTTAGTTGAGGGGGGTTGGTGGTAATGTCTCTTTTTTTATTTCTGATTATTTGTATCCTCTTTCTTTTATTATTTATCTATCTAAAGACTTTTAAATTATTATTATTTTGCTGATCTTATCAAAGAACTAAATTTTGGTTGTGTAGATTCTATTTTTTAATTTTTTCCTACTTCATTTATCTCACTCTAATCTTTGGGTTTAATTTGCTCTTCTTTTTCTAGTTCTTCCAGTTTTGAGGTTGGGTCTTTGATTTGAAGTCTTTCTCCTTTTTGTAATATCAATATTTAGAGTTATAAATTTCCCTCTCAGCACTGTCTTCACTGCATCCCATAAATTTGGTATGGTGTATTTTCATTTTCATTTGCCTCAAGATATTTCCAAATTTTGGTTCTGATATTTTCTTTAGCCCATTGGTTGTTTAAGAGCATATTGTTTATTTTCCACATATTTGTAAATTTTCCCTTTCTTTCTGTTATTGAATTCTAGCTTCATTCCATTGTGGTCAGAAATACACAATATATGATTTCAATATTTTTGTATTTATTGAGACTTGTTTTGTGACCCAGCACATGGTCTATCCTGGAGAACGATTCAGGTGCATTTGAGTAGAATGTGTATTCTGTTTTCTTTGAGTGTAGGCTTCTATATATGTCTGTTAGGTGGAGTTGGCTTAGTGGGTCATTCAAATCCTGTACTTCCTCTTTGATCTTCTAATTACATGTTCTATCCATTATTGAGAATGGTGTGTTAAAGTTGTATACTATTAATGTAGAACCAACAATTTCTCCCTTCAAATATGTCAGTATTTGTTTCATATATTTTGGGGTTCTGATGTTAGGTGCATATTTATAATTGTTATATATGCCTTTTGAATTGTTCCTTTTATTGGTGTGTAATGGCCATCTTTGTCCCTCATAGCTGTTTTTTGACTAAATTCTGTTTTATCCAATATTAGTATAGCCACACCCCCCTCTCTTTTTGTTACAGTTTGTATCATATATTTTTCCATCCTTTCACTATTGACTTACTTGTATCTTTGACTTTAAAGGTTAAGTCTCATGCAGAAAGTATATCATTGGGTCATGCTTTTTTATCCATTCTGCCAATCCCTGCCTTTTGACTGTAGAGTTTAATCAATTTACACTGAAAGTCACTACTAATAATACAGGACTTTCTATTGCCATTTTGCTATTTAGCCTTTGTAAGTCCTATACCTGTTTCGTCCCTTGCTTCTGTTAAAGCCTAATTCTACATACATTTTCTTTCTTATGTTGTACCATATTGAGGTACTTCTCATTTCCTTCTCGATATATTTTTCATCTGTTTTCATTGTGGTTACCATAGGGCTAAAATTTAACATCTTAAATATATAACAATTATATTTGGTTTGATATCAACTTAACTTCAGTAGCATGCACATATACATTTCCTATAGCTCTCTGTCCCTCACACCATTTTTTGTTTGTACTTGGTACCACTTATATCATTATACAGTGTATGTCTAAAAACCTAGGTTTATTATTACTTTTTATGCATTTGCATTTTAGCACCTGTAGGATGTAACAGGTGGAGTTACATACCATACAATACATTAATACTGGCATTTATAATTACACAAATGGTTACCTTGATCACTGGTTTTTATTTCTTTGTGCTGTTTTGAACCATTGTCCAGTGTCCTTTTGTTTCAGTCTGAATAATTCTCTTAGAATTGCTTGCAGGGGAGGTCTAATGGTGGTAAACACTCTTAACTTTTGTTTACCTGAGAATGTCTTAATCCCTTTCTCATTTTTGAAAAAGTCTCACTGGATATAAAATATTTGATGGTCAGTTGTTTTCCTTCAGCAATTTGAATATTTAAATTTATGGCCTTTTTTTTTAAAAACAATTTATTGAAGTATAGCATTCACACATGAACATACATAAACTATAAGTGTTCAGTAAGTATCGTGAACTTACAAAACAAACATGCATAACATCATACAGGGCTCCCACACATCACCCTTCCCAAACATTCTGCATTGTTGTGAAACATTTGTTAACAAATCATGAAAGAGCATCATCAAAGTATTACTACAAACTATAGTCTGTATCTTCCTCCCCTATACATGTTTTTAAAATATTTATTTATTTATTTATTTATTTATTTGCTTTTATCCATTTTATCCCCGCCCCATTTTTGCTGTTTCAGTGTCCATTCACTTGGCAACTCTCTGTGTCCATTACCTGCCTTCTTTTCTCATCCTTCTCTTCCTGTCCTTGGAATCTCCGATGTGGGAGAGAGGCATCCTACTGCCTGTGCCACCTTAGTCCCTGGTTTTTCGGTGCATCTCATCTTGGATGTCCCTGTGTCACTCTCCTGTTACTTCATCATCTTGCTGCATGGCTTGCGGGGCCTGATGGCTCACCCGCACGTCGTCGGACCTGGCAGAGCACCCGCTCATGGCGCCTGGCGGCACACCCACACACGGAACCTAATAGCAAACCCACAGATGGGGCCTGACAGCTCACCCGCTCTCAGGGCCTGGCAGTGCACCCACTGGCAGTGCACCTGCACATAGGGCCTAGTGGCCCACACGCCTTCTATATTTTCCTTTTTAAAATTTTTACCGGGAGGTCCCAGGCATCGAACCCAAGTCCCTCCATATGGGAGACCGATGCCCAACTACCTGAACCACATTTGTCCCCTTGCTATATCTGTTGAAGTCGATCTAAGATACTCAAAGTTACAATCTTTTCCCATACAGGATGGTCATATAATAAATCAGGCTAAGTTTATCACCAGCATTCTAAAAACCAGACCTAGAGAGAAAAACTAGGTCTGGGGACACATGCATGGTTTCTAATATAGCGAATGTTTAGCCTACCCAATTTATGGCCTTCTTGTGTCCACTGTTTCCTTATGAGAATAGGTGCTCAATTAATTGAGACTCGCTTTTACACAACACATTGCTTTTCTCTTGCAGCTTTCAGAATACTCTCCTTGTCTTTTGTATTTGACAGTATAATCAATATAGAATAGGGGGTGTATTTTCCTTCATGTTTATTCTGTTTAGTGTTCTCTGAGCTTCTAAGATGTATATGTTCATGTCTTTTCCTAAGTTTGGAGAGATATCTGTCATTATTTCTTTGACTATTCCCTCTAATTCTTTCTCTCTTTCTTCTCTTTCTGGGACTCCCACAATGCATATATTGTTGTGCTTAATGGTGTCCCATAGCTGTCTTAGGCTATTTTTGCATTTAATATTTCTTTTTTCTTTCTGCTCCTCAGCCTGACTTATTTCAAGTGTCTTGTCTTCAAGTTCACTGATTCTTTCTTTTGCCAGCTTCATTCTGCTCTTGATGCTCTCCCGGGAACTTTTCATTTCAGTTACTGTGGTCTTCAACTTCAGTAGTTCTGTTTGGTTCTTTTTTTTAATACTTTTATTTCTTTACTTAGATTCTCATATTGCTCATTCATTGTTTTCCTGCTATCCCTTAATTCTTTCTCTGTACTTTCCTTCACCTCCTTAAACATTTTAAATATAATTTTTTAAGTCTTCGTTCACTATGTCCACATTCTTGTCTTCTTCATTGGTGTTCTCTGTATTTTTTCTCTTCCTTTGGATATGCCATCATTTCCTGTTTTTTTCATTGTCTTGTACTCTTTTGTTTCACACTGTACATTTTAATATATTAAAATGTTATCTCTGGAGTTTACTCCCTGAGATATCTTTTTCTTGGTTTTGTTAGCCTGCTGATGATAAGACAGAGATTTTTCTGAGCTTCAGTCCCCCTGTCAGGGAAGTCTGCCTAAGGGAAGTCCACTCTGCAGGGTTTTCCCTATCTTCCAGGCCTCTGTCTTTTCTTGGACATTTTCTTGTTCATTGTTTTTGCATTCCCCTTTTTACAGGAGTTTGGTTGTCCCCTCTGTTTCAGATGAGACAGACCTCCCTCTCCTGGGTATCTGAAGCCAGCAGGCCTTTGTCCCAGACTGTCAGTCTCTATAGTTCTTTATACTCTTTTTGTTGTCTCCTGCTGCTTTTGCCTTTAGGGCAAATTGTGGGAGGAGAGTCACCCTGGGGAGGATTTTCCCAATTCAGTATTTCCCAGCCAAACAGGGCCAGGAGTTAATGAAGGGGTTGTACACTGGCTTCACAGTGCCCTGTAGACATGGTCAGGAAGGGCCCCAACAACTTCACTAATGGCTGCCCAAAGCTCAGCTTTCTGGTCTGCCCAGCAAATGCAAACCTTCTGGTCCTGAGGAAGCACTGTGTCTTTAAGTCTCCACAGCTTCCACTACTGTCCATGGAGGGTCGAAACAATGACTGCCACCTACTTTGTCTGGGAGAGGTTGAAACAATAGCTGCCCTCAGAGCCAGGATCCAGTGATCTGAATTCACTAATGAAAAGCCATGATCAGAGATTGGTCAAGCCCACCCCTGTTCTTGGGAAAGAGGATATTTATGTCCTTTTCTGTCAGTAGCAGTTATCCAGGGACTGGACTCCACAGCAGCCTGCCATGAGAGTGGAGTATGGGCACTGGTAGCCACTGTGAAGAGAAAGCAATTTACATTTTTTTAACCTCGATTTATCAGACTCTTTCTCCTGCTTCCATTGATGCTGTGCAGTGTTCTTCTGACCTCTGGAGTTTCAAAATAGCTGTTTCAGATAGTTCCTGCCTTTTTAATAATTGTTTGGTGGAAGGATTGCATCCTGAAGCTCCCTTCTCCACCCTTTTACCCTGGATGTCTGATAGCATGTTTGAGAAACAGATTTTTAAAGTGGGATAATTAAAAATATATATGGTAGAATTTAGCCAAGCCATTTCAGAAATTACAGTATGTGTAAGTTAACTAAAATTGCTATGTAAAAAGCAAAAAAAAAATGTTAAACTGGATAAAGAAGACAAATCTCAACACAATATTACTTATAAGTGTATAAAATATATATAAAGACACAGAAATATTGAAAGTAAAAATGTACAAAAATATAAACCATGCAAAAACAAAGCATAAAAAAGTGGAAGTTGATAATTTGATACCAGATAAAGTAGACTTCCAGACAAGTAGGATTATCAGAGGTAATGAGGGACATTCCATAATGATAAAAGGCCAATTCATCAACAAAACAACAAGATTACATGAGTATGCACCTAATACTAAGCTTCAAAGGACTAGAAACAACAACAACAAAAAGAGAGAAATAGATAAACAAACAATCAGTTTTAGGTTTTATCACCCCTTCTGAGGAATTGACAGAACAAGTAGATGCAAATTTGTATAGATATAGAAGATGTGAAACACTTTCAATCAACTTGATCTAATTGACATTTATAGAACAATGCAACTATCAATTGCAATTATACTTTAAAGAAGTCATTATGTTCTTTTACCTCAATGTTACTTATTTAGAAATCAATAAAAGTAAAACATGTAGAAACATCCCAAATGTTTGAAAATTAATGTACACTTTTAAGTAAGCCATTAGTTAAAGAAGAAATCACAATGGAATTGAGAAAATATTTCTTACTGAATGATAATGGGCACATATAAAATTTATCAGATGCAGACAAAACAATACTTAAAGAAAAATGTGGACCATATTTGAAAAAAGACAGATATACAATCAATAATCTAGACTCCAATGAGAAGAATCTAGAAAATATGAGAGAAAATTAAAACTAAAGTAAATAGAAGAAGGAAAAAATAAAATAAAAATAAATGAACTAGAAAACTTACAAAGAGCAGATTAACAAAGTCAAAAGCAGATATGGCGAGAATACGATAAAACCATATGATAAAATATCATGAGCTTTTAAAGTCGTGTTTTCAAAATAGCATATAATAACATAAGAAAATATATATTATTGTGATATAGACAATATTGCAAAGTAAATCATTCCCTTTCTTTTTCTCCCTGTCTTTCTCTCTCTCTCTCTCTCTCTCTCTCTCACACCCACCCACACACACACACACACACACACACACACATTTTACTTTGGTATGGGTGGATTTTACTGTCTCCCTTATTGTTATCTGTTAATTTTTTCTACAATAAACATATATTTCTTTAATAATTATAGACCATTTAAAATATAACATTTAAAAAGTTACAGAGTTCAAATTCTCAATTACTTAAAATTTCAGAAAACTCATAGAAAATGAATCATGACCTATTGACATTACACTGAGAAGAGAACTTTTTACTACAAAACTGCATTGACATTAATTTTCACTTCCCCAAATACAATGATTCCCATAAAATACACTTTTCCTATCTCTGTGCAAAAGTTTTTTTAAATGATAAAAGGTGAAATAATTATTGGAAACAATTAAAGATTTTTAAAAATTGTGAAAGCAATGCTACGATGCTGAAATAACTATTCTAAACATTTGTGCTTGCTATGGTTTGTAGTTAAAACTTAAAAATAGCACTTAAATATGCGTGTTAATAACATCCAGAAGGCATTTCTTTCAGCCTGTTTGGGCTGTTGAAGGGCTTAATTTAACCACAGCATTCATTTATGTCTAGCAGTTAATTTTTTTCTTTTAAGCTCAAAAGAAATGTTAGTTGTAACTATGATCTAATTGGTAAGGAATGAAGAAGGTTTTCATGTTTTATAGACAACATGAATCCTGATCATTTTACAGCAGTAAATTATGAAGCACTCCACTTGCTGTGTCTCCCCGAGGAAGCTGGGGCCTAGCTCATTAAACTATAAAAATAACTTGCTGGGTTCGGCAGCTCCTAGAAAGGTTCTCTGACAAAGGTGGGTTATTTTTATTTCACTAATGCACATTCACTAGGCCATCCAGAGCAAGTGAGATTCTTTACGGTCCCCAACTAAATAAATTTATAACAACATCTACATGTCAGAGGGGACGTGCAAAGAACCTAAACTGCTGTATAGGAAGATAATTTATTATTGATTTTTTTCAACTCTTTTTTAAAAGCAGCTACAATTCACTGGTTCCTTGCTTCCATTCTGCAGTGCAAATGATCTACACAACACTTGTGATGTGTCAAACCAGCTTCCTCTGGGGAAGGAAAAGGACATAAGAGTCAGGAGTGCCTTGCTTCCTTATGGCTTAAAGAGAAATAAAGAATGACCTCACAGTCATTGAAAAACAATGTCAGCTCTGCCTGTTGTGAAAAGCCTTAAGATATCAGGCGCTAATGACAAGTTGTTTAAATATACATATTAAATTATGTCTTGCCGAATAGATCGGTTACTTTACTTAATTTTACTGGAAGAAAATTACCTTAAATTTCATATTTTTCTTTGGATCTCTAAGAGTCAAATATCCAGTGGCAAGTAATTTCAAGGCTATGCCTGTATGCTTAGGATGGGAGGAAGTTAGTAAAAGGCTGTGACATAAAATCTGTAGCACGCAGAGTCTGCTGTAAACACTATAACAAATGATTCTGAGCCACTTTACTCTGGCTCTACAGTGAATAGACTCTTTAGTGAAGACAAAGCAGTAGCAATTTCAACAGAGCATGTTTCCTTTTCCATGATTAGAAAAAAGGCCATGTACAAAGGCTATAGTTTTAATTTCTAGTACTACCTACCAGAGTTAGCTTTCTATTTTATTCTTTACATTTCTGACATGAGATTAAAACATCTCTGCCATCAGAATACTGCTGATTTATTGGTAAAATATTGATTGCCATGATGACACTATGAAGGTTAACATAATATCAATTATCCTAATAATGATTGTGATCTGGTGAAAATAACAAAAGCCTCATAAACACATTGCAGCCTATTTGGGCAGAAAAATGCTACCAAAACTAACCACAGTTCCCACTGCCATTCCCATGCCCTAACATTCCTCCCCACTGCCAGTGTTAAGTTTTTATTTTCACATTCTTGGTACATTTGTTAAAAAGCTAAAATTTACTTTTACAAATAAATGGTTCTTTTCCTCCCTTAAATTAGAAAAATTTCTTTTTAAATTATAGTGTTTAAACAAATTAGTAGAAATTATGGGATTCAAGGCCCTGATGATATGCTTGGAATCAGAAGATATGGGTTTGAATCCTGGCTTTGACACTGGCTAGGTGTTTTTATGTTGGACATGACATGTCACTTTACTTCAGTTTCCTAATCTAAAAAATTGTAAAAAAAAAAAAAAAAAAATCATTTTATCTGCAATTTAGATATTTCATAAAGATTAAAAAAATAAAATATGTGAAAATGCTGTGGGAACTTCAGAGCATTATAAAATTATTAGCTGTCACCAATACGTTGGCCATTATAATATCTTGCATATTAGGTGGTCATATTTTGGTTACCAAAACTCACTGGGAAGTTGCAACAAACCTGTAAATGAGGACCAAAGGGACCCAGCCAGACATTCTAAAATTTTACCCTTCCCTGCTTTATTTTTTCCCTTTAGCACTTTGTACTACTTATTACTATCTATATTTTACTTATTTATATCAATTACAGCCGATTTTACTGGAATTCTCATTTCATGAATGCAGTGATTTTTGTCATTTTTTTTTTTTTTTTTTTTAATTCATTGTGTTCCCCGCATTAAGAATAGTGCCTGGCACATTGTTGGTTCTTAATAAAGAGTCATACAATTAATGAATAAATGAATTCAGAAAGGGGAAATGTGATATAAGAAGCAATAGTGAGCAAAGTCATTGATAAACATGAGTGACTCTTAGAAACTAATGGTGTGTTATAAATCAGTATTGATGGGGAGTGGATATAGCACCTGCCTCTCATGTATGAGGTCCTGGGTTTGATCCTCAGAACCTACTAAAAAAAAGCCAAAACAAACAAACAAATGAAAAAACCAACTCTCATTGAGGAGCAGATGTAGCTCAGTGGTTGAGCACCTACTTCCTATATATGAGGTCCAAGGTTCAATCTCTGATACCTACTAAAAAAAGACAAAGACAAAATCAAACAAAAGAAATAACCAACTTTCATTGAGGAGCAGATATAGTTCAGTGGTTGAGTGCCTGCTTCCCATGTGTGAGGTCCTGGGGTCTATCCCCAATATCTCCTAAAAAACAACAAAACAAAATAATATTGGTGATGATGACTCATTTGGGGTTATAAAAATAGTGGACTGAAAAGTGTACACAAAAATATGCAAGATGCCAAGGGTGAGTGGATTTAAGCATTCCAAAGTCTTTGCATTTAAAAAGGACTGTAGAGGGAAGCCAATGTGGCTTAAGCATTTGGGTGCCTGCCTACCACATGGGAGGTCCCAGGTTCGGCTCCTGGTGCCTCCTAGAGAAGACAAGCAACACAGCAAGCTGACCCAATGGGCTGGTGTGATGGGCTGGCACGGTGAGCTGACACAACAAGATGACACACCAATCAGACACAAAGAGGAAACACAATGAGAGACACAACAAAGCAGGGAGTGGAAGCAGCTCAAGTGATTGAACGTGTCTCCCACATGGGAGGTCCCAGGTTCAGTTCCGGGTGCCTCCTAAAGACAAGATAAGCAGAAACAGAGAGAGAGCCCACAACAAATGGACACAAAGAGCAGATAGCATGCATAAACAATGGGGGTGGGGGTGGGGGAGAAATAAATAAATAAGATACATCTTTTTTAAAAAAAGATTGTAAAGATATTAATTAGCAAACAAATTAAGCATGTTAATAATTAGGGGAAGCAACTAAAATAACAGAAATAGTACAATAGAAAAGAAAAGAAATACATAAGTATGAAAGAAGGCAGAAAAGGACAGGGGAGAAAAAATGAAAATAAGATATGAAGAAAGCACAAAATAAAATGGGAGAAATAAACCAAACATATTACTAATCACAATAAATATAAATCAAATAAAAGAGACTTTTAAAAATCTACCTTTCTGTTATTTATAAAAGACAAACCAAAAGAAAGCTACTAATGCTATAATAATATCAGACAAAATAGCCTTTAAGGCAAAAACCTTATTAGAAATAAAGGAAGTCATATAAATAATAAAAAAGGAAAATTTGCCAGAAATATTTTAAAATTCTGTACTTTTATGAAACTAACCACATAGTCTTAAATATACATGGCAAAAATGTATATAAGTACAAGGAGGAATTCACAAATTCATTCATTGCACTCTCAGTAACTGATAGATCAACAAGATGAAAATTAATAAACTTAAGAGATTATATGAACAACACAAAAATAAACTTGCACTAATCAGTTTATATATGACTTTGGAGTCAACAATTAGAAACTGCATACTTTTCCAAGTACATGTGAACATTTACAGACATTGGCCACCTAATAGATTACCAAAACAAGACCTAATGAATAAAAGAATTGATAACAGACCACTTTGCCTACAATGCAAAAATGTAAAATAAAATTAAAGTAAAATCAGGAGTTATGATAAAGTTTTTCTGCCTATCAAGAGGCCTAAAGTAGAGGATTACCAACTTTCTTAAATGAGTCACTCTAAAGTTCTAAAATACTTACTTTGTAAGTTTTCAAAAACTTCCTTTTGGTAAACCCTGGTTCTAACATCTGTGATTCTGATACAGTTTACCACTATGTCACCAAAGCCATTTTATAATATTATCCACTGGTTATATAATAATAATTAAGTATCACCCTTACACAGTCACATTGCAACTATATAACAATGATAAGCCCCTAGGTTTAAGAGATCAGTTACCTTAAACTTTCAGAGACAAGTAGCGGAAGACAAAGAGAAAATAGACTAAAAGGTAACAGAAATGAGAAGAAAGAAAACATCATTATTTTTCAGGAAATACGATTGTCAATAAAGAAAATTCAGGTGAATTCACAAGCTCTAATAAGATGTTTCAGCAAGGTTTCTCAATTGAAGGGCAATAAACGAAAGTCAGTCCTGTTCCTATATATCAGTAATGACCAATTAGAATATGTAAATGTAATAAACAAAGATAACTTTTACAAGAATATCAAAAAGTATATTGTAGTAAAAAATAAACATAGCGAAACATGTGGAACACCTTTCCATAAATTATGTAGCCTAATGAAAGGTAAAAAAGAGAAAGAGAAACCTAAAGAGAGGAGAGAGATATTTTTCACAAGTTAACTTAAAATTCATGATAATCCTACCAAAACTCTAGTACATTTCACAAAACTTGACCATACAATCCTAAAATGTATCTGGAAAATTTTTGAATAAAATATATCCAAGAAAATTTTGAAGAGGAATATAATAAAGGAGTGAAGTAGGGAGCTACTTGCCTTGCAATATATTAAGACATTATTAAGTTATATAAAATTAAAATGGCCTTTCTTGTTCCTCAGTTCCTCTTTGATTGCTTTCTTGTACACTAAATACTTTTTGTGTAACATGTTTGTTTCACCTGTTGCTTCTTTTTTACTATATTTCTTAGTTGTGGCTCTTGGGATTATAATATGCACCTTAAATCATCAAATCTACTTCAGATTAATACTAATTTAATACTGGTAACATATAAAAACTTTGCTCCAGTATAGCTCCATTCTCTCCCCTGTCCTTTGAGCTATTATCATTCATATTCCATCTATATATGATATAAAGCAAACAATATAGTATTATAATTTTGCCTTATAAAATCTGATCCTAAAAGATTCTGATGTTATGCTTTTAAAGAATTTAAGAGGAAAAATGAGAAAAAAATATATTTAGAGTCTTTTTATTAACACACCAATTTAGCATTTTTGTTGCTCTTTATTTCTCCCTATAGGTTCAAATTACCATAAAGTTTCATTTTCTTTCAGTCAGAAAGGCTTCCTTTAATATTTCTTGTAAGGCAGGTCTGCAAGCATTGAATTCATCTAGTCTTTGTTTTTCTGAAATTGTCTTTATTTTGCTTCGTTTTTGAAAGAACTTTTTGCCGGAGAGAAATCTTGGTTGACATCTATTTTTTTTTCCTTTTAACACTTTGAACATGTTATTCCACTTTTCTCTGGCTTCCATTATTTCAGATGAGAAGTCACACATTAACTGTATCAATATTCCACAGTATATAAAAATTGTTTTTCCTCTCGCTGCCTTTAAGATGTCTCTTTGTCTTGGTCTTTAAGTTTCAACAGTCTGTATCCTGGGTGTGGATTTACTTATAGTTACCCTATTTTGTGTTTGTTTAACATCTTGGAGTTATATATTAATTTTTTTCATCCAATTTGGGAGGTTTCTAGCCATTGCATCTTCAAATATTTTTTCTATCCCTTTCTCTCTCTCCTTTCCTTTTGGGTCTCCCTTTACACATATGTTGATACACTTGATGTTGTCCCACATATATTTGGGGTTCTGTTAATTTTTCTTTGTTCTTTTTTCTCTGTGTTTTTAAATTGGACAATTTCTACTCATCTATCTACAAATTAATGAATTCTGTTTTCTGCTATCTCCAATTTGTTGTTGAACCCCTCTAGTGCATTTTCAATTTTATTAATTGTAATTTTCAACTCCAGTTCTTTTAAAATAGAATTTCCATCTGCTTTTTGAGATTCTCTATTTGTTGATTCATTAATGTCATAGTGTCCTTTAATTCTTTAAACATAGTTTCTTTCTGTTTGTTGAACATATTCATAATAGCTGCTTTGAAATGTTTAACTGCTAAATCAACATCTTTGGCCACTCAGAGATTTTCTATTTTGCCTGTTTTTTTGTTTTTTTTTCTTCATGCATACTATATGGAATAGACTTTCCTCATTCTTTGTATGGATTATCTTTTGTTGAAAATTGGACATTTTAAATAATACATCGTGCCAACTATGAATTCTGATGCCCTCCCAAAGCTCTTGTGGTGACAGATGTTTATTATTATTGTTGTTGCTGCTGTTGCTGTTATTTGGTACCATGGCTGGGCTAAATTTGTGAAATCTGTTTCACCTGCAGTACTTGGCTACTGATATCTCTGTCTAGTTTTTTAAAACTTATTATTATAATTATTGCTCTTATCTTCAAGCTTGCCTTCCTAGGGTTTGCCTTTGTAAATGCAGACTAATTGTCAGCCATTGATTGGACAGAAGTTGTCTTCAAATACTTCAAGCCAATGAGCACATTCAAAGTTCAGGTCCTTTTCAAAACTGCGCTGCTTTCACTTTCTGCTGGGCTCTTTGGCATTTTTCTTCGTGTATGCAATGGGTGTTTTCCTTATTTTTATAGCCCATTGAAATACAAAAAGGCAATTGAGAAGACTTAGAAATCTGTATCACTTTGCTAGGTTATCTGGAAATTTGTATTTGTATGTCTGGTGATGTTATAGAAGGTAGTGTGAGAGAGGAAGAGTTTGGAGACAAGAGTAGCATTTAAGAGCAATAGCCCATCCCCAAATTAGAGGAGAAATTTCCTGTGGGGCCTGCCTGTATTTTCCTATGTATGTAGCACAGTGGCCTAAAATGTAGATTCTCCATAAACGTTTATTTTCATATTGATAAAATAATGGTGAAAAAAGTGTGAAAAATCAGAGATGCCTCATGTTAAGTGAACAGAAGAACTTTGGGAGAGAAGAACAGAGTAAAAAGAAAAAACAATCTTTAATAATAAAAATGGTTTGGATTGGCTCACATTAAACAAACTCAAATTTGAGGTGGCAATTTATTTAGGGATTGTGAAGAACTATAAAATGCCAAGAATGTTTTTAAACCTTAACAAGAAAACTGTTCAGCAACACCTGAGAAAACAAATGTTATAGCTCAGACTGAGCCACTGAAAGAGGATTTCTATAATGGCTATTTGCAAAGGTACATTTTGAAATTGGGGTTCTCCCACTGGACAGCATAAAGGGATATGTCCATGTATTTCAATTGTTTCTCTCCTGAAGTCTTTTTTTTTTTTTTTTGCATACAATTGATATATGAATGTATGCTATCAATGAATCTTTATTGAGTTCCTACTATATTTACAAACCACTCATTTTCTTTTATATTAATCAGAAGCTTATACTTAGCTACCTTAGGTCATATCCAAGTTAGTGAAAGTCACCAAGTGAAGTACTCCTAAAATATGTTTCAGAGGGAGCTACTCTGATCTTCCTAAGGATTTTAAATGTGTGTGTGATATTTGGAAAGATATTTTTAACAGGAATTTTTAAAGACTTAAAATTCAACTATAAATGATTTTACTATGTTAGCTCTAAATCTAATTATATTCTTAAGACTCTGACCATAAAATATTTCAGTACCTCTTACAAATAGCATTTTTCCTTAATGATAGCCTATTTTCTGGCACCCAAGGACCATTTCTTTACTCACAACTCTCTTCTCAAATGTGAAAAAGACAGGCTACTTTATTTCAAATTTTTAAGTTGCAAAGAAATCAATTTGCTTTTGCCTGGTACCACAAGCAATTTAAGTCTCACTATTCTAGTCCCCAGTGGTATATAAGCAATACAGCTGCCTTTCAAAGGTATATCAATAACCATCTTCTTGGCAAAGTTTTATTGAACACATCTTTCTTCTGCAGCAAAATGCAATCTGGTTTTGATGAGTAGGAAGAATGGTGGACAGAAAGGTGAAAGTATCACTCATTGAAAAATAAGTGTTAGCCAAAAGGAAAAAAAAATGGAATTTTAAATCACAATCTGAATACTTCAAGATGGATGAACATTATGGGACTAAGAAGCACATAATAGAAGCAATATATGCAATAGATGAGTATAATTATCCAAAGTGCATAAGCAGTAACATGACATACAGGGAATAAGACATAAATTTAGGAAATCTTGATTAATATTGGCTCAGTATTACAAAATATAACCATCTAACATGAGCCAATGTAATTCTGGCTTGCAAAAGTAGAATTTACTCAAATTTGAAAAGGCAGCGATACAGTAAGTCACACAAATATATAGTTCAACCCACGAAAATAATCTAAGTGCCTTAAATGCTTTTAAAGGATATTCTATTTGATTTTGCGCATGTCCATACATTTGTAATCTATCTGAGATTTCTGCATGTGTGAGTTTGAAATAAGTTCAGTTCCAGCTGAGCAAAATGCCTGATGAATGTTAATGAGATAGACTGTCTATTTTAATACATGTTTTTGTACAAACTGATTATATTAAAATATGTTGTAATTGCATTATTTTCTAGACTATTATTTAGGAATACTTGTTATTTTTGAGCTCTAGTTTTTAGCATACCAATAGTGATTCTGAGGTATTTAAAATAACATGGTCTGTAAGAGAAAGACGATCCCGTTACCAGTAAAGGTTACTTGTGTAACAGGTAAAAATAGACTTGGAGGATTTTATATTTCTATTTGGAGATTGTTCCTCCCATGCTTTTCCATTGAAGCAAAATTTATTTAGACTCAGACCACGCGCTCTCCTCCCTTCAATCCACCAAGAGCCCAAACAGTTTAAATTAGTTAAATTTGTGGCCACATAAAAAGCAATTGTGTCATTAAAATTCTTCTTTTATTCACCTACCAAATTCTCCCATGTGGGCAACATTTTTAATTATAAAACCATCTGCATACATATACGTTAAGCCAGTTTCCCACAGTTGGCTCTCTTAATTTGTGGAAATTTAGACCTAAGCTAGTAAAATTGATGATGTTTGCTTCTGTAGAGGAACCATTAGTGGAGACCTTTCTAATTTTCTTCTTAGAATAATGTTTCTAATTTGTCCACTTCAAGGCAGGTAAATACATCCACAGCAATAATAATAATAATAGGCATCATTTAATGGATACCTACCATTTTATGGGCAAATGCTAAGCGTGTTATAGATATTTTTTTCATTTCATCTTCCCAACAGTGTTGTCAGGTAGCTGTGAATAGCCCTGTTTTTGCCATGAGGAAATAGGCTCAGAAAGAGTTGGTGATGTACCCAGTTAACCCAAGAAGATGTAGCCTATAGGTATCAAAAAGCAAAAATAAAAACAAGCATATTTGTATTTTGAAATGGGTCTTGATAAACTAATAAGGAATTCTCTAGCCTCAGAAGATTTTGTGATTAGTCATTTTCAAACTATATTCTACAGGTGCTTATGAAGACCCACAAAGCACTTGATTTAGACATATATATATATATTTATACATATACACACACATATATATACATATATATATATATATACATCCATATTATAAGCTGTAAAAAGCACAGATTATTTTACAACAAATGTTAACATTTGGATTAACTTACACATTCGTTTTAACTCAGTTTTGAAATAAAGGCTTCATCTACCATACTGGGAAATTTTTTAGACTCCTTTTAAATGTGTCATTTATTGAGAGGTTGTAGCTTAGGACTGGCCTTTTTGAAATTTCAGTTCACTAAATCCTTGTGCTTGTAAAATTGGATAACAAATACACTACCGTACTTCCAAATGCTACTCAAATACTGTCCAAGAATGTTAAGGTACATCTGCTTAGAAAACAAGCTCCTCCTAACATAACAGTTCACTAGCAATCACAAGGATGTATCACAATTTAGTCATAATGATATTAAAGATCCTTTTAGATATCATCTACAGTTTGGAGAACTTATATTTTGTAACACATTACATCATACTTATACTTAAAAATAATTGCTAATATCTGTACAGCTCTACATATGTACCCTTATTTTTCTTTATTTTTAAAGTTTTAGATTACATAAATGTTACACCAAAAATATAGGGTATTCCTATATACCCCACCTTCTCCCCTACCACACTTCCCCCCTATTAACAACACCTTTTGTTAGTGTGTACATTTGTTAAAATTGATGAACACATATTGAAGCATTGCTACTAACCATGGTCTACAGTTTACATTACAGTTTACACTTTTCACCACACAATTTTATAGGTTTTGACAAAAAGTATACTAGCTTGTATCCATTATTGCAATATCATGGAGAACAATTCCAATGTCCTAAAAATGCTCCATATTACACCTCTTCTTCCCTCTCTCTCCCCTCAGAACCTCTTTATGTCAATGTTACAATTCTTCAATCACTAGAATAATAATAAGCCTACTTTAGTCCATAGTTGCATTCCCCCCTTATGTTTGTTTGTTCCTCAGTTTTAAGGATTTGGGGATGGTGATGCCCACTCTGCTTCTGATTAAGAAGGGGCTTAGATCCCATGGGACACACACGTGGAACTGTTTTGCTTGCAGTTGTAGATATTCTCTGTTTTTTGGGATGGGTGTTGTCCATCATCATCCTTTTGTTGTTTTGAGTTGATGAACTGGAGAGTAGGAGCTGGCTGCAACTCTGCTGAGATTCAGGGCTAAACCAACATATGAACAGCTGGAAGATTTAAGTCTCTGGGACATATATTTAATGAGCATAGTGCTAATTATAGGTTCAAATAAAAGGGGCAGAAGAACCATGTGTAGGAAAATTATAAATGAATTTAACTCTGATACATTGGGAGAGAGGTTATCATATACTCCAAGGGAAAGCCCACCAATGGAGGGTCAATTTCCTGGGGTTGTCTTCTCTGCCTATAATGTCCAGATGTCTCTAGAGCCCTCAGGAGCACCACTAACTGAGGCACTGTTTACTATGGCAGTCAATGAGATCCTCCTGAGACATAAATAAACATAACCTCTGGAATGGCCTCCTGACTCACTTTAAAATCTCTTAGCCATAAACTCTCATTTGTATTTAATATTTCCCCTTTTTGGCCTAAGTCTTTTTCCAAATGCATCATTAGTTGGTGCTTCGTAATAATCCCTTGGTGCCAGGGAGGATCATCCCCCAGAGTCATGTCCCATGCTGGGTGGAAGGTAGTGAGTTTATATGTTGAATTTGGCTTAGAGAGAGGCCTATGTTCCTTATATGGCATTGGGCAAATTACTTAACTGCCCTAAACTTTAGTCTAGAATATAAGAAATAAAGAGGAATTACATTTGTTAAGGCTTACTGTGTGCCAGGTGCTATACTGTACCTTTCAGTTTCTTATTTAATGGGGCCAGTAACATCCACTTCAGAGAATTATTATAAGGAATAAAGGAAAAAATATTTGTAGAGAGAACTCTGTAAAGAGATATCACTCAAGTTAGAGGTTGATAAATCTAGCCACAGTGATAGAATATCTACTGTGGACAAAGGACCAAAGCAGCAAGTTGATATCATAAAGCTTGAGTAGTCTGCAATAATGTTCTAATTCATGAGAAGAGGGAATAGAGCTGATGAAATTGTTCAAGAGTCTAAGTTCAACTTGCGGTAAAATCTCTGAAAGAGATTCCTTGAGTTATAAGAAAACAGATAAGGTGACCTCAGAAAGGGAGAAGCTTTAAAAGTGTTTTCCTAACCTGCTTTTCTGGGAGAAAAAAAGAGAGAAATCTGTTAACTGGAACCAGACAGGTAACATATGATCTGGGGAATTTTTTTTTTTTTTTAGAAAAGAAAAGAACACAAAACAAAACTGTCCTCAAATGTTTGAAGGTATATCAAATGGAAGAGGTATTGAACTTTTTCTATTAATTTCCAAAAGATGCATCTATATGCAGATAGTTAGAAATTAGTTATAGAGGACAGTTTGGGGCTTAATACAGAAAATCAAGGTTTTACATTTAGAAGAATTTCAGAGTAGAATGAGTTAGAAATATACCAATTTATATAAAGAAAGACTCTTGAGTTATTATTCAAAATCATAAAATAGGTTGACTTGCAGAAATAAATGCAAACATCTAAAAGCAATGAAAACTATGTTCTGGATTACTGAAAAATGGTTAATGCAGTCCCTTAAATGCATTTTCAAAAGAGAAATTGATGACCTAGAAAAAAAGTTCATTGGTCATTGGGAGGTGGAGTTTTGTCATGGACATGAGTCTAGGATTTGGAGCCAGAGAGACTTTAAACCAATTCTTGGTTCTGTCAACACTTTGTTCTCATTAATTGATTTTGAAGTAAGTAAATGTTTTGCCATTTGGTGTCATTTTTCTCATCTATTAAATGGAAGAGATATCTATTTCACAGAGTTGGAATAAGGATAAAATGAGAGAAAGTATATAAAACAGTGCAGTGCCTGGCACAGAGAAAGCACTGAAAATGATTTAAATTAGGAGAAAAAAAGAAGCACAGATACTATTCATCCTGGGGGGTAAAAATAGAAATAGAAATCTTTCTGTTTCAGAATGATCTATTGATTGGGCAGCTGACTTTATCCAGGGCAGAAAGATTGCTCCTACTATGATCTAGCTATACAAAAATCACCTTCCTTGCATGGAAATTCAGTTTATGTAAAGTACAGTTTTAAACATTGCATAATTGAAGTGCATCCATACAATTTTACAATGTATGTATAATTGAGGGAATATTCTAAGTAATCTTTTATCTCTCCAAAAGAAGAAATACTTTTTTACAGTTGACACCTGACATCTTATTTTGTTTGTACAATTTCATAGGAAAAGAAGAAATGAAACTAAATGTCACTGAGATGGAAATATGAAGGAATTAAACCGATGGTAAAAACAAAATATAAATTGTCATCTTTCATTTATTTCTGACAGAGCAAACATAATATTTTTACTACTTCTAAAAAGAATGCATATGAAGTGCCAGCAGATGTTTCAAATATCAAGCACTGCTGACTCTATACTGTCAAAATAGCGTGACTCTATTTTGAAACTCTTTCCTAAAGTAGGAATGGTTTTCATTGATATTTGATCTTTCATTCTTTTTCTAACATCATCTATAAAGAAAGCATTGAAACTGTTTGAACACCATCCCTGTTCTAGGAATCACCTCCCTCCAGATGTATCCACATGGTTTTTGCAGGAGCCTCCTATTATTCACAGAGTCCATTCGTTTGGTTTGTTTGAGACAGTCCTGGTTTATACCTATGTCATCTGTTTCAGCATTGGTCCAAGATTTTCCACTTGTGAATGTGGTATTATTATCAACTGTTGAATTAAAATGAGCCAGGATGGGGTGGGAGTCTCCACTTTACACTTTGACTTCTGCTGTGGTCATGTCCAGCAGAGTGTGAGAGTCAGGGAACAGATTTCTCACCACTTTAGTATATGACTAAATCAGCAACTGAAAATTCTCTCTACAAAAGCAAAAGAAAAACTGAAAATTGAAATGATAAGAGCTCATGCACTATACAAGATATAAGTTTAAAATGCTATAATTATGTTCTGGAAAAGATTAGAGAGAATAGTCAAAGAAATAATGACAGATATCTTCCCCAAATTTAGCATAAGACATGAATATGCACATCCAAGAAGTTCAGAGAGCACCAACCATGATCAACATGAAGAAAAATACACCCCTATTATATATTGATTATGTTATCAAATGCAAAGGATAAGGAGAAAGTTCTAAAAGCTGCAAGAGAAAAGCAATGTATTATATATAAGAGAGTTCCAATTAGAATGAGTGACAATTTCTCAGCAGAAACCATGGATGCAGGAAGGCAGTAGGTTAAAATACTTAAAGTGCTGAAAGAAAACAACTGCCAGCCAAGAATTTTATATCCACACTGAAACTCTCTTTCAAAAATGATGGGAAATTAAGACAGTCTCAGCTTTAAAAAAAAAAAAAAATGCTGATTGAGTTCATCATCACTAAACCTTCCCTATAAGCAATTCTAAAGAGAATTTTTCAGACTGAAACCAAAGGACATACTAGTTCAAAACAGCATAAAGAAATAAAGACCTGTGGTAAAGGTAACCATTTGGGTAATTACAAATGCCAGTACTATTGTATGGTATTGTTTGCTATGTAAATCTACTTCTTACTTCCCAAAGGTGATAAAGTGCAAATGCATAAAAAATAATGATAAATCTAGGTTTTAGGACATACAATGTACAAAGACAAGAGTGGTAACAGGTTAAAAAAAAAGGTGGTGGGGTTGAGGGGTATATGAAAAGTATATGTGCATGCTATTGAAGTTGAGTTGGTATCAAACTAAATATGATAGTTTTATATTTAGGTTGTTAAATTTTAACCCCATGGTAATCACAAGGAATATAAATGAAAAATATATCCAGATAGAAATGAAAAGGCAATCAATATGGTACAACACAAGAAAACAAATAAATTTGGAAAAAAAGTAGGCTTTAACAGAAGCAAGGGACAAAACAGATATAAGACTTACAAAATGTGGCAGTTTGAGATTATGTTATGAATCCCAAAGAAAGCTCATGTTTGTAAACTAATCTATATCCCTCTGGGTGTGACACTCTTTGATTACATTAAATTCAGCTGATGGGCTTTTGATTAGCTTACTTGATGGGAGTGCTTTAGGGCTTTTGATTGGGCTACATCAGTGAGTGGTGACTCGGGTTGAGTCTCCGCCCCCTTGCTGGGTCTGATATAAATGGCCTCACATAGACAGATAAACACAGAAGAGAGATTGCTCTGCCATTTTTGATACTGCCATGTGACAGAAAGGAGAGACTCAAACAGCTGAGGCCTCAGGGAGAGATAAGCCATTTATTTGCCTGATAGCTTACAGCTAAACTTGGGAAGAGAGTGGAGCAGCCCAGACTGATAAAGAAGGCCTGGAAAGAAACAAGCCCTATGCCAGGAGTGAGAGGACTACAGGATTGCTTAAGCAGGAAGCCCCAAGAGGCAGGGCCATGGAGAAGCTCAAGAAGAAAGGGTAAGCCCTGAGGGGAAGGCTGAAACCTGTGCAGAGATCAGCAGCCATCTTGCTTCACCACATGGCAACATGCCAGGATCAACAGTAGCTGACTGTGGTGAGAAAGCATCTCTGATTTGGTTTGGACATTTCATGGCCTTGGAATTGTAAGCTTTTACCCCAAATAATTCCCCTTTATAAAAGTCAACAGATTTCTGGTACTTTGCATCAGCAGCTCTTTGGCAAACTGAAACACAAAGGCTAAATAACAAAATGAGAGAAGAGAGTCATGTATTATCAGTAGTGACTTTAAATGTAAATTGCTTAAACCTTTTAGTCAAAAGGCAGAGATTGGCAGAATGGATAAAAAAAGCATGACCCAACTATATGCTATCTGCAAGAGACTTAAAGTAAAAAATAAAAGTAGTTTGATGGTAAAATGGTGGAAAAAAAATATACCATGCAAACAGTAACCAAAAGAGAGCTGAGGTAGCTATATTAACATCAGCTACAATAGACTTTACAAGGGACAAAGATAGTCATTATATACCGATAGAGGGGTCAATTCAATAGGAAGGTGCAATGATTATAAATATATATATACCTAACAGCAGAGCCCCAGAATATATGACATAAATACTGACAGATTTTAAGAGAGAAATTGACAGTTCTACATTAATTGTAGGAGACTTTAACACACCACTCTCAATAATGGATAGAACATTTAGATAGAAGATCAATAAAGAAGTGCTGGACCTGAATGATACACTAAACCAACTCAACCTAACAGACACATATAGAACACTGCACCCAAAGAAAACAGAATGCACATTCTTCTTGAAAGCACATAGATCATTCTCCAGGATGGGCCATATGCTGGGCCACAAAACAAGTCTCAATAATTTCAAAAATATTGAAATCATACAATGTGTATCACCAACCCCAGTGTAATGAAGCTAGACATCAATAATAGAGGGAGAAAGGGTTTAAGAGGAAATGAGAAGCAAAATTAGGAAATATCTTTAGGCAAATGAAAACGAATATGCAACATACCAAAACTTATGGGATGCAGCAAAGGCAGTGCTGAGAGGGAAATTTATACCTCTAAAGGCCTAACTTTATAAAGAAGAAAGTTAAAGCAGAGCCCAAACTTCAAAACTGGAAGAACTAGAAAAAGAAGAGCAAACTAAACCCAAAGCAAGCAGAAGGAAGGAAATAACAAAGGTTAGAGCAAAGATAAATTAGATAGGAAAAAAAAAAGCAAAAGTTGGTTTTGAAAGGGTCAACAAAATTGACAAAGCTTTTGCTAGACTGAAAATAAAAGAGAGAGAGGATACAAATAATGAAAATGAAAAGGAGGACATTAATACCGACCTCACCTAAGTAAAAAGGACTAGAAGGGGATACTATGAACAATTGTATGCCAATAAATTATATAACAAATTCTTAGAAACACACAAACTACCTACATTGACTCAAGAAGAAACAGAAGACGTCAACAAACTAATTGAAACAGTCATCAAAAACCTCCCAATAAAGAAAAACCCAAGACCAGATGGTTTCACAGGGGGATTCTACCAAACATTCCAAGAAGACTTAACTCCAATTCTACTCAAGCTCTTCCAAAAAATTGGAGAGGAGGAAACACTCCCTAATTCATTCTACAAGACCACCATCACCCACATACCAAAGTTGGATAAAGATACCACAAGAAAAGAAAACTATAGACCAATATCTCTTATGAATATAGTTGCAAAAATCCTCAACAAAATACAAGCAAATTGAATCCAACAGCATATTAAAAGAATTATACATGATGCTCAAATGGGATTTATTCCTGATATGCAAGGTTGGTTCAACATAATAAAATCAATGTGATACAATCTCAATTGATGCATTTGATAAAATATAGCAATATATAGCATATATTCTGTGGCCATACCACCCTGAACAGGTCTTAGATCTCATCCAATCTAGGAAGCTAAGCAGGGTTGGGCCTGGTTAGTACTTGGATGGGAGACCAACTATAGCACCCTTTCTTAATAAAAACACTTAGAACATTAGCAATAGCAGGAAACTTCCTCAACATGATAAAGGGCATATACGAAAAGCTCACAACTAACATTCTACTTAATGGTGGTGTACTGAAAGCTTTCCCTATAAGATCAGGAACAAGAAAAGGGATAGAATTGAGAGCTCAGAAATCAATCCTCACATACATTCATGGCCAACAGATTTTTTACAAGGTGGTTAAACCCACTCAATTGGGAAAGAATAGTCTCTTTAATAAATAGTGCTGGGAATACTGGATCTCCATTTTCAAAAAAAATGGAGGACCCTGACCTCATCCCATACACAAAATTCAACTCAAAATGGATCAAATACCTAAATGTATGTGCTGGAACTCTTAAACTCATAGAAGAAAACATAGGGAAGCATCTTCAGGACCTTGTGTTAAGCAATAGTTTCTTAGACTTCACATCCAAAGCATAAGCAACAACAACAAAAAATAGATAAGTGGGACCTCATCAAAATAAAAAAAAAACTTGTGTTCCTCAAAGGAATTTATCATGAAAGTAAAAAGACAACCTACCCAATGGAAGAGAATATTTCATAACCACATATCTGAAAAATGATCAATAGTCAGTATATATAAAGAAATCTTTCCATTTAACAACACAAAAAAATTAAAAATGGGCAAAAGTCTTGAACAGACTTCTCTACAAGGAAGATATACAGGTGGCCAGAAAGCACATTAGCCACCAGGGAAATGCAAATCAAAACTACAATGAGATACCATTTCACACCCATTAGAATGGCTGCTAGTAAAAAAAAACAAAGAAAATAGCAAGTGTAGGAGAGAATGCAGAGATATACGAACATTCATTCATTACCAGTGGCACTGAAAATGGTGCAGTAGCTGTGGAAGAGAGTTTGGCAGTTCCGCAGAAAGCAAAGTATACAACTACCATTTGACACAGCAATTCCACTAACAGGTATATATCCAAAAGAATTGAAAGTAGGAACTCAAACATATTTTCACACTGATGTTCATAGCAGCATTATTCACAATTGCCAAAAGATGGAAGCAACCCTTATGTCCATCAACCAATGAATGGTTAAATAAAACATGGTATATACATACAAGGGAATATTATTCAGTTGTAAAAAGGAACAAAGTCCTGATACATGCAACAACATGGATGACCACTGAAGACATCATGTTGAGTGAAATAAGTCAGACACAAAAGGGAATATTGTATGATCTCACTATTTTGAAATAATTAGAATAAGCAAACTCATAGTCAGAATCCAGAATATAGGTTACCAGGGGATGGGAAGGGGATAGAGAATAGGAAGTTAAGGCTTAAAATATACAGGATTCCTATTTGGAGCAGAAGTTCTTAACCAGGGGACCACAAACCCCTTGGGGGTCCATGAGCTTGAATTGAAAAAAATCAACTTATTTTTATTTTCTCTGACCTCTAACTGAAGTCTAGCATTTCCTTCACTTATGAATGTATGCATAAATAAATTACAGTAGTATTCATTTCACCTGACTAGCAAAGGGGTCTGTGGAACAAAAAAGATTAAGAATCCCTGGAATAATGCATATGATTTGGTAATGGATGGTGGTGACGGTAGCACAATATTGTGAATGTAATTATCAGCACAAAATATGTATCTGAATATGATTCAAAGGGGAAATGTTAGATTGTACATATTGTACATATTTTTAAAAAATCCATGGAACTACACTACACAGTGAACCCTAAAGTTAAACATGGACATTAATTAATAGTACAATTATAAAAATTTGCTATCATCAGTTGTAACAAATGTTCCATACGATTGCAAGCTATTGATGGTGGGATGGTAAATGGGAATCCTGTGTTTCATCAGTGATTTTTCTGTAAACCTACTTCTCTAATAAAGAGATAAAAATGACAGTCTCTAGGTAGAAACTATAACTTAGAATTTATAACTACTGGTCTTTCTAAGCTGAACAAGGCTAATACAGAAGAATCCTTAATTCCTATGATTGGTTGACCTTTCCAGTAGGAAGTGACTGAAAAACAATCCTCAAGCTGTCAAGTCAAACCAACTCACAATTGCAGCTTTGTTTAGTTGACATTTAACTTCACAGCCCACTTTATTGAGTTCATTTTAATCAGGCGCACCTGGTGAATCTGCATTGGCTCCTGGAATTCCAACTATTTGCTTCAGTTCTCTTTTTTTCATTGTTTATAAAATTAGACTATGGATATGTTTTCCTATACAAATTGAGTGATCATTTAAAAAAACAAAGCAAAACAAAACAAACAAGGAGCAGATGTGGCTCAAGCAGTTGAGCACCCACCTCCCAAATGGGAGGTCCTAGGTTCAGTTCCCGGTGCCTCCTGGAAAAAACAACAACAAACAAGTAAAACAAATGATAAAACCACCTCAAGGAAGCCAATGTGGCTCAGTGGTTGACTGCCGGCTTCCCACGTATGAGGTCCAGGGTTAAATCCCCAGCACTGGTACCTCAAAAACAACAACAACAACAACAACAAAAAACCAAAACAAAACAAAACAAAAAACAAACACCTAACTTCCATGACCCCCCTGTCACAAATTGACTGGGGACAAATGAAATCTGAAATCCCAATCACTTTTTGCCCTAATTCATAATAGGAGAAACCAAGTCAACAAGGCTTTCCACCCCCCCCCACCCAATCTAGGGAGAATGGTGGAGAAATCCTATATTGAAATTCTGAATAGCTAAACAACCCCACGAGCAATGTCTTCTTCCTTGCCTCTCAGCACATCCCCCACTGCCCCATGCATCTACCAGCCTGGTCTCTGCCTGTTAAGGGACTTCTTCACATACTGCATTTCCCATTCTATTGAGGTCAACTCCTGGTCACTATAATATTCTTGAGTTCTCCTTCTTATAGCCATAGCTACAATCTGTACCACTAATTTGACTTATTTTAATTATTCTATCATCATCTGTTACCAGCTTCTAAAGTTTACTGTAAAGACTCTGTCTCGTCCAGTTTTCAGATTGATTATTTGATGGCATAATGAAATGGTATCCTATGAAAATGAAAAAAAGTTATCAGTAATGAGCAAACATATTCTAAACAAGGCTATTAGCATCTCTAATAGGATCATTGCTTGCCCTAAGGAAACAATGCAAAAGGTGCAGAGTACAAGTTTCTTTCCATTTAGGAACAGGAACTAAAAGTATCTGGGGAAACAGCTACAAAACTAAAGTGTTTTTTTTTTTTAATAATAAAAGTAGATAAAGAAGATAAAAAGTCCATGCTGGGAAAAATTCTACAGGAAGCAGAAAATAAACAGTTAATACATAATATGAGATAGTAATTTTAATGACAGGTTTCCAGTGACAATGCAAACCACAAGAAAAAGAACAAATAAATGATAAACTCTCTTATATGCAGTTCATTGTTAATAGCAAGATTTTTGCCTCAGCATTGTGTATGTTTTTGATAAAGTAGAAATTAAGTCTAGTAGGCTAGGCATTTTTCTAAAGCAAAGCTATTACAATCACTTGTAAAAATGCATTACTCTGGGAAGCGGTTGGCTCCCGTTTACCATATGGGAGGCCCAGGTTTCGATTCCTGGGGCCTCCTGGTGAAGGCAAACCGGCCCTTACTGCACGGTGACCTGACGGCCCACACGGCGCGGTGAGCTGGTGCAGCAAGATGACACAACAAAGGGAGACAAGCAGACATTGAAAAATGCAAAGCAAATAGACACAGTGAGCACAAGCAGCAAATGGGGGATAAAGTAAATAAATAATGAATCTTTTTTTTTTTTTAAAGTGGCTATCCAGAAATAGCACCTGTCAGAATACATTTTTTAAAAAATGCATTACTCTAATACTGAAATGGTGTACCATGAAAGGTAACAGATTCTATTACCCCCAAATTTGCTTTTGCACACATGCCCTACAATGCAGATCAGAAGAATTCCAAGGAGCTATCTCCACATGACAACTTTCCATGCCATTCTTATGCAAAAACTCAAAGCTGCCTGTCATTGGTAAAAGTATTTCAAGGACAGCTTATACATTTCCTTGAGACATTACATTTATTAGCAGTGACACTAGTATGAAGATATGGGAAATTTATATTTGAGAATCAAGAGTCTTATTCACGTAATCATTTCATTCAACAAATATTTATTGAATACCCATTATGCATTAAGAACCATATAATAAATACATTTACTTATATAAGTCAACGTTCTTATCTGCAACCATCAGAGACTAAATCAGACTTATTCAAGAGAAAAAAAAATCATTGCAACCCTAATGGTAGGTCACAGACTTGCTGAGAGTACTGGACAATCTAGCTCAGAACAGAGGAAAGTCACACAGCAAGAGCCAAAGCCAGAACATGCCTTTAATCCAGAGCACTGAGAACACGGACGCAGTTTTCTAGAATTTGTGCCACAAACACCAGCGACCAGATGCTGCATACCATAGCTTGCTCCACCAACAGTGCTATCCCAACAAATTGGCTGGTGATGCCTTTGTTAGCACCACCAAAAGACTTTTCTCCTGTCCATTATTCTTTGTGTTACTAGTTCCAGAAATAAAATAAAGGGTGAGTGCATCTGATTCACTGAGCCCTAACTATTAAAATGAATATCTGGTATTTTGAAGCTTCTATATTTGGAAATGAGCAGTGTGCTAAAACATCTAAACTATCCTCACTGATAGTACAGTATTATGGGGATACTCAACATCAGGGAGATAGATACTATATTATGTCTGATAGGGTTGGAACAGGATGCCTTAAGGACTGAGGGGATGGGAAGGAGTTCTGGAAGGTTTCCTGGAGGAAAATACACTAGGATTTGAAGAATGAGTAGCAGACAACCAGAAGCAGAGTTAGAGGAAGAACATCCTGGAAGAGTGCTAGTAAAGCTAGAATTGGATGAGCAAGTCTGTGCTAGCAAAATAGTTAACTTGCAGTTGAGGTTTCCATAATACCATTTTTTTTAAAAGTTGTTTTTGTCTGATTCTAAATAAAAAAGAGGAAGCCAGGGAGCAGAGGTAGCTCAAGTGGCTGAGCACCTGCTTGCCATGTACGAGGTACCAGGCCCAATACCCAGTACCTCCCCAAATCAAACAACAAACAAACAAACTAACAAAAACCAACTCCCATTTGGGAGTGAATATAGCTCAGTGGTTGAGCTCCTGCTTTCCAGGTGCAAAGTCCTGGGTTCAATCCCCAGTACCTCCTAAAAAAAAAAAAAAAAAGAGGCAGCCTAATATTACGGCCTCATCCAGGAACCTATCTGGGCAATTATTTAAAAACTATCCATTAGTGGCAGCAAATTACCTGGTAATGCTTTACGTACAATAAATATATTTTTATTATTTACACTGAAAGAGAAATATGGGCTTAAATGTTTTGAAAGATTTAATTAACTACTAATTGATCAAAGTAAAATATACAACTTCTAAATAACGAGAGGAAAATTTAAACTGTTTTCAGTTTGATCTTATGTCAATTTTCTTCACTCTTAATTCCAGCAACCAGGACTGAGAATTCAAGCATAAAAATTCTCCCCATGATTTAATGTTAATAAAAGCCTTTTTAGTGCAAGATCCCATAAAGAGCTATGAATTCTTTTAATTTTAATAATGACATTTCAAAAATGGCATTCTTTAATATACCACTTTTCTTTCTCAAATTATTCTTAGGTATCTGGCCAGTTAACTAACATCCTCTTCAGTAAGTTGGTTCATGTTTAGTTTGCTAAAGGCTGCTGAGAGCAATATACCAGAAATGGATTGGCTTTTATAATGAGAATTTATTTGGTCAAAAGCTTACAGTTCTGAGCCTGTGAAAATGTCCAAATCAAGGCATCATCAGAGATGCTGCCTCACTGAAGTTCGGCTGCTGGCGTAATGGCAGCTCTGCCCAAATCAAGGCATCAAGTGAACTCTCTCCCAAGCTCAGCTGTGGGTGATCAGGCATATGGCTCATCTCTCCGCTCTCTTCCAAGACTCTCTCTCAGCCTCTCGGGGGGCCTCTTTCCATGCCTCTGTGCTCCACTGATTCCAACCTCCAGCCTCCAGGACGTCTCTCTCAGCTGCTCAGTGCTTCTCATGTCTCTGCCGCTTTTTTCTGTGTGTGTCTGTTTTCAGTCCTCCCTTTATAAAGAACTCTATCAAGAGGACCAAGATCTACCCTGGTCATGCCTCACTAAAGCAATCCAATCAAAGAGCCCCCAACTGAATCCAATCCAGTAGAAGGGCCCCACACCCACAGGAATGACTTAGCTTTAAGAATATGATCTTTTCTGGGGCCCACAAAAGCTTCAAACTGTCATATTCATAACCTTAAATATTATTTTTTTAAGAATAATAGTTCAGTGTTATATTTTCTGAGCTTCTTTTATGGGAAAACAATTTTCTATAATCTTTACACATACTGACAACTTTGCTGGATATAAAATTCTTGGCTCATAAACATCTCAGATTTCATTTTCATCTTTATGTTCTTTACTTTCGCATTTGAAAGAATTTCTCAAGTTTGTATTCCTTGGCAATTTTATTTTCCCAAACAACAATTCTGATTTTTGTTGTTTGATTTTAATTTTGCTGTTGATTTTGAAAATTCTAGTAATTCTCTAATTTCCCTATTTATCTCATCCTAGTATTTTAATCTCATCCTTGTTTCTTCATGTAGCCATGTCTTCTTATATTCTGCTAATGAGCATAATCAATGTCCTAAAATAGTCTTATTCTTTAATAGTAAAACATTTCAAAGATAATCCCTTTAGTATGACATTCCATTTGCCTTGTTTTACCTAGGTTTATGCCTATCATTTTGGTTACTTGTTGTTTATTCATTTTTTATAGAAAGAAATTGCCGAAGGTAGCAGTTGCCTGCAAAAAGGAATATGTTTTGCTCTTGGCCCCATCCACGGCCCCATTAGGTTTCAGTCTACTCCCTTTTTCAGATATTTGATTAGAGGAAAGGTTGGCAAATTAATGCTCATTCCTCCTACCACTATTCTCAAATTCTATATAGCTTTCATCAAATATGGCTCTTGTGGAATAAAAGAAAATTATTTTATCTGTTCCTAACACCTATATATCTATAATGCTCCAAACCAACGGCAGACATGAAAATCTGTAATCACAAGCGTGAATTGATATTGAGGCTTCATCTGTCTCTGCCCAGCATCTGGCAAGGTATTTACTTTTGGAGACATCTCTCTATTTACATGCCAGTTGTTTCTAGGCAATATTGATATGGGCATTAAAAAAAAAAGAAATTACAAATATTAAAAGATGCCATTCATAAGGAATAATATTTTCCCAAAAGGAACTATCCATGCAGTAGAGAACCTTCCCTTTTATTATAGACCTTATGAGTTTAATCAGTTCGGGGAGAGGCAATAAAAGCAGACATTTTCTATGGGATAAAATTTTTTTCCTTTCATGTACACAATGGATTGTGTCTCAATCCAGTCCTTCAGGGTTTTAGCTAGTAGAAATTCCTCCCAGATTCTAACAATAGATTGGCTATTGATTCAAACTTTCAGTGGCTTTGTAAGATTTTTTTGTTTAGTTGGTTTAATGATTTTGTTTGATTTGGTTTGTTTTCTATCATTAAAGAAGTTTCAGTGGAATTTTGGGAGATATTGCATCTCTAGTTAATAGGATCTATGAACCAAATACTATTTTAAACCAGAAGCCAACCCTTCTGAAGTTGAGTACCTTTTCTGGTTTTGGACTAGCCTTCCTTGCTGTTCATGTCTTCTTGCCCTTTCTTTGGAAAAAGATGAAACTCTTCAGAGAATTTAAATATTGTCCAAACACTCCCAAGGATTAACCAGTGAGCTTCTTCATGCTAGCCTGTGGGAATGGGCAACGGTTTCAGCAACTCTAGCCTTTTAAAATATTTCTTTCAAAATGAGGATTCCACATTAGATAAGTTATGATAATAGCTGACTGAAGCCAAGTATACATACACAATCGATTATCTGCAATTCTGAAATTAAAACGTTCTGAAAATAAGGTACAAATTCATTTGGGTGCAATATTGAATATACTGAATTGGGGGCTAAGTATCATCTTTATTTAATCTCACTTTGTACGAATATTTTGTAGCAGAAAAATTAATGTGCTTTATTTTGAGGGGCCACTCCAAACCCCTTGGGCTATTATATAATATATGATATATACACCATATTTCCTAGATGCAAAAGCACTCTGAATTCCAAAGCATATTTAGCTCCAAGGATTTCAGAAAAGAGATTGTGGACGTGTGCTATAATTACTTCTTGAACAAATAATAGTCCTAATGCTGTTCTTGGGAAAATCACAATTTGAAATATAATTATATCAGATCTTCAGAACAGATTTGCTCTTCATACTAAAGCAACATCAGGCGTTTGAATGATCCTTGTTAAGCAATGCAATCCTAGCTCTACCTACTTTTCTCTCTTTTCTGAAGAAATATCACTTATGGGATGACTCTGTAAACATGTTCACGGTAAGTCAATAGCTCAATAATTAAATACCTTAGTCAATAAAAATCTGACTTCATATTTTAGCCAGAAGTTCATTAAAAAGCTGAGGAAAATTATTACACAACTAGGTAGTCATTAAATTGATTCTAAATCCTACCTATTGAAAATATCTCATTTCCAATTCTACTGAAGGAACTTTTCCATAAACTACTATTTTAATAACAAATAATAACCACATTTAAAGGTGTAGTTCATCAAAAATGTTCTCTGGACTTGTGAATAGATCCTTGGTTTTTATTCTTTGATAGCGGTTCATATTATTTCTTAACTATCTTGCTACTAAAATCAAGAGTTTTCTCCCTTGAAGCTGATGCCATTTTAGCAATTTCTTTTCTGCTGACTGACTTTCTCTCATTTCCAGGCAGCCAGACTTCTTTACTCTCTTGCCTACTATTAGCAAGTTCATTTACTATCAACTCTATTAATGGAAATTCCCACTAATGGGAAAGTTCTTTTCTCATCCTCCAAACAATTTTTTATTAATTTAATGTAAATGTTAATTTAATATCATTTCACAAACTTTTCCTGTTTAATGTCAGTTAAGAAGTCACTGGTTTGCTACTCAAAACAGCACTTAGTGTCAATTATTGCAATCAGCTTTTCATTTGAAAACTGAATTTTTAAAGTGAATCTGATTTTAATATCAGTCTTTGAATTTGCTCAGTAATGAGTTGAACAGATTATAAGACAATTCTTCACAATTTTTCTTATTGCGAAGAGACTGCAAATGGCTACTGGAGTTTTTTTAATTTATCAAAACTGTATAAAAAAACTCAATAATACAAAACTTCTAGGATTAAATCAGGTGGTTCTTTAATGAATTAACCAAAGATTTCTGGTAATTCTTCCAAATAAATCATTTCACCATATTTCTATCCAATATCATATTAATTGTTTACTTAGTTCTCCTTTTGTCAGGGTACTTTCAAAATCTTTATGCTTTATAAGATAGTAGCCATGATATCCAACTCGGTTTTATGACATAGTTCAAGAAGCAGGCTCTATATTTAGTGAAGTAAGTTATTAATGAACATATTAGTTTGCATCAAGTCTAGGAACAAATTGTGATTCTGTCTCACAAGGAGATGAAATAGTGGGGAGAAATAGCACACTGATACAGTGATAAATATATAAAAATTAGTATAAAAATACACTATGGAACATTATCACATCAAGAAAAAAATATTGACTCTCTTACTAATTTGTTCTCTTGTAACATAAAAAGAAATATTAATTTTAAAAGTTTAATTTATAATTATAAATTTAAATATTTGAATCACTTAAAAGATAAATGATTTACATAGAATACAAAAGTCACCTCTTTGTAATGCATTGAATTCTCAGCTTTCATTTCAATGATATGTACCCAATTATATACTCTATAATACTCT
Organism: Tolypeutes matacus; assembly: GCA_026826555.1. Taxonomy (NCBI): domain Eukaryota; kingdom Metazoa; phylum Chordata; class Mammalia; order Cingulata; family Chlamyphoridae; genus Tolypeutes; species Tolypeutes matacus. The sequence goes on from JAKSZT010046586.1 coordinate 11,255,443, forward strand.
TTTGCCTTTCTTTATTTGGTTATTATGTATAGCTTTAAAATTAAATCATGTTAAAGTGGCTTTTGATTCAGCAGCACATTTAGTCATTGCCCATAATTAGTTAATAGGTGGTCAAGTAGCCTGGATTCAAGATTTAGCCTATAATAGTCTTAATCATTATATTTTTATTTCAAAAGACCAGAATCTCTCAAAACTATAAACAAATCACAGGTAACATAATACTCAGGAACAATGAGAAAACACTGTGATTTTAGTGACAGAGTCTTCACAAATGTCAGAGTATATTCAAAACTGTTGATATCAAGGCATCCATAAGGTTAGTATTACCCATTAAATGTCCTCCAACTGACCACAATATATCCTTCCTGGAGAAAAAGGAATCACCATAGATCATGGCAGCAAAGAACACTTTCTATTTAACATTAAATAGTCCTTTTTAAAAGTGATTCCTTATTGAGACAAGCAAGAAACTTCAATGATTGCTGAACCAAACTTGAGGTCTCTCTCCCATGACTATCCCTATTCCTCAACAATCTGAGGGGGAAAGTGAAGGTACAAGAAAAATGAAGAGAAGCTGAAAAGCTATCCTGGCAGGCCAAAATTTTTCTTCATCTTTATCCCACCCCACTCCCCCATGATCAAAATAATGGTATTTATGTAACTTTTACCTGAATATCAAGCTAGGATGAAAAGTGTGAAGGTACACATTCTTGTTCTAACTGCTTAATGTTTATGGGACTCAATTTAACCCTCTGAAAAATGGAAAATATACACTAGTTGTTAATGTAAAGTTTTAAAGTTCATCATTTCAAAGGAAGTAATATAAGAGATTGTGATTTTACATAGAGACCTGCACTGTATGCAGAAGTCTTATACATGGTGCTAAGTCTTACACAAGATATGGAACTACAAACCTTCATAAATTTCCGACATAAATGTCCAGCATCTACATTATTTTATATAGTAAAAAATTGCACATTGTATTGAAAAAGCATCGATTATTGCACCCATTCAGCAAACAATACTCACAAATATCAGTTTTCCAGGCTTAAAATGTCCACTCAATGTTATCAAACTCTTTACTGGTGATTCATTATACAGTTTAGTTAGTGGAATTGGATAAGAAGGCAGTTAATTTTGACTCAAGTTCCAGTTTGCCTCTAATTGCCCATTTTAGCCTTACAAAATTTATTTCATCCACTGGAACCCTGCTTCCTCATCTGTAAAATAAGGAGGTTGAATTACATAATCACTAAAATCCTTTTCAGGTCCATAATTTGAAGATGCTATATGACCTGTTCAACTTGATAAATTCAAAGTACTTCATAGCTACTTATGTATTTAATTCAGGAATGTGATTTTCTACACAGTTCTATCCTTTATTATCTAACCTTAGGGACTGGGGTGAAAAAGGTAAAACAGGTGTCAGCCTGTGTATCAGTGATTTTTCCTTCAGAATGTTGCTACATTTTTTCTGGCATTGAAAACATAAGCAGTTCCAGTGCTCAGAACCTCCTCTTTGGTTCTAAGAAAGTTTTAGCTCAAAGGGTACTCAAAAATAGCTTTTTTACTGATAGACATAATCCAACCAGAGACTGATTTTGATTACTAATTTTGTCTTCCTAAGTACAATGGAACAATTCAGCTAAACATAATCAAATCCCCTTTTCTAAGATTGAAGGCTCTAAGCCAAAGAGATGTGAGATTCTCATATCTGACATAGTAGCCTTGGAAGAAGGAATTGCGACACATGGCTTTTCTCTAGTGGACAGAAGCTAAAGTCAATGAGAAGCTTCAGGGAGTTGGGTGAGAAGCATAATAAAAGATCTGAATTCTAGTTATACACTGAAGTTGTTATGGTTAACATTCATTGTCTAGTTCCTTGAGGAAACATTACTACCTTATCTGTTCAGATACTTCCATTCTGAGTAGAAGAATTCCAGAGCCTAAACAGTGTTACCTCCTAGGACAAGGTATGGGAGCTTTAGCGATTACATCCCAAATAAATTTTTGTCACTTATTTATTGTCCTTTCTTTCCAAAAAAACAATAACAAGGCCTTTGTCCCTATTTATGTTTCTCAGATTAAAAACGATTAAATTGGTCAATGTACTCTGGTAACTAGTAAAGCCTTTATATGGAAATAAACAGAGGCTATTTCTCAATACTTATAAAATGGCATATATGGAAGTTTGAGATTATTTTATGAATCCCAAAAAGAGAAAGATTATGTTTGTAAACTAATCTATTCCTCTGGGTGTGATACCCTTTGACTGCATTGAATTCATATGAAGAACCTTTGATTAGATTACTTGATGAGATTGTGTTAGGGTTTTCAATTGGTCCAGGTCAATGAGTCATGACTCAGGTTGAGTCTCCGCCCCTTTACTAGATTTAATATAAACAGGCACTCAGACAGATAGAGGAAAAGGGGAGTAAGGATATTTGATTCTGCAATATAAGAGAGAGGATTGCTTAAGCACAAAGCCTCCAGAGGCTAGGCCCATGGAGCAGCTCATGAGACTAGCCCAGCTATATGCCTGATAGCTTACAGCTGAACTTGGGAAAAGAGCAGAACAGACGAGACTGATATAGGAGGCCCGGAAAGAGACAAACCCTATGCCTGGTTGTTCAAAACTGAACTCTGAGAAATGGGACATTCTGGAGGGGAAGGCAGAGACCTCTACAGAGATCGGTGGCCATCTTGCCTCACCATGTGGCAACATGCCAGGATCAAAAGTAGCTGACATTGGTGAGAAAGCATCTCTGATGGTGCCTCAGGTTGGACTTTTCATAGCCAAACTTTTATCCCAAATAAATCGCCTTTGTATAAGCCAACAGATTTCTGGTACTTTGCATTGGCAGTCCTTTGGCAAACTAAAAAAGCATGTAATGCTTTTGTGTATAACGTCTATATAGTTTAGCAGCATTAGTTGGTACTCTTTGTATGATTGTATGAGGTTATTTAAAGCAGATAAGAAAATAATTGAACTCCTATCATCTCTTTTTGAAAATCCCATTTTAATATTGACTTGATGAGTACACAGCAGGAAAAATTCTTTTGGTTAGATGACCTAAGTTAACAAAGCAACTAAAATTAGATAGAGAAACTTCATAAAATTCTCTTGGGATACTATCTGGACTAGCTAATTTTTTCATTGGTAATTTTTAAATAACCTTTATGATCATCTAGAAGCAGATATATTATTAAAGAACTAAGCATTCTACATATAATTCACATAAAGTAATTTAATTTCTGCTGAGTTCAGACAGTATAAAAAGAACAACTATTTGTGAAGAGTGAGTAATTCAAAGGCAAAGAATATCCAAGTCTAGGGATCTAATAAAGAAGAATAAGCAAGAATTGAAGACCCAGGAAGAGAAAACGAAGAGTACAAAACTTACAGAATTACTAAGAATAAGGGAGAAGCATGATGGTACTACAGAAATTAGAAATAGTCAGGACAATCTGGAATTCCTAGGCATAATCCCATTATGCTACCCTTTCCATTCATTACTCATTCCCAAATACATACATACCATTTATCATGGTACAAAATAAATTGAACATATATAGCCACTATTAGCTGAATACATCACTTTACTTATGAAGAGCAACAATATGTGACAGATTCTGGGTCTTGACCTTGACTCTGCCACTTGCCTCAACTATAACCTTTAACTAAGTCACTAAAGCCCATTGAATTGCAGTTTTTCCAGCTCTAACATGGGGATTGTACTACTTATCTCAGAAGCTGACATGAAAAGCACTAAGTAGAATGTCTAATGCATAAATAGGCATATAACAACTACTCAGTAAATGCTGGTTTCACTTGCCTTTTTAATTCCAATTCCCTACCCACCTCTCTCATTAAAACAGCAGTTAAAGATTATCCATTAAACAATAAGGTTTCTCTTTAGCTTTTCCTTTAATTACTACATAATGGCATATTCATATATTATCATTGCAAAAATATCAAGCAGTACAGGAGAACATAGAATAAAATGTCCCCATACCTCATTCCTCAGCCTCCAAAGCCATCACTACCAAGAAGTAACCATGTTTAGCATTATCTTATTTATTCTCCTATACCTTTCCTAGGAATGTTTGTACGTATATAATATATGACTTTGTTGTTTTCACACACATGGAATTTACTATATAATTTTTTCTGCAATTTGCTTTTATAGTTTAACAATACATCTTCAAGATCTTTCAAATTTAGTGAATATAGAACTACCCTAACAACTACATGGTAGTCTGGATTTTCCCCACAATTTATTTATTTATTTATTTATTTTTTCTTACCGGGAGGTCCCAGGGATCGAACCCTGGTCCCTCCATATGGGAGACGGACGCCCAACCATTTGAGCCACGTCCATGCCCCCCACAATTCATTTAAACATACCCTGTTAATAAATATTTAGTTGTTCCCAAAGTTCCACTATTACAAACAAATGATGCAGCACTATATAACTTTGTATACACCTCTGTGTTCAAGGACTTAGAACAAATATTTAGAAATAGATATTCTGCATAAAGAATGGAATATATACTATGAATTCTAATAGATAATACAAAGTTGTCACAAAAATATTAGATATGTTTATTTTCCAAAAGAGATGAGCAAACCTATTTCTCTATACCAGGGGTTGGCAAACTTTCTCTGTCAGCTAGTAAATATTTTGGAATTTGTGGTTCACACAATCTCTATAGCAACTACGTAACTCTGCTATTTTGGGGCAAAAGCAGTCATAGACAAAACTTAAATGAATGACTGTGGCTTTGTTCCAATAAAACTTTATTTATAAAAATAAGCCAGTTGGATTTGGCCCATGGACTGTAGTTTGCCAACCCCTACCCCTACACTCATGACAATATTCTCACTGAGCCAGCTGAGACTGCTTCTTCATTTGTGCCACAATGGAAACTGCATAATGATTTTAACAGTGCATTTATTGTCATCTGGCAATTATTTGATTATTTGTATGACTCCCCTATAATGGACTGTGAGCTTTTTTCAGGTAGGAATTAGTCATATTCACCATTGTATCCCCAATACCCAATAGAGTGACTACTGGATAGTAAACACTTATGAATGATTTGAAGAATAGCAAGAAGATGGGAAGAGAGGACTGAAGATAGTTATAAATTTACAAAACACCACAATTATAAAAAATATCTTGCTCTAAAATGATGATACTTTCCAGGCTTTCAGACTTCTACAAGTAGCCCACATTTTCATCCTCTTATCTAGACTTTTCAGGATTTTAATGAGGTTAATGTTTGCATTTCCAACTTGGTTTCAACATGCATTGTATTTGGTTTTGGCTTCACCTTAGGTAAGATAGTTATTTATGTCACTGCACTGATTGTTCTTGTTATATTATAGCATTCTTAAATTTTTACCCTTTTAAAAATATTTATTTATTAACATATGGAGATAAAAATGCAGCTTCCAAAGCCATTTAGAAATTCTGACTATAAAAACCATCTTGATCTTCAGGTTAAAGTTGAAGAAGTAAAATTCATTTTTGCTGCATTCTTCTTTCTAGAAACCCACCATTAAAATTCTGTGTTCAATAACACAACGAGCTGGGCACAACTTGAACCAAAAACTAGGTAATAAACTGTTTAAGGACTGTAACGTATAAATGGGAAGCAAACAGGAGCCTGAGAACCAAACTGCACTATATCAAATCTCAAGTAGAGTATATAGACTTTATCTAAGAATTTCACAGTTCTAAAAGGCTTAACAAAATATACTGATTAAAAGTACCATAGTTAGGTGTGTTAATGGAGCACAGAACAATCAAGGAAGGTCTCCACTGAGACATTGCTGGACACCACAGAACATCAGGGGAAGTAGAGCTCAATGGTAAATCCAAACTTCCCATGCTTCTTTGATTATTTTAGTGGTAATTTAGAAATTAAAGCATGCTTTCTTGACTTATTTCGGTTTAATTAAATTATTTTTTATCCCTTGACTGATACTGTTAGAACTTTAGAATATTTTAACTCTATTCTCATCTGACTTTTCCCATTTATGTTAGCATTTTATTTCTATTTCTATTTTAAATTCCATAAGACCTTAACATTATTATATTGCAAAACTATATTCATTTAAATTTACTCTCATCACTTCTTTTTCTAGCTTTATTTCTTTCGGTATTACCATGTTTTCCTACATTCATTTTCCTTCCCTTTAGTATTTCTTTTAGTTCAGGACTGATAATGGTGTTAAATTTCCTCCATCTTTCTTCGGTTGAAAAACATCTTTATTTTACCTTCATTTTTGAAGTATATTTTCACTGGGCAAACGATTGTATATTTATCACTTTTTAATCTTTCACCATGTAGTCAGAAGACATTCCACTGTCTTCTGACTTCAGTCATTTCTGTTGAGAAGTCAGCTATAGGTTTTGCTGCTGGTTCTTTGATGATAATATCATTTTTTTCCCTCTAGCTTTTTAAAATATTTTTTCTACTTCCTTGGTTTTTAGGAATTTTACTATGATGTCCCCAGATGTAGATTTCTCCATAGTTACCTTGATTGAGTGAACTGAGCCATATTTCATGCAAAATAAAACCGAAGTCTATGAAGTCCGATGACTGATAATTAGCTTCAGTGTGGGAGATTGTATTAGTTTTCTATTGCTGCATAAAAATTACCACACATGTAGCAATAAAAAACAGCACACATTTATTATCTGGCAGCAGATCAAAGGGGCACATTGAATTCCGTGTGTGAGGGGGAAGAAATGGAGTGATAGAATGAGCAACACAGCATTGGTCACTTTTGCTGCAATAAGTAGCAGCCTCAAAATCTCAATGACTTGTGAATATTCTCGCTGTCCTGATTTTGTGATAATCAGGGTAGGCTAAATATTGGCTGTATTAGAAACCATGCATGTTTCCCCAGACCTAGTTTTTTTCCCTAGCTCTGGTTTCTAGAATGCTGGTGATAAACCAAGCCTAATTTATTATATGACTATCCTGTATGGGAAATGACTGTAACTCTAGGTATCTCTGGTCAACCTTAAGAGATATAGCAGGGGGTCAGATGTGGCTCAAATGGTTGGGCATCTGTCTCCCATATGTAGGGACACGGGTTTGATACCCAGGACCTCCCAGTAAAAAGAAAAAAGAGAAAATATATACTCGCGCATGGGTGTGCCGCCCAGCCCCATGAGCGGGTGAGCCCCCCAGGTCCCGTGCACGGGTGAGCCCCGCAGTCCCCATGCATGGGTGCACCATCAGGCTCTGTGTGAGGGTGTGCCATCAGGCTCTGCGAGCCACAGCAAGATGATGACATAACAGGAGAGTGACACAAGGGAGATCCAAAATGAGATGCACCAAAAAAAACAGGAACTAAGGTGGTGCAAGCAGTAGGACACCTCTCTCCCACATCGGAGGTTCCAAGGATTGAATCCCAGTGAAGACAGGAGGAGAAGGATACGAAGAGAAGGCAGGAAATGGACACAGAGAGTTGCCCAGTGAATGGACACAGAAATGGGAAAAACTGAGGGGGGGAGGTAAAAATGGCTAAAAGTAAGTAAGTAAATAAATAAATCCTTTAAAAAACAGGTATAGGGGAGTAAGATTTTTTTTTTTAAATCTCAATGGCTTCCAAAACAAGGCTCATTTTCATGCTCATGTTATATAGTAATAGGATAGATTTGGCTGTGCTTCACATGTCCTTTCATTCTGGGACCCAAATAGAAGATGAAACCTTCATCTGGGACATTCCATTCTTGTGAAAAGGGGAAAGAGCAAGCAAGTTGACAAAAACTCAAAATCACTCTTAAAGCTTCCATTTATAACTGGCACAGTGTCGTTGTTACTCATATTCCATTGATCTATGGCCAAACATAACAATGGATTGGGAAAATGAACTCCTCTTACATGGAAATTAGTAGGTATTTGGAAATAACTATCACCACAAACAAGACCATATTATATTACTGACTTTCAAAAATAAAAGAGTCGCCTTGTATCTAGTTTTTTTTTAAAAGGAAAGTAAGGGGGTGGAAGAAAATTCATATGACTTTAGACTTCTATACAGCAACATTCAATGACAGAAATCATTGGAGAAGAATTCTGAGGGATAGGACATATGACTCAAGAATTTTATAACCAGCCAACATATTGATCAGATTGAACATTGACAATCCAGCATCATTTTGCCCCTTTTATCCTCTTCCTTATATTTTAATTTATGAAAACTGGGAACACCATTTTCTACAATCCCAGCCAAACAGACTTCCACATTGGATTCTGCCAATGAGAGACACTTGCATAAGACTTAGAAAGCAGAATAGATGCAGAAAGCAGTACTGCTTAGTGGCAATAGCAGGCAAACATACAGGCTTTGACAAATCACAGCTTCTAGGCAGCCTCCTGCAAATCATCCACTTTAGTGCTAGAGGAAACTGAGATCATCATGATGGCTTACTGAGATTCTTGTCCTTCCTGATTTCCTGAATGTCAGATTCTTGTCCTTGTTAGATTCCTAATGTCAACTTCTCTGACTTTCACTGGTCCAAACCTTTTCAACAGTTCAGTAAACCTCTAATTCCCTCCATCAAATCCCTCCCTCCTTGTAATACTTGTATTGGTTTCTGTTTCCCTGACAAAACTTGACAGATGATAGATAGATAGATAGATAGATAGATAGATAGATAGATAGATAGAT
>JAKSZT010046586.1:11264147-11307121 GCA_026826555.1 Tolypeutes matacus
GATAGATAGATAGATAGATAGATAGATAGATAGATAGATAGATAGATAGATATTCACATATGTATATATATGCAGTATATGTATACACATACAGACATATATAGTCAGTATTCTAGCAGATGCAAAAGCTCAGGAAATAAGCAGCCACATTCTCTTAAAAAGTACTTAAATATGAAATACTTTTTTTAAAAAAAAAAAAAGATAAGTAAAAACTTATCTTCAAAGAACTTAGGAATAGAGAAATGGGTATATAGAACCAGAGAACTATAGAATCAAAACTAAACAAATTGGGGAAAATATGATTACAGAATATCATATCAATGTTATAAACCTTGGCATTGTAATATTCATAACTACCAAAAACAAGGAGCTCATATTCAATGGTTCACATCTTTCATTGAAGGACATGGATAGATACTGTCTAAAGTTAAATAACTTGACTTTAGGCATTGTCCTCAATCTCTTTAGCATTTTCATGATCCTTTCTCTTGAAGTTAAGAAACATTTACTTGTAATTAAGCAATTCATTCATGTTTACTTTTCCCTTTTTCCCATTAAATTCAATTTAAAATTAATTTAATACTTTTGTTTTAAAATAACGTTTATGACATATATTTTCATAAAATTCTATCTAGCTATCTAGCTACATTTTTATCTATAAATATCCAAGGAGAAAAATCTAAAATGATGCTCATCAAATTACTCCATTATTAATATCAGGCTGGTAGTATTTTGGTTGACTTTAATTTTCTTTTTTTGTAATTTTCTCTATTGTTTAGTTTTTAATAATGGCATTAATAAAGTCATCCTTTTTTGTATAAAAACAAAAAATAAGAATAATCAGCTTTAGACTTTTATATCACCCCTACCAATTATGTATAGGTTGCTTTGGGCTTGTTGGCAATCTTTGCTTCCTAAAGTAACATGAGTAACATTATCCACATCTATAAAATTGATTAGTTGCATTTGGATTTGAACTGTTTATTTTTTATGCAATACAGTACATTTAACTAAGGGACTCCAGGGAGTTTATGTGGAAAATATGACCTTGAAAGTAAAAGTTAAATCAATTACGGAGCATAACAATGCAAGAGAAAGGGTTATTTCTAATTACCAACTATGAGTTAATTGTAGCTCTTATTATTAAACAGAATAATATTTTAACAGAATATTAAAAATAAACAGAAGAATATTTTTATTCTCATTGTTTCCCAAATGCTCTTATAGTTAAATGCTGAACTAATAAAACCTTAAAAAATCATCTTGGTAAAAAATAATTGTGTAGAACCCAGTAATGTCAGAAAAAGATTATTTGCAGCTCTAAGAAAAAAGGTCTTAAGTCTTAGACTATATACCTACCCCAACAGAACATCTTTTGTCAGAATAAAGAAAACATCTTTGTCTAAGAAACTTCAAATTCTGAAAATCAGGATACACATAAACAAAACACAGCATTTCTATCTTTCATGTTTTCCCATGACATCTATGCTGCCAAAAATTGTCAATGAACATGCATTTATAAGGTATAATGAGTCACTGACATACATTAATCTCTCAAAGGTACATGATGATGAATATATTTTATACTCTTAGTTGCTGACTTGATTCTATAAGGAAAAATTGAACATTGTTATGCTATGAAATATGCTGGGAATTATTCTGCAGGGCTACCACCTGTAAAAGCAAGCAAAAGATTCCATGTTCACTTGTTCCAGGTGCTGATCACTATTGATGGATTAGGAATGAGGCCTGTCTATGAGATTGTTTAACACAATAACTCTGTTCAATGGGAAGAATCTAAATTAGAAATCAATTCATTCAGTATTTCATTACATTTGTTTTGAGCTCTTCCTAAGTGCCAAACACTCTGCAGGAGGCTTAACCAAAACAGACATAGGCTCCACTTTCATGAAGCTTAGAGTCTAGTGTGGGAAACAGATGGTAGTCAGAGTATACTACAGATAAGTGAAAATTTATACCTTTCATAAGAAGTTTAAGGGGGGTACCTAGCCATGGTGGAAGGGAAGGCTAGTCAAATGTGGCTTCTTAGAGGAAGTGACATTGAATTGATATCTTAAGGAAGAGAAGCGGTTAAATAGGTGAAATCATATCGATATAGGCATTAGTCAAAGCCAAGAGCATGGCTAAATGAAATCACCCTGGGGAAGAAGGGTTAATGGTCATTGGGGAGAATATATTAGAAAATGCAAAAGGGGCTCAAGATTAAGATTCATGAAATCACAAAATGTAATGACCAGGAAGAAGATGTTGGATCTGAAAACGATTCCACAAAGAAGCACCCAACAATGTAGATGCAAACACTGGAGAATGGTTAAATCAATCATAGCCTCTTTCTTGAGTGGATAGTTGTTAGAAGAGTTAGAAGCCAAAATACATAGATACCGAAGTAAACAGAATCCACAAGCCTGGAAAACTATGTGTAAGCATAAACTACAAAGTGGAGAGGAGTACAGAGAAGCATTTCTTGGAAATGACTGGGACAAAGATAGAGATAAAGTATCACCCTAAGATTAGGACAACAAATAGTTACTGCTGAGAGGTCACTGGGAATATATGTGTACTGAGGAGATAATGTATTCGAAATGTATTTTAATTCTTCAACAGAATTATAGTCTCATGACAGCCAGACATAGACAATCATCTAGTTAGAGGGGATGTTTGAAGTTATCTAATCCTATTCCAACACATTTCTCTCTATTTACACATATAAGAACTTATTATACTGCAAGGGATTTGCAATCTATAGAGTGAAATTTACCAATAGATTTTGGTACTTACCTAGGAGACATGTGGGCCATTATCTCCTCTCTCTCATGTACTATCAATGTTTCTCTTTCAACTAGATCATTTTCATCAATATACAAATGTACTATAAATCTCCTAACTTAAAAATAACCCTACTCCAACCTTCTCACAAGTTGATACCCATTTTTCTGCTCACCTTGACAGTAAAACTCCCACAAGACATTTGCTAGCTCGTTTCCTCACATTCTCTTTTTTTTTTTTTTTTTTTTTTTTTTTTTACCATTCACATATACTCTTTATTTGAAAAAGATCAATGCCTCACATTCTGTCTTGAACCTATCCTCATCTGGCATTAGCCCTCATCGCACTCCACTGATATCCCTCTTCTCAAGATCACCAGTGACCTTAATTTAGCCAAACCCAATGGTCACTTCTCAGTTCTCCTCTTAAATTCCTGTATTGGCAGCATTCAAGAGTGCAATACTCCTTGTTTGAGGCATTGCCATTTGGCTTCTGAAACAACTCTTTCTCATGTGTCCTCTCTACCTCACCAGCCATCTTTCTCTGTATCCTTTGCTGGTTCTTCCTCATCTTTCAGTCCTCTGAACCTCAGAGAACCCTAAGCTCAGCATTCAGAATTCTCCTCTGTCTCCATCTACTCCTTGGTTGAATTTCTCCTAGATTATGGATTGAAGTGCCATCTATATTTTGATGACTTCAAATTTGTGTCTCCAGCCTGCACCTCTCCTCTAAATTCCAGGCTCATTTGTCCAATTCCTTCCTTACATCTCCACTTGGATATCTAGCAGGCATCTCAAACTCGAGTCCACTATTAAGCTTTAATTACCATCGACTTCCACTCCTACAATCCTGCTCTTCCTGAAGTCACCCACAATCTCTATAAACAGCAATTTTGTTTTTCCAAATGTGCCAGTCAAAAACCTTGGAGCCATCCTTGTAAAATTACATACAATCTGCCAGTAAATCCTTTAGGCTCCTTCAAAATGTCCCTAAAATATGACTGCTTCTCACCTCCTCTGTTATTACAACCCTGGTCTCTAGATGATTGCAACAGCCTCCTAACTAGTCTCCTGGCTTCCACCCCATCTCCTTGAACTCTGTTCTCCATGCAGCAGACATTGCCATCATCTAAAGATCTTTGTCAGATCATGCTACACCTCTGCTCCTAAAACTCAAAGTTCTACCAGTGGCCTTTCAAGGCCCTATGTGCTCTCCCTCAAGCATATCCCATAGGTCATCCATACCCCACTTTCTGCCCTCATCTCCTCCACTTCCTCCTTAACCCAGCCACACTGACTCCCTTGTCTTCTAAGCACCACCTCAGGGCCTTTGTACTTGCTTTTATCTCTGCTTGCAATATTCTTCCTCCATACATCCGCAGGGCTTGTCACCTCACTTTTCAGGTCTCTGCGCAAACATCACCTTATCCATGAGACCTTTACTGAACCCCTTATACAGAACAGTATCCTCCCCTAATCCATTTTTCTACATAGCACTAAGCATCATCATTCTCTTTCTTTCTGTGTGTGTGTGTGTTTATAGTTTCACTGTTTGTCTGTTTACTCCTGCTAGAATGTAAACTCCTGCAGACATAGACTTTGTTTTTTAAACTCATAGCCCCATTGCCTAGAACTGTGCCTGGCACATAGTAGGTACTCAATTTATATTTGTTGAATGAACGAGTAGATTAATTTGTTGGCTAAACATGCAATCAATCCATCCCTCCCTCCAACGATGCTGTGGCTTACAGGTAGGTTGGTATAAGCAACCCTCCTCCCACCCAGGTATTTCTCCATGACGCCTTCCTTCACCTTTCAACTCAAACATTTTGCCACATTATGTCAGTTGGGTTTTGCTTAGTTTCTAATTGTTCTGGCTATTCTTTCTCTCTCACTACACATAATACAGCCAAATATATTTTACAACAAATTTATCTACAAAGTGCATTTAAATGGAATTGTCTTGAGGGGGACAGTGGAGAGGAAAGCAGGTATATATATGTGAGTGTGTGTGTTGGGTGTTAGGAGTTTGTTTAATGTTTTTATCAGAAAATTTAGTCACCTTACCTTTTACTAACTCTGATGTCAGAGACAATTCTCTTTAATAAAACCAATTTATGTGGTTTTTTTAAAAGCTTTTTTAAATTTACCTTATTTTTCTTTATCTCCCCCTTCCCCTAGATGATTCATTCATCTGTCCGCTGCCTTCTCCAGGAGGCACCAGGAACCGAACCCGAGGCCTTCCACATGAGAGGGGAGTGCCCAACGGACTGGGCCACACCCACTTCTGGTGGGCCCCGGCACCTGCTGGCTTATGGCCTCTGGGAGTCTAGCTTTGCTGCGGCAGCATCTAGCTCTGTCGGAGGCAGTATCTGCTTATCTTCTTTTAGGGGGCACCAGGACCCGAACCTGAAACCTCCCATGTGGTAGGCAGGTGCCCAAGTGGTTGAGCCACATCTGCTTCCCTAACATGTTTTTTATTTAAGCAAGAGGTTGTAAAATAATGGTTTTTCAGATACTATGCTTATCCTAAATGAGCAGAAAGGGTATTGCTGTACCGTGAAAGATAATATAAAGTAGTATAACAAAATATTATTTTGAGAATTATGAAAACAATGCATCTTATTATATCTATTATGTTTTTCTCTTTTAAAAAAGGTCAGAATATAGCATATCTATGTCCCATGTTGATGTCAGCATCACAGAATAGTACTGATTAATGTTCAAACTATTGCTAATTTACAGTTAAGTATAATTGCTGCTTTTCTTTTAATTTCTCCCTGGCAAGTAGCAATCTCACCATTGACATCAATGGAAAGAAAACAGCCTCTCCGGTTGGCAGGAAGCATTTATAACTGTATATAATGCAGATAAGTTTGTTTGAGGATGTAGACAGCTTTCAAGACAATCACTAGAGATAGGACCTTAATTTAACCCCAAGCCTGAAGCATTTCCTCTAGGATGTGGATGACTGATAACATAGCGGAGGGCAAAAAGTATAGATTTATTGAAAACTTCATGTTGTAAGGAGGGGGTGTTAAATTTCTTCCTCTAAATCATTGTTTAAAAGGACAAGTTTAGATTCCTGCTGCAGGATGAAGACCCTAACTATTGGAAGAGAAAGACATATTAAAAATCATAGGTAGTTGTCATTTTTGACATTTCATTTTAAAAGCATAAGAAATGTACTTACTTCTACTTGCAATAAGACTACAATTCTACACTTGCTTTAAATATCTTCTACACAGGAAACATCGGTGATTTCTAATTTAAAGAAAATGAGTCCTTTGCGGACAGCTTGATAACCCTTCCCATGGGAACAACAGAAAAAAGTCTACTGCTCATGGTTCTAATGAGCATCACATAATAACCACCTTCTTTAAATGATGGAATAAATAGATCTTTATTAGTGAAGATTATGTATTATGTGTTTCTGTATCACAATCTTCAAGAATAACCTTTTAACAAAGTGAATAAATAAACCATAATGAGTTTCTTGCCCTTTACTAAGCAAAATATCAATAACTTCTACAGGGGCAGAGGTTAAGTAACCCCTTTATTTACTAGTGATAAAGTTAATTGTGTGAAACCTAATTTTACCAGGTTGGAAAAAGAAATTTTCTTTTAACTAACATTTGGTCCTCATAGTGATTTTTAAGAAATATTTTATATTCTTCAAAGAAAGCTTACCCCCATATCCTATAGTTTTAACTAATTTATGGTTGCAAGCAAAACACTGACTATATTCCATTTAAAATGGCTAGCTAAGAACAGTAAATAACTACTCTTTACTGGGGCTGCTCAGAGCAGTAGTGTCAATATCCATTAATAGTAAATATTTCTTATTATCCCCTTCATTGGGTTGAAATAACCAAGTGGCACAATTCTGTAGGCTAATTAAAAATAGCCCACATTACAGACAAATTAAAAACAGCAAATGAATCATCTGGAGAGCTGCCATGGTTTTTCTAAAATTCTACCACACTACATGTGAATTTTAATATAATTTTAATTACACAATTCTTCCTGGTGAACTCTTCTCCTTAGTTAGGCAATGTGTGTGTGTGTGTGTGTGTTTCTTTTACTTTGATTACAAAGTCAAACCATTTAAGCTGAAGTTAAAAATATCTGTGTATTTATAGAGAAAACAGAGGGCTGTGTTTTGATAAGGCCTCCAAAGGAGGACAAAACCTAACCCTGTAAGAAAGGAAGCCAGCCTGGTCTTCCCATCAGGCCTCTGCTAACGAATCCTAAGAGGGTTTGTTACATGAGCCAGTGGGCTGCAGCAACCTCTAACATGCTGGAAACTGGAGTTAATTAAACTGTTACTGGGATCCTATCTGTCATCCTACCTGTGTGCTCTCTCTCAAGTCCATTTACATTTTAGAATTGAAAAACCATTCTCAGGACTGTTGATAAACCATGTTTACTGTCTCTATTGATTTGCTACTTCTGCATAACCTTTATGTTTTAATTATCGTATAGTATTTCTTGAAGGCGCCTCTGTAGCAGTTGCTATCTGATTAGATTTTACTGGCAATTACTAAACACTAGGAGTACACCTTTTAATAGATTAATCTGCTTGGAAGTTATTAGATGGCTGCAGGAGTGACTGCTAAAAATTACTGAAAGGCTATTTTCAAACTACGTTTGTGTTTACTATAGAGGAGCCACACTCAGATTACTTGCCTGCTTTATTCAATGGAATGCCTGGGGGTGGGGGGTTTACATACAGTATGTCTGAGAGAGCATATACCTGGAAGCTATCAATAGTATAATTAAGATAGTAATTTAAGACCTGGTGAGCTTGCATTCTGTAAAAGATTTGGAGCTAGATCTTTTTCTAATAGAAATAATGTTTATTGAACTAAATTCTTGTTTATTATGAAAATTAAAAATTGCATACTGTGTGTTTACTTCTTCTTTTAACTCACATATATTGAGCACTTCCTTATGTATCAGGCACTGAACTAAGAGATAATTACATAGGTCATCTCATGATCATGGGGTGATATTATCCCCATTTTACACATGAAGAGACAGAGGCACAGAGAGGTTAAGTAATTTGTCTCAGATCACATAGCCAGAGAGTAGATTTCCATCTTAGAGTGTCTGGTTCTGATTAACTGCTGGGCAATGCCTTTTGGCAAGTATTTAAATAACAGATCTTGAGTACCACTAAAAGAAGAATGGTCAAACTACATTGTGTTTTTAATACTTTAATATCCAAATACTTGTCCAGGGCTTTAATTTGAGATTCAGTTGTGACAACTGTTTCTAAAATTCAAAATAACTCCAACCCAATTATAATATTAAAGAAAGTCTATGTGCACATATTCTCTTTCAAGGAGCTTGAATGTATTTCTATAAGGAGAAATAACAAGGAAAACAAATAAGGGATCAAATTACTTATATCCTACCTGCACTCCTAAAATAAACAAGCAAATAAATATGATCCTGACTTTGCTCATTTTTCACTAATACCTCAAAGACAAATATTAATGTGGGAAACATAGTATTTGCCCACATAGTGTGTGTTGTTAAAAAGAACCTGGTAACATTTTCCCCTAAGCCCTCCACAGGCAATCCTAAATTGAACCTTCTACTCATTTATCTAGGTATGAATGCAAGGGAAAAGGAAACTCCATCTTTCTAACGTAAGTAGATAGAGGAATCAGAGGAGTCAAGCACAGTAAATGATAACAGTTGCCTTTCCACCTTCCCTTCCATCCATCCATTTATCCATTCATCCATCCCAGAGTTAACAAGCAAAGTAGAATAGCATAGCGAATCTGAGTTCAGACTCTGAAGCCAGACTTCTAAGATCCTCAAAAAAAGGTTCTGCCTCACATTAACAACCTGAACTTGGACAAATTAGCCTCTCTGTACTTAGTTTCTCCATCTGTAAAATGGGGAAATATATATATGTGTGAGTGTGTGTGTGTGTGTGTGTATTTATTTATTTTTTTTGAGGTCCTGGGGTCTGGGGATTGATCCAGGCACCTCTTATGTGGGAAGCTGGCACTCAACCACTGAGCCACATCGGCCTCCCTGAGTTAGTTTATTCGTTTGTTTTGCTTGTTGTTTTGTTACCATGTGGGAAGCAGGTGCTTAACTGCTTGAGCCACATACGCTCCCAACAATATATGTTGAATATACATTGAAGACAATTTATGGTGAGGATTAAATGATCCACTACATGTAAAGAACCCAGAAGAGCGGATCACACATAAGAAGTCCAGTATAACTATTATTATAACTATTATTAGTAGCAAAATAGTGTCTTGGGTTTTCATCCTAGGCCCTTAGATAACACTCTCCCCAAATAGTTTTATAATTTTTATCTACTTAGTGATTTACTGAAAAACAAAATAAACTTGGTTCTTGATCCCATGCGTCATATTCTTTCTCTTGTTTTCCCAAACAAATGAGCCTCGATACCTAAACCCCAAGGTGGGCATGGCTAAAAATAGGGATTGTCTTGGGCAAAATGTTGGCCTAGGGCATCCCACTTCCCAGTGCCCTCCAGGGTCCCTCTAGATGTGAATCTGGTGCTCCCCTACCTAGACAGCCCCACGGCAGCACGGAACCTCACTGGTTATCCATGGGTCAGCTGCCCATGGAAACCTTTGCAGGGCCATACATTCTCCCAGGAAAACACCCATCTCTTTTGCCACATTCACAGACTGCAGGTACCAAAACAGAGTGTTTACCCAGCCATTCATACTGTTATGCCCACAAAGGATAAAGGAGACATCCTTTTTTGCCCCATAGTCAACAGATCTCATTCTAATACAGCAGTAGTGGCAAGTGGGAAATAAGCCACAGGTACTCACATATGCAGCAGAAATTGACAGCCAAGTACATGCTCTCTGCCTCATGCTCAAAAGGCAGTTCACTGTCTCTCTCCATCCCTGCCAGTGGTTGGATCACAGTGTGCCAGTACCAGCTCTGCAAACCAATGGATTCAGCAATGCATTTTCTTTAGCCCTCCACCTCCTTTGGGTATTCCAAGAGGAGATCCCAGTTCCTTCTCTTCCTGACTGACCCATGGCCCCAAGTCCCCCTCCTTGGAACCCAATGCCCAACTTCAGCCTTCAGGGTTGCTGCCACCTGCAGAATACAGGACATCCCCGCCCCCCACCTCCTCCCTCTGTGTTTAACCCCTTATGGCCACCATAGGGCATGACAAAATCTGGTGTTACCTGCCGACGTGTGCTACTGGTGTTTCACAGGACAACTTAGGTGGCTTTTCTATCCTGCATTTGAACAGGTGTACACTTATTTTTAAATATTAGAAACACATTGCCATATAAAAACTATAATTTCTTAGATATTTTTGCTTAGAATAAGACCAAGAAAACAAAAATAAAGTTATACAGTAGAAAAGGAAATAAATATGTTCAGGTGATATATGAAGGTAGTACACAAACGACTTAAGTGTGGGGAAGGCTGTGGTCCCATCCCTGACCCAATATATGGCCAAGAATACGAATATTATTCTGCCTGTTCTATAACTGAACAAGTCAAGCAAAGGAAGAAGTGACTTCTAACCCTCAAATGTGAACCTTAAATATTAACTGTCTCATTAAAAACTTTAATGGGCTCTAATTAAATGATACCAATATAGCTCTAATATATCTCCTGGCATTGTTTTGCTCTGTGTTCACTTTTAAAGGGGCATGATTTGTTGCAGTGCTGGCAAAGCCCCGTCAGCCTGCCAAGTGGGGGCTGTAGCCCAGGCCTGAGCTGTCTCCGCAGTCCCCACACCAAGGGAGCACATGGGAGAACCCAGCAGGAAAATGGACTCTTGAACAGACATGAAAATACTAGAGGATTTTCCTCAATAATTTACTTGTAAGGCTTGCCAGGTGCCTGTGCTAATACTTAATTAAAATCTGTTGTTTCCAAAGGGGTGAGAGAGAAAGATAATGTTGGCAGATAGGGTTAATCTGCGATTGCAATCAATTTATGTTTCCTATTAGCAATTAGTTTCTAACTATATTTTATATATTGGAAGGGGAAAAATCATCCCAAAGATGTTAAATCTCTAGTAGCTGTGGTAGGGACAAAGATTTAAATGACCTTTTCTTCCAGTCAATTCTTTAAAGGCAACATTCAAAAGACTAAAGAAGAGAAAGGCTCCCCTCATACTACTTTGCCTGTTTTAAGTTATTTTGAGTTAGAACTGAGTAAAAAAGCAACAGCCAGAGCTGAGCTTTTTAGCAACTCACTTTGTAATGATTATGTCAAGAGCTGGCCCCCGGTCCGTGTTTCTCAACTTGGATGCAGCCCACGAGGCATGGAGCCAGGCATCTGCAAAGCCACAAAACAAACATGGCATCTCTTTCTGCAGCTCAAGTTAGCTTGATAGTAAGTCATTATAAATAACATTTTTATATTAAGGAAAACATGAACATAGACTGGAATTGAAAAAAGATTACCAATGTATTTCTAAGATTAAACACCATATCTCAGAGAAATGTTGAGCTTTTAATAGGTGTCTTCAGACCATTCCCCTCCCAGTGCCCCAGGGGGCCACGCATGCTTTCCCTTTCCTCTACTCCAAAGGACTTCGGTGGAAGAATAAGGAGTTGTTCAATGTTTCTGGTGCTGCCAACTACCCTCCTTTATGCTACAGCCTTCTTCTCTCAGTGCTTCCTGCTTTTTGCAACTGTGCACCAGGCCTCAAACTGAGGGCCACAAAGCTTGTGGGGGTCTGCAAAGATAGTGTCAGCACCTGCAAGGACCTGTGTGTGAGAAAGTCCCCCTCCCTCAGGGTTTTCTCCACCCCATAATAAAGGCCAGGTATCTCCACATTCTACTTCAATACACATTTAATTCTGCTTAGCTCTCCCAGGCTCACTTACATTTCACACTTTATTTCTCACCAGAGAATTAAAGACTTTACCCTAATTAAAGGGATATTTAGCTCCCACGGGCAAGGGCATTGATATCTCAGGACCAGCTTCTGCACACACACACCCCTGCCCTGAATAACCCTTTTCTGACATCTCTTTCCCCCTAGCCTCTGGAACTAGGAGGCTTTCCAAAGGAGAGTTCACTATCTGGCAACACCTTAAATTTAGAAATCTGTTCTTTTCTATATAAATGCAAGCTCCTTGGCTATGGGGTGTCTCTTTCCACCTCTCAATCGGTCAAAGTTCTATTCAGATTCGTGCCTCAACACAACTCATGAGGCACAGCATCTTTTAAATATTCATATTCTTCTCATGGGGAGATCATTATTATTCCAGATCAGAACTGTTCTAATGCATTCCGTATTTCTCAGCTTAATTTGTCATACGTCCATTCAGGTAGGTGATCATGTAACCAATCAGGGTTTTGCCAAGGTCTTCCATCCCCCACCAACGAGGGCCATTCATTATTAGCATTGAGGAAATTGGGACACAGTCCTTTTTCATTTTTAACTGTAAACATGAATTAGATGCTTGGCACACATTAATGGTTTTTTAAACATCTCTTTGTAATGTAATCTGTCATAATGTCTTCATCACCATGCCAACTGGAAGGACTTTACTGTTCCGTCTGAAAGGAAGGTTGAAAACAATCACTAAAAAGAAACCATATTTATTTACAGTTTGTTTCCATAGCAGTGGGGAGCAAGAAATGGGCTGGGTGTATTACCTAGCAAGTTGTGAATGCAAAGATGTCAGGCCTTATTATGTATTTGTCTGCTCTGATGGATGACTGATTAGACACAACACTCTTCCCTGAGCTGTCTCTGGGCCCAAGCTCAGAGGCGAGACAGCACCCAACAGAGTGTCTTTACTCAGCAAGCTGCTGGGAAATGCTGCTGTGGTTGGTTAGGAATCAGCCACCTGCTCTGCAATAATGCCCGGCCAGGAGTTAACCCTCTCCTCCCACAGGGTCTCTGTCTCATGGTTGGTGATGCTATTATTAATATTAACTTTCTGTTGCTTTTCTGTTTTCATTTTCTCTAATTCTTTCCTTCCCAAGGGATGGTCTGTCACCGGCTCTCAAGGTCAGTGCTGTTACATGGACCCAACAGGAGTGACCTTCACTCCCCTTCCCCTAACAGTTCCTCCTCTGCCAGTGCTGCTTTTGCCTGGCCGCCTCCAGGGTCACACACCCAGCGGCTGGAGTCACCTGCCTGTGTTCAGGACTGTGAGCTAGGGGCGTGATTCGGAGCAGGACACCCCGGAATGCAAGAGCCTTCGCTGCTGACTGCCTCCTCTGTCTAGGATTTGCCTTTGCTCCACCTATCTCTCCTGTCTCCTAAAAGAGAGCAATACTGAGTCGCATTAAACCTTGCGATTAAATCACGGCTTCAGAATTAAAATGCATTCACCACTGGCAGGGAAAGTTCAAGCCATGGAAAAGCATGAGACCTTCCTCACCTTTATCATCACTTTCTGATTCCCCGACATTAAAAGGCACAGAATTTTCTAACAAAGATGATTTCTGAATGACGGCTTTCCACATCGCAATCATAGAACACAGCAGATAAAATTTACATGAGGCATTTGCGTCTTTAAGTCCTGAAAATTTTGGGAAATTAGGAAGGCTTTTTCTCCTTTTCTTTCACGAAGCATGTGAAAGCATTCTTTTCCTATTAAATGGATTTAGTCTAACTGCCTAATTCATTATGCTAAAACCATGAGGCAATTTCCTGTTCAAAGCCCAGCTCACAGGCTCTCTGTTGTCAAGTATTTGAATTTCAGATTAGAAATGTGTTCATTTGGATAGCTTGAAAGGAAAGCTTTGTTGTCAGCTTTGCTTTATGTTCTGCCAGAAGCCAAATCCCGCCTCTTCAGCAAAATACCAGACCTCAACTCTGGACTCAATATCTTGAAACAAAACACAAAAACCTCTGGCCTCTATGGCCAAAGCAATGGCTTGAGGTTTGCTTTCCTTAATAATAAAACTCTCTCAGATGATGATTTTTGACAGATGATAGGAGCAAATGTTTAGGGTCTCCATCCCATCCCCCTACATACCACCATCACATAGCACACATTTGGGGGGTGGGGGGGTTAGTATCTGCCAAATATCCTCTAGAGCAGCTTAGCTCTATTAGTAACTGAGCAGTTTGCTACTCAGTGAACTGAAGTGGGGGCTGCATTTTTGTCAACCTCTGGCTTGTCACTGGCCATCATCTACATAGTGCCAACACTGTCCCATTCACTTACCGTTACCAGCGACTTCTTCCCCTTATTGAGCTTAGAAAAATATACACAGCTGCTCAGAAAGTCAAAGGTCATATTTCTGAACTGAAGACACAAAGCCTCAAAGTAGAAAAATGCCCTGACACACCTAAAAGGAAAAATAAAATATACATGTGATTGGCTAAATAGTCCGGGAGGTCCTGATACTGGGTAGAAATTCAGGAAACCATTTCTTGCAGATTTTTGAAGTTACAAGATCCTACTATACTGTCACAGTTTGGTATCATGATTCCACTGAAACCACCTAATTATTATCAATCAATAAATATTTGAGAATTTGTATATCCAGTTACCAATATATTCCTTATCTCTGATATTTTTAGACAGTATTTTCTGGCTGTCACTCATATTAATAACTAATAGTTGTTCAGTGCTGTACAGTTTACAAAGTGCTGAGTTCAACATTCACTCACTTCCTTTTGAAAGATTGGTCTTATCATGGTCCAAATTTGACAAATGAGGAAACTGATTTTAATGGTTATATCACACAAGTCGAGTACACACAAGTGAGTATCCTATATCCTGTTTCTCTGTCCTCCTCGTGACCACCACTGTGGCACTTGTGAGTATAACAAGCATTTGTGTGACATGTATGGGTTAACTGGCCACCCATCTGGGGAAGCTGGGCCACAGCTGGGGGTCAGGAAGGCAGATAAGCATGCAGGACCTACTTTAAATTCTGCTTGATTCTATAGCATGTCCAAAGGTATTGTCAGGTCCAGTCCTGACTACTTTCTCTTCCCTGTTCTCTTGTCTTCCCACTATTGGTTATGAGCTGAGCACAATGATTAAAAAGGGAATGAAAAATTAAAAAAGAGTCCCTGTCCCCGAGGAGCTCACTGGGACACTTAGCTGAAGGGCCTGTCAAGGAGCAGGTGATGAGACCATTTAGGGAAGGCTCACACGGCCATCTGCATAGAACCTGGCTCCGTAACTGTGGTAGGTTCAACTGTGCCAACCTGGTTAATCTGGAACTATGTTTCCCAGAATCCCCTTCCCTGTGTGGTTCCCGGCTAAGAATTGGCACAAGAGTTGGAAGCCTGAAGTGAAACAGTAGCCTTTACCCCCTACAGGAAGCTGTGGTTAGATATGGAGCCAACTCAGAGGTACCAGCAACTTCCGGCTTGTCCAGCTTTTCTTTATGACTGCCAGCACTGATGACCAGCAGTGGTCTCAGGGCCACCACCAGACTCTTGGCCGCACACCTTCTGAAGCAGTTGCAAACAGAGTTGATAGCTTTCTGTAGGCTCTTCTCCAGCTCCCATTCATGACCCACACTGGCAGCTGGACATGCCAGCTTCTTAGATTCCCAGGCAAGCTCTGACTGGCCCACCAGTAGCTTCAGAAGAGCTGATCAGTGACTTTTCTCTGATCTTCCCTTTCTTCCTTCTGGATCCTTTTCCAGGTTCACCCACAACCTCAAAAGGTGTTATTCTGTAACATACTGCTTCAGCTTCCCCAAATGAATGCCAATGGATTCAGTAACAAGCCTAATAAACGCACCCTTTCTTGATGAGCTGTGACAGAGAATGTTGTGCTGTCTTAGGGAGTAACAGAGGTAGGGGAGATAGGTCATTTTAATTCAGCTCTTTTCTCTCAACCCTTACTTCCTTATGACCAGATGTACTGATTTGGGATAAAATCAGCTGATTAAAGTCATGTGTGATTTTGTGGCTACTATAAAGGCTTATTATTCATATGAAACTAACTTATTTTAACAAGGTTCGAAACAGTGACTACTTTTCTACCTTTTCAGCCAACCAAGATAATGGCTATATCAAAGATTAATGACAAAAATCTCCCTTTGGATTAGTTTGGAATGATAAAAGGGGATCCTTCATATCAGTAGCAATATAGGTACTTAGCCTATGCATTAAAAACACAATTTGACATAATTCATTTTGAGACTTTGTCCATTTCTAAAACTTTGAGATACCCCCCTATTCCTCAGGATAGCTTGCTCTTCAATAAAATAAGTCATTTTTGGCCAGCTTTCCTTCACAGCATTTCTGTATGACTCTGATTAAAGTAGAGGGGAGATCAGCAATGGGGTGAAGGCAAGTCATAGTAAGGTCAAAAACTAAGTGAACAGAGAGTGAAAGAGAGCTAAGGTGTGGAAAATAGGGATGAAGATTTAGGGACCACTAGCCCAGGGTGATAACCTAAGAATGGGAGAGAAAGGGAAGCCTCAATTGGAGCTACAAACAGTGGGCTGGACCTTGGGCATAACCCACGGCTGACTTTTTTATCTGCAAGAATGTGAAAAGACTAGCTATTACTGATGGGCATGTGCCCTGAGTGTGACACATGAAAACATTCCTCTCCAGGTATGTTTTGCCCTAGATGACTAAGTCTTTACCATATACTGAAAGATCAGGGCTCTGTCTTTCTCACATTGGTACTCTAGCCCATATCTAGTGCAGAAGCTAACGTTTTAAAGATAGTCCATAAAGGTTCTTTAAGCGAAGAGAGGTGTGTCCTTGGGAAAGAAAAAAATAAAGGATATGAGACACCAAGGTTAGACTCAGTCTCATTTAAGAGATGTTCAAAAACAATCAAGATCTGTTCATCCTATTGTATACTACTTACTTCCCAAGACCTTTATTTGTTGACATCCAACATTCTTATCCCATTCCAAAGGATCATCAAAGGAGGAAGCCTTTATGCTTTTAGGTATTTTCTATGCTTCATACATTAAATAACCTATAAATCTTGACAACAAGAGGGGATTAATACAGATACAATTCCAATATTTAGTCTCTACAGGTACAGTTGCCAGGCAACTACTACCCTAATGCACACAGGACCGTCATTATGGATCAATCTCCCTCTCCTTTAACTCCTTTGCTGCCAAATTGAAAAGCAAAAGGCAGGCAAAAATGTCACTTAAAAGTGCCCATCCTCCTGGCACCCTTACTGGCTGAAACTTTCTCTTGGAGAAATTGCAGAATTATCTGGAGCTGGCAAAAATGATTCCATGTTGTTAGCATATTCCATTTAAGTATAGAGAATGAATGCCCTTACATCAAGAAAATTCTGTGACTAAAAAGAAAATGCAGATCACTAAACTTTGCATTTAGTAATGTAAGTTATTTATCATAAATTAATATGTCACCGGGAGTCCCACTTAGAACAGAATAGGTGTTGCCCTATTGGTACTCTGGTTACTGCTCAGCTTTCCTCCATGGTAATTTCATCTGTACCACTCACAAGATGACAATTTCATATCATAAGAGGTCCCCTGGTAGTGGATATTAATTTATAATAGAAGGGAACAGCAGGGAGAATTTTTTTGTGTGCTCCTTGCCAGTAATACACACAAACTGCTCCCTTGAGGCACATACAGTTATATATTAAAACATTAGTGATGGCACTCGAGTTAATAAGAGATATAATATACAATACAACTGTATATAGTATAAATTAACAATCCACAAAAAGATATTGTACATCCTAAAGGAAAGCTCCCAGGATAAATTGTGTTTTACACTTTCTCATGGTTTAAAAAAGCATAGTCTTAGAAAATATGCAATACATCCTCAATGGGATTCACAATTATCTGAGGTCAAATATCTGAAGACTATTTTTTTCCTAGTGAAGCATAAAACATAAAACCTTCTATTGTTGTCTCTAAACCATAATAGAACTGCCAGTAACCAAGGGATAAAATAAATGTTTCCAAAGTAATAGAAAGCATTAAGCTAGATTAGTGGTTTCCATAGCTCCTTAAATGATTCCTACTCCATGTGCAAAATATTTTTGGTTTGGTTCCCCAAAATGAAAAATGTGTAATATATCTATTTCAGGCTATTGAGAAATACTAATTGAGTATCTATTTAATAGAAGGCACCTTTGCAATTTGATCAAGATTTAGCCATAATCCTGTATAAAATGAACATTTAAATTCTATAATATCATACAAAATATTTTAAAATATTTTGCAAAAAAGATTTTTCAATGAGAAAAAATATCAATCCCTGTATAGAGGCTCAGAAAGAATTAAATTCCCAGGTAGAAGTTGAATAGTATATGAAAAGTCACATGACAATATATTAGTGGATTCTAAAACAAAACAGACGTACTTCATTCACAAGAAGTTTCAACTTCAGTAATGAGCTAGCATTGCTGTCATGTTCCTAGAGATTAAAGTTTGTTTGACACAGCAGCTATTTTCAAAGCAGTAAATTATGTGTTCTTTACAAGTCTGGACCATCTGGAAGATCACAATGATAATGAGACCAAAGTTCACAAATTCTAGCCTTAGAATTTTTGGTCAATTATATAATTTGGGTCAATTATATCAACAACAAAAATGGCTATATGTGGTATTCTTCTTTATATTCAAGCATCTCTGAAATTTCCTACCTCTTCTTTGAGCACTCCTTAAAATACAGGAGGTAGTGTTTCTTCTTGTTTGAAATCTCACCCTGGTCAATCCCAGATATTTGATGATCACAATTCTCACATCTCCGTAATTTCCCAACACCAGTCCAGATATGTCGCCTCACTTCCATATCTTATTTTCCAGGAGCTTACTGGACAGAATCCACTGTGTGCCCAGTTTCAACATTCCATCTCAATTCATTGCATCATCATCCACTGAAACATTTTTATTTCTTATAATTAAACCTGAGATTACAGTTGCCTTGCAGATTTGTTCCAAAGATTAATGAGATCATTAATCTAGTGTCAAATAGTAGGTACTCACTATCTGTTGGCTGCATTATCAATAATACTAATTATTACTAATTAAATCTCAGCATCTTTTATCCCTTCCTCTTTCTAATTCTTAAATGTCCCAAATGCCTCTTATTTGTCTCTTTTTTTTTCTATCCTTAGGGCAACTGATTTCCTCATCTTTGCGCTGAAATGTTGCAATATCTCTGACTTCATTTCTCTTGAGTGCAGTTCTGCTCCATTGCCACCACAGCTATTTTCCTGAAACACAAATCTGATCACATAACTCCCCTGTTTAAAATTCTTTATGCCAACAGGATCAAAGCTAGAGTCCTTAGCCTGATATGCAATACTTTTTAAAATTGGATCCATCCTGCCTTCTTAAATTCATTAACTACAAACCAGAAAGTCACACAATCCTTCTTAGCCTTTGATGCCTACACTGCCTTTGCACATACTGTTCTGTCTGTTTAGTCTTCTGGTTATCTCAACTCCAGCGAGATCCATTCTCTGCCCTTTCACACCATTCTCACTGCCTCAGGAGGCTGACGCTAAGGACAAAATCATGAGGATTATCTTGCCTGTTCACTTCTGTTAGGGTTCAGCCAATGGGAGCATCTGCTAGAGATCCGAGGGCAAAAAGTCAGCAAGGTCAGGGTGTTTCCTCCCCTCCTCCTCCCTCCCACACAGTCATGACTCTGGCCCCGCTGCATCCTTTACGAGCACAGCATCTGTCATGTGGCACCTCTTCTGCAGCTCCACTTCCCAGTCAAGAACAAGGAACATCATTCCTGCCCCTTCTTCAGGCCTTGGAATGGTGTCACCTTCCTGCACTAATGACTTCATTAAAATGGATCCTCAAAAAATCCTAGCTGCCCTGCCAAAATATATAACCTCCATCTAATCATGAGGAAACATCAGACAAACCCAAATTTAGGAATATTATACAAAATAACTGGACTGTATCCTACAAAAATGTCAAGGTAATGAAGTACAGACACACACACACAACAAATAAAGTTTGAGGAACTGTTCCCGATTACAGGAGAATATAGAGATATGACAACTGAACACAATATATGATTCTGATTGAATCCTGAACTGAGAAGAAAAAGGAAGATTGTAAAAGACATTATTGACACAACTGGCAAAATTTGAATATGGACTGTGAATTAGAAAATAAGATTGTTTCAAAGTTCATGAACTTGATAATTACGTTTTGATTATGTAAGAAAATATCCTTGTTCTTAGGAAACACATAATGGCAAATTTAGGAATAAAAAGACTTGATGTCTCCAAGTTGCTCCCAGATGGGTCAGGTGAAAACACATATACACATACATATTAAAAAAAGTGGGGGGAAAGAGAAAATTATAAAGCAAAGAAGGTGTATTAGGGTTCTCCAAAGAAACAGAACCAAGACATACACACACACATACACACACATACACACACACACAATAAAGGGATTTATTTTAAGAATCAGGGCATCCAATCGTGGAGGCTGGCACATCTGAATTTCACAGGACAAGCCTGCAGGCTAGAATTCTGATAGGAGTTGATGTTGAAGTCTTGAGTCTGAAGTCCACAGGGGAGGCCAGCAGGCTGGAAACTCAGAGAGGACTAGAGGGTGTACTCTTAAGGCAGAGTTTCTCCTTCCTCTTGGAACCCTCAGTTCTTTGCTCTTAAGGCCTCCAAATGATGGGACAAGACCCACACATGTAATTAAGGGCAATCTCCTTTAATTAAATTCACCTGGTTGTAGATGCTAAGCACATCTATGAAACAGCAACATCTAGGCCAGGGTTTGACCAAACAACTGGACACCATAATCTAGCCATCTAGATTAGGGGTTTCCCTAAATTACCTAAAGGGGCATGATATTGGGATGATGGTCAGGCTTCCTTCCTACTGACTTCCTTGCCCTATCTCCATCCTGTTAGCTGCTACATGAGATTCAGCAATTACATTTAGCTAGACTTACCAGTCATTCACATTTTATTATGAATGGTTTATCAGCTCTCTCCTTGAAGGAGTGTTTTCCAGAGTGTTGTCCTGGCCCATACTGTAAGCCATAAGGGACTAAGGAAGGACAGGCCTGAATGAGGTGCAGGTGTTGGCTGCACCTCATATAACTGTCATTAACCTAAAGAAAGTCAGTATTTTAGGAAGTCTAACTGCTGCTAACAATCTCTTGCTTTATCAGATACCCATAAGAATGTGATTTCCCTAAAACTCATATAATGAGTTATCATACTGTTAAAAAAATGCTTTCAAAATTAAACAAACCTTTGTATTAACATAACCTAATAAGATACTGGATTTTGCTAGTGCTTTTCTTAAAAACACTCATAATATTTTAACCATCCTCTCTGCCTCAGAGAATGTCTGAGTAAGTCAGCTGGGCCTAAGATGGCCCCTGCATTCTGGAACTAGGGATGTACTTTAGAGATTATAGCCAAGTATAAGAAAAACTGTTCTCCTCCTATGTGCTTAGCATTTCATCTAATTAGTTCTATAGCTCAATATTTTTTTTGAGAAGAATCCATTGTCTTACCCATTTCTGGGTAATAACACAAAGTTAATATGGGCCAGGAACTTCATCATAAAACATGACAAGTAGCAGTCACAAGTGGAACAATAACAAGAGAATTCTTTATGTTGTCTAACACTGAGCCAGATATGTACTAATGGAGCGATTTAGGGGGAGGTTGTGATGCACCCTGAGGAATGTGAAATTCTCCATAGCATTGTGATGAAAATATTACCATTTCCAAGAAAAAAACTTTAAATACAGGGAAATATTTTGTGGACTTAATAATAATAATACAGGTATTACATTCATCATACTTTATCAAGATTGACTCTCGCTGTAAGGGAAAGATTATTACTTTCATTTTGTAGAATAGGAAACATCAGATCCAATGGGAGCCAAGACTTCAATACAGAACTGTAAAACTGTAAGTCCAGTTCTTTTTCCAACAGCACTGCATGAACCTGCATAGGAAACAAGTTGTAGTGTGAGGCCATGTTAGTTCATGTCCAGAGCCAGGTCTAGGCAGAAGGTTGACATCTTTTCTTGTCCTAAGCTATGCCTAATGTCTTTGTACTCCCTCTCCCCTTCCCCATTTCATTCTGGAAAACATTCCTTCAAAGAGAGATCTGATAAACCATTCATAATAAAATAAATGACTGGTAAGTCCAGCTAAATGTAATTGCTAAATCTCATGTAGCAGCTAACAAGATGGGGGTAGGGCAGGGAAATCAGTAGGAAAGAAGCCTGACCATCATCCCCAAATCATGCCCCTGTAGGCAATTTAGGGCAAGCCCTACTCAAGTCATTTAGACTTCCAAGAAATTTTACCATGATCTACCATCAGAAAGATATATCAATATTTTACTATAGTCATGAAAACAAACTCACACAGATGATCTAAAAATGGATGAGATGATGCTATACTATCATTTCTGCTTCCTTTCACTGTAGTTTTCCCCACCAATGTTTATTAATGAGAAAAGTATTGAGAAACAGATATTTGTTGAAGGCAGATGCCTATTTTCTTCCAGCCAGTGATAAGCAAGTGAGAAATGATAGGTGAAGACAGCTAAGATGCATAAGAAGCAAGTAGCTATGGTTGTAGAAAATTAGTAGGCCATGAAGATTTTCATTGAAGTGCTAAGTTTTTCAAGCTAGTTATAAACAAATAATGTCAATTCAAGTAATTTTTCCTGAAACTATCAAAACAATGTGCCACATCCAGTAATATTTAATATGTAATTGATTAAAATTCTTATCTTCTGGAGACAATTACTCCTCTATTTATAGACTTTTCTGGTCCTTTGGATGTTATCACACTGACCAAAAAAGGAAAGTCACTTTATAAGTAGAGCACTATCATTTAGCAATAAGAAAATAGCAAATCACCCATCTCATGAGTCAATGTGGGAACACATATAAACTGTTGATGGATGTTAAAATAGAACAGCAGTTCTGTAAAATAATCCAGCAATATTTAATGAAATAAGTATGTTTCAGTCCTCTGACCAGCAATACCAATCCTGGGTAAATGCTTCAGAGAAATTCTCATCAGGTTGACAAGAATCATATATGACATGCTCATTATGGTTGCTAAGTTTGTGGTAATAGAGCATTGGAAGTCACCTAGATGTCCATTGATAGGTGACTTGATAAGTAAAATGTGGCATATGCATTCATGGACACTATGCAGCAATTAGAAGGAATAAACTGAACCCATAGATCAAAGTAAATTGATTTTTAAAACAATGATAAGTGAATAAAAATCAAGAAAAAGAATGAGATTTACAGCTAATTGCTTTTAGTGTAATTTTTAAAAAATATACATACAAAACAACACTACATATTTTGTAAGAATGCATATTTCACCACATATGCACATATGACAAGTACATTAAATGACCTTTGAACATAGTGGGAGGCAAGGAATAGGAGTGGGAATTAGGGATGAAAAGGAGAAATTTTTAATTGATGAATCTAATTAGTATTAAATATATATTTTCCTTTCAAAACTGAGCAAATTGGGAGCCTTATAGAGTATATCAAACTAATCCCATAGTCATTGGTGGAACTCTCATGGGCAAGCTCATGACCAGACAATCAATTTATCACTCATCTCTATACTGCCAGCTACCAAGATGGTTTAAAACAGTACTACAGCTTATAATTATTTTTCTTTTTAGTCCTATAGCATTTAATTTACACCTGTAATGAATTATTGGTTCAAGACAGTATGCACAAAAATCACTGACATACAATTAATTAAGTATAAATTAATAAGGAGCGTAAAATGATAGTCAGACCTGCCCCTAACATTTGTGGAGAGTAGAGCAGGAGTACAAATGGAGGCCCACATACCAAATGTCTAAATACTTAAACGTTATAAACCAGGCTAACCAACTGTTAAATAAAGCATGTTCTATCCCCCTATCTTCACCTTCTTAACAACCGGAGTTTTGCATGTAGAATGTTCATCTAGGTTTGCATGTAGCAAATCCATGGACTTTCCAGCATTTGGTGTTGGAACCTGCAGCATGGGGACAGCAGCTCTTCTCTTTTTCTCCTTGGTTCCGCCTTCTATGCCTGCCTGTGGACTCAGCATTTACACCTCTGAACTGCTATCCTTTGACCACCCCTAGGTAGAGGCAGTGCAGATCACCTCAGGAGGTGGCAGCCTCATGCCCTGGAAGCTGGCACAGGCTGCTGGGCAGGAAATCCTGTGGTCCCAGACATTCAGTGAGACCCGGAAGGGAGTGAGTAAGCTCTGTGTATGTACATCCCCTTAACCCTGCAGATCCCTTACTCTCTTAAGAGAGCAAGAGCAGGTCCCAAAGAGTGAAGGAGGACCCCTTGTGTACATCTGCAAATGTGACTTAAGATGCTCTCCATTAGATCTGCAGGTCAAATGCATGTGCTTATAATATAGGACAGTAAGAAATCGCTGCTACTAAAGAAAATGCTAAAGAGAGAAATCACTGTGACAACCATAACTGATTTAGCATTTTATTTATTGCTAATAAATAGCTGGAAGGTCTTAGTTATGGGTGATTGCAAACAGCAGCCTAATACCTTCCAACTTATCCTGTCATTTATAAGTGAAAGATGAAAATTATCAAAATTAACCAGTTGATTTTTATGTGAAATATTCAAATCTTCCAAACATCATGTGAAGGCAGTTTTTTGTCCATTTTTATGTCCTAGTCCATTGTTAAACAAAATCTATATTTTATTATGGTTTTGATCTGAATCAAAGATGATATATGATTTGTAAATGTATCTATGGCCAAATCATGACTCTTTTTTACATTTCTGTAGTAAATTCAACAATGCACAATATTTGCCAAATGAACAAAAGCAAAAATTAATTATTCTCACTTTATAAATATAATTAAAGATTATGAAAATTACATTTGAACACTATAATATAGCCACTTTTTATACACTAATATAACAAAGTATTTTTGTAATTTAAAAACTAATTTATTATGTAAAAAATGAAAAAAATATTAAAATAATCTTCAGTAGGTTCACAAGTACTTAATCTTGTGAAAGGGATAGACCAAAACCAAAAAATGTTATAAAATACTGATATAGTAGAATGCATAAGTTTTGGAGAGTAACTTATTCTCACAAAGCTGAAGTATCATCATCTATGAATTAGGGACAATGGTTTCATTACAGGACTTTTGAAAGAATTTAATGGAATTGCTTAATTCAGCTGTCCTCCAAGGTTCTACTTGGACATCACTCTATTTTGTGACTAGTTGCCTGACATTACTCCTACTCCACCTCAATGCGTCCCCCTCCAGCAACACCCAACTCTCATATGTGCTACCATAGCTGTTAATAGAACTGATCTTTTCTTATCTATCGGCACTATTAGTACTTCTCAATATGTGGCTCTCTAATATAGTTAAATATCACCCAAGCGAAGGAAGGCTTTTTGCAGGAGGCGTCCTTAGGCTGGAAATAGAATGGCAGTTAGCAAAATTGCAATATTTAAAGCAAAGCCTAGCAAATTTCATTCTCTATGTCATTTTCTTTCCTTCTGGAGACAGATGCAAAAAAGAATGAAGCTCAAGGGATCTGTTCTTGCTACTTGGCACCCTTAACGGACTGTACGTAAATTGTTACTTAAAGTGCTTTTTGATTAAGACGATGTCTCTCGACAGGGAATAATAATTAGGGAGGACCTTGTCTTCATGAAAGGACATTCTCTGCCCATTGCCCCTCTCCTCTGTCATTCGGCCATTTTAACCCATTTAGTATCTCAGATGAGTCACTTAATAGTGAAATGCTTTCTTGGGAAAGTATTTGCTTGACACAAATTGCTTTTGAATAAATGTGGTAGAGAGAAAAACGGTTAGTCCTAGATTAATTCTCTAAGCTCTAGCTTTTGTATCTTCCTAAATATATCACATACAGGCATCAATTCAGTCAAACACGTATTTTTTCAGCACCAACTCTGTGCCAGGCATTAGGGGCCCAGCAGTGAACAAGAGAGTCGCGGTCTCTGCCCTCAGGGTCTTCATACATGGGAAAGTGCACATGGGAAACTTACCTTGCAGCGCTACAGAGAGCATAATTCCTTACACTTTACTGATTCAAACTCTGTACAGGACTTGTTGAAACCTTCAAGGCCCCTTTCTCCCATTTGCCCTTGGTTAGATTTCTTTTTTCTGCTTCCTCATAAGCTCATTTCTAGCCCGATCATCTTTCCCAGCAGCCTGAGATTCTTTGTTCTGTTATGTACTTGTGACAACCAGGGACGCTACATTTTCCTGGCTGGCAGCCACCAAATTTGCAACACTTTTTAGCAAAGGCTCTTGCAATTTTTACTCTTGTCACTTTCTTCACATCTGTGCCTGATGCAGGAAGAACAAACTCAGACAATTTGCTCCTGCTATTTGCCCTATGGCAATGCCTTCCAAATTTCTGCCTCCCCTATCCACCTCCCAAAATGCTGCTAAGTTCCTCCTAAAGCTTGGGCAGTACTGCTGCGCTAATTCAAGAGCTGATTTCCCATCCTTTCAAGGCTTTTTAATGCAGCCGATTTATCTTGATTCAGTACAGGTATTTAGAACGTTTCTTTAGTAGGAAGTCTCCGTGTATTTTATAGTGTGGTGGCTATGAGCTAAGTATTGGTGTGAAAGTGACCTGGGTTGAAAGCCTTATTCTGCCACTTACTAGCCATGAGAGCATGGACAAGATTCTTAAACTCTGCAAGTTGTTGGAGATTATCGTTGCTGTTATTTCACCACCACCACCCCCCCACACACAAAAAAGAATAGTGCATTATCTCATTATTGTGAGACTTGAGGTGGTACTTATGCCTGGCACATAATAATTGCTCCATGAATACTATATAGTATTATTTAGAGACACTGATGAATATACATACCACTCAATAACTGTGAACTAGTTGTTTCATAAGCTAAAAGCAATGTGAAAAAAGAGGAAATAATATCTACTGAGTATACATTTTATGCCTGGCACTTTCATACATGCATTCTTATGTGACCAGACATTGTGAACAGGAGTTAGATCCTATCTTCACAAAGCTTCTAATGGCATGTGCACAGCTAATTACACTGCAAAACGGCTGTGGGAACTGCTGTAACTAGATGGAATCATAAGGAACCACTGAAGGAAGAGAGAGAGGGATGGCAAATGTTGAGCCTCCTGGGCCTTGTCTTACTCAATATTTGTGCCCCAACTCTAAGGACTGAGTAACATTTAAAAATCGGCACTCAGGGGTTGCCAAATTAACCAGAAAGATATGGACTATATTATCCAGGACTCTTTAGTTACCAAGTGATAGAAATCTAACTCAAACTGGCTTTCATCCAAAAAGGCAATTGCTTGGCTTACAAAACTAAGAAGATCTGGGTGGAAGGAGGATCGATCTTCAGGCATGGCTGAGTCCAGATGCTCTAGTGATGCTGTGAGAAACCTAACGATTGGCTCCGCTTTCCTCTGAGTTGGATTCATCCTCAAGTAGGCTCTCATTCTGTGTTGGCCACTGGCAACTCTGGGCTAACAGCCTTATGGTTCAGCAAGCACTACAGAAAAATTATTCTGGGAAAAGTCCAGGATTCAGTCTCATTAGACCAACTTGGGGCATGTGTGCACCCTTGAACTAAACACACTGGCTAGGGAGATGGAATAGGCCAACTAGCTAAGTCTGGGCCTCTTGCCCAACCCTAGAGGCCAGAGGTTAATCCATGGAGAGAGTGTTAAGAAAAGATAAGTTTTCCCAAAGGAAAACTAGGATGCTGGCATCAGACAATGGGACTTGGATATGGCAAAAGCAAGACCAAAAAAATGTGCATTGTATGGCCTTAACTGTGGACCTCAAAGAATGGAAAGAATTTAGATGAGCATAGATGGAACAAAACATTAGTAGGCTCCATATCCAGAAAGGTGCAAGGAAATTAATAATTGCTCAATTTAGTTACAGCAGAGGCTGCATGGTGGAGCAATTCAGAAGTCAGACTAAGAAGGTAGGTTAAAGCCGGGTATCAGTGAGTAGAGAAGAATGAAAATGTATATTTGGTTTCATAGAAATGTGGAGGTGACTGCAGTTTTCTGTTGCTATGTAACAAACCACACCAAATCTTTATGAGTTGCTTAAAACAATGACATTTATTTGGCTCACAAATCCATACTTTGGTTAGGGCTTGGTGGGATAGCTGATCACAGCTCCAGTTGTACCAGCTGGGATATGGCAAAGGCTTTCTCACTCACATGACTGGTATTTGATACTAAATGTTGGCTGGGACCTTAACTGGTACTAGGGCTGGGACACATATGTGTAGTTTCTCTATATGATTGATTGGCTTCCCCATATAAGAACTAGGCAGAAGCTAGACCACCTTTTATGACTTCCTTCAGAAATTACATTGTACTACTTCTACTCTAGTCCCAAGCCTACAAAGACACAAGGGGAAAGAACATTGTCCCTATGTCTTGATGGAAGAATGTCAACATCCCAATGTAAGAAGACCATGTAGGATGGGATATACAGTTGTGCAGCCACTTTTGGCAAATGCAATCTTCTACAAGATTCAACAAGGATTATGGGTAAGGACTAAAGACAGATATGGTTCTGCCTGAGAGACAAGACAACTGCTGAACTCAAAAAACAGCGAAGGGGGATTTACAATGTTTTAGGAAATAATAATGAAGGATATTCTTGAATAAGAAGCTATGGTTTAATAATAGAGAAAAATACAAGATAATGTAAAATGATATCTCCTGCTTGTTTGGAAATGCAATATATAGGAAATTCAAATATAATTGTAAATGATGAGGTCTTGATTATTTATATATACTAGTGAATTTAATGAAGGAAGAGTTTTGTTGTTGTTGTTGTCGTTAAAATAAAAATGGTCAAATTATCAAGCTAGATTACAGAAATATAAAGAGGATCATGGTGAATTTTTCAAGTAGCAATCAGTGTAATACTTGTGTATAATTCTCCTATAAAATTACAAGCATGTATGTCTATCAAAGTACATATCTAAAACAGTTTTTCAATAGAAATGGGATCATTCTTTAAATCAGATGTTTACTCAGGATTCAATGACCTTTAGGTGATTTATAAACCCTGACACAGCATTCAAAAATCTGTATAGGATATATGTGTTTTTTTCTGGGAGGTCCAAGTTTCCAATTATCATCTCACTATGAATGCAGGGTTGTATGATTCTCTTTTTAATTCTTACTACATTGTAAACATTTCCCAACATCCGTACTTATTTTTCAAAAAATCACAATAAATGACTATAGAGGATTCCTTCAAATAGATGAACCATAATTTAGTCATTCTTCTATTACACTTACTCATGCTAATGGATATTTAAATTACTATCAATTATTTGCTATTATTAATTACATGGCAGTAAACATCCTCAAAAATTTTTTTCAGTATTTCCTTCACTAATTCACTATTTCCTTAGGATAACTTCCCAAATATAACTTAAAGATTAGTAAAAATAGTGAGAACAAAATATTTGTTTAGCTGCTGCTATAACAAATTACCACAAACAGTGGCTCAAAACAATGCAAATTTATTATCTTTTTACGTTTTTAATTTTTAAACACCTTTATTGACATACAATTCATATATTATAGAATTTGCATACTTTAAGTATATAATTCAATGGTTTTTAGTATATTTACAGATATCGGACTCCATCACCACTGTCAATTTGAGAACATTTTCATCACCTCAAAACAAAATCCTATACCCTTTAGTTATCAGCATCCTTTACTCCTATCTCCACCCCAACCCTAAGCAACCATGAATCTACTTTCTGTCTGTATATATTTTCCTGTTCTGATCTGTCATACAAATGTAATCATTTAATATGTGGTCTTTTGTGACTGGTTTCTTTGACTTAGCATAATGTTTTCAAAGTTCATGTTGTAGCACATAATCATTACTTCTATGGCAGAATAATATTCCATAAATGATGATCTTACAGTTCTGTAGGTCAGAAGTCTGACATGGGTCTCACAGGGCTAAAGTCAAGATATCAGAAGGGCTATGTTTCTCCTGAAGGTTCCAGGGGATAATCTGTTTCCCTGCCTTTTCCTCATTCCTTGTCTAGTGACCCCATTCCTCCATCTTTAAGGCCAGCAACATCAGGCCAAGTCCTCATGCTGCCCTTTCTCTGGTTTTCTCTTCTGTCATCATTTCTCCTTCTCTGACTCTCTTTTGCCTCTCTCTCCTACATTTAGCGACCTTTGTGATTATTTTGGGCTCATCCATATAATCTCTTCACAGTAATACCCTTAACTTAACCACATCCTCAAAGTCCCTTTTGCCATATGAAAGGTAACATATTCACAGGCACCAGGGGTTAGGAAGTGAACATCTTTGTGTGTCATTATTCTTCCTACCACACCTGCTTCTATGCTTATAGAGAAATGCA
The DNA here is from genome assembly GCA_026826555.1 of Tolypeutes matacus. Taxonomy (NCBI): domain Eukaryota; kingdom Metazoa; phylum Chordata; class Mammalia; order Cingulata; family Chlamyphoridae; genus Tolypeutes; species Tolypeutes matacus. The sequence goes on from JAKSZT010046586.1 coordinate 11,294,296, forward strand.
AAATCCTTGTAATGAAAACTAACCTTAAATCAAGGGTAATTGTCATATGTTAAACTATCTCCTGGTGATTTTTAAGTTCATATCAATTGTCCTGACTCTTTTCTATCTAAATGAGAGTAACACTGAAAATAGTCCCAGTCTGTTGGCAGCTTTAACAACTTTTGATGAACTTTAAGAACATCATATTCATTTATTAAAGAATTGGAACTAATACCACCTAAAAAATACATATGAACTGCCTCCCTGAGATAGGCCTGGAACACTTGGAGATAATAGAGAACCTGACAGAAGGAAGGATGATCAAGCATGCTGTCTGAGACCTTTGACTTCATACATAAATCCAAAAATTCAAGAACTTTCCTAAATATGTGACTAGAGAGAGGCAGAATAGAGTGAATCATGGTGTTTGTTAGATTTAGTTTGTTTTGAGACTTAGAAGAAATAAATTGTATTCTTGGAGTGTGTAATCATGTCAACTATGGAGGTTGGAATGATTTTGGCTTATAGTGCGTCAAAGAAACCTACTGTCAGAGCAATGGAAGGAAACAATGAGAAAGGAAAAGGGACATGACAGGAAAGGTGCAATGAGCAACCTGAGCTGAGAACAGAAACCCAGTGTGAGGGAGCTGTGAAGGATAAATGTGAATCATGATGTGGCCAAGAAACCTCTTATCAACTGGAAATTAATCTGAAAAGGTTGATTAAGAGGTGAGTTGTCAGTTAATAGCAAATTGGACTGAAGTGAAATAAACCCAAATTGCACAAAGTTATTCTTGAAAATACTCAGTAAATGGGCTGGGGTAAAGCAGACTATAGAAAATGACACTTTAAGGCTAAGTAAAACTGATAAACCGTTTCTCCTTGTCAGTGCAGTTGTTTTGATAAATAAGAAGATTCAAGAAGTGAGACATGATATGGGGGGAACATAGTACAGGTATCAGACCAGACAACCAAGAGAGAGCGTTTCTGGAAGGTTATATGTGAAAGTAGAGGGACTGACTTTCCCATTTATGGTGAATAAATGAAAGTTGTCCCCTCTGACACTCCCATAGAATACCCTCCTTGAGCCTATTTTTGGTTTTCATATCTCTCTGAGTGGGCCCAGAAAAAAGCAGGGTTCTGAGATGATAGCACCCAGGTCAGGGAGCTTGTGGGCAAGGTGGGGAAAGCTAGAGTCTGAGGCAGTGTGAGGTATTAGAATATCGGGTTGCTTGTTTGGGGCAAACACTGGAAACACTGGAAATGATGGGGATAAATCATTTAGCATGTAAAGGCTCTTCTGGGGAAGGGAAAGCAGGCTTACTGTAGCAAAGCCTTGAACTGGAAGCAAGGGATGGAATTTTGGGGAAAGCTACCCCACCACAAACTCAGCTGCCTCAGAAATGTCAAATGAACAGAGACCACGAGAATGTTTGTCAAGAAATGTGGAAGCTGGAGTCCTGTGGATGGATGTTTAGAGTTTCTGAGGCATCTTCATTTCATTCATCCCTTCATGTAAAGAAAATCACATAATATGATCATGAAATTTAATAATTATACACCAAAACCAAGATAGGTGATGATACAGATTGGAGAGAGATCAGAAAAGACTCAAATCTGATTCCCAGCCCTATGCTGAATTCTGCAACGTTGACGATCTTTGAGATGGGACCCTAGGTTTCCTTTCAGACCAATTTTTCCCCTTCAGATATTTTTTTCCCCATCATTTCCTCTGTCTACCCTGATACAACCAAGAGTCCTGAGGTTTGTTTATGGGCAGGGAAACTCTGTTACCTCTTATTAGAGAAGTCTGATTAATTTGCCAGGATTTCATACTTCTTACCATTCTGAAGATTCATGGGATTTCCCTTTGGAATTAAATCTTTGCATCTAAAACATGCTCTTTTTAAAAATCATTTTATGGATACTTTAGTGGCATGTATCCAAAGGTGCCAGAGAAACAGTGTGAAGAAGAAGCATTAAATTGTCACAAAAGAAGACCAGAATATGTTAATCCTTAAGGTAAATGATACAATGCCACTGTTCAGCCTGGCTGTGAAAATGTAAGTTTAACTGCAAAAGATAAGAAGGAAAGAAATGGGTGATTGGATGATTAACTCTAATATGAAATATGCAAGTCTTGAGAGACTAGAATACTACGTTATTGAGGATTGGAATAAAAGAGGAAAGGAAAAAGATTAAATGGATCTCTTTCCCCAGATTGGAAAAATCAGTCAAGAGATTGAGGATTAAAGAAGAATAAAGACCTGTTGAAACTAAACAAGAAAAAAGGCCACATAGAATAAACCAAACTTAATATTGAATTTTAACACCGTTGCCAGTCATATCATTCTTATCTCATACATTTTCCCTAAATTTGAAAAAATTATAAAGAAAATGTGTATTTTTGCATAAACTTCAAGAGCAGGTTTTTAATACCCACACATCACAAGGCAAAGCCTTAAGCAATATTGACTTTGTTTCTGCTAAGATAGGCAAAGGAGTGAGATTTAAAGACTTATTTCTTGTGAATCATTAGGAAGCCCAGTGATAGAAAAGAGTTACGGCTTCCTGCCCAGCTAATTTCTATTCCCATTTGATAGCCACATGGCACTCCAACTCTCTTATGTTAGGAAATAGGCCTGTTGGACCCTACAAACCACACCGAGTAAGAAAGGATGGGTTTTAGTGCATTGAAATGGTTCAGGGTTCAGTCTTTTGATTCAGACCAGAGTAGGCTCTAGTACCAGTTTGTGACGTTGGGTGGTTAGTTAACCTCCATTACCCTCATCTACAAGATGGGATAATAAGTATTTCACAGGATTGCTGCAAGGATTAAATAAGGTCAACTATACAAAGCACTTAGCATATAGATCCACATATTATTGCTAGTATTATTAGCCATTCAGACCCTTAAAATTTTAAGTTTTAAAATTGTAATTAAGCCCCAATTTTAAAACTTAAAATGAAAGAAAATGCTAAAGGGTAACATCACCTATTATCTCATGATCCTGCTCTTGGTCTTTGGTCTTGGTCTTGGTACCAGAGCTATATTTATAATTGACTTTCTCTAAAGCAACGAAGAACTGTTAAAGGAAGAAAAGCCAGGATAGTGGTTTTCAATTCTGGCTGTACATCAAAATCACTGAAGGCAGAGTTTCTCAGCCTTGGCACCACTGACATTGTGGGTCAGATAATCTTTGTTATTGGTGGCACCCTGTGTATTGTAGGATGTACAGCAGCATCCCTGGCCTCTAACTATGAGATACCAGGAGCACATCCCTCCTCCCCACTTGTGACAACCAGAAGTGTCTTCAGACATTACCAAAGGCCGCCTTAGGGAGGCAAAGTCACTTTGAGTTGAGGACAAATGACCTAAGGAAAGAGTAGTGATTTAAGTGCTTTGGAGGCAGAACCCAGGAACTTATATTTTTAGAAACTCTGAGGTGATTTCAATATAGAATCAAGATTTAGAACAATTTGCCAGAGAATCTATATTTTAATTAACTTGGCCACTGACTTCTCTGAAACTCTTAATTAGTTCCAATTCTTTAATAAATGAGTGTGATATTCTTAACTTTTATCAAAAGTTCTTGAAGCCACTAGCATAGTAGGATTATTTTCAGTGCTACTCCAATTTAGATAGAAAAGATTCAGGACAATTGATATGAATTTAAAAATCACTAAGACTAAGATAGTTAAATATGTGACAATCACCCTTCGTTTAAGGTTTAATTATAAGGATTTTGCATTTCATCGCCCCCCCCCCAACCCCAAAGATGTGCACTTCCTAACACCTGGAGCCTGCGAATATGTTACCTTTCATGGCAGAAGGGACTTTGAGGATGTGATTAAGTTAAAGGTCTTGCTATGAGCAGATTATGCAGATGAGCCCAAAGTAATCACAAGGTTCTGTCAAAAAATGGAAGAGAAAGGCAAGAGAAAGTGAGAGAAGGAGATATGACCACAGAAGAGAGAACCAGAAAGGTGGAGTGCCCTGCTAAGTCCTGCAGAAAAGAAATCACCCAGCCTTTGTTCACCTGTGATGATCTTACCTATTTACATCACTGTAAAAATGCTGTCCTGTCTCTTCAACAAATGGTTCTAGAATAACTGGATTTCCATAACCAAAAGAATGAAAGGGGATCCCATCTCAATCCTTATAGAAGAATCAACTCAAAATGGATCAAAGACCTAAATATAAAAGTTGGGACTATAATACTCCTAGAAGAAAATGTAGGGAAATATTTTAAAGAGCTTGTGGTACGTGGTGGTTTCTTGGATTTTACACTCAAAGCATGAGCAACAAAAGAAAAAGTAGATAAATGAGACCTCTTCAAAATTAAACACTTTTGTATGTCAAAGGACTTTGTCAAAAAGATGAAAAGGCAGCCAACTCAATGGGAGAAAATATTTGGAAATCACATATCTGATAAGGGTTTAATATCCATGATATATAAAGAGATGCTACAACTCAACAATAAAAAGACAAACTACCCAATTAAAAAATGGGCAAAAGACTTGAACAGACAATTGTCCAAAGAAGAAATACAAATGGTGAAAATAAACACATGAATAAATGTTAAACATCACTAGCAAAATGAGATATCATTTCACACCTATTGTGTGGCTGCTGTAGAAAACAATTAGGCAGTTCCTCAAACAGTTAAACATAGAGTTCGCATATGACCTAGAAATTCCACTCCTAAATGTATACACAAGAGAATATATTCACATAACATATATTTACACAAACACTGGTATGCCAACATTCATAGCAGCATTATTCATAACAGCTAATAAGTGGAACAACCTAAATGTCCATCAACTGATGAATGAGTTTTTAAAAAAATGTGGTCTGGATACACCATGGAATGTGGATCAGCCCTAAAGAAAAATGGAGTGCTAATACATGCTTCGTGTATACATGCCATCCATGTGGCTGAACCAACAAAACACGTAGCTCAGTGACAGAAGCAGAAGCAAAAGGCCATGTATTGTGTGAGTTCCTTTATATGAATGTCCAGAGTAGGAAAATCCGCAGAGACAAAAATCTGATTAGTGGTTACCAGGGCATGAGGGGAGGGAGGAAATGGAAGGTACAGGGTTTCTTTTTGGGGTGATGGATATGTCCTTGGATTAGTCATGATGGTAGCACAACATGGTGAACATACTAAAAACCACTGACTTGTGTACTTTAAAATGGCTAAAATGATGAACTATCTTGAGTTGTTTTCTAAAAAATTGCTGAATGTCTGACAGATTTTCCATGTTTTGTAAAATTAAGGAGTTAGGCAGCTGTGAAATGATAAAAACAAGCACTGACTTTGTAGTTAGAAGACATAGATCCAAATCCCAGCTTTCCCATTTAAAAGTTGTTTGACTTTGGGCAATTTAACCTACCTGAATCTTAGGTTCTTTTTAGGTAATGTGGCAATAATAATACAATCCTCATAAGATTATTGTGAAACTTGTATCTGATAGAAAAGCACCAACATAGTGGGTGCCTTTTCACATTTATCTTCTTTGTATTTGAATCTATAAGAATCAGAAATTTCATTTAAATATGTGAGGACTTTTTAAACTTCTCATGCATTTTTACTATCTCACACACTTTTTAAATTCCTGCAGCTTTGAGAATCTACCATACAGTTCTTTTAGGCCCTGCTGCTGACTTTTCGGTCTGGACAAATTCTGGTAGAATAATGCCTTCATGCTTAGAAATGAACAGACACAGTCTTCTCCCTCCAAAAGGCAGCAGACTGTCCTCTTTACTGCCATTTTCCCATATGAGACCTATAAATCAGCTGGCAAATAGCCAGAGGCAAAAACAAAATAATTAAAAACAAATAAATAGGAGGGGCAAGATGGCGGCAGAGTAAGGCGCTCCAAGAGCCAGCTCGTCCTACAGGGCAGTTAGTAATCACCCAGAGCTATCTAAAACACCTGTCTACGGGACCCAGGTGACCAGAAGAGCATCCTGCAAGAGGCTTGGAAGAATGGGAAGGAGGAGACTGCCCATCTGCAGAGAAGATTCCTGAGTAGAGCATTCCACACTATGGAGGCCAGTGCCCATCCTCCACTGGCAGCACAAGCCACCTCAGGAGCTAATCTGTGGCTGGAGTTGGACGCTCCATTTCTCAAAAAGGGGGAAGAAGAGAGAGTTGTGCACCGACTTCAGCTACTGATTAGTAAATTGACTGGCTAAAGTATAATCCTAAGAACAGCTAAAGTTTGAACCTATCCAAGTCAGAGAGCAGCTGGTAGCCACCATTTTAACTCTGCCCCCAGGATGACGGTAAGCTGGGTTGATTGAAAATCACAGTGACAGTAGGGATCAGCTTCTTTACACCCAGATCAAACTACAGCTTTAGCCCAGGCTCAAGCCCCACTTCTGGCAAGGAAGAAACTGAGGGGACCTGCACCAGCCTCTACGGGTAACTGCAGGCACTTTCGGCCAGCACAGACTGAATAGTCAGACACCTGGGCTCCAGCTCCACACCCTAATAGGATAGGAGAGGAGGTGTTTCCTCAGCCTCTTTGGGCAACTTCAGGTGCTTTCAGCCCACACAAACTGTTTTGTTGAGCACCTTCAATGAAATCTCCACCCCTCCCGTCCCCACCCCCCAATAGGATAGGAGGAGGCTGGTGTTTCCTCAGCTTGTCAGAGTAACTGCAGGCACTTTTGGCCTGCATGAACTCTATTTTTGGGCACCTGTGGCTCCACCTGGCCTCCTCCAATAGGACAAGATGGGGGTGGTGTTTCCCAGGCTTTCTGAGTAACTTCAGGTGCTTTTGGCCCACACTGAATAGTCGGACATCAGTAGATCCATCCCCACCCCCAAGTAGGATTAGAGGGGATCTGTGTTTCTTCAGCTTTTCTGGACAACGATAGGCACTTGTGATCTGTACGGACTGGACTGGTGGGTTACTGTGGATCCATTCTACCCCTTAATAGGATAGGAGGGGGCTGGTGTTTCCTCATCCTCTCCGAGCAATGGCAGACACTTTCGGTCTACGTGGACTGAACTGTTGGGCACCTGTGGTTCCGTCCCCACCCCCTAAAGAGCAGAAGAGACAGTACTCCTCTCAGGGAAACTACAGGCACATTCAGCCCACATGGATTAGATTTTTGGGCACTCCGGAGGGCCCATCCTCACTCAGGCAGGGGAGGAGGGGGGTTGGTACTACATCAGTCTTCCTGGGCAACTTATGGTCATAGATTGCTGCCCATACCTGCAGCTCCATCCCCACCACAGACAAGGAAGGAAGGGGCGTAAAGATTCTTCAGTCTATCCAAGCAACTACAGACAATCTTGGCCTGCACAACTTAGATTATAACACATGGCTACAATTCTGTCCTTATGCCTGGCATGGAAGGAAGGTGGGAGAAGCTTCATCATTTCCTGGGACAACACGGGCAGCTTCAGCCTCCACAGCTTACAGCACCAAATACATCCTCAGCTCCTATTACACAAGGAAGAAAGGGCAAGAAAGCCCTAAACTAAAGTGAGAAAATGTGCCCAGAATAAATACATCTAGTAAGCCAGATGCCAAGACATCAACAAAAAAAAAATCACAAGATCTTATCAATTGATGCAGAATAGGCATTTGACAAAACACAGCATCCTTTCTTGATAAAAAAACACTTCAAAAGATAGGAATTGTAGGAAGTTTCATCAACCTGATAAAGGGCATATATGAAAAACCCACAGCTAAAATTGTACTCAATGGTGAAAGACTGAAAGCTTTCCTTTTGAGATCAGGGACAAGACAAGGATGCCCACTGTTGCTACTGTTTTTCAATTTAATGTTAGAGGTCTAGCTAGAGCAATCAGGCAAGAAAAAGAAAAAAAAGTCATCCAAATCAGAAAGGAAGAAGCAAAAGTTCCATTATTAGCAGATGATATGATCCTATACCTAGAAAGTCCCAAAAAATCTACAACAAAGCTGCTAGAGCTAATGATTGATTTCAGTAGTATGTCAGGATATAAGATCAATACACAAAAATCAGTGGTGTTTCTACACACTAATATTGTGCAATCTGAGGAGGAAATCAGGGAAAAAATGCCATTTACAATAGTGACTAAAAGAATAAAATATTTAGGAATAAACATAACCAAGGATGTATTTCTTGCATTCAGAAAACTACAACATTGCTAAAAGAAATCAAAAGAGACAAATAATTGGAAGAACATTCCATCTTCATGGATCAGAAGACTAAATATCATTAAGATGTTAATTCTAGGAAACAGATGTGGCTCAAGTGATTGGGTTCCCATCTACCATATGGGAGGTCCAGGGATCGATTCCCGGGGTCTCCTCAGGAAGGGCAGGCTGGCCTGTGCGGTGAGCTGGCCCATGCAGAGTGCTGGCCCGTGTGGAGAGCTGGCATAGCAAGATGATGCAACAAAAAGAGACACAGAGCAGAGACAATGAGAGATGCAGCAGACCAGGGAGCTGAGGTGGCGCAAGAGATTGAGAGCCTCTTTCCCACTCAGGAAGGTGCCAGGATTGGTTCCTGGTGCCATCTAAAGAGAAGACAAGCAGACACAGTAGAACACACAGAGAGCAGACAACAAGCACAGAACAACAGGGGTGGTGGTGGTGGTGGGAGAAATAAATAAATCTTAAAAAAAAAAAAAAGATGGCAATTCTACCCAAATTGATATTCAGATTCAATGCAATCCCAATAAAAATTCCACCAGCAATTTTTAAAGAAATGGAAAACACAACTATCAAGTTTATTTGGAAGGGTAAGGGGCCCCGAATAGCCAGAAACATCTTAAAAAGGAAAAGCAAAGCTGGAGAACTCTCACTTCCAGACTTTAAATCGTATTAACTAGGTACAGTGGTTAAAAAAAAAAAAACAAGGTACTAGAATAAGGATAGACACATAGAACAATGGGACTGAATTGATGGTCCAGAGACAAACCTCACATCTATTCAAACCCACCCAGCTGGAGCAGAACATTCTATTCAACAAATGGTGCTGGGAGAAATGGATATCCCTATCCAAAAGAAAGAAAGAGGACCACTATCCCACACCTTATACAAAAATTAACTCAAATTGGATCAAAGACCTAAATATAAGAGCTAGAACCAAAAAACTCCTAGAAGAAAATGTAGGAAACATCTTCAGGAGCTGGTGATAGGTGGTGCATTCTTATTAAACCTTACACCAAAAGCATGAGCAATGAAAGTAAACATGGATAAATGGGACCTTTTCATATTTAAACACTTTTGCAATTCATAGGACTTCATCAAGAAAGTGAAAAGGCAGCCCACTCAATGGGAGAAAATATTTTGAAACCACATATCCGATAAAGGTTTGAGTTCCATGCTGTATAAACAGATCATACAACACAACAATAAAAGAGCAAGCAACCCAATTTAAAAATGGGCAAAAGACTTAAACAGATATTTATCCAAAAAGGAAATACAAATGACCAGAAAGCAATGAAAAAAATGTTAAATATCACTCGATATTAGGGAATGCAAATCAAAATGATGAATTATCATCTCACACTGCATAGAACGGCCATTATTAATCCCAGTGAGTTCCATGTAATATTTTAGGTAATCTAAGCACCTCTTAAAATATGTTTTTATATATATATATAAATAACATTTTTGTAAGCAAATGCACATATATGCATATATATTTATATATCATTTTACAAATAGTGGTATGTATTGTGAAAATTTTGATTTTTACCCACAATAAAAAATAAATAAATTAAAAAAAAAAAAAGAAAACAGTAAAGTGCTGGAGAAGATGTGGAGAAATAGAACACTCCTTCACTGTTTTGGGGATTGTAAAATGGTGCAGCCTCTGTGGAAGACAGTTCATGGTTCCTGGGGAAGCTAAATATAGAACTGCCATATGATCCAGCAATTCCTCTACTAGGAATATATCCAGAAGAACTAAAAACTGTGATGTGAACAGTCATCTGCACACCAATGTTTACAGCAGTGTTACTCACAATTGCCAAAAGATGGAAACAACCCAAATTTCTATCAACCAATGAATGGATAAACAAAATGTGGTATGTACATACAATGGAATACTATGCTGCTGTAAGAAGAAATGAAATTGGGATACATATGATAACATGGATGAATCTTGAAGACATTATGATAAGTGAAATAAGCCAAACACAAAAGGACAAATATTGCATGGTCTCACTAACATGAACTAAATACAAAGAATAAATGCATGGAGTTAAAACCTAAAGTATGGCTTATTAGGAGATAAAAGGAGGGCTGCAAAGGAGTACTGATGCTTAATGTATATAGAAGTTTTAATTAACTTGACTGTGAAAGTGTGGAAATGGGTAGAATTGATGATAACACATTATAGTGAGTAGCAGCTGGTTTATAAATGGGAAAAGGGTAGTCTAGGGACATAAATGTCAATTGAAAGAAAGCTTGATAATTATCTAGGGACTGAATTACACAGTGAACACAGAGAATTGTGGTTAATAGCACAAATGCAAGAATGTCCTTCTGTGAACTAGAACAGATGTACATCACTATTGCAGGATGGTGGGAATGTGGAGATGTATGGGAAAAATACAATTAATGTAATCTATGGACTATAGTTAGCAGCAATAGGATAATATTCTTGCATCAATGCCAGAGATGTACTGTGTTAGTAATAGAGGTGTATGGACAAATATGCCAAACGTATGCTATGGACCATAGTTAGCGGTAATAGTCTGACGATATAACAAATGTTCTATAAGAAATGTTGCACAACAGCGTAGTATGTTGGTCAAGGGGTGTTGTATGGGAATTCTATACATGTGCATGATTGTTTTGTAAGTTCACAACCTCTGTAATAAAAATATATTTTTAAAAAATCATTAATTTTATATTATGATTGTGACAAAAATACAAAGTATTTGAGTAAATAGTTAATATTGAATTTATATAAGATTTCTAAATAAAACACTTTCATATTTAAAAAATAATGTACAATGGAACTGTATAGCATAGTAAAACCTTACATGAAATATGAATCCAGGTAATATTGCATATATAAGACTGTTTTTCTTTGAAACTGAACAAATGTGTGTTAATATTACAAGATGTTAATATCAGGCAAAAAAACATTATGCTAATTGAAAGAAACCAGACACAAAGTACTACATATTGTATGATTCCATTTATATAAAACAGAAATATGAATCAATTCATAAAGATGAAATTAGATCAGTGGTTATCTAGGGCTGGGTAAGGATAGACGGATTGAGAGGTGACTGCTAAGGGGTTTGGTGTTTTTCTTTTTCGAGTAATGAAACTGTTCTAAAATTTTTTGTGGTGATGAATGCACAACACTGCGATTATACTAAAAGCCATTGAAAATACACTTTGGATAGTTTCTCTGATATGTGAATATATCTCAATAAAACTGCTTTAAAATAAATAAATAAATAAATAAATACACAAGAATAGCCAGAAATAGCACCTATGTACAGCAGGGGAAACAGAGAGAGATTGAGAGGTGATGAATTTTCTGTTTGTTTTTTGTTTTTTATTTTATTTATTTATTTATTTATTTATTTATTTATTTATTTTTATTTTTTAGGTACCAAGGATTGGGGATTGAACCTGGCACCTCATATGTGGGAAGCCGGCATTAAACCACATCAGTTCCCCCGAGTTGGTTTTTGCTTGTTGTTTGTTTTCGGGTTTTTTTTAGGAGGCACTGGGAACTGACCCCGGGACCTCCCATGTGGGAAGTGAGTACTCAATCACTTGAGCCACATCTGCTCCCTAATATTATACTGAAATACTGAAAATGCTCTAATAATGATTAAAATGATGAATGCACAACTATGTGATTATACCAAATACCACTGTTGTATACTTTGGATGGATTTATGCTTTATTAATATGTATCAATAAAATTGATTTGTTTTTTAAAAAAATTGCTGTCCTGAGTTCTTTTCCAACTGTTGTCTCTCACTTACTATTTCCACTACCCACTATGTTCCCCTAAACTCATCCTGAGCAAGTTGAAAGATATTTGATGTTCATATGCCTGGGTGTATGTATTGCAATAATTTTTATCTAACAGAAATGTATAGGACACACCAGGCACATTTTATCTCTAGGGGGAGTCAGAAAACCCAGACTTTGTCAGAAGTGCCTCTTTATAGACTGAGTGAATCTAGGGCCAGGATTGGAGAAGACAAGAGGGAGCAGGTTCTCACATCTCCATCTGCGCTACTTTTGCAGTCATTTCCCTCAATCACCAAATACCTAGGAAGCAGAAGCAAAAAGTTTATATCATGGAACACAGACACTGAATAAAAAAACACCTAAACTCAACCTCATTTCCTCCTCTTACTAGTTGAGTGGCCTTGAACAAAGGCCACTTCACTCTTCTATAAAATGGGAATCATAAAATCTAACTCCCAGCATTATTAATAGGATAAAATTCAACACAATATTGCATGTAAGGAATTTCCATAATCCAGATGATTGTCAGGTAGGCTAATGCTGAAATTTACTGCCCAACTATACTTATCACAATTTCATCTGAGAGATGTATTCTTTATGGAGAATCGTCTAAAGGATATGCAGTCTATTATGCTAAAAATGCTAAAATCAGTTTCCACATTAAGTTAGATTATCAGAAATCTCTGTGTCTGCTGTCCTTATAGTGTCTTTGCTCATAGAGACTTGTTTCCTGAATTACATTTAGGCTGATGCCATCAGTCCTCATCACGGAACATTATTAGAGAAAACCTTACAAAAACACACAGCTCCTTTGTGCTAAGGATGCTGCTGAGACTATCGCTCAGTATTTTACAGTGTTTTTTTTTTTTTTTTTTTT
>JAKSZT010046586.1:11307221-11436974 GCA_026826555.1 Tolypeutes matacus
AAAAATCAAAATTTTCACAATACATACCAACATTTGCAAAATGATATATAAATATATATGCATATATGTGCATTTGCTTACAAAAATGTTATTTATGTATATATATAAATATATTTTAAGAGGTGCTTAGATACCCAAAATATTACACGGAACCCACTGGGATTCCCATGTTGCCCACCTCCCACACTTCCCACCACATCCCACACAAACATCTCCCACAAGTGTGGCCCACCACCCTCAATGGACTTACACATCCTGGGGCCTTGCCACCAACCATAGACCACAGTTCACACTGTAGACCACACTCTCTCCCACTCGGTTCTGAGTGGTGTGTGCTGATTTAAAATGGCCTACATCCGCTGCCACAAAGGTACTCAGGACAACCTCCAACTCCCAAAGCACTCAGAGGAGAGATTTTTCTAGTGGCTGGAATAGCTCTGCTTTTTCTGAGCAATTGGTTGCTTCCACTGTTTTAGACATTCTAAGATGTGGAGAGATTCGCCTTCAGCGTTGGTTATTAGAAAGCTTAGAGCTGTGTGCTCTGTCTCTGGCGCACATGCAGAACATGTGCAGGGACCACTGCTCACTACTGTTCCTTACTCTCATTGTTCTCAGTGCCTCATTCGTATTCTTATTTTAAATGTGTTGTATCTTTTTTTAAAGACAGCTATCCGTTTTTATTGTTTTTTGTTTGTTTGTTTTGTTTTGTTTTTTTTACCAGGAGATGCCGGGGATTGAACCCCGGTCCCTCCATATGGGAGACAGACGCCCAACCATTTGAGCCACATCCATTCCCCCTGTGTTGTATCTTACAGAAACTTTTTAAGCTTCCTAAAACATTTTTTTAAAGTTTGATGGAGAAGATAAATGACTGGATATGTAAATGCATGAGGGTACTTAATATAGTGCTTGGTTTCTCTTTCCTTCTATCACAATTCTCTCATCCTCTCTGAGCTTAGAAGAATTTTGTAAGGCTGAATGGCAGGCATGGATCACTGAAGGTCGTCAGCTTTGACCACTAGCCCCTCTCCAGCACTACCTGTAAGAGTAAGAAATCTCAGAACTGTGACTGTTCCCAGGCAACCGCAAGTACACACAAGATGGTGAAATCAAGGCCAAATGTGAGTACTCCCATCCCCAAAGCTCCAGGAGCCTCCAGCACTGTGTGTGCAGTGCTGCCGACAACATTTTAAAGCAAATTACATCAGACTACTCCTTAACAAATGGCTACATATTAAATTATTTTCAGTACATATGTAAACTACCCACTGCCTTGTTTCTTCTTTCAAAATAAGGCATTTGCTTCAGAAGACTCCACTCGGCTAGCCACAGCCATACCACAAGGCTAAATGCTTCTTGCTAGTGTCAATTTAGATAGTTATTTTTCAACAACTGATTTCATTCCTCATAAACAGAGGAGGCTATTTTCTTCGTTAGGTGAAACGTGATTTCCTACTGTGTGACAATAGTGGTGCTATTCTGGATTTTCTAAAAAAGTTAAACACTTCTCTTTTCCTATCCAGGTGTGTCTTTCATTATAGGTAGCAGTGATTTTTCAATATTTAAACAACAGTATCAAAAGCATGGTTAACAGCTGTGTGCTAAGTCAGTATATCCTTGGGTTTGAGGTCCAGGCAAAATCTGATCAGAATCAAATTGCGTTTCCTCAAACTCATATTGAGATTTTAGGGCTGTGAGTTTCTTTAAATAGCTAGGAAATTCAGAAATAATTCCCTGGCTGACATAATAAGTCTGTCTACCAACCACAGACTTTCTGGCATGCAATGAAATTCAAGAAGGGCAACACTTATTATTTTCCTACAACCTTCTCACCCCCAGTTAAACTATCTGACAGTTCAGAAGCAATAAAATGCCCAGGGTACTAAGTTCATGACAGGGTTATTCAGGAGTTTGAGCACATCCCTAAGGCAGAAATGCCTGATTCAGACCCGGAATCAAATTCCAAGCTGTGGTAGTCCAATGGAACATAGCTCCCTCAGTCACTCTGGAGTGAGGTCATACGAGTCTTCCTGTAAACAAAGCAAGTTAACAGATGTTTAAGAGCCCCTTATAAAACAAGACATCATTCAACATGCGAATCTCTGGCTTCTATTATCAAAGAGCCTGGAACTCAATGGTATGCTGGTAAATACTTAACAACTGGTTGTCTGGAAGAACAAAGAAAAAAAAGATGCAGCAGCAAACTCTGGTTTATATCATTTGCCTTTTTCCATAATATAAGTACTAAATACTTCCACCACGGTCAATGACAAGCTACAAATGTGATGTCACTGAATGCAGAGCTGGGAAGAGATGCACACAATTGGCATTTGCCTATCAATGCCACCTCCAGCACACCACTCAGCAGACAGCACTAAAAATGTGAGAACATAGAATTTCTGCTCATCCATTCTGCTTAGTAGAGCTTCTCTTTTTAACTTTCCACACATCCAGGCTATTCCCTGTCTGATTCCACTTGCTCCTTCTTGTCTCTTATAAGCAATCAAACATTTATCCTCTACAAAGAGTACTTCTGCTCATCCACTTTTAATTCTGAGATAACTCCCTGCTTGGGAAGACTCTTCTCTTCTTCCATGACACCCTTAATCGCTCCTTCCTCCTGGATACATTTCCTGGGTCCCACAGGCACTGCCCCTAAGGTTGCTGGAGGAAAAGTATCAGGACAGGACACTCAGAATCATCCTGAGTGGTGGGTGAAGGCACATCACCCTCAAGGGAGGTTGGGAAGCCATTTAGTCCTAATCATTATCCACCCCCAACTCCTCCTTAAGGGCTGGAAGTGCTGGGAGGGGCAAGGATCATCTCTTCCTTAAGCTACTATCAGCGTTTTTTATTCCCACCAGTTTCTCAATATAATTCTGTTTCTTGACCTCCACCAGTATAAATTCTGAAATTTTGTTTCCCGAAAGTAATCTACTCAGTGTTGTCTTTTTGCATGTTGCAGCTATCACTGTAGGTACAGATATTTCCAAGGAGGTTTTATCAGGCATAACTGAAGAGGGCACTCCATCCATATGCATACTCCTAATACCTATCCACGATATCCACACCAATATGTAAATCTCAAGTTTGAAAATGGGGCATAAGATCTACTCTCAGCCAGAATTTGACTTAATTAACAAAGACCTAAGGTTTATTTCTCTCAGACTCCTGGAATCCCTTGTGCCTTCTAAACTGTTATTAGTATGTATAGTTTGATAGGCTTGCCAGAAGCCACAAAATTCAGAAGGCCATTAATTAGTTGGTTACCCAACATCAGCAATTCCTGCTTGTTGTCCTACCCCTCCCATTTATCATCATCAGATACTTAGTCTGGACCAGGGGCTCTTCCTGGCTGCCTGCCTCCACATTCGGCTCTCTATAATATGGTTGAATTTCTCAGTTTCTGAAACATTTCAGTCATGTAGATGTCCCTAATTGCTCTCACAGGTCAATTGTTTCTTTCCCTAACAGCTCTCACCCTCTGAAATAATCTTGTACCTGGAAGTATCCAACAACTTGGTCCCAGAGTTTTCCTCCAGACTACCAGCCCAAGGCCTCCTGTGAGCATAAATATGGTTTGGATCCATCCCACATACAGACTTTCCATCACCAGAAGCTATCCAACTTTCTTTAAAGTTCCATGGGCCATAAGTAAGGCAATCACATAATGTATCAACCAAGTTGAGACACTTTTGAGAATGAAAAGAAGCAAAGAAAATAAATAACTTATCTAAAATAGGTATAAATTGGGACTGCCCTAGGAGACCTATTCCTTGCCAAGGGCTACCTTCAGTTGTTATCTCACGCAGAAAATTTCTGCAGGAACAAACCTGATGAATTCATATAATAATGCAGAAATCTGGCTCTGGTTGAGACTTCTATTTTTGTACTTTATCCTCCCTCAGGAACTGTAATACCACAATCTTCTGTTCCTCTTCAATTGCTTGTTCATCCCATGATATAATAGTATTGGAATCCAGGCATACCATCTGCCTCTGCCTTTTCTTTATCTCAAATACCCCCCAGAATGCCATTTCCACCCTAGAAGCATGTCAAAAGAATAGAAGTGTTAGCAACTATACTCCTAGGTTTCACTGTGGAAGAACCAGGAACTGTAATCTTTTCTGAAAGAGGCAATGGAAAAATAGGGTTTACATTTACTGGGATAAGAAACACAGTAGGAGAAGCATTTTTGTTATCAACTTTATTGTCTTTAGTTTAGGAAATGTTAGGAGATGACATATAAGAGTAAATCTAGGTTGGAAATGTTTGACAATCGCCAACACATAGATGATTTTTTTTGTTTTGTTTTTGAAGATTTATTTTATTTCTCCCCATCCCCTCACTGTTTTGCATTTGCTGTGTCTGTTCATTGTGTACTTGTCTTCCTTTTTACAGAAAGCACCAGGAACTGAACCCAGGACCTCCCACATGGGAGGAAGGCATCGATCCCTGCTTTGTTGTATCTCTAGTTATGTTACCCTCTTTGTGTCTCTTGTGCGTCATCTTATTGCATCAGCTCACCTCGCCAGCCCATCATGTTAGCATGCTGTCTTGCTTATCTTCTTTAGAAGGCATCAAGAACCCAACCTGGGACCTCCCATGTGATAGGCTAGAGCTCAATCACTTGAGCCACATCTGCTTCCCAGTTT
The DNA here is from genome assembly GCA_026826555.1 of Tolypeutes matacus. Classification (NCBI taxonomy): domain Eukaryota; kingdom Metazoa; phylum Chordata; class Mammalia; order Cingulata; family Chlamyphoridae; genus Tolypeutes; species Tolypeutes matacus. Next base: position 11,311,877 of record JAKSZT010046586.1, read on the forward strand.
TTAAAGCCTTAAAAACAATAGAACAATATGAAGTCTAGCTCAATGTTTGAAAACCAATTAATATAATTCATCATATCAACATGCTAATGTAGAAAAGTCATATGATCATATCAATAGATGCAGAAAAATCATTTGACAAAATCCAGCACCAATTCATGATAAATACTCTTAGAAAACTAGGAATAGAAAGGAATTTCCTCAATTTGATAAGGAACATCTACAAAAAACACAGCTAACATGATACCTAATGATAAGAAACTGTATGCCCCCTCTTACCACTGTTATTCAACATTGTACTGGAGATCCTAGATAATGCAATAAGATAGGAGAAGGAAATAAAAGTCATACAGATTGGGAAGGAAGAAATAAAACTGTTTTTGTTCACAGATGACATGGTTGTCTACATAGAAAATCCCACAGAATCCACAGAAAACTCCTGGAACTAATAAGTGATTATAGTAAGGTCACAGGATAAAAAATTAATATATAATTGTCAATTGATTTCCTATATACTAGCAATGAACAATTGGAATTTGAAATTAAAACACAATACCATTTATATTATTACCAGAAAAAAAATGGAAATACTTAGGCATTAATCTAACAAAATACATACAGGACCTGTATGAGAGAAACTACAAATTCTGATGAAAGAAATAAAAAAGATATAAATAAATGAAGAGATATTCCATGTTCATGGATAAGAAGACTCACTATTATTAAGATGTCAATTCTCTTCAACTTGATCTATAAATTCAGTGCAATCTTAATCAAAATCCCAGCAAAATATTTTGTGGATATCTAAAAACTGATTCTACAGTTTATATGGAAAGGTAAAAGCCCTGGAATAGCCTCCGATGAAATACTAAGTCAGAGGACTGACACCACCTGACTTTAAGACATACTGTTTAGCTATTGTAATCAAGACAACATGGTATTGGTGAAAGAAGACCCATATTAATCAAAAGAACAGAATAGAGAACCCAGAAACATACCACATATATATAGTCAGCTGAGGAGAATGTGGTATCCTTGAAGCCACGTGAACAAAGTGCTTGAAGGAGGAAGGAGTGATCAGCCACGTCAGACACTTCTGCAGGGCCAAGTATGATAAAGACTGAAAGTTTCTATTACATTTAACAATGCGGAGGTTATTGGTAACCTTGTTAAGTAGAGTTTGGAGGAGTGCCGGGACAAAGCCCTGATACTGTGAGTTCCAGAGAAAATGGAAGGAGACAGACTGGAAATAATGAGTACAGACAAAGCATTTGAGGAATTTTGCTCCACAAAGGATCAAAGGAGCAGAGAAAAGCTAAAAGTTATATGTGGCTTGAGAGCAAATTTTTAAAGATGGAAACATTTAGGAAATATGTGTGTGCTGATAGAAATAAACCAGTTGAGGAAGAAATGCTGCTGCAAAAGAAAGAGTGGGAGAATCTTAAAATAATATCCTTGAATGAGAAACAGAAAATGGGATCTAGTCCATAAATGGAAGGACTGGGGGAGTATGGACAGTTCATCTGTAGTAACAGCATGGAAGGAAGAGCCCTGAGCACAGATGCTGGTTGGTGGATGATGTAGTAGTAGGAGTTCATAGAAGTGCTTTCATTGCTTCTATTTTCTCAGATAAGTAGAAAGCATAGTTGAATGCTAAAACTTATAATGAGGGAGAGACCAATGGAGCTTTGAGAAATGAAGAGAAGGTATGAAACGGACAAGTAGGAAGTGGGAGAGTAAAATGTAGCAGAATTGCAAAGTAACACATAGAACCAACTTGAAGTGGGTGGAATGAATTTAACGTGATAATAGTAAGTACAGTTATACATTTACCTCTAGTCACGTGCAGGTCTGGATTAGAGAGGGAGTTAGATTTAACCAGGGATGAGATTTCACTATCAGAGTATGCAAAGTGAGAGGGTGAGAGAAATTGAGCATATATGCAAAGAAGTGATTATAAGGATGGACCATTCAACCTACGCTGGAAATTAGGACATGAAAGAGGAAGTCAGGGATAGTGAAAAAGTGGCAGGAACAGTGTATAATAGGTCCTGGGGAAGTCAGATAACATTTCTTTTGGAGCCATAACACTAGACGGAATGAGGTTGAAAGATAGAAGTTTGTAGTTGAGAAGGAAGATAAGATGCTTGTAATTGAGAATATGGAAACTTAGTTGACATTGACAAAGTTCTCAGGTATCCTCAGGGCAGTGAATTAGAGTAGTGGTCATGATGATTGGAGAAGAGGAGGTTAAGGAACTGAGAGGCAAGGTTTTTGGAAAGATCATCTATGTGGATGTGGATATTGGAATCACTAAAAATTTCCACAGTGGCTGATACCATGAGATTACACAGACTTACCCACATGAAAGCTATTAATGGAGACACATACAGCTCCTTAGGATGCCATTTCAGTCACACAAGCTTCAGAATTCCTGTGGCTTGACTGCTACTGAGAAGCAGATATATTTTGCTTCATGTGCTGGGCATTTTAGAAGCAAACAAAAATAATGACACAATTTCACAAGGAAACAGGACCAGGATCAAGGTTATGGAATTCAAAAAATATGAACTGTCAGATGCTAGAGGACTGGCTTAGTAGCAGAGACCTCAGGGTCAAAATACTCAAGTTTCCCTGGAACCAGAGATTCCAATCTCAAAAGCTTCAACTCAGTCCTTCACCCCTTGAAGGCAGATAAATTGGGTAGTACAGAATTGATTGGCTAGGGTCTTTTAGATGACATTTTAAGACCAAAAACTCCATCTGCTCTCTTAGGATATCAGGTAATTCATGTCTTTTTTAGGAACAAGGACTGACACTACAACACTTGGCCAATACGAAAGTGTGGACTGAAAGAAATGGAGACATTGATTTTTCCCTGGAATATTCACTTATCAGTCACACTCCAAAGTAAACAAAAAAAGCATTAAGATGTTACCAAAAGAAAGACATTCTCCATTGCTAGATCACTCAATAATTCAGTTGTCACTATGCAGTACACATATAATTCAAAGTGAAATGTCAACCCTGATGAGAGGGGTGATTTCTTTAAGGTGAAGACAAATGCATGACTTCAATAAACATAGTTATTTGATATATTTTCAGAGTTTTAAAATTATTTTTATATTCTAATAAGTCACTGTAGGGCAGTGTCAAATAGAGTTGGTTGTCCTGGTTATTTTTCAATATAATCTCAAACTAAAATGAGGTAAATCCATAATCTATAATGAACGCAATTAAGAGAATCAGGAATTCAAAGTGCTTGCACAGGTAACATATCAGAGTAATATAAAATTGATCACCTCCAAGTAATCAATTCTGCAAACTTTTCAAGGCAGTAAACAAGCACAATACATGTAAAAATGGAGAAGTACACTACCTGGTGACCATGCAAATTTTGTACTTACAAAAAAAATATACCTGATATTAGGCAAATTGTACACAAAGCTCATTGTGATTGCTGTGTTAAAGCATCAGGAAAATATTACAGAATGGAGACAAGAAACTGCAGTCAATTGTAGCTTATCTTGTACATTAGGTTTGTGCATGTTTGGAAATGTGCTATTAGACATAAACCAACACACTCTATCAGAAGACTCTTTATTCCATCAGTTTCTGTCATAAAAGCAGAACCAGTTGTCCAAGTAAGAAATAGCTTCAGATCTGTAAAATGCTTAGGCAGTTACTGAATATACTTAATGATTATTATGTCTAGTTGTCTTCTTCTAAAACTCCTGGCCTAAAAAGGTTTAAAAAGTACTCATGCAAATTATTCAGTGAAAACATTTTTCCCCCAACAAATGAAGATTAAATGGTGGCCCTGGTTCAGTGCTACTAACTGGCTAGTTAAAGATGCTCTGGCTTTCTTTAATTTGCTGACATATATTTGGAAATAATGACTGAATTCACAGCCTATGGATTAAATGTCAGAGACTTAGAAAGTTGAGATCTATCAAAAAGTGGTCATTATCACCAAATTATTTATCTTTTATGGGATCAATAAATTTAGTTGGTATGAAAGATAGCATTTGAGGATGATTATAACTGAAAACAACATATAATCAGACCAAGAATGATGAAGTAATTTCCATCCTTACAGCCATCTACAACTATTTTAGATATTAATCATGACCTTTGCTCCAATTCTCTCTCTTATGCTCTCAATGGGCACTAAATTGGTTCTCAGGAAACTTGGCAGGGACTGGGAGGCCCTGGCCTTTCAGACAAAATAATGTTTGCTGTCTATCCAGTACAGGTGCTACTGTGCTTCATAATCAATTCTCGTTACATTTAATTATTTATTTTCCAAATGCTAACTCATGACTTCCACCAAGACACAAACTGCACTGAAATTCCCCTCGATTTCATCCTAACCCATTTTATGACTGATGAGGCATGAACTGGACAAAGATAAGGGACTTAACCGATGTGTTGATTCAATATTGACAGTCACTAGAGAGCGCTCAGGAGCAACATTTCCAAGTGAATCAGGGGGAATTTTGTACTGCACTCCACCATATACATTTTTAGAATCTGGATAGAACTATAATACTTTCGTTCTCCTAAGGCATTGTCTCCCTTGGAGGCAGAGACAGACAAAAGAAGAATAAAATATTCTGTAGCCACTGATTATCTTTAATGTGAAGTTAAAATATTGCTAAAGGCCAAGTTCTTTATTTTCCTAATATCCATGAAGTTACAGGAAATGATAGGAAGGCAGTAATAATCCATATTTTATGAAAGGGAAAGAGAATTATAGCATTGCCGGAACTAAACCTGGGTTGAAAAAACTTCAGGCCTTCCAAACCCCTCAGCTGTTCTTTCAACCAAACAGACAAAATAAGTTATTCTTTAGTTTTAACTCAAATACCCTTACCATTTTCTTAGGAAGCAAAGGTAAATTATTTGAACTGACCTTTTTAAAAATTCACTGATAAAACACTCAGATCAACAACAATTCTATCTCCTAGAATATTCATCCAGGCCCATGCTGTGTCAGTAGCACTGTTCAGGCTTTCTTGCTTCTGAGATGATACTTGATCCATCTCACAGCAACTAATCATTAGTTAAATATTACAGATGTTGCCCAGTCAATATCTCTCAAGTTGCAGGTTGACTAAACTTTGGCATTCATAAGATCAACATTATCACAATGTACTTATTAACCAAATATGAATCACTTTGAGAAATTTAAGACTTGCTTAATAAAAAATCAATTGTGGCTACTTGAATTTTACCTAGAAATTTATTATGAAGATGCTACTCATTCAATAATTCAAATATATATGTTAGGGGCCTCATATGTTCTAGTCAGTATTAGCTCTGAGAAGATGGTAATGGGAAAAGAACAAATATAATTACTGCCCTCAAAGAACCTATGTCTAGAGGGAACAGACACTGGTCAAATAAATATGAGGAAAGAAATACAAAGCAACAAATGTGATAAGAGCTCTGAAGAAAATGATGAGAACATAAAATACATGAATTGGTCCCTACAGTCTGTGGCATTGGGGGAGTCTTCCTGAGTAAGACAACTGTGAACTGAGTTCATCAGACTGAGAGGTTAAGGAGACACAGATGGCGTGAAAAGGGAAGAATGCAGTATTGAGTAGTTTGAAGATGAATTTGAGCCTAGAACAGATTGAACCCAAGAGTGTTTCTTCAATTACTGCATCTTGTTTAGCATTATCATGGATATTCTTATTGATTACTATTATAATTACCATAATACTAAATTATATTATGCAATATTATAAGCAATCACTAATAACTAACAAAAACTCATTCAGAACAATCTAAAATGTGTTGACTTAAGTACAAGAGAAAAAGGAAGTGGGCTCTAAATAAGTCAACAGCCTCTCCATTTCCACTACCTATTCCTCCGTTTCCACCATAAAATGAAGGTGTAGGTGATAGTATTATTCAGGACTCTTCAAGTGGCAGGCACTAGAAAACAGTCACAAAGTGGCCTATGCAAGAAGGGAAAATGCTGGCTCACTACTTCTGTCTCTTTTTTGTGTGTTTTCTTCCCCTGCATTGGATTCATTCTGCATGGGCTCAAGTACAGCCCATGGTAGCTCAGGATTTTACAGCTAGCAGTCCCTGAGGAAATGGAGAAGTCCTTCCAAAAGCTCCAACAAAACTCTCAGGAAAGACTCTCATTGGCCTGTTGGGTCATGTGCCCATACTTGGTCCAATCTTTGTGGCCAAGGCGACAGAATACCCTGGTGGCCAGCAAGGTAATGTGCCCACTTCTGGGACATGGAATGTAGGGCCATTTGCTCTATAGCCTCCCTGGACAAGGACAGACATACTGAAAGGAAAAGATGCTGCTAGGCACATAAAATGCTTGAATGACCATTACTGTGAATTATCTAACATTTCTTAAATAAATAAATGCTCTACTTTCATAAATTTCATGAAAGAAGAAAGGCAATACACATATTCTGAGACTCTTTACAAGGAGGCATTATGTTTTGATTTCCTGAGAATGCTCTAATGGCCCTTGCCAACACACTGAATGGCAGTTTGCATTTGCTTCTTGTTCTATCATAAACATAATGTCCTTTACATCTTTCCTCAGTTTACAGATCTTCATTTTTAATTGGCCACTGTTTTCCAAATGACTTTCCCTCACAGGACACCAAGAAGATAATTTTACCCACATACACTCACACAATGATTTAAGAATCTCAGAATATCTAATTACTCTACTCAGCTAAAACATATTAGGTTTCCAAATGGCCACAACAAAAATGAAGGGCGGAGAAAAGTGTACATGCTCTGGCTGCACTCCACCTTTGACCAGACATAAGCAAATAAGGAAAATCTGCCTTTAGCGTTTGCCTCACTCTTCATTTCTCTCTCTCAGGGCCCAAGGAGCCCCAGCTTTTCAGGATCACTGCTGATTCCCAAAACATATCCTAGGCTTCTACTGAAACCAGAGCTCCCTGAGAAAGAGAATAACACAAAGAAAGCATTCAATGATTTACTTTACATTATAAAGGGACCCATATCAAAAACAATAAGGGATAATTAATTAAAACCCTGAAAAAAATTGTCCTTGTTCTGTATTTTTCCACTGAATAATTTAGCACCACATCATCAACCAACCCAAACATGGCCACAACATGTAAGGAGCTATAAAGAGCATTATCTCTTCTTCCTGTTTGAATTTGGCTTTCTTGCCCCACCCCTATTGCCCATGATATCCCCACCCCTGCTCCCTAATTCCCAGCTTCAAGGAAATGTTAGTACTGATCACCAGGTTTGTTGTAGTTCTCGCTAAGAAACCTAAATCCTTCTCTAACTAAAGCGGTTTGGTACTTTCCATTGACTTTAAGTTATTGTGCATCATTCACATAAAGGAGACATTATGACTTTGTTTCTCAAGAAGGACAGATCATCTCAACACTGCCCTGGGGAATCCGCAGAGAAGCTACTACTGACCTCTATACCACATTAAGTCTCTCTCCATGGCTTTGTTATTTTTGGACATTGAAATTACAGAGTTGCATGCCAAGCTTTTTCTAACAGCAGGTTAATTTAGCAATATTGGCTGCTGAGTTCCTATTTCATCCAGCCTGCCACCTAGTTGCTTAAAGACAAGTCTGGGTCTTTAGTTCCTCCCCGGATGGCCTCCTAAGTGCTGCCTGTTAAAATGACAAAATGCCAATATTATAATAGAGACACAGCTTTAATGTTTGCAGCAAACAACAAGGTTATCACCAACCAACTGCCAACTGCAGGCCATTTCTGATAAATCTTTTTTAAAAATGCATACACTGTTTTCATTTTTTACATAGAGATGAGGGCATTTTAATGTAACCAGAGACATAAAAAAAATCCAACACATTATGCAAATGTAGTAACAAATGTAAAATGATAAATTAGCAAGCAACTATTTAATTATTACTGTGACTAATTCCTGTAGATGGTGCCACAGCTAATGAACCTGAACTTGTCCTGGTTGACTGCAGTGTTCTGTTGAAACATTTCCATTTGGTTTGTTTGCTGCTTGTGCAGCTCAGTGAAGTAGATAGCATCTGTTTAATGAGCTCCCACTTCATTACAGAGCTGTACTACTTACTGAGTCATTCTCCTTAAGCATGCAGGCTGTGTACTCTGCTGTTGTTTTAAAGCAAATACTAATTTATGATTACCTGTCACATTAGGCCATTGAAAATTGTACTCACGCTGGCTCACATGAGCAGAATGCTAATGAGCTGATTATGGACCGTGTTGGTGTCTCTTGCTTACAATCTATGGACATAAATTCAGATCCCAGTGCAATATAAATTTAGATCCCGGAACAATAGACACTGCTTGAGAGGGGGGAGAGGGAAGAGAAAAGGGGTGGTGAAATCATCACATGTAAATGCACAGACTCTCTCAAAGGCCCACAAACTCAGCAATGACCTAATTCAATGCGCAAGGATCATCAGAAACACCCGGTTACACTGTGTCATGTACAGAGGAAGATGGATGACTCTCTGCTATTCACTCCCTGCCATGGTCATTATCTAATTGAAGTCTGATGCCCGAGCAAGGCGGATCCTGACACGGTGACTGCAAGCCTCTATTGTATGGAATAAATCCTATAGATGTGTCCTAAAATGGTACTTGCAGAGAAAACTCCAATCAATAACACTTTTCCAAAAGGCAGCTTCTCGTCTTCAACCCTAATATTTACCTGCAGGCTTTACCACAATGCTATTTTACCAGTTTTTCCCCCCTTTCTCTCCCTTTACAAGCATGTCATTTGCACTTTCAAATACAATATTAAGCAAAACGCCTCATTAAATCTGCTTTTTTAAAAATAGTTTGTTCCCTACAGTTTGCCCCTATAAATTAAAACTATAGGAGGATGTGAGTTCGCCTTTTTATTGGCAGTCTGCTCGGTTTGTTTTTATAGTCCTGACTTCATTCTCCCTGGGGGAAACTGTGGTTTGCTTCAAAGCCTGCTGCCCCTGCTGGTGTCTAAAGTGTCACGAACGGGACTTACTGAGAAATGTGTGCACCAATCATAATCTTCAGTCACAAATACTGAGAGACATCAAATATGAGCATCAACACAGTGAAAGAAGCAGTCAAGAAGCATTCAGAATTGTACTCATATCTAGAATACTCGCACTTACCTTAGTTACAGCAATAGAGATTTGAAAACCTTGCCAAGTTAGCCATGGGTGTAAACAAGAATACAAATATTCATCTTTCACATTTCTGCTCTTCAGACTCGTGCGTATGTGCGTGTGTATGTTTAGAGACGGTAGCTTTTCTCCTAATAGAGCTTTTACATATTTCCTTCTCATTTTTCTGTGCATAGCTACCCAGGACTGGCAACTAGAAAAGGGAATGGGAAAATAGAAAGAAAATAAAAAAGTATGTCCACCTGTGAAATAGCTAAAAGAGAAAACAGATAAGAAAAAGTATGGATCATAATTATATATGGTCATTTAACATTTAAACAAATTCCTAAATATTATAAACTTATGTCACAGAATGGTTATCAGTTCTGTATAACATCCCTCTCAATAGGTTGGTATTTTATGTCTCCTTTCTTTCTCACTGCAATGTGAGAGGAACATGCCTTAATCTGAGAATAGCAAACCAGGGTTCTCACTTTGTCAAACCACTAAGCAGCACTGTAATACTGTAACTCTGGATTCGGCCACTTCATGCGTAGAAAGAACAGGGCAAAATGATTCTGTAATTTTACATTCTTAGCAATGATTAAAGGAACGCTTTAACAGTATGGGTGCACATGACTGTTAAATGGCAAGTAACAATTTTGACCACATTCCTGGTTTACTCTAATAAGATGAAAATAGTTCATAAAAATTAGAAATATTCTTCAATGCACAAATGAGGTGATATGGCGTCTCATTTAAAATAATGCCCGAATTTACACTATGGTAACCTTGACCCACTATTTCCTAAAAGAAACCAAGGTTTAATTTGTCTTCGTGATGTACAGGTCTGACTTCCACTAAAGACAAATTATACATTTTGGGGGCAAAACTGCATGTAGATTTTTTATCTTTAACGAAGCTTGAAGAATCTAGAAACACAGTGGTTCGTTTTATTATCTCAATACAAGTACAACATAAAAGATTTTGGGTTACTCAAAAGAATATTTTTTCATAGTGCCTATGTTTAAACCACAGAAAATGGAAGCAAATTAGTTAATTACTGCCTCCAGCCATATGGGTGCTAACAAATTCCTTTTCCTCACCTATAATGAACTCCCAATGCCAGGGAAGATGGGGGAGGTGTGAGAAGTGTGCAGATTTTATTTTTCTGCAGAAGCAAATTGCTTTTCCTGATTTACATGGGAAAAAAAGACTGAGAGCCTATTTACACACTGGATAATCCAATTTGCTTATTTTGCAAAACAACCCTTTTCCCCTTATTGGCAGCACTAAGCATTGTGCAGGCTCTCAACTAGAGTGAGAAAGGAAATGCATTAGATACAAGGCCACACAATGACCATGCTCACTTCAAAAAATAAAGCGAAGTTTCATTTTTAAAAGAAGGTGGAAAGGTAACTAAAAACATTTGGTGGCATGCTTATAAAAAAGTACATGCACTAAATGTCCACAATAAAGACTGACTGAGGGGGGAAATCTGACTGAGAGCTGAAAAAAGTGAGAAGTTTTTCTTATAAGGTTTCATTTGGAGTTTAAGAGACTTGACAAATGGGATTTTGCACATTTGCCCAATTTTCAAAAATACATTTTTGGAAGTCAGGATAGAACTAACAGCTGTTAAATATTCTTTCATAAGACGTGTTAAATAAAATACACAGAGATTGATAGGTACAAATGAAGAATAGATATAGATATACCCATAAATCAATAACCAGAAATATTTCATAAAAGCTGAGCAATATCAGTTGGAAAAGAAGACGGTGAGGATGATCAGGAAAAAAGGAGCAGGGTTTGACAGGATTTGTGTGTGGGGAAAAAAGAAACCCTTTAACTGGATTTTGTTTTCCATAGCTAATCAGAGAGGTCACATGCAAAATCCTTCTGTAAGTATTAACCCATGGTCTCACGCTGCAGTAGGCTGGGAAAAGAGAACTGCTCCTATTTAAAACGTGTTTTCATGAGAAAGGAAAGTCTGAAAGTGTGAACTCGGGTGCACAGAGCTTTCTACATAGCCAGTGACCTTGCCATCAGAGTCAGCTTCATACCAGCCAAATCAGCCACAAAGACGAGAAAATAGAACGTGGAAAGACAAAAGTGACCAGCTTCTCAGCTCCCAGAGAAACCCTCCAAATAGCAGTGATGGCAGCACCATAGCCTTTTTTGGCCATCACAAAATCCTGTGAATAAAGAAAGTGACAAGCAAAACTAATTTGAGGCGGCAGTTGATGAACATTCGCCCATGTATAAACAACCACCGAGTGTTTCCTTTCCCAAGGATCTTAGGAACAAAGTAGGAACCAGCACAGTTTATCAGGGAGACTCTGATCACAGACTATATATGTATATGCTCTCACACACACATCAACACACCCATACACATAGGTATGTTATAAAATAGAATGATATCCCTACTCAGCATTTTACATTACTACTGTTTGTAATGTATATGCTAAATATTACAGTCACACACAGACACATAAGAAAGTTCAAATGCCAACTTCGCCAGAGTCAACTCAGTCAGGTTTTGTGATATGATACTTCTGGAAATACAGCTTTCAGAATGGTATTGTCAGAGGTGGCAATTAAAAATTGTTGCTAAACCAAGTCTAGAGATACTTAGCCGTGTAAACACATGGGAGGTTGTAGAAGTGGTCACGTGTTCTGAAAAACAATCCCACTCTCCTGACACCCCACACCCCATTCCCCTTTCCTTTGAAAACAATTCTTCTACCAGTCAGAGGCATGTCAGTGCTTTTGCTGACTTTCGAGGCAAAAGACAAATATCTGCAGACACAGCTCTTCTCCCTCTGTTAGGCCCTCAGTTCCTCCAGTTCTTCCTTGTCTGGCTTCACACCCAGGGCTTTTATTTCCCACCAGTTATGTGACCTGACCATGGCCAGCCTCCATGCTTCCCTGGTCCAAGCAGAACCGCACTGGAGCCAGGGGAGGTGCTTTTATCAGGCCGATGGCCCCTGTGAGCCATCAGCCTTTCTCTTCACTTTGCTAGGACTATTATTTGGAGCAGTAGCAATGTGGGCAGAGAGAGACAGAGAGAGAGAGACTCAGATGAGAAAAATAACTGGAGTTGTCAAGGAGAGAGAGAGAGAAAGGGAGAAGCTGCTTTTATTGGAAGTGTTCAGACATGCTGAAGTAATGATCCTGGCAACATGTTAGCAAAACATTAGAAACACTTTAGTAAGCAAATAATTTAATTACAGCCTTCTCTGAGGCAGTTTATATTGCTTGACCTCTGATCTTTTACATTGCTATACCTAAACTCAGCCTGGGATTCACACTTCCTATTCTTGTCACATAATCTCTCCATCTTGTACCATTTAATATAGTGTGCTCCAGGTGTTCTGTGGTGAATGAATAGTTATATTACTACCTGTCAGACACAATCACACTCTATTCATCATTCTCGGCTGGCTGCATGAAGCCCAGCTTCCAGCAGGTTCCCTCTCTATTTCCTTGTTCAAACGTCTGCAGTGCTTTTGGCCCATCTGTCAAGGCTGTCATTTAGAGGGAAAACAGTATCAGCGCTTTAAATATATGGAGTTCTCTATTGAAACAGTGCTGTGATTGAACTGTCAGCATTCTCACTATCACAGACAGTAATTCATGACTGGTCAGGGCTCCACTGAGGTTGCTATTACTACGGTGACCCTGAAGGGTCATGCTGAGGGTTTTTGCATTACAGTTTGGTCTATAAATAGTGCAATTAACCTTTCAAGAATTACAAAATGATCTTGAATTCTCTTTCCATTTGCCTCGTGCATGCATGGTTTAGAGCAATAGGAAGGAGAAAAACCTACAAAATTGTTTGCTGAAAAATGTGCCATATGAGATACAAATATATATATTGTTTTGAGAGCAAGCACTTGAAATGCAAGAATATATTTCAAGCCATCGTTTGCTGTTTTAGAGCAGAATAACATATGCTGTGATTTCTACTGAAATTAAAAGGTTTCTGAATCTGAAATAAAATATGATAGATGTGAATGAAAGGACTTCTGTTCATCCTTATGGAAAGGAAGTGAAGAAGGTTTTCAGTTCTCAAAATTGTTACTTTTCAAAAACAGAGTGTTTCTCAATGTTTCCAGCCCCAGTTTCTTAAGCAAAACACCTGCATCTCCAGCTAAATCCAGAGAAAACACTCTCAGGAGCCAAATGCTATCTCTAATCTTAGAACACAATCCCCAAAGAAATAGAATTTTGGATGTTGAACAGGCCTCTGACGACTCCTTTGCATTTGAAAACCTTAAATCACTTGCAGAGATTTTTCTGTTTTATTCTTTGGGAAATCTAGGCACTTTCTAAAGAAAGCACAGAAGGTCAGCCACAGAGATCAAAATAAAAACCCCAACTCCAAATCTCAGCTGTCTGCAAAGCCAAGTCTATCAGGCCATTGCCCACTTACTCCCTGGAAACCATAATAATCAGAGATCCCTTTTCAGTATCTCTCTAAAGACAATTACATTCTCAGTGATTCAGAGCAGTCATTTGGACTTGATCCTGAATAACCATGTTGATTTTTTTGTTGCTTTAGATTTCTGCATCCCGGGGATGTCTCATAATACAAGCAGACAGATTCATGGTCTGCTCAGTTGCCTCTCAGATGAATGTTTGATATGTTTTCTCCTTTGGAGGATCATTTAATGACTGCATTATGCCTGTTATTCCCACAGCTTACAGAGCACAAAGAGATTTTTTTTTTTTTTTTACTGAGTTGTTGTTCAAATGGACAAAGCCAACAAGCATTTTTAATTTGTGAAACTAAGATTATGTGACTAAATATAACCATTGATTTCTCTCACCTTATTTTCCTTGTTCAGAGGTAATTTTACCCTCTTTCTTTCTTTAAGAGATGCTATTTTTGCATGTGCAGGTCAGCAGAGGAAAGCCACAGACCTACCAAATTGCCCTTTTTGACATATACGCATGCTGACCATCCTCTAAAAGCAAAACAATGCATCACTTTTTAAAAATTCTTATCATCAGGGAAGTAGGATTAAGGCCATATCTCATCTAGTTTAAAGGTTTATGGGAGGCAGAAAGAAAAACAGAGGTATAAACCTTCCCATCAGCTATTTTCTGGGAATTCTTCTCACACCAATCTACGGCTATGCAGAAGCAAAAGTCTTTCCTTATTACAGCCACTGAACAAGGATAATTAAGAATGATCTCTTCCAGTTAGGGTGCATTTTCCTTTTAGGAGACAATCGTAAAAGGTAGAGAGAGGTGCCCAACAAACCCACGTTGTCATTATTGTTATCTTTTGTGACTTTTCTTTTTTTTTTTTTTTGCTTCCTTTTCTTCCTGTCCTCAGTTGGAAAGCAAAAAGCCTCTGCTTATTATGGAGGCAGAATAAGTGCTAGTCTCATCCCATTAACTGTCATATTACCAGGCTCTGTGCCATCCCATTTGAGTTTCACTGAGCATTTGGAACTGCTTAATTATGTACAGTAAAGACAGTCTGCTGAGACTTTCCTTCTTGATTAATATGGGAGGGGGAGGGGGGCTAAGGGTCATCTGCAACACTCACTCTTGCCTTGCATAGAACGAACTTGCTGTGACAAAGGCTTTTGTGAGTTAAGAAATAAATTAAGGAGCATTTGGAAAGAAAGATGCTTGCATCAAGGAATAAGGCTACTTTTGATTCTGCAGACTAACAACAGATATTTCCCCCTCTGTGTTGGCGTTAAACTGTATAGTGCATTCCTTATAAATTATACCACCCCATGTTAATTATAGTGTGCTGACAGTGCTTGTCATTACTAAGCCTGCTATAGGCTTTGTGTGCTCGGATTTTAATAGCTGTTTGTTCTGAGGAATGTGGCAGAGCTGCATAAGTGGCTGAACGGGGTCATTGCTAACATCCCTTTCTTCAGGCTCTCACACTGGTTCTATTTTTACAACCCTAATCCCTCCTCTTCTGGTTCCCTGGCTCGTTCCCTCCCCCTGGTAATGCAGATGTATAGGTTACAGTCTAGAAATGCCAATGCATTCATCCAGACACAATAAACTGAGGCTTGTGTTGTGCTATACTCATTGTCAGCCTTTAAAAGCCTCGGGCTAAAATACTCCCTTTTCTCCTTTATCCAACCTCTATACAAAAACATGACTGCTCTAAGCTAATGGGATATGTGGGGTTTCTTCCCCAACTTCTAATTTAACATTCTTCTCTCTGGCAGGAAGCTCTATCAGCTCCTCTACTCATATTCATGACAATAGCCTGGGAAAGAAGATGCTACAATTATAGAAGCAAAGCCAAAAATCCAGACTCCTCTTCATCCTCCTTCTCACCAATAATTTTATATTTCAGATCTTTATTTCTATAATCCTCAAGAGATACAAACACAAAAATAACTCTCTCATCTATAAAAAGACTTAACGATCACCTACTATGTATCAGGGGCAAAGAATTGACTCTGGAAATACAAAAGAATAAAATACAGTTTCTGGCCTGAAGGGCCTTACAGCCTAGCAGGGGAGCAGATGTGTAAGCAAATAATTACCATTCCTTGTGAAGTGTAATAATAGAGATGAAAACGGAATTTCTCTAGGCCTCACCAACCTGTGGGTACAGATGTGGTCACATTAACAGTAATAGCTCAAATTTCTCTGCATTGTGCTCTCACCTACTCCCGGGAGTTCCCAGAAAGGGCCCCATGTGTGCTCATAAATAATTTAGATCCTGCTGGCACTTTGCTGTTGTGTCAGCATCATGGTTCTGAATTGTCATGTCCTGGTTCCATCCTATCTTTTGAGTTGTTCTCTTTTAGAGGGTCCCCAAGGCAGTCCATTTGGGTGATGGTGTATTTCCAACAAAACAGCCCACCTTACTCTTTAGAGGAGACAGAAAAGAATCCATTAAGGTTGGGCAAGGAGACAGACCTGAGTGATAAATACCATGCTATCCTCAGATATGTCCTCTCCACCACCACAACGAAGCATTTTTTACTGGGAAGCATGCTTCCTCCCTCAGGCTGAGTCCTCACACAACTTCCTTTGTCTTCATATCAAGAGGTTTCTTGTATTGGACCCACTCACACAGAGTGAGGGAAATGCCAAACCTGTCTGTGTCTGTATCTCCCATACACACAAGCTAGGACCCTTGTGACAGAGGTTTGTGTAAGATGACTTGATGTACTTACACATTCAGCTCCCCAACACACACACAAACACCCCACACACATGCAAAATGAATTGTAGCAAGAGAGATTGATATGGGCAGAACGATAAAAATCAGTCAGTTTTATGGCAAATATGGTAAAACAACCAATTAACTATGGTATTGCTGACTTAAGGGAATGAAATCCATCTTCTTTCCCTTTACCAAAAAAAAAGGAGTAGGTACACATAGACATGGTGTAAAAGAAAATAACTTTCAAAGTGAAACTTGCTCAAATGAAAGTTTATTTTCTCAAAATAAAATAGAATTACATTATATACTCTGACTTATGCACAAACTTTGGAAGTCAAACTCCATGAGATGAGATACCTCTATTTCTTTTAATTCTCATTAGTACAAAGAAAAGCTAATAATATTAAGAGCATGGAAATATAATATTAAAACACAATGGAGTTGGACTCAACTATGTCTTCCCTGCACATGGTTCATCTGTCCCTTCTATTCAAACCTATACTTGGAGCTGGAGTTTGTATGTGTAAGTCCAGAGACTTGAGTCTTTGGGTTGTCCATGTACCAGCTGTGTCCAGAACCTCAGTAGAGCAGCAACTCCGACTCTACAGCTCATTAGACTCACTCAGGACAACTGGCGGGGAGATGATGATGGACAACGGCCGTCTCAGGCAATGGAGAGAGTCTGCAGCTGCAGGCAGAATAATCCCATCCATCTTCCCTGTGGGATATAAACTACCACTCAGTTGAAGGTAGAGTGGACATCACCATCCCAGACTTCTCAGGATGGGGGGAAGAGCTATGGGCTAGAGTGGACTTACTGGTATTCTACTATAGACATATTGTGATTCAAGCAATGGAAGAAATTACAACATTGATGTGGAGCCAGTGGCCACTGGAGGCTCTCGGGACAGAAAGAGGGAAAAGCAGTTGTAATATAGGGGCTTTTTTGGGACTTGGGAATTGTCCTGAGTGACATTGCAATGACAGATATAGGCCATTTTATACATCATATAACATGCAGAACTGTGTGGGAGAGAGTGTGGTCTACAATATGAACTATGGTCATTTGTTCAATGGCAAAGTCCCAGGATGTGTTTATCAATTGCAATTAATGTGCCACACTAATGAAGGATGTTTATGTGGAAGGTTGTGGGAGGTGTGGGAGGTGGGACATATGGGAATCCCTATATTCTTTGTGTAACATTTATGTAATCTAAGTATCTTACAAAAAATATATATAAAAATTAAAAAACACACATACAATGGAGTAAACCCTGCAGGAAAACAGACATCCCTTAAAATTATCCACCCATCACCTCACTAGGGACAGAAGAACTGTTTTTGATAGCTGCTGTCTATATCAAGTGGAATGGTTTGAACATCCAAACATTAGCATGAAGATTTTACATTTGTCCTTTCTTCAGTCTGGCTCATTCTACGTACATTTCAACTTTAGCATGCACAAATGTTACTATAAAAACAAAACTATAATATTGCTTTATGAGTGATTTAAAAGCTTTAGAGAGACAAGTTTGTAATCCATGATTTGTGCTTTCCTTGTTCTTTAGAACTTGACCCAACGTAAGCCATGACGCCACTGTAAAAACTGCTGTGTGTGCGCTTGCACGCATTTATCTATGGGTTTAGGACACAAATGTATGATTCTACAATGTAAAACCACTGAAAGACAGGTGATCACATAATACATGTTAAAGAATGTGTCTTAAACCATAAATTGCATAGTTTGATCTCTTTTCTTGGCTACTTGTGGCAAACTAGTATGCTTGACACTCAACAAATCATTTTCTTACATGACTTACTTTGCATTAGCAACACAGGTTCGCTCTCAAAACCTTAGTTTCCAAAATTTTTATAGGCTGTTTTTTATTTTCAAAGGCTTTCGAAAAATGTAGCTAATGGTAATATATTTATGTATATATATGCATGCACATATATTTGTGTATATGTGTGTGTATATATATGTATGTGTATTTACATGTGAAATAAAGAGATTGAAAGAGACAAATCTCTCACCAGAAGATAAAGAATTTTGCAGTCCCACCTTAAATGCATCCCCAACAAGTACTTGATTTTTTTGAGATTCTATATTAGTTAATAGGTCTTTAAGTGAAATTTCCCTTCAGAAATGTTAAATTTTAACAGAGACTACAGTACTGTTCTTACCAACCCTGAACAACTAAAGCAGATAAGACTCAAATGTCTTCATATACTACCACTTATTTTCCAAACATCAAGATCAGTTTTCAAAGATCAGTAGTTGGGAAGACCCATTCTTAAAACACACACACAGTTTCAGCTTTCCTTACTTAGGAGTGCTCGTTCGTTTCATATTTGCTAACAGGACCACTAAGCTAAAACAGCACTCTTTTCACTTCTACAGCTTTCCAAAACTGCTCTGGAAACACAGAGCCCATATTTCACATAACTCCTTCCACATCACTTACAGCAATTTCGCTGCTCAACTTCAGGTACAGCTTGAGAACTGCCTAGAGGCCCCTCGGCCAGGATTCACATGTAAGGACGCATCTTTCTTGTATCGAGTTGCTGTTTATGTCAGGGATTCTGTAACACACCTGGAGGGGAAGTTCTGACCTCTGGTTGCTAGTGCCATTACCACCTCAGCTGCTGCTGGCAGCTGCAGAAAAACAATTACCTGAGCATGCACTCAGGGGCTCTGTGGAAAGGACAGCACGGTTTTTCCTGCCCAGGAAGACTCAGTGAAGGTATTGTATTTTTCTGAGAAAACCAGGGGCTGGAATTAAATGATTCAAGGGCATGACCCCAATCATGCCACAGTAATGCGATGTTGATGTAGTGTCGATTTCACCACAAGGCATAAACCCACTTTCCAAGGAGGGAAAGTCCACCAAACCGGGGCGTGCAGCCTCATGGTTCTGCTAACCTTTGGTGTTTAGAGGACTAGCCAATCCCAGTCCGTGGGCCGCCACTGATCCATACTGGGCCTTTGCAAACTGCTTCTCAGGAATTCAGGATTGGTTTATCTGCACTCGATTGACCGGCTCCACGATGTAAAGCATGACAGTGATTTCAATCATTTCTTTTGCTCCTCCCCAGAGAAAACACTGCATTCAAACTAAGTGTCTTTTATGATCAACTAGCTTGTCTGACAAGCATAGCCAAACGTCATTC
The DNA here is from genome assembly GCA_026826555.1 of Tolypeutes matacus. NCBI lineage: Eukaryota > Metazoa > Chordata > Mammalia > Cingulata > Chlamyphoridae > Tolypeutes > Tolypeutes matacus. Next base: position 11,331,341 of record JAKSZT010046586.1, read on the forward strand.
TTTTGAGCTTCCAACTGCTTTTAGCTTAACTAACAGTAAACAAGTTTCCACAAGTAGTGAAATCAAGAACAGTTACATGTAGTAAACACAAGAAAACAAAATATCCAATAAAATAAATGGCTTTAAAGGTTAACTTATTTTTTAGAATGCTTTATCTTTTCAATATTTACAAAAATTTTCAACTTTTAAAAGGTTAAAAAAAACTTGGCTCGATATAAATAAGCAGCAATTTGCAATACAGTTTTTTCATTTCAAATATGTGTTTGAAGCAAAAACCATGATAACTTGGGTTTGTTCTAGAATAGGATGTGATGTTGGAGAGTTTCTGGTTTTTATTTTGTGGCCATGATTCTAACCGGTTAACAGGCACTGTAGGTAATTCAAACCCATTTCACGTTATCCCTTGCTCAGAGGGGACCACCTGTCAGGCATCCAGCAACTTCACATCTACTGAAGGCGCTCATCCCTGAGCTGCCTGGAAGCATCACGTGATCCATGGAGCTCTGAATGCAGGCAGCTGCAGCCACTGGGGTAAAAGAAAACTAACCCACTTTCAATAGAAATAATGAGAGCCAAGGAGCTACAACTCAAGAACTAAATATTCAGTGGTAGGACTGTTAGTGCTGTCTTCCTGGAAACAACTTCAAAGAGGAAAACCAGACATAAGCTTTTTCCTATGAAGACCTGAAAGGAACCACTGTGGTTTTCTCACACCCACTGGCACTAGACTAAGGGTTTTCTGTAGGGAAGGCAGGTAGGGAGAATAGGTATGTCTAGGTAGAAAAAGGTGTCCAGGTAATTATAACATGATAACTCCTTCCTTCCTCCAGAGTAGGGTCTTCGAGTAAATGTATAAGAATGAGCAATTCACAAATGTTGGTGAGAATGAGGTTTTAAAGAAGAATAATAGAATCTAGTTGAGAAGGAAAAGGGAGAAAATGGTTATATGTTCAAATTCTTAGAGATCATGATACTTATGAAAGAAAAACAATGGAAAATTAGGAAGAGAAGAAGTGTTACATATCTCTGTTCATTGAGTGTGACTACTCTACTTTCATTATCCTAATTTTTCAGTAGTAAAGCAGAGGAGTGTATTTTGCTGTCTTACTAACTTACAAGGGGAATAAGAGACTGGATGAGGGCTATATCTAATATTTCTAAGATAGTAACTCCAAGAGAGTCCCTTTCTTGTTACTCAGCCCTGCTAAAAATCCTTTGGATACATCACAATTTTCTAACAACTTCAGTACTTTGAAGATCTAGTGCTATTTTTAATCCAGATTTAGAAAGGAATTTAATATCAATACCACTACTAGAATTTGAAAATTTGTTTTTTAATATCATGCAATACTACTAAAATAATCACACTAACTGACATTAACTTGTGCTTTTTTTCTTCCTCCATTTAAAATGTTATTTTGGGGGCAAGCCTATGCTGTTATAGTATTATTTACTTATTTGAAGCTGTTAATTTTTCTCTGTTTTATAAATGTATTCATGAGACCATAAAAAAAAAAAAAATCCTTTGGATATTGGGGTTAGATTTAAGTTTGCCAGATAAAATATAGGTTGCTCAGCTAAATGTGAATTTTAAATAAACAATGAATAATTTTTAGAATAAGTGCATCCCATTCAATATTTGGGACTCACTTTGATTTAAAATTATTTGTTGTTTTCCTGAAATACACATTTAACAGGGCATCTTGTATTCGTATTTGCTAAATCTGGTGACCTGAGGAAAATAAATCAGGAATTTAACAGCTAGCACAAACCACTAATTGGTGAGATTTCTCTTGTAGTTTCTATGATTCTGAAGGGGAAACTGTTTCATCAAGTAATTTATGTCCTTCTATATGATCAGTCAAATTTATGAGTGACTAATCAAACTCCTTTTTCTTAAAAAGAACTCAAAGTATCACGAGACATTTCTACTTTGGTCTAGGTTAGAATGTACCCTTAATCAAAAACTCCCTTCAATTTGACTAACAGGACGACAGCCAACAAGGCGTTAACATGATCTGTAGCTCTTTGGTGGTGAATTTGCTGCCAGCAAGTTTCTGAGAATTTCCATCATTTTTGTCATGTTGCTGGAACATGTTCTGTATAGTTTTCCTATTGCCATGAATTGTAATTTTTTAAAAAAAATTGTTTCTAATCTGCATACATAATGAAACTCATTAGAAAGAAAAATATGATTCCTGTACCAACTGGCAACAAATAGAACACAGCATTATTTCAAAGTGTCGTTTACCAAAGTTGGGGGATTCTTGCTTCATTAGCACAAGTCTATAATGAAAAACTCATATATAGATATTCTTTGAGATGAGATCCATAGAAAAACAATTAGTAAAATTTTGATTCATGTAATATAGGTTACTCCCAGCTCAAAGACTATACCAGTGAATCTCAACCTTTGATACACAATAGAATCACCTGGGTAGTTTAAAAGACTGCCAATGCCTGGACCCCAAGGCAGATTCATTAAATGTAGATTTCCCTTGGGTGACTCTATTGTTCAGCCAGAACTGAGAGCTACATTCTATACAATGAATAAATACAATGAACTTGAGTGAACTGAGACATCCAAAGCTAATTATTATTGCTACTAATCATAACATTAGAGTTTGTTTCTAAATTACTTTTCGTTATATGTGGTTCTTCTGCCCCTTTTATTTGAGCCTATAATTAGCACTGTACGCATTAAATATGTGTCCCAGAGACTTATATCTTCTGGCTGTTCATGTGCCAGTTGAGCTCTGACTCTCAGCAGAGTTGCAGCCAACACCTACTCTCCAGTTCATTGGACTCACCCAGAACAAAACAAAAGGATGATGATGGGCAATGCCCATCCAAAAACACAGAGTATCTACAACTGCAAGCAAGACAGTTCCATCTATATGCTCTGTGGATCTAAGTCCCCTCTCAGTTGGAGGCAGAGAATAGGCATCAACAACCCCAAATCCTCAAGACTGAGGAATGAACAAACATAAGGGGAGAATGTAACCATGAACTAAAGTAGACATTATTCTAGTAATGGAAGAACTTGTAACATTAATATAAAGACAGTGGTCACCAGAGGTTCTGAAGAGAAGGAGAGGGAAGAATTGGTGTAACATGGGGTGTTTGGGGGACATTGGAATTGTTCTGCATGATATAGCAATGATGGATACAAGCCATTATACATTTTGTCAAAACCTATAAAATTCTGCAATACAAAGTATAAACCATAATGTAAACTATAGACCATGGTTTGTAGCAATGCTTCAATATGTGTTCATCAATTATAACAAATGTACCACACTAATTAAAAATGTTGTTAATGGGAGAAAGTGTGGGAAGGGAGGGGGTAGGGTAAATGGGAATCCCCTCTATTGTCTATGTAACATTTATGTAGTCTAAACCTTCTTTAAAAATAAAGAAAAAAAAAGGAAAAAACCACACTGATCCAATGAGGAAAACTCAATTGGGCAATGCTAAATTTTAAAGTCTATTTGGTTGTTTTTTGTTGTTGTTGTTGTTGTTGTTGTTTTTAGAGTGATCTAAAGTATTCTTTCCATTTATTTTAAGGCTATTAATTTGAAAGATCCTAAATTTCTGAGCCATAGTATATTCCATTTATCAAGACTGCTCAAGGCTTACCTTCTCTAACACCTTCTTTATCTAATTATACCACAATGATATAATTTGTAGGAATTACCAAATTTTTGCATTTAATCTATATGAACTAACATCGTTTTGTTTTGTTTTTTTACAGATAAGGAAAATTTACTCTTTTAGAGGAGAGGTTCTCAAAGTGTGGTCCCTGAATCAGCAACATCAGTATCTCCTGGGAAATTGTTATACAAATTCTCAGAAACTCTGGGACCTACCAATCTGCCTTTTCCCAAGCCTTTTAGGTATTTTTGGTGGCCACTGAAGTTTGAAAATTCTGTTCATGTGTTTGTACTCTGTTGGGGTTTTAGGGGCAGTTTTTCATTTGTGACTTCCTAACTACTAGGTATGCCTGATTCAGTGCAGGGGACCTTGAAGTTAGGAGGAGTCTGGCTTCCAGAAGTCTTCATCCCAGAGTTGAACTTCAAGGGGAAGCAACCTCTTGGAATAAAGAGGTCTGTGCACAGAATCTGGAGCCAGATGATGAGGGAAGGAGCGGAAAAGGACAGAGCACAGCCAGTCCCACAGATGGGAATCTGATACCCATCTTTATAAAACAAAAGTGCAGGCAGAGTTGAGGGGGCTCTTTTCATGAAAGACTCTGTGAGACTCTTAAGTTGTCATTTCTTAAAAGGCAGAAAAAATTGTGTCCAATATTCTGTGCTAAGGCTAAAACAAAGAAAAACTACTCTCTTCTTTGCACATGCTCTTGCCCATGTCTGGAATGTCTTCTCCTTTTCTGCTTGGTAGATTCCTCAACAACTTTCAAGGCTCATTCAACATTTCCCGCTGTGAAGACTTCTCTAAAAATTCCTTCCCTGCATGCACACCGCAGCCGCAATAAGATGAGGTATTCCTGCTAATGCTTACAAAGCACTCTTTCCCACTTACTACCTTGTGTTGTCAGTTTTTCAATTAAAAATGCTTGCCTCTGTCACAAGATTTCAAATTCCTCAAAAGCAAGGAGAGTAGTTGTATTAGTTTGCCAAAGGGCTGCCCATGCAAAGTACCAAAACTGAGTTGGCTTTTATAATGGAAATTTTATTAGGGGAAAATCTTACAGTTCTGAGGCCATGAAATGACCAAATCAAGGCACCCTCAGAGGTGCTTTCTCACCAGTCAGCTACTGGTGATTCTGGCGCCCTGCCACGTGGTGAAGCAAGATGGTGGGTATACCGGTCTCTCTCCACTTTCTCCTTGAGCTCAGCTGTGGACCATCAGGCATCTCTCCCTGGGCTTCTCTCCTTGAGCGTCTCGGGGCTTCTCTGTCTTTCCGAAGCTGCAGGTGAACTTGAAGTCCCCTTTCTCTCTACTTTCTCCTTTTTCTCACATGGCAGTTTTTCCCCCTCTATTTCTCTCTGTGTTCATTTCTAGTTTATATAAGACTCCAGTAAGAGGGTAGAGACTTAACTTGGATCACACCTTCCTGGTATAGTCCAATCAAAAGCAATGTAATCAAGTGATCTAATCAAGGTCCCTTAACTGAATCTAACCAAAAGGCACCACACACAATCAATTCCTTCCATGCACAAGAATGGGTTAGCTTAAGAACATTTTCTGAGGTCCACAAAAGAATCATATCAGAATAGTAGCATAGTATATACTCAATAAATTTGACTGAAGAAATGAATCACAAATACACACAGTCAAAGATACTCTTGGGTGATGATTACGGATAGCAACATTCTCAATAGCCACATGCTAGAGTGTTATTCCCCAACTATTATTTTTCTTATTCTTTATACAGAAAAATAAATCATGCGCCAGAAGTAAACATACATGATTTTCAATAAGTTTAGAATTTGTGATTCCTACCATCTTTGCAAGTTTCCTAAGTATGGTACCATGTCACTTTAGTAATGTGTAAATTCAAAATCATGCTTTAAAAATAATAAAATATATATTTACAAACATGAAATATGGCCCTGATTTTTGAGAAAGAAAGACATCCAAATGCTAACATTTACTCCAGGAATATGAAGCATGATTTTTAAAGAAAATCTCTCTCAACCATATGTTCAAATACATCATGTGAAATTTTTAAATTTCTTCCATAACAAATGAAATTTTTCAAGCCTAATATGCTTGGCACTAAATTGTGACTATCTTATTTTATTTTATTTTTTTAAAGAGCTTTAGATTCCATAAATGTTACATTGAAATATAAGGGAATTACCATATACTCCACCCCTACTCCCTCCCCTACTTTTCCCCATTAACTATATCTTTTATTAGTGTGGTACATTTGTTACAATTGATGAACACATATTGAAGCATTACTACTAACCATGGTATATACACTTTGTACTGCACAATTTTATAGGTTTTGACAATGTATAATGGCCTGTATCTGTCATTGCTATGTCATGCAGAACAATTCCAATGAGAATTGTGACTATCTTGAAATATATTGAAAAATATTCATTTTTTTTGTCCATAGAAAATGACAGGGATAACAACTCTGAAAAAAGATACAGATTATAGGTTAAAGAGGAACAAAAGGACAGGAGAGGATTGATTCAGATCTCAAATTCTGAGGAAGATTATAGATTGTTCCTTTCTTCAAGATATTTTTCAGCTTTAGAATTTCCATTTGATTATTTTATTCAACAAAGTCTACCTCACTGGTGAGATTCTCCATCTTATATATTTCCCAGAACATATTAATCACACTTACTATAATGTCTGTGCCTGGTAATTTCAATATTCAGCTCATCTATGAGTCTATTTTTATCATTTGACTTCAAGGTCCTGTATAAGGTATAAGAAAGCAAACAAAAAGTTATTATTTTCTCAACTTTCATAACAAAATATCAGTTGTTACTGACTCAGTTTGAAATATAAAATTTGTAAAAGTGACTCAAATTCCCTAACCTACATAATCTTGCATCTTAACCCTAAAGAGATCTTTTAGAAACCTGTATCATTTGTAATGAAAACATACACACACATACAAACTGAAGTTTATAAATTCCTTTGCTATAATTTTAATTTTACTTTTTCAGTTAGATTAAAATAAAATATAATTAAATTATATTTATTTTTAGATATATATGATTTAATTTTCACATAATTATTTAGTTCTATTTATTTGTCTCTATCTACACAACTTTCTGTTATGTGTATTCACAGAGAGATTTATGGAGTGATAATCACCTCATGATAATAGTTATTTCAGAGTAGTAAAGTTTTAATTTTTCTCTTTCTTCTTCATACTTTCTAGAGTGTTCTTTCTTCTAAAGAATATGTATTATTTTGATATTTGCTGAAATGGTAAACTGTCCTTTCCTTTCCTGAAGTATTAGTAAATTATGAACTGTAAGCTCCCAAATTGGCCTATAAATTTCCCTTAAGCACAGGGCTTTTTGTCTCATTCATTATTCTAGCACCAACTGATATGGTCCATATATAACAGGTACTAAATAACAAATGGTAACATTACACAAATTTGGGCCTTATATTTTATCAAAATTGAAACTCAAAGCATATGACATAGGATTCACTACTATCCTCAATTACTGAGGAAGAGACAGGTCTCAAAGAAATTAAGAGATTGTAAAAGATCACACAGCTAGTTCATATCAGAGTAGAAACACCAAACCAAGTTTTCTAACTCTGAGGTCCTCTTTATTCCAAAGCCTGTGATAAATTCATTTCAATACAGTTGTTCCTCTACTTCTATTTTTTTCACATCCTATGAAAAACACCCTTGTTAACCCTGTTTCCTCTTAGCTTTGTCTTGTATAGTTACTTATTGGTAAGGATCCCATAATTGCTTGTCTTGCTTCATTACTTCATCTCACTGTCTCTCACTATACTAAAGAAATATATCAATATCAGAAATTCAAAGAAATCCAACCTAAGTCTTTAAGCCAGTAAATGACATTATGTGTTAGCACCTGACCCTATACTTGTAGCTATACACACAATGAATCACAAAGCTGAAAATAGGCACAACTGACTCAAAGTTCCAAATCTGGCTTGATCTCCAGGTCCACTTGTATGTATTTACTTGGAGTGCTTGAACAGAAGCAGCTTCTGTCACTACTTGGGAAAGCAACAATTACATGTACAAAACTCTAAAAGCACTCTGCTTAGATTAAAGAGTCTGACTCACCCATCTGAATCAACTGAGAATGCTGACTTCCTCCCTCTATATCAGGACATAGTTACCATTCAAAAGTGCCCCTCCTTCTTTGTGGCACAGCGGTTCTGCCTCTTGAATTCATTCATGTTGCCTTTTCTTTTATCCTCAACTACAGAACATTGCTTTGAACAAGCTCTTGTCTCTAAGCTCACTGCATGGAGTGTAAAACTTCCCAAGTCCCTTTATTTCTCCAATCCTTATGAAGAACATTGTTTCTATTTTTCCTTTGTTCATACCACTGTGGGCTAGAACAGCACACTACCACATCCATCTCTGGCTCTTAGTACTCCAGGATGCAAGAAAACCTATTGATCTCTATTTAAGCAATTCATCACTCCTTTCCTGGAGGCAACACAAAATACAGAGGTAAGGAATACAGGTTGTAAAGAACAAACGCTAGAAAGAAATATGCCTAAAATAATAACAAAGGTAATTTCTCAATGAAGAAGTTAAGAATTAGAACATAAATGTCTGTGTGTACCCTGTATTTTCTGATTCATTTCCTAGGGTGAACATCCCTTACTTGAGTTTTTTTTTTTTTTAATTATTAAAAATAGCACCATAAGATAATATATTGCAGTTGCAATCAACCAAGATGGTAGTATAGGATACTCAGGGGGCCATTCCCCACAGAATCTTTGACTAACAAACACTGGCAGAGCCATTACACCCAAAATTCTAGTAACTAGGCAAGTGCTAAATCAAAAACAAAACAAAACAAAACAAAAAACAGCTTTAAAAATGATAGGAGAAGCTCATGGTAATCTTATTGACTTTAACCTACCTGTTCCCAGCATGGCATGAAACCAGCCTGCACTCCCATTATGGGTCCCTGGCCTTGTTCCAGAGGGAGAAGAGTATACCCATATCTCCATACTGGAGTGCTTATACATTAGTGCAAATCTGTTGGGTGGAAACCTGAAACACTGAACCAGGAAACTCATCTCAGGTTCATGCTCCCAGAACTTACCCTGAAACAGAAACAGCTAATGTAGTATAAGAAATAATCAAGTAAAAGTGGCCTGGAGCAAAGGACTGCCTGCTTTACGTCATACAGTAGAGCACCCAGAGGGGGAGAAAGTCTATTTCATAGGTAATAGAGGGGGCATTTGAATTCCTATGAAAGGGGAAATTCCTAAACCCACAAATACAAGCCCAAGTCATGAGACAGGACCCTACATTTCACATTCTTCTCTGGCTAAGATAGTTGACAAGAGGGCTCCACTCTGAAGGAGAGCACCAGCCAATGCAGAACCAATTTGCAAAAACATTGAAAGATGTTTTTTGTGGGGGTTTGATTTTGTTCCCTCCTGGCATATAAGGAAATTTCTATCATATCACTAACTAGATACAAACTTAAGGAAAAAACAGAGGTCAGGAACTAAATCTGAGTTAAGACTTTAAAATGCTAAAATGTAAAGTGTGCAACAAAAGAATACAAGACAAGCAAAGAAACAGAAAATGGTGGCCCAACCACAGGAATAAGATAAAAGTCCAGAAACCATCAATAAGGAAGACCAAACTTCTAACACACTGGACAAAGGCATTAAGAAAAAATGATCCTCAATAAGCTAAAAGGAAATAAAAGAAAATACAAAGGATGAATGAAAGGAGATCAAGAACAATGAATAAAATAATCTCAATATAGTGGCAAAAATTTAATTTTAAAAAGGAACCAAACAGAATTACTAGAGTTGAAGATCATAATAACATAAATGAAAAGTTCCATAAAGGGATTTAAGAACAGTTAGAAGCTGGCAGAAAAAAGAATCAGAAATCTCAAAAAAACAAGACAATTGAAATGATTCAAGCTGAGGAGAAGGGGAAAAAAAAAGACTTTTAAAAAGCAAACAAGGCCTGGAGACCTGTGGGATATCAAGCATACCAATATGCATTATGGGAGTCCTAGAAGGAGAAGAAAAAGGGAAAGGGGTAGAAGGAATATACAAAGAAATAAGATAAGAATATGCACATTCAAGGTGGCCAATGAACTCCAACAGGATAAACTCAAAGAGAACCACACCCAGACATATAGTAGTCAAACTGTTGAAGGACAAGGACAAAGAGAGTTCTGAAGCTCCAAGAAAAAAATGAAAGTGTGTCCAAGGGCATTCCAATAAGATTAAGTGCCAATTTCTCATCAGAAACCATATTTAAAGTGTGAAAGAAAACAATTGCCAACCAAGAATTTTATATTCAGCAAGACTGTCTTTTAAAAATGAGGGAGAAATTAAGACATTCCCAGATAACCAAAAGCTAAGGGAGTTCATCACCACTAGACCTACCTAGAAGCAATGCTAAAAGAAGATCTTCAGATTAAAAAGACACTACACAGTTTATCAACATGGCATGAAGAAATAAAACATCAAGAAAAGGTCACCATGTGGGTAATTATAAATGTCAGTACTATTGTATTATAATTTTTTGAAATATAAGTCCACATTTTACTTCTTTCAGGTTCTAAAATGCAAGTGCATAAAAAGTAATGATGAATCTATGGTTTTAGACATACAATGTACAAAGATATAATCTGTAACAAGTACAACAAAAAAGAAGGGGAAGGTGGGGCATAGGAACAGTGTATTTTTTTATCAGTTTTATTGAAACATATTCATAAAACATACACTCCATCTAAAATGTGCAATCAATGGCATTTGCTATAATCACAGAATTGTATATTCATCACTTCAATCAGTATTACAACATTTTCATTATTCAAAAAAAAACAATAAGAAATAAAACCAACAAACAACAAAAACAAACAAAAACCCTACCCTTTGTAGTCACCTCTCAATCTCTCTTTCTCCTGCCATACATAACTGCTTAATCTATTTCTGTCTCTATAATTTATTTGTATTTACATTTTGTATAGATGAAGTCAAACAATATGTAGTACTTTTCGTTGTTTCACTTAGCATACTTCCTTTTTATTTTTTTAACCATCAATAGAAGTTTATTAATACATTACTATGTACGTCTGTCCATAGTTTGCTTTGGTTGTATGCATGCCCAAATATCACTCTGATATTAAAATCTTATAACATTTACATATCTTTGTTCTGTTTCAGAGAAAATCATTCGTGTACATGATGATTAACCATATTCATTTTTCATGAGAGTTCACTATGCTATATAGTCCCATGTTTACAGTGTATTTTTATGCTAAGTTAATTGGTATCAAATCTAACCTATTTGTTACATTTAGAATGTTAAATTTAAACCCCAGGTAACCACAAAGAAAATGTATGAAAATATATACAGAAAAAATGAAAAGTAGCATGAATAAACATTGAATACTTCATGTTGAGTGACATAAGCCAGATACAAACAGCAAATATTATATGATCTTACTCTTGTTAAATATTCAAATAAGCAAACTCAGAGTCAGAAACTAGAATACAGGTGACCAGTGGCTGAGGTGAGGGTGGGGAATGGGGAGTTAATGCTTAATTGGTACAGAACTTTTGTTTGGGGTGACGGAAAAGTTTCCAATTGGACATGGGTGGTGGTAGCACAATATTGTGAATTTAAGTAACAGCACAATTAGGTAATATAAATAAGAAGTATACATATTAGAAATGTGGAGTAAAAAATACCATTGTTTGTACCTAGATGGTACAAAGAGAAAACACAAAATAATCAACTAGAAAACTAGAACAAAATGATAGTTCAAGAAATTGGTTAAAATTAAAATACAAAAATTACTTCATAAAATAATAAAGATTTAGAATATAAAACAGAAGACATATCACCACAATAGCAACAATGAAACCATATTTTTCCTTATAAAACTCTGTAGAACCTACGTGAGCAAAATTATGAAAAAATATTGAAAGACATAAAACAAAACTTGTTAAATATAAGGATAGGGAAACAGATGTGGCTCAAGCGATTGAGCTCCCACCTACCACACAAGAGGTCCCAGTTCAGTTCCTGGGGCATCCTGGAGAAGATGAAGCAAGACAGTGAGCTGGCATGACAGGCAGGCGTGGCAAGCTGATGCAATAAGATGACACAACAAGGAGACAAGAAGAGGAAAGACAATGAGAGACACAACAAAGCAGGGAGCTGAGGTGGCTCAAACAATTGAGCACCACTCTTCACATGGGAGGTCCCAGGTTCAGTTCCCAGTGCCTCCTAAGGAGAAGAGAAGCACACAGTGAATGGACAGAGAGCAGACAGCAAGCACAAATGGGGAGGGGGGTAATAAATTTTAAAAATCTTTTTAAAAATGTATATAAGGAGAGACTTTTGCTTAAGTAGAAAGCCTTTAGATTGAAAAGATGTTAATTTTCTCCAAATTAAACCTAAATTAATAAAATCCCAATCAAAATCCCAATTGAATGTTTCTAACTTGGCAAAGTGATCGAAAAATTTCTCTAGAGCAATAAATATGGGAGAATGTCCAGAAAACAATGAAAATGATGATACTGTTTGGAAGAAGGGGAGATAGTAAAACATAGGAGGGCTAAAGTAATTAAAAGAATGTGTTGTACATCTGTATCCACCCAAGTTAGTAAATGGCACCAACTATGCCCTCCCACTGTAAATAACTCTAAAAGTAGACATACTATATGAGGTCACAGTTTTCAGATATTCAACAACAGTAAACACAACATTGTGATCATTTATAGAAGAAAACATGTGAGGTGAGCCCCATCTTACCTTACTTTCCTGCCTGAGATTCCTTTCTTGACAATGGTGCAAAGAAGTGGAGCCCAAGCAGAACAACGTAGTCTAAGTGATCAGGAGAGAAAAATCAGTTGTTCAAATTTGCTGAAAAGAGTAAAATTTTCTAGAAAGGAGTAAACTCCATAGAGAAGGGATCCCAGAAGTTTATGTGGAGGTTACTATGGGACCTTGGCTGGAGGCTGGGCTGCACACGTACAAAGAATGTCTCTTCAAGGCTTAATAGAAAGCTGCTACTGCCAGGCTGAGAGCTGAATGGAGATACTAGATATTATGCAATGGTGAGACATGTTAGATTTCTTTTTTTTTTTTTTTTTCTATGAGATGTTTCTTTTTTTTTCCATTTTAAAATTATTTTTTATTAGATTTATAGAAAACTCATGCAGATGATAGAGCTCCCATATACCCTGCCCCATGCACAGTTTTCTCTATTATTAACAATTTGCATTAGGATGGTACCTTTGTTACAGTTGATGAAACAATATTATTATAATTGTACTATTTTTTTTTAGTGGATACATATAATTTTTTTAAAAACAATTAATTGAAGTATGTCAGTCATACATGAACATATATAAACAATAAGTGTTTAGTAAACATTGTGAACTTACAAAACAAACATGCATAACATCGTTCAGGGCTCCCACATATCACTCCACCACAAATACTTTACATTGTTGTGAAACATTTGTTAGCACATTATGAAAGAGCATCATCAAAGTATTACTATTAACTATAGTCCATATCTTACTCCCCTATACTTTTTTTTAAGGATTTATTTATTTATTTATTTATTTATTTATTTATTTACTTTTATCCCTTTTTAGCCACCCCACCCCCCCTTTTGCTGTTTTTGTGTCCATTCCCTGGGCAACTCTCTGTTCCCGATTCCTTCCCTCTCTTCTCATCCTTCTCCTCCTGTCTTCACTGGGATTCGATCTTCAGATACTCCGATGTGGGCGAGAGGCGTCCTACTGCCTGTGCCACCTTCATTCCTGGTATTTAAGTGTGTCTCGTTTTGGCTCTCCCTTGTGTCACTCTCCTGTTATGTCATCATCTTGCTGTGTGGTACACAGGGCCTGGTGGCCCGTGCACCTTCCATATTTTTCTTTTTTTAAATTTTTACTGGGAGGTCCCAGGAATCGAACCCAGGTCCCTCCATATGGAAGACAGACGCCCAACCATTTGAGCCACATCTGTCCCCCTGTTACATCTCTTAAGGTTGACCAAAGATACCTAGAGTTATCATTTCCCATACAGGATGGTCATATAATAAATCAGGCTTAGTTTATCACCAGCATTCTAAAAACCAGACCTAGGGGGAAAAAAAACTAGTTCTGGGAACACATGCATGGTTTCTAATATAGCTAATGTTTAGCCTACCCTGATTATCACAAAATCAGGACAGTGAGAATATTCTCATTCGTTAAAGAATGTCTTCTTTAAGACATTCTCATTGTCTTTTTATTGTTGAGTTGTAACATCTCTTTATATATTCTGGATATTAAACCTGTATCTGACATGTGATTTCCAAATATTTTCTCCCATTGAGTTGGCTGCCTTTTCACCCTTTTGACAAATTCCTGCGAGGTGCAAAAGTGTTTTAATTTTGAGGGGGTCCCGTTTATCTATTTTTTCTTTTGTTGCATGTTGTATTAGTCAGGGTTCTCTCAGGAAACAGAATCAACAGGAGATAGCTGTCAATAATATAAGATTTTATAAGAGTCTTTCATGCAACCATGGGGACGCACAAGTCCAGGTTCCGCAGGCAAGCTGCAAACCAGGGACTCCAATGAAAGTCCAATGAAAGGTCTTTGATGAGTTTCTGGGAGAAGTTCGCTGTCCAAACACAAGCTGGGAAATTCTCTCCGAATGTTGAAATTACTTCCCCTTTTAAGGAATTCAACTGATTGAAAAAAGCGTCATCCATTGCTGATGCAATCTCCCTGATTGATGCAGATGTAATCAGCCATCCAAGCAGTAAACTCACTGATGATCAAAGTCCATAAATGCTCTTGTATTACAATTAGCCCAATGCTTGCTGGACCAAACACCTGGACACAATTACCTGGCCAAGTTGAAACATTAGCCTAACCATCACACACATGCTTTGGATGTAAGGTCCAAAAGACCACCACCCACTACAAGGTCTTGAAGATATTTCCCTACATTTTCTTCTAGTAGTTTTATGGTCCTGGCTTTTATATTTAGATCTTTGATCCATGTTGAATTAATTCTTTTACAGGGAGTGAGATAGGGTCCTCTTTCATTCTTTTGGTTATAGATATCCAGTTCTCCCAGCACCATTTGTTGAAGAGACTGTTTTGTCCCATTAACATGGACTTGGTAGGTTTGTCAAAAACCAATTGACCACGTATGTGAGGGTTTATTTCTGGATTATCAATTCTATTCCACTGATTGATGTGTCTGTCTTTATGCCAATACCTTGCTGTTTTCACTACTGTAGCTTTGTAATATGTTTCAAGATCAGGCAGTGAAATTCCTCCCACATCGCACTTCATTTTAGAATACTTTTGGCTATTCAGGAGCACTTTCCCTTCCAAATGAATTTGGTAATTACCTTTTCTAATTCTGTAAAGTAAGCTGTTGGAATTTTGATTGCTATTGCATTGAATCTATAAATTCTGTATCTTCCTAGCATCTATTCCATTTGTAATGATTACAGACCCTTACTCCAGCATAGCTTTCAACATGGCTTTTTTAACTAACATAATTGGAGATCACTTTCTCTATGAAAAATATTTGCCAGTGTCTTTTCCAAAATAATGAGAGCATAGTGTTACTTCTTTTTTTTATCATTCAGTAATAATTTAAGTATTTTATCATACTTAAAAATATTGAGAGGCCCTATGTCCATTTTCCTTTAGCATTCAAAGTCAGCTTGCTGTTTTGTTTTGTTTTTTCATTAGGAAGGTTCTAGATTAATTCATTCTAAAAGGTTTTAAAAGGCAACATTAATACCTACATTCTGCAAAAGGGGGTAAATATAATAAACATTTGTCCAAAATTAATTAAAAATGAGTCTAAAAGGAATTTTTTTCCAAAGACAATTATGATAAAATGTTATTGTTAGTGGTATAAATAAACAGGTATTCATTTATTTTTCTCTCCAACAAACATGGTGTACCATTCAAATCACAGCTGTGTGTAGAGGCAACAATGTATCAACATTGACATGGTATCACTAAGATGTATGGCACTGTTGGAGTCACTTCATCCATTCCTGAAAAGGAAGGTTCTTATTATTTATAAGGATTAAAAAATAATGTTGGGTTACATCAGTGAAGGTGATTATGTGATTGCTACATAAAAGCAATGAAAAAAAACTGGTAAAAAAACTAGCAGAAGTAATATAGCTACATAGGTAAATATAAAAGACAATCTTAGTGTATTTTTTGTTTGTACTCCTCTTTTTTCCTATCTGATTTAAAAGACAACTGCATAAAGCTATAATTATAAATCTGTTGTTATGCACAAAATGTATAAAGATTCAAATTGTGACAATAAATCATAATGCAGTGAGACAGAGCTATATAGGAGAAAGTTTTTGTATACCCTTGAAATCAAGTTGGTTTTAACCCAAACTAGATTGTTATAAATTAAAATATTAATTGTAATCTTCATGGCAACAACTAAGATGCATATTGCAAAAGAAATGATAAGGGCATTAAAATGGTACATAGAAATTAACACAAAAGAAGGCAGTAATGGAAAAATTGAGGAACAAAACAAGTATAAGACACACAAAAAACAAATATCAAAATGCCAGAAGTAAGACCTTCTTTTGTTAGAGATTAAACTCTCTAACAAAAATGCAGAGATTGGCAGAACATATTTAAGAATATGAACCAACTATACGCTCTCCACAAGAGATTTATATTAGATTTAAAGTCACAGTAAACCAGACTTAAAAGGTCACATATTGTATGAGTTCACTCATATGAAATATCCAGAGTCATCATATCCATAGAGACAGAAAGTAGATTAATTTTTGCCAGGGTCTGGGGGAAGAGGGGAAGGGGAAGTGACTGCTCAATGAATAAATACAGAGTTTCTTTTTCTGGGTGATGAAAATGTTCTGGAATTAGATAGTCGTAATGGCTATATGACCATCATTGTCACTATACTAAAAACCACTCAGTTGTACTCTTTAAAATGGTAAAAGTGGTAAACTATGGTACATGAATTTTATCTCAGTAAGAAAATAGCAAATGAATAAATATATAATGAGGGGAAAATACACCAAACGTAAGATCCAGATTATAGTAGTAATACTTTGATGATGGTCTTTCATGATTTGTAACAAATATTTCACAACAATGCAAGGTATTGGTGGTGGGGTGATGAATAGGAGCCCTGTATGATGTTATGCATGTTTGCTTTGTAAGTTCACAACTTTTACTATACACTTATTTTTATGTATGTTCATGTATGAATGATATACTTCAATAAAAATTTTAAAATGAAAAACTACATATATAATGATAGTATATGAGATGAAGTTGGATAGTACCTATAAATCTGTGTTCACCTAAAGAGGAAACTTGCAAGAGCCTGCCTATTTTAGAGATCTTTGAAAAATAAAGTAGAGAATAATATTTTTCAAGTGAAAAAATGTCTAGTAGGAAGAAAACATTTAGATTAAAAATTCAGAATTTTGCTGATCTGAATTTACTATTCTTTTCAGCTCCTAAAAGTACCACCTCTATTTAGCATCATATACACTGTATTCACTGAAAGTATACTGTGAAAGTACAAAGGAAGGAAAAGGCTAAGTAAAATCTGTTATTTTCCACAGAAGGGAGATATCCTATGTGTACTAATACACAGTCATATATGCAAGTAAAAACTTAGACATCTTTGTCTAAACCAGCAAATAAATAGACTTGGACCTTAGTTATTTAAAGTCTAGTTTGTTTTGTTCTGAAATAAAATGAGAATTTAAATTACATTTTTAACCAATAATAAGTGTACTATAAAGGAATCTCAGGTCATTTTCCTGTTCTACTTAACTATTTTTCATGACTTTTCCCCATTAACAAAATCAGCTCGAAGCCATGGACTTTTATGTATTTCTCTTGTTTTCAATTTGGTTAACATCTGATTTGGTAAAAGATTATACTTTGTGAATAGGTCTCATAATGTAAATATATGAAAATTTCAACTTATGGCTTGGGCATATATATAAGTAAAATGCTGAGTTGAATTAGCACTGAATATTTAGATGTTGAGCTAACTAGATTTTCTGTCTATATCGAAAACTATGGAAAAGTTCTAGGAAGATGTCATCAGAGTAGACAGGTAGGGCTCAATTCTCTCACAAAGATGATGGAGAAAGGGCCAAAAGCTGTTCCAGGGACTTGCTTTAGGGTCAGCAGACCAGGACAGTGAAGCACAACCCCCAAGAGGGCAAGGGACAGAGAGACGATTTTAAAGACTGGGCAATTTTAAAGACTTAGAAAATGTTAAACCAAATACC
This sequence comes from Tolypeutes matacus, assembly GCA_026826555.1. NCBI lineage: Eukaryota > Metazoa > Chordata > Mammalia > Cingulata > Chlamyphoridae > Tolypeutes > Tolypeutes matacus. Next base: position 11,349,328 of record JAKSZT010046586.1, read on the forward strand.
AAAGAAGAACTGTGAAAAAAAAACAATAGGCAAGAGAAAGAAATTGGCCATCAGAGTAAATTCCCCAACATATTCAGATGCCTAGACATCAGCAAAAAAAAAATTACAAAGCACACTCGGAAACAGGAAGGGATCCTAGCCAAAGGAACAAACCAAATATCCTGAAGAGATACAGGATTTAAGACAACTAATCAATGATAATCACACAAATCTCCTAAATCAAATCAAAGAACTGAAAGAGAATATGACTAAAGAGATAAAGGATAAGAAGAAAACATTGGGTGAGCAAAAACAATTTGAAGCCTACAAAGAAAAGTATCAGAGCTAATGGGAATGAAAGACATAATGGATGAGATTAAAAACACATTAAGAGTAGATTTAAATTGCTCAGAGACAGCATTAGTGATTTCAAAATCAGAACATCCAAAATGTAAAAGATCAGAAAGAAAAAGGCATGGAAAAAATGGAACTGGGAATTAACAACATGAAATGCAAAAACATATGCATTATCAGTCTCCCAGAAGAGGAGAATGGAGAAGGGACAGAAAAAATATTTGAGGAAATAATGACCAAATATTTCCCAACCCTTATGAAAGGCATAAATATCAATATCAAGAAGGACAGTGCACCCCAAACAAAATAAATCAGAACAGACATACCATGAGGCAACTACTATTCAGAATGAGAACTATCAGAGATAAAGAATGGATTCTGAAAGCAGCAAGAGAAAAAAGCATCACATACAAAGGAAACTCAATAAGATTGAGTGCCACCTCTCATCAGAAACATGGAGGTGAGAAGAAAGTATGATGTATTTAAGGTACAGAAGAGAAAAACTACAAGCCAAGAATTCTGAATCTGGCAAAACTGTCCTTTAAAAATGAGGGTGAGTTCAAAGTATTCACAGGCAAACAAAAACCGATAGAGCATGTTTCCAAAAGACCAGAATTGCAAGCAATACTAAAGAGAGTGTTGCAGCCTGATCGGGAAAAACAAGGGCAAGAGACTTGGAGAAGAGTGTAGAAATGAAGATTATTAAGAAGAGTAAATTAAAGGGTAAAAAGGCAGATGGTAGTAAGATATGACAACAGAAAGCCAAAAGACAAATGAAGTAAGTAATGCTTTTACAGTTATAACATTGATTGTTAATTGCTTGAACTCCCTAATTAAAAGACAAAGACTGATAGAATGGATTAAAAAATATGAGCTATATATGCTGTCTACAAGAGACTTACTTCAGACATAAGGACACAACCATGTTGAAAATGAAAATTTGCAAAAAGATATTCCATGCAAACAGTAGCCAAAAAAGAGATGGAGTAGTGATACTAATATCACACAAAATAGATTTTAAATGCAAAACTATTATAAGGGATGAAGAAGATCATTATATGTTAATAAAAGAGGAAATCACCAAGAATAAATGACTATACTAATTATTTATTCACCTAATCAGGGTGCCCCAAGATACATGAAGTACCCACTGTAAAACTGAAGGGAGAAATAGATGTCTCTACAATAATAATTGAAGACTTCAATACACCACTCTCAATATTGGATAGAACATCTGGACAGAGGATAAATAAAGAAACAGAAAACTTGAATAATATGATAAATGAACTAGAACTAACAGACATCTATAGAGCATTGCACCCCAAAACATCAGGATATACATTCTTTTCAAGTGCTCATGGATCCCTCTCCAGGATAGACTATATGTTGGGTCACAAGACAAGAATCAATAAATTTTAAAAGATTGAAATTATACAAAACATAATGGAATCAAGCTGGAAAGCAATAATGATTAGAAAAAAGGAAAATTCATAAATATATGGAGATTAAACAACACACTCTTAAATAATCAGTGTGTCAAAGAAGAAATTGCAAGAGAATTCAGCAAATATCTTGAGATGGATGAAAATGAGAACACAACATTTCAAAACCGATGGGATACTGCAAAGGCAGTGCTGAGAGGGAAATTTATAGCCCTCAATGCTTACATTTAAAAAGAAGAAAGAGCTAAAATCAATGACTTAACTACACAGCTGGAGGAACTAGAAAAAGAAGAGCAAACTAATGCCAAACAAAGCCGAAGGAAAGAAATAGTAAAGATCAGAGGGGAATAAATGAAATTAACAACAAAAAAAAACAAAAACAAACAAACAAAAAAAAAAAACAATAGAGAGAATCAACAAAACCAAAGTTGGTTCTTTGAGAAGATAAACAAAATTGACAAACCCTTAGCTACACTGACAAAGAAAAAAAGAGGATGCAAATAATTTCAGAAATGAGAGGGGGGCATTACCACTGACCCTGCAGAAATGAGAGATCATAAGAAGATACTATGAACAACTGTATGCCAAAAACTAGACAATGTAGATGAGATGGATGAATTCCTGGATAGACATGGACAACCTACAGTGACCTTAGAAGAAATAAAAGACCCGAGCAAACCAATCACAAGTGAAGAGATTGAAATAGTCACCAAAAACCTCCCAAAGATGAAAAGGCCAGGACCAGATGGCTTCACAGGTGAATTCTACCAGATTGTGCTATTATGAACTAAATTTATTGTGGAAACTCATAGAGTTATTAATTACAATATAGGTCACCAGAAAATAGAATGATTTTCTTATACTGAATCAGCCTTGCATACCAGGAATAAATCCCACTTGGTCATGATGTATAAATCTTTTGATATGCTCTTGGATTTGATTTGCAAGTATTTTGTTGAGAATTTTTGCATGTATGTTCATTAGAGAAATTGCTCTGTAGTTTTTTTGTTTTTTTTTTTCTTGTAGTATCTTTATCTGGCTTTGGTATTAGGGTGATGTTGGCTTCATAAAATGTGTTGGGTAATTTTCCCTCCTCTTCAATAGTTTGGAAGAGTTTAAACAGGATTGGTGTTGATTCTTTTCAAAATGCTTGGTAGAATTCACCAGTAAAGGCATCTGGTCCTGGACTTTTCTTTGCTGGGAGACTTTTGATGACAAATTCAATCTCTTTAAATGTGATTGGTTTGTTAAGTTCTTGAATTTCTTGTAGTGTCAGTGTAGGTTGTACATTTCTAGGAATTGTCCATTTCATCTAGGTTGTCTAGTTTGTTGGCATACAATTTCTCATAATATCCTCTTATGATCCTTTTTATTTCTGTGGGGTCAGTCATAACTTCCCCCTTTTCATTTCTCATTGTATTTATTTGCATCTTCTCTCTTTTTTTCTTTGTTAGTCTAGCTAGGGGGTTGTTAATTTTATTGATCTTCTCAAAGAACCAACTTTTGGTTTTGTTGATTTTCTCTGTTGTTTTTTTGTTCTCAATTTCATTTATTTCTTTTCTAGTCTTTATTATTTCTTTCCTTATGCTTGCTTTGGGATTGGTTTGCTGTATTTTTTCTAGTTTCTCTAGTTGTTCAGTTAAATCTTTGAGTTTAGCTCTTTCTTCTTTTTTAATATAGTCATTTAGGGCTATAAATTTCTCTCTCAAGTCTGCCTTTACTGTATCCCATTAGTTTTGAAAAGTTTAGCTCTCATTTTCATTTGTCTCAATAAATTTACTGATTTCATTTACAATTTGTTCTTTGACCCACTGATTATTTAGGAGGGTGTTGTACAGCCTCCACACATTTGTGAATTTACTTTTTTCCTGTCTGTTCTTGATTTCTAGTTTCATTCCATTATGATCTGAAAGGTGTTTTGTATAATTTCAATTTGTTTATATTTATTGAGAGCTGCAGTGTGCCCTAACATGTGATCTATCCTGGAGAAAGATCCATGAGCACTTGAGAAGAATGTAAAACCTGCTGAATTTGGATGCAGCATTCTGTATATATGTCCATTAGGCCTAACTCGTTTATCATATTTTCCACGTTTTCTGTTTCCTTGTTGATTTTCAGTCTAGTTGTAGAAGCTAATGATATGAGTAGGGTGTTGAAGTCTCCAATGATTATTGTACAGATGTCTATTTCTCCTTTCAGTTTTGCCAGAGTTTGCCTCATGTATTTTGGGGCACCCTGGTTAGGTGCATAGATATTTATAACTGTTATTTCTTCCGGGTGGATTTTCCTTTTATTAATATATAAGGGCCTTCTGTATCTCTTATAACTTTTTTACATTTAAAGTCTGTTTTGTCTGATACTGGTATAGCTACCCCTGCTCTTTTTTGGTTACTATTTCCATGGAGTATCTTTTTTCCAACTTTTCACTTTCAGCTGGTTTGTATCCCTGGTTCTGAGGTGAATGTCTTGTAAGCAGCATATGGAAGGCTCATGTTTTTTGATCCATTCTGTCAGCCTGTATCTTTGGATTGGGGAGTTTAATCCATTCATATTCAATGATATTACTGTAAATGCATTATTTACTTCCACCATTTTATTCTTTGGTTTTCTTATGTCATAATATTTTTGTCTGTCTTTTTACTCTTCTCCAGGCCTTTCTCTCCGGTCTTTTTATTTCAGTTTCTAAGGCTTCCTTTAATATTTCCTGCAAAGGTGAATTCTTTTTTTCAGACTCTCTTAGTTTCCATTTATTTGTGAATATTCTATACTCATCTTCATATTTGAAGGACAATTTTGTTAGATAAAGAATTCTTGGCTGGCATTTTTTCTCTTTCAGTATCCTAATTGTATCATACCACTGTCTTCTTACCTCCATGGTTTCTGAATAGAAATCTGCACTAAGTCTTACTGGACATCCCTTGTGTGTGATGGTTTGCTTCTCTCTTGCTACTCTGAGAATTTTCTCTTTATCTTTGACATTTGACATTCTGAGTAGTATGTGTCTTGGAGTAGGTCTATTTGGATTTATTCTGTTTGAGGTATGGTGCACTTCTTGGATATGTAAGTTCATTTCTTTCTTGAGTGCTGGGAAATTTTCAGCTATTATTTCCTCAAATACTTTTTCTTTCCATTTTCCCTTCTTTGGCAGCTCTCAGTTCAGTGCCTTGTCTGAGTGTATTTGTTGCAACACAGACTGGATCAATGTGACAGAGCTTCCCACATGGAGGCTAAGAGTCTTGTGATTCAAACTTCAGTGACTTCTCCAGCCTTCCCTGGCAGCCCCCTACCTTTTCCTGGGTTGGAAATATTTCTACTCCCTTCTGAGTCCTCAACAGTCAGTCCCTGTTAATAGAGAAGGAGATTGGGAGGGTTGTATATCTTTAGCCCCTTGCTGGCTCCCAAGACAAACAATGGCACAGCCCCACCTGGCCTGGAAGGGCTCCTGGGACACAGCAGACCAAATTTGTGAGTCAAAAGCTGAGTCATCCTTAGGCTGTGTCTCTCTCTCTCCCTTTTCCTGGGGTAGTGGCTCCCTGGAGCCCCCTTTGTCTGTAGCGGCACGCCCAGAGGCCTGAGAATTCTAAAGTGTCTTTAGTGTGGGGGAGGGTGTGGGTAGCAACAACTGCTTGTTTCAACTCACAGCTCTGGCATTGGGATTCCCTTCCTTTGTCCCTCTCTTCTCTGAGTGGAGTCCAGCCTTTGCCTGGTGTCCTAAACCCTAGAAGACCTTTTTCCAGGCTGTTTCAGCTGTCCTCTAGCTATTTTTCTGGACATGTTAGATTTCTGGCCATACCAGAGTGGGAGGACATCCCTGACCTCCCTAAGCACCTCAGGAATTCATTTGAGGCCACAAAAGCCATACACTGGTAGCAATGATCACACTCTACAGTAAAGGTCATGATTCAGAACTAGAAGACAAGACCAAAATGGACCAATACAAACAAAGGAAAAGCAAAACCTGACAGAATCAAGAGGATCTGCTAGGAATTTGAATGCTTGCCTGAACAAAAATCAACATAAAAAATTACTAGAAAAACATACAAAAAGAACAAAAATAAAGAAAACAACAAAAAATTACTAGACATGAAAATATACAAGAAAATGTGACTAAAAATCAAGAAAGAAAATAGACAATAGAAACAGACTCCAAGATGACAGAGACTGGAATTGGTAGACAGGGGTTCTAAACAGCTATTATTGTTAAAGATTTCAAAGAAAAGATAGGCATAATGAGATAATAGCTGGTAAATCTCAATAGAAAAATGAAAATTATAAAAAGATAAGTGATGTGAAAAACTCATTAAATGGGTTTAATAGAACATTAAAGACTACAAATGAAAGGGTCAATAAACTTGAAAACATATACTAAAAATTATCCAATGTGAAGAACAGAGGGAAAACAGATTGAAGAAAAATGAACAGAAACCCTATGACCTATGGGACAATATCAAGCTGTTTGGTAAATCTTTAATTGGAGCCCAGAAAGAGAAAAATGAGATAATGGGACCAGAGAAATTTTTAAGGAAGTTATGACTGAAAATATGCCAGGTTTGATGAAAAATATCAACCAGAATCTCAGCCAGCCCCAAATAGAACAAAAACAAACAAAATAAAACATATGTAAATAATATTTTATTGAGTTTTAAAGATAAAATATGAAAATCTAAAAAGGAACATTATATACAATGGAATAAATATAAAAATGATAGCTGACCTCATCAAAACAATGGAGGTGAGAAGATGCTGAAATAACAACAGTGAAGTGTTGAGAAAAAAGAAAGAAAACAGTGAACTCAGGAGTGTATATCTAGCAAACATAAAGGTAAAATAAAGATATTTTCAAAATTCAATCTGAGAGAATTTTCTCCAGAAGACCTAAACTACAAGAAAAAGTAAATGAAACTCTTCAGGGTGAAGGAAAATCATACCAAGTTGAAACTCAGATCCACAGGAAAGAAGGAAGCACACTAGAAATAGTAAATACATAGGAAAACATAAGTGACTATTTTATCTTCTTTTAATTTCATTAAAGGAAACTGTTTAAAACAAAAATAATTATATTGTGGGAGGTTGTAATAGATGTAGAATTAAAATATATTGCACAAACCAATTTCACAAATAATATGAGTAAATATTGTTCTAAAATTCTTACTTACTTAAGTAAAATAGTACAGTATTAATTCTAAGTATACTGTGTTAAGTTATTCATATGGTAATCCTGAAAGCACCCAATAAAACTTATAAAGAAGTATAGCTAAAAAGCTAATAGAGGAAATGAAATAAAACACTAAAAAGCACTCAACCCAAAGGAACACAAAAAGAGGAGGCACATAATCTTATTGTGAATCCCTTATATGTGATGGGTCACTTTAAGAATGAAAAAAGATCCCTATCTCACGCCCTATACAAAAATTACCTCAAGATGGATCAAAGACCCAAGCAAAAGAGACAGGACCATAAAACTCCTAGAAGAAAATGTAGGGAAGCATCTTTGAGATCTTATGGTTGGTAATGGTCCCATAAACTTTACACCTAAAGCACATGCAATGAAGGAAAAGTTGGATAAATGGGACCTCCTCAAAATTAAAAACATTTGTGCTTCAAAGGAGTTTGTCAAGAAAGTGAAAAGGCAGCCTACTCAATGAGAGACAATATTTGGAAACCACATATCCGATAAGGGTCTAATATCCAGCATATATAAAGAAATCCTACAACTCAACAATAAAAAGACAAACAGCCCAATTAAAAAATGTGCAAAACACCTGAAAGGACATTTTTCCCAAGAGGAAATACAAATGGCTAAAAAGCACACAAAAAGATGCAAATCAAAACTACATTGAGATATTATTTCACATCTACTAGATTGGCACCTATCAAAAATAAATAAATAACCAGAAAACTACAAGTGTTGGAGAGGATGTGGAGAAATAGGAACACTCATTCACTGCTAATGGGAATGTAGAATTGTGCAATCACTGTGGAGGACAGTTTGGCAATTCCTCAGGAAGCTCAGTATAGAACTGCCATATGATCCAGCAATCTCGGTGTTTACTGAGAAGACTGAAAGCAGGGACAGGAACAGATATGTGCACACCAATGTTCATAGCAGCATTATTCACAATAGACAAAAGATGGAAACAACCCAAGGGTCTATCAACAGATGAATGTGGTATAGACATACAATAGAATATCATTCAACTTTAAGAAAGAATGAAGTACTGGCACATGTGACAATGTGGATGAACCCCAAAGACCTTATGTTAAGTGAAATGTCAGACACAAAAGGACAAATATTGTATGATTTCACTGATATGAACTAAATAAAATAAGCAAACTTATAGAGGTAGACTCTAGAAGAAAGGTTACCAGGAGATAGAATGGGAGTAGCAAATGGGGAGCTGATGTTTATTCTGTGCAGAGTTTATAATTAGGTTGATTGTAATAGTTTGGAAATGGACAGAGGTGAGGGTAGTGTAATAATGTGAGTGTAATTAACAACACTGAAGTATGTCTGTAAACATGGTTGAAAGGGGAAGCTTTGGGTTGTATATGTTGCTAAAAGGAGAATCAGAGGATAAAACATGGAATTGTATAACAGTGAACCCTGTGGTGGCCAAGGATTGTGTTAACAATACACAAGAATGTTAAGAATGTTCTCTCAAGACCTCTAACAAAGATATGTCACTTTTACCGGATGTTGACAGAGTGGTGTTACATGGCAAGGGGTGGGGAGGCACCTAAAGTAAATATGGACTATAGTTAACAGTAATAGTTTAACATCCTTGTATCAATTGTAACAAAGGTACCACACCAATGTTAAGTGTCAAAAATGGGAGAGTAGGGAGGTTATGGGAACGTTGCATATGGTAGTCTTAAAAAATTGTTATACACCACAGAAACAATCATATCTCCTTGTGTGTTGTACTGTTTTACTCTGAGGCTTCTCTGAAAGAAGGTTTGAAGAACTTTAAATGAGAACCAAGGCAGGTATATAATTCTACCTATCAATTAACATAATCCTGGCAAGAAGGTAAAGATGGGATACAGTTAGGTGTCCTGAAAGACAGGATCATTTGAACACTTAGAAATTTACTAGCTAGATATTTCAATAGGATATAAAGGTATCCTGGTTGCCATAGGTATGTTTTCTGGATAGGCAGAGTCCCACACAGTAGCTAACAAAATATTAAACTTTCCTCCTGAGGAAGTCCTGCTGCTTTCTCAAATAAGATGGCAAAAAAAAGCTCTGGATTGTATAAACCTTGTCCAATAAAAGAAAACAGGCCAATAAGCCAAGACCTTGATCTTAAGGCTTAGATTTTTCAACCTTATTCCTGTAATAAAGAAATTAAGACTATGTATAATTGTCTAAGAGTTGCCCCCTGAAAACCTCCTTGTTATTCAAACGTGGCCTCTCTCTAAATCAAACTCTGCAAATAAACTCACTACCTGCCCCTCTGGACATGACTCCCAGGGATGAGCCTCCCTGGCACCAAGGGATCATTAGCATGCATTAATCAGTTATGCATTTAGAGAAAGAACTTGACTGAAAAGGGAAAATATTAAATAAAATAGAGTTTTAATAGCTAAATGATTAAAAGTGAGTTGGAAGGTCATTCCAGAGGTTGTACTTGTGCAGATTGCAGCCATGCTTCACAAACTGTCACAGTAAATAAAGCCTCAAACAAAAGTGCTCCTGAGGGCTCTAGGGACATATGGACACCATAGAAAAGCCACACAGCCTCATGAAATAAACACCCCTTCATTGAGCCCTATCTGGGAATATATATAAATCTATTTCCCCAATATAACATAAGTATATTCATTTATAAATTGCCTAAACATGATTCTTCTACTTATTTTATCTGAACCTATACTTTTCAATTTACTTGTTAAGTATATTTCTCAGACTAAAGGGCTTCAGTTTGTTCATATGCCAGTTAAGCCGTAAAACCTAGCAGATATGCAATCAACACCTACTCTCCAGTTCTTCTGGCCTGCCCTAGACAACCAACAAAACGATGAGGATGGACCATCCCCACCCCAAAAACAAGAAGTATCTTCAACTGCAAGCGAAACAATTTCATTCCTCTGCCCCATAATATCTAAGACCCCTCTCAGCTTGAAGCAGTCAGGGAAGACACCATCCAAACCCCTCAAGATATAGGAATAAACAGTAATGGGGTGGGGGGTGATGTAGCCACTAACCAAAGCAGACCTATTGTTATTGTAGTTGTGAATTTAGTACTTGTAATATTGATACAAATAATAAAACTTTTAAATAAAAAAAGGAAGCAGAGGAACAAAAAACAAAATTTAAAAAGATGGGACAAATAAGAAACAACAGGATAACAGGTTTAAATCCAAGTATATCAATAATTAATTTAATATAAATGAACTAAATATTCAAATTAAAAGGCAGAGATTGTCAAATGGATTAAAAAGAAAATATTTAGCAACTGTATGCTATCTATAAGAGATACTCTTTAAATATAAAGACAGTTTTTTTTCAATAAAGTACTGGAAAATATGATATTCCACAAACATAATAAGCATAATAAAGCTAGTGTGCTGTATTAGTATTGACAATGTAGATTTCAAGACAAAGACTATACACCAGAGATTAAGAGAGGTTATTTCAAGAAGACATAATAAATCCAAATTTATATGCACTTAATAACAGACATTCAAACCACATGAAGCAAAAAAAAAAAAAAGAAAAGAAAATGATACACTAAAGGAGAAGAGAAAATCTCACAACAATAGAGATTTCAGCAGGATTTTCTCTGTAATTGATAGATCAAGAAGACAAAATATGAATAAAGCACAGAAGATATAAAATGGTTGACCAATATTATCAACCAACTTAATATTTATAGAAAACTACACCCGAAACAGCCACAATCCTTTCAAGTGAATATGGAAAGCTCACTAAGTTAAACCACTTGCTGGGCATAAAATGGACAACAAATTTCAAAAGTTTCAAATTTTGCAGAATAGAATCTCCAACAACACTAGATTTAAATTAGAAACAAAGAGCAATATAATTTCTGGGAAAGATGCAAATATTTGGAAATTACACAACTTTAAGTAACCCATTGTGGCAGTTTGATATTGTTTATGAATTCCAAAAATAGATATTGGATTATGTTTGTAAACTGGCTGTCCCTCTGGACATATTAGATTTTATTGGATTCAGAGGTTTCACTTTTACTTGATTAAATAATGATTAAGGCTTTGATTGGGCCACATCAGTAGGACGTTGCATCCCCGCCCCCTTGGTGGGCAGGGACACACAGAGAAACCTCAACACAGAGAAGGGAGTTTGGAGTTTTAATGCTGGAGCCCAGGAAGTAAGCACACAGAGGAGCAGAGATAAGTCTCCATAACAAGCCAAAGGAAGAGAGACAAGCCATTTGCCTGATAGCCTACAGCTGGCCTTATGGAGATAGCAGAGCAGCTGAGCCCAGAGAGAGGCAAGCCCAAGAAAGAGAGGAACCCAGGAAGCCTGAACCCTCACAGACATCAGCAGCCATCTTGCTCCAACACATGGCAATAGACTTTGGTGAGGGAAGTAACTTATGCTTTATGGCCTGGTAACTGTAAGCTTCTACCCCAAATAAATACCTTTTGTAAAAGCCAACAGATTTCTAGTATTTTGCATCAGCACCCCTTTTGCTGACTAATACACCCATTGTCAAGTAAAAAATCACAAGAGAAATTAGAATATATTTTAAAATGAATAATAATGAAAGCACTTTAAATTAATGTGTTGGACCAGCTAAAATAGTGCTTAGAGGGAGATTTATAACTTTAAAAAAAATAAAGAAAAACATTATATAATGATCTACCTTAGGAAGATAGAAAAAGAAGAGCAAATTAAACCCAACTTAATTAGAAAAATGAAAATAAAGAGAAGAGCAGAAATCCATGAAATGGAAAACAGATGAAAAAATTAACAAAGTCAAAATTGATGAAGACTGATAAAGAAAGAAGGGAGAAAACACAAAATACCAATATCAAGTTTGAAAGAAGCATATAACTACAGATCCAACACATATTAAAAGGAAAATGAAATAATATTACAAACAAATTTATGTTAACTTAATGAATTTGTCTAATTTCTTATAAAACAACTTACAAAAGAAAAGTAAAGAAAAAATTTCAAAATATGAATAACCCTATATTTATTAAAGGAAAACCTTCCCACAAAAAAAAACTCACCAAGATGGCTTTACTGGTCATTTCTATCAAACATTTAAGGAAGAAATAGTGCCAATCTTACCCACAGTCTTGTAGAAAAATACAGGATGGAATAGCCAATTTTTATGATGCCAGCACAACTTTCATACCAAAACCAAATAGATTTCAAGAAAAGGAAGCAGACCAAAACACCACATGAACACATGAACAAAAATCCTTAATTGAATTCAGAATATATAAAAAAAGATAATACACCACAAGCTATTGGGGTTTATCCTGGGAAGGACAGGTTGATTTAACTTTATATTTAATGTAATGCATTACATTAAGAGAACAAAGGAGTGGGAGTTCCAGGGGCCTGGGGTGGCAGATGCTACAGGCCTACTGGCCCCTGACCCAGCCCACCAACAGGATGTACAGTCTCCACCAGAGAAGAGAGGTGGGCAGGGGGGCAGCCATCCTGGACATGCAGGGCCTGAGTGTCCTGGCCAGGGCATCTCTGGACTTGAAAGTCTGGAGAATTCAGACTCTTTCGGGTTCTTGAGGGACAGGTTTTTTCAAGTCCCAGGATTTTAGAATCTCAGAATTTTGTAACCTCAGAAAGTCTCAAGGCGATTTAGAATTCTAAGCCTCCAGATTCTAGAACCTTGGCATCTAGGGACGTTAAGAAACACAAAATTCTAGAACCCTGGCATTCCAGGATCCTAGAACATCAGAATCAAAGAACCTTAGGCTGTCAAAAACTAGAAGTTCAAAATTATGGGATCTTGGATTTTCCAAACCTTGGAACCTTGGAAGCCTAGGGACTCCCTGGATCTCTGACGGCATCAACTGCATCTGGGAGCTAATCTGCAACTAGAATAGCTGGGTGGGTATCTCAGGAGCAAGATAAGTGCGTGCTGGCCACGTGCTTTGAGATTCCCAACAGGGCTGGTGGGAAAGCCCGGTGCTCACACCATACAAGGCCAGAGGCCTAGGGAAACACCCTGGGCACGCATAGCCGCATGACTCAAAGCACGGGCATCAGTGCTTGTGCCCTGCCCTCTTCCCTCAAGACTCCATAATCTCCCACAATATACCAACTTCATGAATTTCAGTCTTCCTGCTCCCACCTTCCCTTCTCCCCTTTCCTCCTCCATCACACTTCCCTTCTCTCTTCTCCCTCTTGGTCCTACTGTCACCCCTCTTTCCCTCCTATTCTTTCCTCACCCTTTCCAACTGTTTCCTTCCCCTGTTACTCCTCTCCTTTTCTACCCTTCCCTTCTTGCCTCCCCATCCTGTCTCCATTACACCTTCTTCTTCTTCCTTCCTTGGTCCTTCCTCCTCTCCTTTCCCTACCCCCTTCCCTCTGTCTTCCCCCTATTCCTGCCATCTCACTCTTTGTCCCCCTCCCACCCCTCTGATCCCTCTGCCCTTCTACAACTGGCGCCCCTTTCCCACTACTCTCTTCTTGTCCTCCTCAGCCTCTTTCCCTCCTCTCCTTTTTCCTCCTCCTGCCTCCTTTGCCCTCCCACTCCTCCTAGCCCCTCTCTCTTTATTCACCAGGTAGGTCCTGACCTTTGTCTCTTCTTTCAGGAAACTGCCCAGATAATGCATAATGTACCTGAGGGAGAAGATTAGGCAAGAGGGGAAGACTAACTAATTAATTAGTTAATTAATTTTTTTTAAAAAGAGAAAAAAAGGAGAAAAACTGTATGATTATCTCAACAGATACAGGAAAAACATTTGACAATATTCAACATCCATCTCTGATAAAACTTCTTAGTAAACAGAAATAGAAGGGAAATTTCTCAATCTGATAAAGAACATCTGGAAAAAACCTATAGCTAATACCACACTTAAGGGTTAAAGACTAAATCTTTTCCTGCTAAGATCAGGAACAATGCAAGTATGCTTACTCTTACAATTTCTACTTAATATTGTACTGGGGTTAATGATCATAGCAATGTCAGGAAATAGAAATAAAATGCATGTGGATTAGAAAGAAAGAATTAATATTATCTTAATTCAAAATAGCATTATTAGGTACATAGAACATCCTAAGGAATCTACAAAACAACTATCTAATAAGTCACTGTAGCAAAGTCGCAGGATGCAAGGATATAATACAAAAGTTAACTGTTTATGGCAAAATGAAATTTAAACAATAATTATACCACTTACAATAGCTCTAAAAACCTATATATCTAGGAACAAATCTAACAAAAGATGTGAATTACACTGAAAATTACCAAACATTGCAGAGAGAAATAAAGACCAAAATAAGTGTCAAAATATACCAACTTCATGAATTTCAAGACTCATTATTGTTAAGATGTCTAGTCTCTCAAAATTGAGCCATAGATTAAATGCAATCCCAAAAATATAAGTCTTCTAGACATAAACTTAGAAGAATATCTTCACAAAATTGGGGTAAACAAAGATTAATTAGAGAAGTTATAAAGAGCATTAACTAAAAAAAGAAAAAGAATGTAAATTCAATTTCATCAATCTTAAAACCTTTTGTACATTATAAGACACCATTAAGAAACCAAATAGACAAGTCAGAGAAGAGAAAATATTCACAATGCATGTATCTGACAGAAGTCTTGCATCCAAAATATATAAATATCTCCTACATATAAATATCAAAAAGAAATGCCCAACTAAAAAAATGGACAAAAGGCTTGCACATACACTGCACAAAAGAAATTATATGAATGGCCAATGTGGACATGAAAAGTTCTTCAATATCATGAGTCAATATGAAAATGTAAATTAAAACCAAATGAGATCAAAAGTCCTAATGGGAGGGAAGCGGCTGTGGCTCAATCAGTGGGGCTCCCGTTTACCATATGGGAGGCCCCGGGTTCGGTTCCCAGGGCCTCCTGGTAAAGGCAGGCCTGCCCGCACGGCGTGGTTGGCTGACCCAGCGAGCACAAGCAGCAAGGGGGGGATAAATGAATAAATAAATAAAATCTTTAAAAAAAAAAAAAAGTCCTAATGGGGACTTGTGGGAACATGGCATCAGATTAGGCAGATAAGGCTCAACTCTCACAAAAACAATGGAGAAAAAGATAAAATTACCTGAGGGAACTGCTCTGGGGGTCAGCAGACCAGGACAGTGCTTCACAACTCCCAGGAAGGTGAGGGACAGAGAGACCAAGAAGCCAAAACAACAAACTGTGAATTACTAAACCTCCTGGCATTTGGGAAGGGCTCCCCTCCACCACCCCCTGAGATATTCAGGGGGGGTAAAACCCCTGGTTCATTTCAGCTGACTGGAAGAGGAGGAGACATCTTCCTCCTTACCAGCTGTTACAAGGGGAAAGGGAGTGGGAGTTGGGTGGCTTTCCCTCAGTGAATTTGGCCAGCAGAGCCCACTTTGAATCTGGGCTCTGGCCAGATGAAAAAAAGGAAAACCAAGAGAGATACACCTCTGTGGAAAGGTGCTCCAAAGAGCAGCATCTGCTGGCCAGTCTGAAAATTACATGTACAGAAACTGCTTTTAGAGCTCTCTTTATGGCACCCCTGGGAGAAAGTCTGCACCTCATTAGTGAGTCCCTGGAACAGTTTGGTAACTTAAGCTGGACAATTTTAAAGACATAGGATAATTCGAACCAAATATCAAACAGCTGTGGAAAAATAACAGCAGGCAAGGGAGAGAAATTGGCATCAGAGTAAATTCACCAATAAATCAGATACTTAGACATGAGCAAAAAATTACAAGCCATATTAGGAAATAGGAAGAGATGGCCTAGCCAAAAGAACAAACCAAATATCCTGAAGAGATTCAGGATTTAAGACAATTAATCAATGATAATCACACAACTCTCCTAAATCATTTTTTAAAAATTGAAAGGAAATATGACTAAAAAGATAAAGGATATTGAGAAGACACTGGGTGAGTAGAAAGAACAATTTGAAAGTCTTCAAAGAAAAGTAATAGATCTTATGGGAATGAAAGACACAATGGATGAGATTAAAAATACATCAGAGGCACAAGAGAGCAGATTTAATTGCTTGAAGAAAGAATTAGTGATTGTGAAGACAGAACATCTGAACTGAAAAAAGACAGGAGAACAGAAAGAGAAGAGAATGGAAAAAATGGAACAAGGTCTCAGGGAATTGAATGACAACACAAAATACAAAAACATGTGCATTATTGGCATCACAGAAGGAGAGGAAAATGGAAAATGAACAGAAAGAACATTTGAGGAAATAATGACTGAAAACTTTCCTACTTTTATGAAAGATATAAATATCAATATCCAAGGACAATGCACCCCAAATAGAATAAATATGAACAGACTTACCCTGAGACATCTACTATTGAGAATGACAAATATCAGCGATAAAGAGAAGATTTTGAAAGCAGCAAGAGAAAAGCAAAGCATCATATACAAGGGACACTCGATAAGATTAAGTGCCAACCTCTTATCAGAAACTATGAAGGAGAGATGAAAGTGTTATGATGTATTTAAGGTATTGAAACACTCTTTTTTTTTTTATTTTTACCGGGAGGTCCTGGGGGTCGAACCCAGGTCCCTCCATATGGGAGACGGACACCCAACCATTTGAGCCACATCCGTCCCCCGTATTTAAGGTATTGAAAGAGAAAAACTGCCAGCCAAGAATACTGTATCTGGCAAAGCTGTCCTTCAAAAATGAAGGGGAGCTCAAGGACCTCACAGACAAACAAAAACTGATAGAATATGTTACCAAAAGACCAGAATTCCAAGAGATACTAAAGGGAGTGCTGCAGCTTGAAAGGAAAAAACAAGTGTGAGAGACTTGGAGAAGAGTGTAGAAATGAAGATTATCAGAAAGGGTAAAAAGATAGACTATAGTATGATATTATAACAAAAAGCCAAAGGTCAAAATGGATGAAGTAAATAATGCCTTTACAGTTATAACATTGAATAGTAATGCTTGAACTCCCCAATCAAAAGACACAGATTGATAGAATGGATTAAAAAATATGAGTCATCTACATGTTGTCTATAAAAGATTCACCTCAGACATAAGGACACAACCAGGTTAAAAGTGATGGGTTGAAAAAAAAGATATTCCATGTAAACAGTAACCAAAAAAGGGCTGGAGTAGCAATACTAATATAAAAAAAAAATAGAATTTAAATGAATAACTGTTATAAGGGATGAAGAAGTTCATTATATATTAGTAAAAGGGGCAATTTAACAAGAATAAATAAGTTTTCTAAATATTTATGCACCTAAACTCAGTGCCCCAAGATGCATGAGGCACATACTGACAAAGCTGAAGGAAGAAATAGATGTCTCGAAATAACAGTTGGAGACTTTAATACTCCACTCTAAATATTGGATAGGACATCTGGACAGAGGATAAATAAAGAAACAGAGAACTTGAATAATAAGATAAATGAACTAGACCTAAGAGACATCTATAGAACACTGCACTCCAAAACAGCAGGATATACATTCTTTTCAAGTGTTCATGGATCCTTCTCCAAGATAGACCATATGTTGGGTCACAAGACAATTCTCAACAAATTTTAAAAGACTGAAATTATACAAAACACTTTCACTGATCATAACAGAATGAGGCTTGAAATCAATAATAGACAGAAAAAAGGGGAAATTCATAAATATATGGAGATTAAACAACACACTCTTAAACAATCAGTGTGTCAAAGAAGAAATTGCAAGAGAATTCAGCAAATATCTTGAGATGAATGACAATGAGAACACAACACATCAAAACCTATGGGACACCGCAAAGGCAGGGCTCAGAGGGAAATTTATAGCCCTTAATGCTTACATTAAAAAAGAAAGAAAGAGCCAAAATTGATTATCTAACTGCACACTTAGAGGTACCAGAAAAAGAACAGCAAACTAATCCCAAAACAAGCTGAAGGAAAGAAATAGTAAAGATCAGAGCAGAAATAAATGAAATTGAGAACAAAAACCAATAGAGAGAATGAACAAAACCAAAAGTTGGTTCTTTGAGAAGATCAACAAAATTGACAAACCCTTAGCTAGACTGACAAAGAAAAAGAGAGAGAAGACACAAACTGATAAAAATCAGAAATGAGAGGGGGGACAGTACCACTGATGCCATAGGAATAAGAGAAATCATAAGAGGATACTATGAACAACTGTATGCTAAAAAACTAGAAAATGTAGATGAGATAGACAAATTTGTGGAAACATATGAACCACCTATAGTGACTTTAGAAGAAATAGAAGACCTCAACAAATCAATCACAAGTGAAGAGATTGAAACAGTCATCAGAAACCTCCCAAAGATGAAAACGCCAGGAACAGATAGCTTCATAGGTGAATTCTAGCAATCATTCAAGGATGAAAAAAATTGAAATTATACAAAACACTTTCACTGATCATAACGGAATACCAATTTTGCTCAAGCTCTTTCAAAAAATTGAACAGCAAAGAATGCTACCAACTCATTCTATGAAGCCAACATCACACTAATACCAAAACCAGATAAAGGTATACAACAAAAGAAAATTACAAATATCTCTAATGAATATAGATGCAAAAATCTTCAACAAAATACTTGCAAACAGAATACAAAAACACATTAAAAGAATTACACACCATGATCAAATGGGTTTTATCCCAGGTATGCAAGGGTGGTTCAAAACAAAAAAATCAATTAGTGGAATAAACCACATTGATAAATTGAAGAAGAAAAAATCATATGATCTTCTCAATTGATGAAGAAAAGGCTTTTGACAAAATACAGCACCCTTTCATGATAAAAACACTTCAAAAGATAGGAATAGAAGAAAGCTTTCTCAATATGGTAAAGTGCATGTATGAAAAACCTATAGCTAGCAATGTACTCAATGGTGAAAGAATGAAAGCTTCCCCACTGAGATCAGGAATAAGACAAGGATGCCCACTGTCATCACTATTATTCAATATTGTGCTAGAAGTTCTAGCTAGAGCAATTAGGCTGGACAAAGAAATAAAAGGCACCCGAACAGGAAAGGAAGAAGTAAAACTTTCACTATTCACTGATGACATGATCCTGTATCTAGAAAATCCAAAAAAATCCACAACAAAGCTACTAGAATTAATAGATGAGTTCAGCAAAGTGGCAGGATACAAGGTTAATATGCAAAAATCAATATCATTTCTATACAATACTGATGTGCATCAGAGGAGGAAATCAGGAAAAAAAATCCATTTATAATAGCAACTAAAACAATCAAATATTTAGGAATAAACTTAACCAAGGACATAAAGGACCTGTATTCAGAAAAGGACAAAACAGTGCTAAAAGAAACCAAAGAGGACTTCAATAAATGGAAGGACATTCCATGTTCATGGATTGGAAGACTAAATATCATTAAGATATCAATTTTACCCAAACTGATTTACAGGGTCAATGCAATCCCAATAAAGATCCCAACAGCCTTTTTTTGCAGGAATCAAAAAGCCAATAATCAAATTTATTTGGAAGGGTAAGGGGCCCCAAATAGCCAAAATGTCTTAAAAAAGAAGAACAAGGTTGGAGGACTCTCACTAATACTGACTTTAAAGCATATCACTTAGCTACAGTGGTAATAACAGCATAGTACTGACATAAGGACAGACAGATTGACAAATGGTACTGAATCAAGAACTCAGAAATTGACTCTCACATTTACAGTCAAGCGATTTTTGACAAGGCTGTTAAGCCCACCCAGGTGGGTCAGAACAGTCTTTTTAACAAATGGTGCTGGGACAACTGGTTAGACATATCCAAAAGAAAGGAAGAAGACCCCTATCGCATACCTTATACAAAAATTAGGTCAAAATATATTAAGGATTTAAATATAAAAACAACAACCATAAAATCCCTAGAAGAAAATGTAGGAAAACATCTTCAAGATCTTGTGGTAGGTGGTAGTTTCTTAAACCTTTCACCCAGAGCATAAGCAACAAAAGAAAATATAGATAAATGGGACCCCCTCAAAACTTTTGCACCTCAAAGGACTTTGTCAAAAGGATGAAAAGGCAGTTGACTCAATGGGAGAAAATATTTGGCAATTACATATCTCGTAAGGGTTTAATATCCATGATATATAAGGAGATCGTACAAATCAACAATATAAAGACAAAGTATATGATTAAAAAATGGGCAAAAGACTTGAAAAGACAACTGTCCAAAGAAAAAATGCAAATAGTGAAGAAACACATGAAAAAATGTTCAACATCACTAGCAATTAGAGAAATGTAAATCAAAACTACAATGAGATATCATTTCACACCTATTAGACTGGCCACTTTAAAAAAGTGGAAAAATTGTAAATTTTGGAGATCATACAGACAGGTAGGAACACTTATTCCCTGTTGGTGGGAGTGTAGAATGGTACAGCCACTGTGG
Source organism: Tolypeutes matacus (assembly GCA_026826555.1). Lineage (NCBI taxonomy): Eukaryota > Metazoa > Chordata > Mammalia > Cingulata > Chlamyphoridae > Tolypeutes > Tolypeutes matacus. Next base: position 11,369,661 of record JAKSZT010046586.1, read on the forward strand.
AGGATGGTTTGGCAGTTCCTAAGGAAGTTGAATATAGACTTGCCATGAGACCTGGTGAAACCATTGCTAGGTATATACCCAGAAGATCTGAGAGCAGTGACACGAATAGATATATGCACACCAATGTTCATAGCAGCATTATTCACGATAGCCAAAAGTTGGAAACAACCCAGGTGTTCATCAACTGATGAATGGATAAACAAATTGTGGAATATACACACAAATGGAATATTATGCAGCAGTAAGAAGAAATGAAGTTGTGAAACATATGACAACATTGATGAACCTGGAGGACATTATGTTGAGTGAAGCAAGCCAGATACAAAAGGACAAATACTTCATGACTGCCCTATTATGAGCTAAATATATTATGTGAAATATGAATATGGGTAGAATTGCATACATAAGATCATTTTTCTTTGAAGTTGAACAAATGTAAGTTAATAGTACAAAATGTTAATATCAGACAAAAAAAAAAGATTATACTAAGTGAAGGAGACCAGACACAGAGTACTACATACTGTGTGATTCCATTTATACAAAATATAAATATAAATCAATTTATAAAGATGAAAGGACATTAGTGGTTATATAGATCTGAGGAAGGAATGTTAAGGGATATGAAGTCTTTCTTTTTGTAGTAATGAAATTGTTTGAAAATTTTTGAGATGATGAATGTACAACATTGTGATTATACTAAAAGCCATTGATTATATCACTTTGGGTAGAATTGCCCGACACAGCAGCTACGTACAGTGAGGGAAGTATAGAGTTTGAGAGGTGAGGAATTTTCTTGTTTGTTTGTCTGTTTTTTGTTTATTGTTATTATTGAAATAATGAAAATGCTCTAATAATGATTGATTGAAGTGATTAATGCACAACTATGTGATTATAGCAAATACCATTTATTGTACACTTTGGATGAACTGTATGTTTATTTAAATATATCAATAAAATTGATTTGTTAAAAAAAAAATGAGAGCATTTTCAATATTTCAATAAACAAACAAACAAAAATCTCTACCCCTAAATAAGCACCTCTCAATCCGTCTCTGCCTCCCCTGCCATACATAGCTGCTATTCTGTTTCTGTCTTTCTAATTATGGAAATGAAAATGCTCTAATAATGACTGAAGTGATGACTACAGAACTATGTAACTATACCAAATAGCACTGAGTGTACACTTTGGATGGATTATACACTTTGGTTGGATTGTATGCTTTATAAATATGTATCAATATAATTGATTTTTTAAAAATGAGATACCAGTACAAACCTATAGAAAGGCTAATAATTTTAAAACTAACAAGTTAAATGTTGGTGAGCTTGTAGAGGAACTGGAACATTCATATATTGTTAATAGAAGGGTAAAATGGTGAAACCCACTTTAGAAAACTGATAGTGTCTTTTAACATTAACTATAACCCTATTTATAATCCAACAATTTCACTTCTAGGTATTGAAGCAAAATGAAAAGATGTCCATTTAAAAAAATCATACAAAGTCTTTAGTAACTTTATTCATAATAGCCTCCAAACTGGAAATAATCCAAAAGTCTGTCACCAGAGGAATGGATTAGAGAATATATTCAGTAAATGGCACACTACTCAACAATAAAAGAGTGAGCTATTGATATACACAACCACCCAGATGATTATAAACATAATGAGTGAAAAAAAGCCAAACAATAAAAAAGTATATATGATACCATTTAATTTCCTATAGATATTGGTGATTGTTACTAATCAAAGTGTTCATTTAAGATATGTGCATTTCACTGTACATAAATTTTACCTCAATAAAAAATACATATAGTTGTAGTTCTGGTGCAGGATAAATAGAACAATGTAATAGAACAATCACAAACCAAGGATATATTAGCATTTACTATATAATTAATATTATATTAATAGAGAAAATATATGAAAATATTATTCAGATAAAATACAGGGATTTTTTATAAGAATTAATTAGTTAAATTTTAAAATATAAATAAACCACTGAAAGTGTTGGATGAATATTATTATAAATGAGATGTGAAAAAAAAGCCTTAAGAATTAAATGGAAAGCAGAAACTCTACAAAACAATCAATCAATTCGATTACATAAAAATGTCAAACTCCTGAATGGCATAAATAGATAATGATGGCATACATAAATAGACAGACAAACTGATAGATGCAAGCTTTAAAGAAGTCTGAACAATATATGAAAAATGAGGAAACATATTTGCAGTGGTTAACTTTGTAAATCAATAAGGAACCCTTCAAATTTAACTAAACAAAGACCAATAATATTCTAACTTGTAAAATGATAATAAAAAAATATGCCATTCTTAAAAATGAACAACAAATAATTTTAAAAATACACCATCTCACTAATACAGAAATAAATGAAAATAAAACAATTTATCTTTCTATGGGGACTTTAGGGGGAGGCAGATATTATTTTGTCAAAGTGTTAAAAGGTTAAATATACCCAGTGACAGTCAAGGTATATGAAAATGGGCAGTTGTAGGCTTTTGGTGGGACTATGTTTTAGCAAACCTTTCTAGAAAACAGTTTCGCAAAATATATTGAGTGAAAATACCAATAATAATAATAAAAACTATAGTTCAACTTTACAACAAAAGCACTAGAATAAAAGAGAAAAAATAGATAAATGGGACTTCATTGAAATAAAAAATGTTTATGCATCAAAGGACTTCATCATGAAAATAAAAAGACAACCTACAGAATGGGAGAAAATATTTTGAAATCACATATCCAATAAGGGTTTAATGTCCAAAATATATAAAGATATCCTATTACTCAACAACAAAAAGACAAACAACCAAAAATGGGCAAAAGACTTGAATAGAAATTTCTCCAAAGAAGATATCTAAATGGCCAAAAAGCACATGAAAAGATGTTCCATGTCATTAGCCAGTGGTGAAATGCAAATCAAAACCACAATTGGATACTATTTCATGCTTACAAGTATGGCTATTATTTAAAAAATGGAAAATAACAAGTGCTGGAGAGGATGAAGAGAAATAGGAACGCTCACTTGGTGGTGGTGGTAAAGAAAAATGGTGCAGTTGCTGTGGAAGATAGTTTGGCAGTTTCTCAGAAAGTAAAGTCTACAATTACCATATAACCTGGCAATCCCACTTCTAGACATATACCCAAAAGAATTGAAAGCAAGGACTAGAACAGATATTTGTACACTGATGTTCATAGAATGTTTTGGCATTATTCACAATTGCCAAAAGATGGAAGCAACTCAAGTGTCCATCAACAGATGAATGGATAAACAAAATGTAGTGTTTTTATTTCCTAAGCCACTTAAAGTAAACACCATGAAATGGATAAGGTTTAACAATGGGAATTTATTCACTCATGGTTTTGAGACTGGGAAAATATCCAAACCAAGACATCATCAAGCAAGGCTTTCTCCCTGAAACAGACTGCTAGTGATCCTTGGCTTCTCTGTCACATGGCAAGGCACATGGCAGTGCCTGCTGGTCTCTCCCTTCTCTTCCAGGTTTTATTCATTTCAGCTTCTTGCTTCCATGGCTTTTCCTTCTCTTTGTCTGAGTTTCATTCTCTTAAAAAGGACTCCCATCATAGAATCAAGACCCATTGTTATTGAGGTGGGCCACACCTTAACTGAAGTAAAGTCACCAAAGTTCCCGTCAGCAACATAAAATTGTTGCTAAATATACTAGCACAACTGAGAACAACAGTATCTTTAAAAATAAGAAGACACTGAGGTTATCTTAAATAAAAATAGTTCTTGAATATTATTTTTACAAATACCTAAGATAAACTTAGGAAGTAGATACATTAAATAATATAATAAAGGTATTCAGAGAAGTACATACACGTATTATAGTATAGTAATAATTCACTGGTAGCTTATAGTACCACTCAATATTAGTTAAGGTAAGATAAACTCTTGCAGAGGAGTGGAGTTAATTCTGAAATATAATGTTATCTTGTTTACATCCTTGCTTCCTTTCATCTGACTTATTCAAACAAGGCAACTCATTTTTTCCCCTGAAGGTGAGTAAACTTACTGTGAGTTTACACTAATGGGAATAGATTAAATTTAAGAACTTGTTTTTCTGGGCTATATACACCTTCAGACCACCACATGTGGTATATGCATACACTGCAATATTATTCAGCTGTAAAAAGGAAAGAAGTTCTGATACACATGACAACGTGGATGAACCTTGAAGACATCCTGTTGAGTGCAATAAGCCAGATACAAAAGGACAAATATTGTATCATCTCACTCAGGTGAAATATTTAAAATAGGCAAAGTCATAGAGTTAGAGACCAGAATACAGGTTACCAGGGACCAGGGGAGGGGTAGAGAATGGGGAGTTAATCTTAATTTGTACAGAATTTCTGTTTGGGGTGACAGAAATGTTTTGGTATTGGATGTGGGTGCTGGTAGCACAACACTGTGAATGTAATTAACGCCACTGAATTATTTATTTGAATGTGGTTTAATAGAGAAATTTTAGGTTGTATATATGTTACTAGAATAAAAAATTTAAATATATACAAAGCTCACAGTTGTTTATTTACTCTGCATCAGGCACTGAGCATTGCCTTACGTGCTCTGCCTTCATTATCTCCTTAAATTCTCATAACACTTAGGAAGTTGGTGCTATTATTACCCCCATTTTCAAAATGACAAAACTAAGTTGAGGAGGAATTAAGAAACTTTCCTAAATTAACACAGATTAACTGGAGGAATGAAATTCAAATCCAGGCAGTCTGATTCCAGAGCCTGCGATCTTGGTTACTTATATCCTTATATACTACCTCAACATTTAAGTGTATGCACTCTTTAACTCATTAACATCAATTCTAGCAATTTCACCAAAAGTTATGATAGTATAACTGGAAAAGGGGGGAGATGTGCATAAAGATGTTCATTAAAGCATTATTCATATTAATGAAACCTGGAAGCAACTTAAATCTCCATCAACATGGGATTCGTTAAGCAGATTTGGTTGATACATCCACTTCTGTGTTAGACAGCTTTTAAAAATGATGGTGAAGATATTTATTGAAAAATATGTCCATGACTATATTGTTTCTTGAAAAAACAAGTTACAGGCAGGTCTGCTGTGAGCTCCTTTATATGGAATTTCAGACCTATAGAACAGATGTCTATATGCATGTGTGAAAATATGTTCGCCAAAATGTTAGTGGGGTTATATGTGATTACTTTTCTCTGAAATATGTGGATTGTTTGGAATTTTTACAATCTATTTTTAAATTAAAGTCTATAACAGCATGAATTTTGGAGTAGGACAGAGTTCGGTTCATATCGCAGCTTTGTGGCCATGTTATTTAATTTCCCTAACACTCAGAATTTTCACTTATAAAATTGGGGTAATACCATGACTTATAGACCTTTGAGGAACAAATAAGGTAATATCTATAACGTGCTAATACAGTGTTCAATGACTTCAATAAACAGTAAATCATTTCTCTAGAAAAGCTGTATATGGCTTTTAGTCTGATTTCCAAATGAAAACTTTAACAGCTAAAGTGCTTACAAACTTCCCACACCTTTATATCTTGCACAAAATATAAAGTAAAAGAGCACTGTCTCAGCTGTTTCATGCCCAGTGGGCTTAGAATCTCTACAAGTAAGTCAAAACATGCAGGGAAAAAAAGTGGTACAATGTGCCAACTCTGTAACAGAATTCTGGGGAAGAATGCAGCTGAGGAACATTCTGACAAGTATCTGGCTCACCTCTTTTAGTATGTTGTATAGAACAGCTCAATAATCCGTTTCCCTGTATGTTGTAAAGTCACCTAAAATACCCCATATCACAAGTATGCCAAATAATAAAATTCCCATAGTATGCAAATTTAGCAATTTCAACAAGCATCAGTAGACTTCATTCCTTTGTAACCTGACACAGTATTAGAAGACAACATAACATAAAAGAGAAAAATTCGTACAGTGCCTAAATAGATTAGGGGCAGTTGCAGAGCTAAGCTAGTCATTCTCCTTAGCCAAAAACGCTCATTAAAATAAATGAAACTGCTCACTTGGAAGGAAAAAAAAACCAAACAAACAAAAAGAGGTTCAGGGCATCAATTGAAAGAGCAGTTCAATTCCTGCTCATCAAAAGAGAGCTGAAGTCCTTATCCTGTAACTCAACCACAGCTGCAAATCTGATTCAACCCACCCCTCCTTATTAATGCTCTTATTAAATGTAATTCTGTCCATCTGTGTTCAAGCTCATCTTTTTATTCTGAAACATGTATTTACTTTTCATGTTTGGAATAATTAAATTTGTCTATGTCTAGCTAATACCAAGCTCAGCTGAAAGCAGAGGATAAGGATTCCAGTTATTGCTTTGTGCTCAACTAGTAAATTTAAAATTCCCCTCATACCCTGAACTGTCTGTTGCCTTTCCTTTATTTCCAATTCTGAAGCTTCCGGTACTGTTTACATTATTTGGTGCAATGCCGAGCACCACATAAGATCTGCTTGCAATGTAAGAACATGTGGAGAAATTATGTGTTTTTGTCACACCCTATTAAACGGTATTCAAAACACAATGCCCCAGAAACTAAATTGATTGTAGGTTTTATAACCCTTTTCAGGCTAATGGAAATAATTTAGGACCATGAAGGAAATCATAGCTAGTGCAGCTGTGGGAATCTTAAGACTGCTCAACTCAGCAGTCCTGTCCTGGCTGAAGTAGTTAAAGTTCAGTCAGATTCCATTCTTCTAGATCTTTGACAGATCATTCCATATTAATGGCTACGAAGTTTCCACATTTCTTGTAAATTAACTGTTTCTTTGGGCTGGTTCTGAATTGTGTTGAAGCTGGGAAATGCAAACAGGTATAAAGACTGTTTCAAGCCATCTTTCTTTTTCTATAATGTTAACACATGTATAATATTTTCATGCTTTTTTAATGTACTCAGCCACAACATTATGGTCAAAGTTCCAAAATCAGAAAACACAGAATTAAAGGGAGCTGCTTCTAAGTCCTCCTAGGTATCATACTAGTATGACATTTTCAGCATCTATATAAGGAACTACTTAAGCTGCAAACACATGACTCAAATGGAATGGAATCATGGAGATGTTTTAATTTTTAAAAAATAAAATAAGGAGCTAGCCCTCTCTCAGGTTGACCAGAGACCCCCAACTTTGAGCTGCCTGGCAAGGCAGTGCCTTGATTCTGTCACCTATCACAAATGATCACTCACTCAGTCATTACCTGCACTGCATGCTGCTCCATCAGAAAAACATCTGTGAACATTATTTGACAAATTGATCGCTAAATGAGGCATTAGCTGAAGGGTCTTTTGGATTGCCTCTAGGAAGCCAGAGTGGCTGCAGAAGAAAAATGCTTACAGATGCAAAACAGCGACTAGAAAGGGAGAAAGAACTCTTGTATGAGTGTGCTTGGGAGGGTGAAGGGGCCAGTGTGGGAAAATGGGTGGAGAGGTGGCAATAACCAAGTCCTGCAAGAAAATCTACCTTCTCTAAAGAAAGCTGTTTATTAGAAGCAGTAGTAAACCTGCTTAATTCCGTCGGTGCCTCAAGGGAGAAATCCAAGCCTTTGTGAACTGAAGGAGAGAGAAACGTAGCCAGTGGTGTGCTTGTCAAGAAGAGAAAACTAGGGAGACAACGTTAGTCATTTTCCATCCCTACTTGCCAAGAGCCAACAGGTGTGTGGTTTACTATTGTTCTGACAGGCAGCCAGATACCACAGTTTAGTATTCATCCTCTCTTCCAGAGTGTGGGAGAAAACAGCTGTCTCCCTGGCTCTGGATACAAGGAGTAGAAAGACACTGGGAGGCGGATTCTTCTTCATTAGCATCAGTTGCATGGCTTTGTTTGATTCTTCACTGAAAACACATGGTCTTCCTGAGAAATGCATTACATTTGGGTAGTTTCCTCACAGCAGCTTCAAATATATTGAAACTTAAAGGTAAATAAAAGCAGAAATATGTCTAGGTTAAAAATTATATCAGGCCAATGAGAAGTAATCACAGACAATAGTCATTAAGGAAAAGGCTTTCAATATCCTTCAGGTTTCATATTGCTGACAGATGTTTGTGATTTTTTTTTAAATCCATGAAAAAAGCAGGCTATTTTGATCCAAGATGGTATGTTTTGCTGTCTTGCATGGCATGGAAACTATTTCAATGCCAAATTCCCTTGTGATGAGAAGTAAAAGCCCACTGGATTCCAAGTGTGCCAGATGCGGTAGCTGTAAGATTTTTAGACTGTAGTACTGAGTTTCCTTTTGGGTTGAGGTATTAAAGATTCGTGGTAACCAGCCAATGCCATGTCACTAGGTATACTCCCATAATAAGAACCAGGCATCTGTGCTCCATCCAGGGCTATCTGGATTGAAATTTTGGTGAATAACAATAAACTCTATGCTGCTTATATATACAAGGATGAAAATACATCCTTTACCAACAATACATGAAGCTTGAGAAATGCTGGCTCTTTACCAAAATCCCAGGTATTTTTCTAATAAAATAAGCAGTGAACTTCAAAGGACTCTAAACTCATGACATAATAGTACAACCACACACATAACCCCTTAGGCTTTTAATATAACACACTACCCAACACTGCAATAATAAAATAAGCTAGAGGGATTGAATTACCCACCCAAACAAGTCAGTTTAAGTTAAGAGCAGAAGGTCTTTCATCTAAGGGCCCTTTTTTAAAAGAGGCAACAGTTAAATCCACTTACTTCCTTTACCAAACTGAGACATTGCAATTCACATGCCTGCTAAATATATTCTTATGATTTCACATACTTTTTCTTCATGTTCTATGACAGAGCTATGGACAGTACTCCTACTGTTCACACAAACATGGCTCAATTGACCCTTTACGTCCTTGTTTCCCAAGTCAATAAATCACCACAAAAGATGAGAGAAAGGAGTCATGAGCAATGAGGGATGGTGAGCAAAATCTCTTTTCTTGACATGTTTACTTAGTTTGTGTATGTGTCCCTTGAGCCCTGGGTAATTTTTTGTTTTCCTAATGAAAAGAGAAAGAACATCTTTCCACATAATGTCTTCTCACTTGGAATTATTAAGAGATTGGTAAGTGTGGTGGCTTGAAGTTGTGTAACCAGAAAAACACTTGCTTAATTTTAATCCTTTCCTGAAGTGTGAACCCATTGTAAATAGGACATTTTGATGAGATTACTTCAGCTAAGATGTGGCCCAGTTGAATCAGGATGGGTTTCAGTCCTATTACTGGAAGCTTATAGAGAAGACCACAGAGAAAGATGCCTCAGGGAGCAGCCAGAACCTGGAAGGCAACAGAACCTGGCAGAGAAAGGAGAAGACATCACCTTGTGAATTGCCATGTACAGAAAAGGCAAGGACCAAGGATCTCCAGCAGCCAGCCCAGAATGCCACAGTGTTCAGGGAGAAAGCATCACCTTACTGACATCTCAAGTTTGGACTTCTCCTAGCCTCCAAACCACAAGCCAATAAATTTCCATTGTTTAAGGTAAACCATCGAATGGTTTTAGGTTTAGCAGCTAAGAAACTAAAACAGAGTGTATAAATTATGAAAAAGTTATAAATTAGGATAAGTACTAAATCAGCCACTGAATTGTATGGAATCACCTTTCAAATGGAACTGTTTACATGCTTTAACATTATCTGACTTATGCTTTTGCCAAGATGGAGTAACCAGGAGCAGATTTACCTTCCCTCTCAAAATAAGTAAAAAAAAAAAAAAAACTAGACAAAATACATGAAACATCAGACTCTAGAATTCAACTAATAAAGTAAAGCATTGGCAGGAAGTGAGGGTTGAAGATGAAAATAATTGTGTTAAAAGGAGGTCAAGATTTGCTGTTACAGTAGCTATATATGTGAGCCATTGCCTAGCACAGTATCTGCCCATAGAACTCAGCAAATATTTGTAGGCTGAGTCAATTAAATTAAATAGCGAGGGAAAAGTTAGATAGTGATTAAATTAAACTCTCTTGATATCCATCAAAGTGGTTCAATTTGATATGGGCCAGACTAGTCAAAATATTTAGAGGAAATCATTACCTCAGTCACAAGTAAACCAGAGATTCAGAGGTGAGAGCCTACGTGAGGGGCTTCCAGAGAAGTGAAAGAATCCCCAACTGCTTAAGCATCCTTAATTCTTCCCTTTTGATAGACTCCATGTGCAACACATCTTTAAGTTCTGTCAGTTCTGTTTCCAAAATCTGTCTTGAATCCATTCACTTCTCTCCTCCACTGCCACTATCCTGGTCCAAGCCACCGTCATTCATGCTCAGATCACTGTAAAGACTCTCTAACCTGAAGACTTGTGGGAAAATGTCACCAAAATAGGTAGGCAAAGTCTGACCCTCTCACAAAAAAAGCAGAGAGAAGCAGAGACCTATCTAAAGGAGCTGCTTTGGATATATATAGAATGGGAAAGTGCTCTGAGTCGTCTAGGAGGGTACTGGAAAGACAAAGACACCAAAAGAAAACTGTGAGTTGCTCACCCCTGTGGTTGGAAATGGCACATACACTCCACCCTCAGGGCAGGTAGCCTTGGTGGAGCCCCTGGCTTGCTGCTGCCAAAGGACTGGGAGGGGGCATTCCATGGGAGGAGGTGGGGTCTGACAATGGGTGGGCAGTGGTTTTTTTGCAGTGAGTTTGGCCAGCTAAGCCCTCTTTGAATCTCAGAAGGACCCCAACCTGACAGGGAACAGGGAGGGGTATCTGCTCAGGGAGGCTGTCACACCCAGTCACCCCAGGAAAGAGAGGCACTAGATTAGAAAGGGGGCAAGACAGGCACCTAATCAGCAGGACTCTAGCAAACTGTAGTCTAAAATGCCTAGAAGAAAAGGGGCAGATAGCTTTCTGAAGCCTAATTAACCTAAGAAGACAATTTAGCTCAGTGGAGGAACCTGCCTTGTATATAAGAGGCCCCTGGCATAATTCCCCGGTGTCCTTAGAAAAGTGGAGAAGTGAGCCACCAGGTTATCAGGCATCTAGCTGATAACCTTATCACAGGGAACATATAGACATTCTTTTTATTTTAGGTTTTCTTGGATCTTTTTTTTTTTTTTTTTTTTTTTTTTTAAGATTCCTTTTTTTTTTCTTATTTTACTTGCTAAAACTTGGTACATTACTTGCAGAGGGCAGGCTGCAGGGTGATTGATTGATGAACCCTGGCAGCCTGAGAAGCTCCTTAAGGGCCTAAAAGGGAAGACTGTTTTTCCTTGGTTGGTTGGTTGGGTTTTTTTCAGTTGCTACTGTTTTGTTTCTTGTTTGTTGTGTTTCCCCTTTCTTTGTTTCCCCGTTTTTTCTTTTACAGATTTTTTTCTACCTACATTATTTCTTTTCTTTCCTTCATTTTTCTGCCTTCTATTTTCTGTTGTTTTTCTTTCATTCATTCTTTTTTTTATAAAACAATTTATTGAAGTATATCATTCATACATGAACATACATAAAATATAAGTGTTCAGTAAACATCATGATCTTATAAAACAAACATGCATAACATCATAACAGGGCTCCCACACATCACCCCACACACACAAACATCCTGCACTGTTGTGAAACATTTGTAAACAAATCATGGAAGAGTATTGTCAAAGTATTACTACTAACTATAGTCTGAATCTTCCTCCCCTATACATTTTTTAAAGATTTATTTATTTATTTATTTACTTTTGTCCATTTTTACCACCCCACCCCATCCCTGTTTTTGCTGTTTCTGTGTCCATTCACTGGGCAACTCTCTGTGCCTGTTTCCTGCCCTCTTTTCTCATCCTTCTCCTTCTGTCTTCACTGGGATTCGATCCTCGGAACCTCCGATGTGGGAGAGAGGCATTCTAATACTGCCTGCACCACCTTAGTTCCTGGTTTTTCGGTGCATCTCGTCTTGGCTTTCCCTTGTGTCACTCTCCTGTTATGTCATCATCTTGCTGTGTGGCTTGTGGGGCAGCTCACCCATGCACAGGGCCTGGAGGCTTACCCGCTTGCAGGGCCTGGCGGTACACTCGCACAAAGGGCCAGGCGGTTCACCCACAGATGGGACCTGATGGCTCACCCGCTCGCTGCGCCTGGCAGCGTACCCATGCATAGGACCTGGTGGCCTACACACCTTCTATATTTTTCTTTTTTTATTCTTACCGGGAGGTTCTGGGGTTCGAACCCAGGTCCCTCCATGTGGGAGATGGATGCCCAACCACCTGAGCCACATCCATCCCCCTGCTATATCTCTTAAGGTTGACCAAAGATACCCAAAGTTACAGTCTTTTCCCATATAAGATGGTCATATAATAAATCAGGCTTAGTTTATCACCAGCATTCTAAAAACCATACCTAGAGAGAAAAACTAGGTCTGGGATCACATGCATGGTTTCTAATATAGCAAATGTTTAGCCTACCCTGATTATCACAAAATCAGGACAGCGAGAATATTCACAATCATTCATTCTCTTTCAATTTTTTTACTCTCTCTCTCTTTTTCTCTGTTTTCTTTCTTTCTTTACTTTTTCCTTTTTTGTTTTTCTTTTCTTTTTTTCTTTTTTTCTTTTTTCTTTTCCTCTCTTCTCATCATTCTGGCCTTTTAATTTCATTCTATGTATTTTTATCTATTTTGATTCTTGTTTCCTTTTTTTTATTCCATTTTTTAATTCTAATTCCTCTGTACATCTTATGATTTTTTACTCGTGTTAATTATTTATTTTCCTAGGTCTTGTACAGTTCCTATTCTACCATTTTTATTATTATTATTATTACTATTATTCTTTTTCTCTTATCTCTAGCCTTTTCTCTGGTTCTGATTCTTTTTTTTTTTTTTCTGGAACATAGACAAAAGCAAGGGAATAGAATAAGAGGAATGAAATGTCAAAGTGAAACATTACCACACACACAAAAGCAACAACAAAATAAAACACTGGAGTAGAAAGAGAAGCTAACCAAACAAATAAACCTATCAACACAAACAGATGCCTAGACACCAACAAGAAAGCCATACTAAGAAACAGGAAGACATGGCCCAGTCTAATGAACAAACTGAAAAACAGTAGGTTCAACATAAGAAAATCAATCAATGTAATATACCACATAAACAGTAAGAAAGAAAAAAATCACATGAAAATCTCTACAGGTGCAGAAAAAGCATTTGACAAAATACAGCACACTTTCCTGATAGAAACATTTCAAAAGATAGGAATAGAAGGAAAGTTCCTCAACATGATAAAGGGTATATATGAAAAACCCACAGCTAATATCATATTCAATGGAGAAATCCTAAAAGCATCCCCTCTAAGATCTGGAACGAGATAAGGATGCCCACTGTCACTGCTCCTATTTAACATTGTGTTAGATGTACTTGTTCGAGCACTGAGGCAAGAAAAAGATATAAAAGGCATCCAAATTGGGAAGGAAGAAGTAAAAATTTCATAATTTGCAGATGACATGATCCTATACCCCGAAAGCCCTGAGAAATATACAACAAAGCTTCTAGAGCTTATAAAAGAATTCAGTAAAATGGCAGGTTATAAGATTGATGTGCAAAAATCAGTAACATTTCTGTACAGCAATAATGAGGAATCTGAGAGGGAAATCAAGAAAAAAATCCCATTTACAATAGCAACTAAATGAATCAAATACCTAGGAATAAATTTAACTAAAGATGTAAAGGACTCGCACACAGAAAACTACATAACACTGTTAAAGGAAATCAAAGAAGACATAAATAAATGGAAGAATATTACCTGTTCATAGATAGGAAGACTAAACATCATTAAGACATCTGTCATACCCAAACAGATTTACAGATTTAACACAATCCCAATAAAAATTACCACAGAATTTTTTTACTGAATTGGAAAAGCTAACTATGAAATTTATTTGGAAGGGCAAGGGGCCCCAAATAGCCAAAGACATATTGAAAAAGAAAAACAAAATTGGAGGAATCACACTACCTGACTTTATACCAGACTACAAAGCTACAGTGGTCAAAAGTGCATAGTATTGGCACAAGGATAGACATACTGACCAAAGGAACTGAATTGAGAATTCTGATATAGACCCTCACATATAGAATCAACTGATATTCAACAAGGCCACCAAGCCCACTCAACTGGGAGAGAATGGTCACTTCAACAAATGGTGCTTGGAGAACTGGATATCCATTTCCAAAGGATTGAGAGAGGAACACCATCTCACACCTTATAAAAAAATTAACTCAAGATGGATCAAAGATTTAAATATAAGAACCAAGACCATAAAAATCTTGGAAGATAATATAGGGAACATCTACATGATCTTGTAGTAGGAAATGGTTTCATGAACTTTTCATGCAAAGCATGAGCAACAAAAGAAAAAACAGATAAATAGGATCTCCTCAAAATTAAAAACTTTTGCACCTCAAAGGAGTTTGTCAAGAAAGTGAAAAGTCATCCTACTCAATGGGAGAAAATATTTGGTAACCATATATCTGATAAGGACCTAATATCCAGCATATACAAAGAAATCCTACACCTTGAAAATAAAAAGACGAATAGCACATTTTAAAAATGGGCAAGTGATTTGTATAGACACTCCTCCAAAGAAGAAATACAAATGGCTGAAAAACACATGACTGGCTATTAGAGAAATGCAAATCAAAACTACAATGGGAGGTGTGGGAGGTGGGGAACATGGGAATCCCTGTAATTTTTGTGTAACATTTATGTTAGCTAAGCATCTTTTAAAATAAAAAATAAAAAAAATAAAAACCACACACAGAAAAAAAAAAAAAAAAAAAACTACAATGAGATATCATATTGCACCCATTAAACTGGTGACTATTAAAAAAACAGAAGACTACAAGTGTTGGAGAGAATGTGAAGGAATGGGAATGCTTATTCACTGCACCGGAATGCAGAATGGTACAACCATTGTGGAGGACAGTCTGGCAGTTCCTCAGGAAGCTAACTATAGAACTGCCATATGACCAGCATTCCTACTGCTGGGTATATACCCAGAAGAATTGAAGGCAGAGACACAAACAGATATATGCACACCAATGTTCATAGCAGCATTATTCACTATTGCCAAAAGTTGGAAACAAACTAAACGTCCATCAACAGATGAATGGATAAACAAACTCTGGTATATACAAACAATGGAATATTACTCAGTTATAAGAAGGAATGCAGTTTTAACACATGGGATAACATGGATGAACCTTGAAGACCTTATATTGAGTGAAGCAAGCCAGGCACTGAAGGACAAATATTACATGACTTCACTGATATGAATTAAGCAAATTGAGAAGACACACAGTGCTACAGTCTGGAAGCTAGGTTTACAGGAGACAGAAAGGGAGTAGAAGGTTGTGAGCCAATGCCCATAAGGGCAAAATCTATGATAAGGTGGAAGGGCATAGTTGTGCAGTGGATGGGCATGACAGTGGTGCAGTGATGCTATTGGTTTGGGTGGTCTGGCCTGTGATGGGGGTAGGGATGGGGGAGGTTGCACTGTCCATGGAACTGGGGGGAGTGTTGGGGGAGGTAGCACATGAACTCTGGGGATTTGTGAGTATGTGGCTGAAACTACAACTTTAGGAATTTTTTGGCTAATATGGCGGGGAGGGTTACTTGTTTATGCTATTGGGATGTGAGGGGCATGTGGGGCAGGGTGCACCCGGGGCGGGCTTCTAAGGAGTATGTAAGTGTTCATCCTGTCATAGTGCATTGTATCAGTGGGTAGAAACCCACACAATGAATGGGAAGGTGTTGGACTCCCATCCTAGGAAGTCCTGCCATGTTCTCAAATAGTGGGGCAGGAGTCTCTTGAGAGCACAGGCAGGGAGCACAGGGGATGATAGGTCAGTATGTCAAGCCCTCAATGTTGTTGCAAGTAAGTATGAATCTTGCTCTTCAAAGAGTGAAGCTTGGTGGTTGCTGTGGGTCCTGAGGGAAGGGGGACGAGGAATAGAATAGAGGGAGCATGGGGCATTTTGGGGGCATTGGGATTGTTCTACATGATCTTGCAATGAAGGATACAGACCATGTTAAATTTCATCAAAATTTATAAAAGTATATGTTCTAAAATGTAAACCATAATGTAAATCATTGACCATGGTTAATAGCAATGCTTCAATATTTGTACATCAATTGTAATAAATGTACCATATACATCTAAAATGCTATTAATAGGTAAAAGGGGAAAAGGGGGGGGGGAGGTTGGGTACATGGGAATTCCCTGTATTCTGTACATGACTTTTCTGTAACCTAAAGCTTCTTTGAAGATAAAATGATAAAAATAAGACAATGGGGGAATAAATGAAAGAAAATGTCACTGCACATACAAGACAACAGATCTTACAGTGATGGAAGACATAAAACCAATTTTTAAATTTTTGTTTTTTTATTATTTCTTTTCTTATTTCAAATTCTTTTCAATGTTTTGTGTTTTATTTGTCATTTTTTAAACTATGGTTAATATTTCATTTTCTTATTAATTTTATTTGGTTATTTTGTTGGCTTCATTTTTTAAGATGTTTTGGACCACATAAGGGTTACAACTATTGCAGGGGTGGATCAATGGTGTGGGGTTTCAGTGGCAGGGGATGCATGGGAGGAGGTTCACCTTGGGCATACCTATAAGGATATGAATGAGTTCAAGTATTCATGGGGCATTGTCACAGTGGGTGGAGGTCCATACAATAACCAAAAGAATATCCAATTCCCATCCTGGGGAGTTCTGCCACATTCTCTAATGGGACAGCAAGAATCCCCTGAGTACAGGGACAGTGACTAGTGAAGGAGGATGGACCACTGATGGGCCCTTGATATTGATGACTGTACTTATGAAACTTTTCTTTTGAAATTGAAAGTTAGTCTAGTATTAAAGGGTGCCTAAGAGTTACCTCCTGAGAGCCTCCTTGTTGCTTAAATGTGGCCTCTCTCTAAGCCTCATCAGCATATGAATGCATTACGTGCCCCCCCCCCCAGGATGGGACATGACTCTCAGGGGTGAGCCTCCCTGGCACCAAGGGATTACTACCAAGTGCCAACTAGCAATGCAACTAGAAAAATACCTTGACAAAAAAGAAGGAAAAGGTAAAGACAAATGAGTTTATATGGCTAAGAGACTTCAAAGTGAGTGGGGATGTCATCCCAGAGGTTACGCTTATGCATGTCTCAGCAGGATGCCATTGACTGCCACAGTAAATGTTGCTTCAAATAGTGGGGCTACTGAGGGCTTTGAAGATTATAGGCAGGGCTGACAGCTCAGGAGTTTGGCACCATGCCAGCGGGCGCTACTTTGGAATTTATGCTTCCCAGTGTAAGAGTTGGACTCAGTCATGGTTTCCCTACACATGGCTCTTCTGTCCCTTCTATTTTAACCTATAATTAGTACAGAGTTGATAGGTTTATGTCCAAGAGACTTAAATCTTTGGGTTTTCCATATGCCAGTTGGTCCCTGAATCTCAACAGAGTTGCAACACCTACTTTCCAGTTCATTGGACTCACCCAGGGAATATACTCATAAGGAAATGATAATAGACAACAACCATCCCAAGGAACAGAGAAAGTCTACAACTGCAAGCAACATAGTCCCATCCACCTGCCCCATGGGATCTAAGCTTCCTCTCAATTAGAGGTGGAGTGGGCATCATCATCCCAGAATCCTCAGGATTGGGGAATGTATGATGGACTAGAGTAGGCTTACAGTTATTCTTCTATAAACTTATTGTTCTTCTAGCAATGGAAGAACTTTTATCATTGATGTGGAGGCAGTGGCCCCCTAAGTTCTGAGGGAAAGGAGAGAAAAATAGGTGTGATATGGAAGCATTTTTGGGACATTGGAATTGTCCTGAATGATGTTGTAATGACAGATACAAGCCATTATATATCTTGTCATCACTTACAAAATTGTGCAGGAAAGAGTTTAAACTATAATGTAAACTATAATCCACACTTAGTGGCAATGCTCCAATATGTGTTCATCAATTGTAACAAATATACCACACTAATGAAGGATGTTGTTAATGTGGGAAAGTGTGAGAGGAGTAGGGAGTGGGACATATGGGAATCCCCTCATTTTTTATGTAACATTTATGTAATCTAAGTACCTTTAAAATAAAAAAACATAAATAAATAAATTCATATAGTTTGTTTTTTAAAAAAAGATTCTGTAACCTGTCTTCCTGCTTTCACTCTTGTCCTCTACACTCTATCTACTACCCACATTACTACCCACAAAAGATAAAAAGATCTTTTAAAAATACAAATCATGTCACTCTAATCCTTAAAGACTTTCAATGGTTTCCCATTAACCATAGAACATATTATGAACTCTTTAAAATGGCCTACAGGGCCCCACATGACATAGATCTTGATTTCCCTTCCAACTTCAGATTGTGCCACTTCTTAACCTCACTCACCACACTTCAATTACACTGTCCATCTTCCTATGCATCACACAGTGATCTTTTTCACATCCTCTGCACCTGCCATTCCTTCATGGTGCACTCTTCTTCTAGGTTTTCCCATAACTGGCCTCTTCTTACTTTTCATATCTCAGATCAAATATCACCTACTCAGAGATTATGTTTACATAATGCCTGCATAGTTTGTTCCCTTAGACTCCTAAAGAATGCAACATATGTAATTGGATGGTATTGTGTTCAAGCAAAGAGAGAAATCACAGGCAAATGAATTGTATAGATCAGTGGTTCTCCACCCTGACTGCACATTAGAATTGACAAGAGCCCAAGGATTCACCCCAGACTAACTGAATAAGGATCTCTGGGAGGAGAGCTGGGGAATCAGTGTTTTTATAAGGCACCCCACCTTTCCAGGTAATCCTACAATGCACCCAGGGTTGAGGATCACTAAATCAGTGTTTCCCTAGTTCTCTTCTTTTCTGATCATTGGGATGGTCTTCAGTATTTTCACATTAAAAATCACCTGAGAAACTTTTAGAATACCAGTTTTCAAGTCATATCCTTGACAACTGAAGAATCCCCTCAGGTGATTCTAATACGCAGTCAAGGTTGAGAACCACTGGCCTAAAAGGTATCAAAATTCAGTGAAGGTGTCTTTTGTTTAGGGGTTGTTTGGGGATGTTTCATAACATGCTTATCCTCTTTGAGCATGTAAAATATAGAAATGAAAAACATTCCAATCACAGTCTGTGCTCATTCTGTAATTGAATCATCTCTCTCAACTCTTTTTTTTTAAAGATTTATTTTACTTATTTATTTCTCCCCACATCCTCGTTGTTGCTGTTGTTGTTGTTGTTGGCATTTTTACTTTGTCTGTTCATTGTGTACTCATCTTCCTTTTAGGAGGCACCATGAACTGAACGTGGGAACTCCCATGTGGGAAGAAAGCACTTAATCGCTTGAGCCACCTCTACTCCCTGCTTTGTTGTGTCTCTCATTATGGTTTTCCTCCTTGTGACTCTTGTTGTGTCATGTTGTTGCATCAACTTGCTGTCCCAGCCTGTCACATCAGCTCACTGCCTTGCTCATCTTCTTTCGGAGGCACAGGAAACCAAATCCAGGACCTCCCATGTGGTAGGCAGGAGCTCAATCACTTCAGCTACATCTGCTTCCCTCTCTCAACTCTTAACATCAAACACACCAAAGAACATTCTGTTTCAGTATTTGGAAAAATACAACTATAGATTTATTAGGTTGGTACAAAAGGAATTGCGGTTTCAGACCGTGAATTTCAAATCATTATAACTAGACTCAAACACATCTTTATTAATTAAAATAGGAACCATTACAATCAACACATTTTTGCCTATGAGAAATAAGTTTGTTTATTTCTGTAGTGTAAAAATCCATACTTCGGGATTCAATGAACTCTTGGAGAGCATTTTCTGCATACTGCTGGTTGTGGAAGAATTTTCCCTGCAAAAAAAAGTTGTTGAGATGCTTGAAGAAGTGGTAGTCAGTTGGTGAGAAGTCAGGTGAATATGGTGGATGAGGCAAAACTTCATAGCTCAATTTGGTCAACTTTTGAAGCATTGTTTTTGTACCATGCAGTCGGGCGTTGTTGTGGAAAAGAATTGGGCCCTTTCTGTTGACCAATGCCAGATGCAGGTGTTGCAGTTTTTGGTGCATCTCATCAATTTGCTGAGCGTACTTCTCACATGTAATGGTTTCTCCAGGATTCAGAAAGCTGTAGTGGATCAGACCGGCAGGAGACCACCAAACAGTGACCACAGCCTTTTTTGGTGCAAGTTTGGCTTTGGGAAGTGCTTTGGAGCTTCTTCTCAGTCCAACCACTGAGCTGGTCATTGCTGGTTGTCATATAAAATCCACTTTTAGTCACACATCACAATCTGATCAAGAAATGGTTCATTGTTTTTGCGTAGAATAAGAGAAGATGACACTCAAAATGACTATTTTTTTTTATTTTCGGCCAACTCATGAGGCACCCACTTATCGAGCTTTTTCACCTTTCCAATTTGCTTCAAATGATGAATGATCATAGAATGATCAATGTTGAGGTCTTCAGCAACTTCTCATGTAGTTGTAAGAGGATCAGCTTTGATGACTGTTCTCAATTGGTCGTTGTCAACTTCTGGTAGCCGGCCACTACGCTTCTCATTTTCAAGCCTCTCGTCTCCTTTGCAAAACTTCTGGAACCACCACTGCACTGTACATTTGTTAGCAATTCTTGGACCAAATGCGTTGTTGATTTTACAGTTGTCTCTGCTGCTTTATGACCCATTTTAAACTCAAATAAGAAAATTGCTCGAATTTGCTTTTTGTCTAACATCATTTCAATAGTCCAAAATAAATATAAAATAAACAACAAGTAATAAGTCATTAGCAAAAAAATATAAAGTGAGAAATGCACATTAAAATGATGTATAACATAACCACATTTATTTAAGAATGTATTCCAATATCAAACGGCAAATTTCAGTAAAATTGAATTACTTTTGCACCAACCTAATACTTATACCCTTTCTCTTCCTGCCATCTCTATTTGAAGTGTTAGCAAAAGACTTATTGCTATATACATCATTGTTTTTGCTGCCCTGGTTGGATTGTGCAACATAAAAGGGTACACTGCAGTAAAGGGTTAACTCAGTAAGCCTTGGTCTCTCAAGCCCTGTACATTCCAAAGAAAGGCCTGTCTTCAGGAGGACTACCCTTTGACCAGCTCCTGGGAGATAACCTCAGAGCCCTTGGAATATTCTTCCTGATAAGAATGTTTTTGTATGCCTGAGACCTTGGACCAAGCTGTATCAGTTTTAACCTCTGGGGCACTGGAAACTGTGTAACTAAAGTCAATCACACAGGTTCTCCATGCTTACATGACTGACTCACAATAAAATCCCTGAATACCAAGGCCCGGTGAACTTTCCTGGTTGGTAACACTTCACATGTGTTTTCACACATCATTCCTGGAAGAATTAAGTACATCCCCAAGGGAAGAGACACCTGGAAGCATGGACCTGGTTTCTCCCCAACTTTGCCCATGAGCCTTTTCCCTTTGCTCATCTTTGTCTACATCCTTTTGTTGTAATAAACTATAACTGCTGGTATAAGAGATTTTCCAAGTCCTGCGAGTCCTTCTAGCAGATCATCATGCATGAGGGTAGTCTTAGGGACCTCTGGCACAGGGACATAATGGTATCTGCTAATTTTAACCAGATGGCCCTCCAAAAGTTGGTTCTTTAATTGGTTTTTCATTACTTAGAAAATGCTTTACTCAGAGAAACAATGGTATACATAGTTGTTGGTTCTTTAGTATCAAAAAAACTAATTCAGTATGAAACAGAAATTAATTTAATATATACTTCTTTCTTTAATCAACCCACCTGCCTATTATCACTGCTTACTTCTCCCTTTATTCTTACACGTCTGACACTTCATTCCCTGTAAAAATATTTTGTTTACATCAGGGATTAACAAGCGAATGTTGGCAAGCTAGTCTGGAATCATAGCTTCTTTTTTTCATCCTATTTACAACATGATTTATTTGGGAAATACATTCTATTATAGGCAAGGAGAAAATGATACAGCAATTCAAGGAATCTAGCCTCCATGCCCCTCCTTTCACCACAAATCTAGTAACTACTAGACATCCAGTACTCATCAAAAAGGAAATGTCTGGCTTTTGGAAGATTACTGTGGCACCAACCACTGAGACTCCTGACTACCACATCTTAGCCTGCCCCAACAGCAAACATCATCAGTGAGTAAAACGTACTTCTTCCTCTCCATTGCTGGGCTGTCCTAGGCCAGTCATTTTTATGTACAGGTATTTGCAAGTCAGATATCTGAAATTCAGATTTACATTGAAACTCATCTCAAACTAAACTGAAAATTTAAAATATATAGTACATATAAATTCACTCTGAGAGCTTTCCTTGTTATTAATGCATACGATTGCAGAAAATTAAAGTCTATGTCCAACTCTTTGAAATATATACAAAGATCTTGAAAGACAACAAAACACAAACTTCTGGAGTTTTCCTTTCATCCCATCCAAGCATAACCACTCAGGACCACATTCTATCTGACCATCACTATCTATGTAAGAAGCACTCACTACTCCATTACTCCCTGACAAAAACAGAGATAAGAGTCATGCCCTTTGAAGATGGAGGAAGGAGCAGAAGCCAAGGAACAGAGGTAGGTACTAGAAGTTGAGAAAGGAAGGAAACAGATTTTCACCTCAGAGCCCCCAGAAGGGACCAACCCTGCGACATCTTAACTTTACCCGAGTGAAACTGATTACAGGCCTCTGACTGCTATAACTTTAAGATACTAAATTTAAGGTGTTTTAAGTCACTAAGCCTGTGGTAATTTCTTACAGAAGCAATAGGAAACTAATATATCTTCTTATGGATATAAAAGTTCTCCTTTATGGAAAGAAACAAGAAATTCTGTTTTAAAAAGTCTCCTTTGCAAATACATAGATCAACTTCATTTAAAAAGCTATTTTACACACAGTCCTCCTTTCTGAGGACACATCTTAAATTAGAGGCAAAATTGCTCAGGAAGTTAAAAAATAGCATTTTGTAAATTTTTAAATTATAACTTATCCAGAAGGTATTTGCCATGGCTAGAGACAGTCTTTGTGGGGCAATTGATCTTTAAATAGAGAAAATAATGATCCAAGCTTCAGATTCCTGCATTAGGGTTTATTACATGTGATCTCTGGATTATATTAAACTCCTGGAAATCAGGGTTATAATAGAATGGCTGACAGACCCTTAACTTTAATAGCTTTTCCAAGTACTGTAATATGAGCATTACTTTTTAATGTCATAAAATGATGGTTAAAACACTGCAGAATTTTCTCAAGACAGATAAGCAGGTGTTCAAGAGAGCAGAACTATTTAAACTTCATTGATTTATGGCCTATCTTATATTGAAGCCAAAAGTTTTATTGAATTCCCACAGTAGAAACTCTGAACTTAATTTTCCAAAATAGAACGACTATGTCAGGGTCCCCCATATATATTAATTTCTTTTTAACACTTGTGCTTCTGTATTTTTGAAGTTACTAGGCATAATGAAATAGAAACTGTAGCCAAAGCATAAGTTATTCTATGCTTTCTTTTTATTGGTTTACTTTCCAAAGTTCATTGTGCAAAATAAAACCCAATACATAGCTACTAAATCATATACTCTAGGAACAGAAGCCCCCAACTAGTCGTTTAAGCTATTCTATATTTCTGTAATTCCTTAGAATAGTGAATATGACATAACTTCTTATTTTAATTTGGAAGAATATAAAAGGATTTATCTTAATATAACACCTTCCCTCTCTAGTTGCTCTTCTGACCCCTCCCCTACCCAATATCTCTAATCTTTATGCTGCCTAACCAAAAGTGGCCATCAGTAAGGCCCCAATAAACTATCAAACATTTTATGTGATCTGTTAGCATTTTCTGCTGGTTTACATAAAAATCAATATTCTTGTAACTGTAGGATCCAACCCTAATGATTTAGTGAAACTGATATTTACTGTGGAATAAAATAGAAATACCGTTAGCTCTCAAAACCAATAGCATTAGAGAGAGCTAGAAGCAAAATAATTACTATTATGTAGATATGTGGATACCAAAGCATCTGTGATTCCAACTTATCTTTAGTACTAACTATAATGGAAATAAATTCTTATTGTGAGAGGAATGGTCAGAGGGCAAGTCAGGCAGTGTACAAATAGACACACAGCTTACAGTACATCATTAAATCCTTTTATTTCCCCTCTACTTACCCAACCTCAAATATTCAGATAACAAAATGAGACAAACTCAGAAAATAAGAAATATACATAATTTTTAAATGCCTTTATAAATTGTGCTGTCATTTGAGTCAGTTGACTGAAAAAGACTAAATTATTCCTCTAAGAGAGATAACTACTTGTTTATTTAGGAAACTACCTTAACCAACTTGTTAGCATCTGAAATATGGGACCCACTATCCAGATGGGACACATTTAGAAAAAAAGACTTGAATTACTCTGTATAATGAAGTAATAAAGAATTTGGAGTTATCCACAAGTGTTTCATAAAAAGGATTGAGATTCTGAAAGAGGAAACTGGAAGAAGTGTCTATGACGAAGAGAACCCCACAACATGGCAGATGGCCAGGTTACACAGAGAGGAAGATTCTGCAGAAATTGCAGAGAAATTTCCAAGAATAGCGGTAGAATTGAAAGATATTTCCTATTTATGCTATTTGGCCTCTCCATTATCGCCTAAACCCGTAGCAAAAGCCTCATTATCCCCTAAACCCGTAGGAAAAAAACATCATCACTCCTCCCCTGAAATTGCTTTCAATAACTTCACAAAATGACCATCTTTTAAATGCTATAGCCAGTGAATAACCATTTAGTAATTTTCTTTTTCACATTAAGACAGATTCTAAGAATTAATTTTAAAAATAAAAGTTCTCAATCAGAGGTTACAATTTAACAAGTAAAGATATTTTTTCTCATTTACATAATGGGTTCCTTTTTGTTAAAACCAACAGGCATTTTTTCATCCTTATCTTACTTGCATTTGACACTGATGATTTCCCTACCCTACTTTGAAACTCTCTCTTCATCTTCTTCTTATAACATTAGCTTATTTTCAACTGCTTCATGAGCTCCTCTTCAAATGGGCAACTCTTAAAGGATAGTATCAAATGTAAGATAGGGGACAACCAGCAAGATGGTGATAGAGTAAGGAGCTCCTAGAGTCAGCTAGTGCTACAGAGCAGTTAATAATCACCCAAAGCTATCTAAAGCACCTGTTTGGAGGCTCCAGAAAACCAGAAGAGCATCCTACAACATCCTTGAAAGAATGGAAGGAGAAGAATGCCCATCTGCAGAGAAGATTCATGAATAGCACTCCACGCTGCAGAAGCCAGGGTCCATCCTCCACTGACAGCACAAGCCGCCTCGGGATCTATTCCGTGGCTGGAATTGGAAGCTCCATTTCCCAAAAACAGGGGAGGAAGAGATGGTTGGGCACAAACTTAAGCTCCTGATTAGTAAATTCAGTGTGCTAAAGTATAATCCTAAGAACAGCTACAGTTTGAACCTGTCCAAGACAGAAGGGGGCTGGTAGCTGTCATTTTAACTCTACCCTCGGCACGAGGGGACATGGGGTGGACTGAAAATCCCAGTGCTAGTAGGGATGGGTTTCTTTCCATCCAGATAAGATGGCAGCTCTAGCCTAAGCCCCAACCCCACCTCCAGCAGGGAGGGAGCTGGGGGAACTTGGACCAGCCTTTCAGTGAAAATAAAGGCCACACCGCAGAAGCCAGTGATCATCCTATTCTGGCAGAGCAAGCCACCTCAGGAGCTATTCTGTGGCTGGAAATGGAAGCTCCATTTTCCCAAAATGGGAGGAGGAGACAGTTGGCCACTGAATTCAGCTAATGGTTAGTAAATTCAGCTGGCTAAAGTAAAACACTAAGAACAGCTAAAGTTTGAACCTGTCCAAGTGGGAAAGAAGCTGGTAGCCACCACTTTAACTCCACCACCAGCATGAAGGGAAGCCTGGCTGACTGAAAATCACAGTGACCATAGGGACCAGCTTCTTTCACCCAGACTGGACTGCAGGCCTAGCCTAGGCTTCAGTCCCATCTCTGGCAGGAAAGAAGCTGGCGGGCCCTGCACCAGCCTCTTCCCGTAACTGCAGGTACATTTGACTGGACAGAGTCAGAAGCCTACTGGGACAACTGCAGTCATCTTGGACCCACAGGGCATAGATTGCTGCCCACACCTGCAGCTCCATCCCCACCCCAGGCAGGGGAGAAAGAGACCTGAAGCTTAATCAGTCTCTCTGGGAAATTACAGTCTAGGCCTGCTTGACTTAAATTATTATGCAGGGCTGTGGCTCTGTCCCTACCCCTGACAAAGGAGAAAGTTGGGAGAAGCTTCATCTTTCCCCGGGGCAGTGTGGGCAGCTTTAGCCTCCACAGCTTACAGCACCAACTACATCGTTGGCTCCTACTACACAACCAGCAAGGGAGAAAGGGCAAGAAAGCCCTAAACTAAAGAGATAAATTGCACCCAGAATAAATACATCTAGTAAAGCAGATGCCAAGACACCAACAAAAAATTACAATCCACACCAAGAAACAGGATGATATGGCCCAGTTAAATGAACAAGATAAGCCTCCAGATGACATAAAGGAGTTGAGACAACTAATCATAGATGTTCAAACAAATCTCCTTAATAAATTCGATGAAATGGCTAAAGAGATTAAGGATATTAAGAAGACATTGGACGAGCACAAAGAAGAATTTGAAAGCATACATAGAAAAATAGCAGATCTTATGGGAATGAAAGATGCAGTATGTGACAAAACGGAAGAACCCTGAAGATATCAGTGAAATAAGCCAGAAGAAAAAGGACAAATATTGTATGGTTTGACTTATGTGAAGTGTTGAGAATAAGCAAATTCATAGAGATGGAGGGGGGGGGGTTGCCAGGGGCAGGAGGGAGAGAGAATGCGGAGTTCTTGCTTAGTGGATTTGGAGTTTCTGTTTGGGGTGATGAAACACTTTTGGTAATGGATGGTGGTGATGGTAGTCAGTGTAATTAATGCCACTGAATCATACACTTTAAAATGGTTAAAATGGCAAATTTTATGATATATACAGGTAACCACAATAAAAAATTAATTAAAAAAAAATGCACTGGAATCATATAATGGCAGATTTCAGGAGGCAGAAGAAAGGATTGGTGAGCTTGAAGAAATGGCCTCTAAAAGTGAACATACAAAAGATCAGGTGAAGAAAAGATTGGAAAAACTTGAACAAGGTCTCAGGGAACTAAACGACAGCAAGAGACATGCAAACATACATGCCATGGGTGTCCCAGAAGGAGAAGAGAAGGGAAAAGGGGCAGAAGGAATATTTGAAGAAATAATGGTAGAAAATTTCCCAACCCTATTGAAGGACATAGATATCCATGTCCAAGAAGCACAATGTACTCCCATCTGAAAAAATCTAAATAGACCAATTCCAAGACACATACTAATCAGAATGTCAAATGCCAAAGACAAAGAGAGAATTCTGAGAACAGCAAGAGAAAACCAATGCATAACATATAAGTGATACCCAATAAGATTAAGTGCTGATTTCTCATCAGAAACCATGGAGGCCAGAAGACAGTGGTATGATATATTTAAGAAAATGCAAGAGAAAAACTTCCAGCCAAGAATCTTATATCTGAAAAGACTGTCTTTCAAAAATGAGAGCGAGTTTAGAATTTTCACAGATAAACAGAAACTGAGAGAGTCTGTAACCAAGAGACCGGTTTAACAGGAAATACTAGAGGGTGTGCTACAACCTGAAAAGAAAAGACAGGAGAGAGAGGCTTGGAAGAGAGTCTAGAAATGAAGATCATATCAGTAAAAGTAACTTTTACTGATAAAATAAAATATGACAGATAAATCCCAAATATTTAGGAATAACTTAACCAACGATGTAAAGCACTTGTATTCAGAAAACTACAACTCACTGTTAAAAGAAATAAAAAAAAAGACCTAAATAATTGAAAGAACATTCCATGCTCACAGATTGAAGACTAAATATCATTAAGATGTCAATTCTAAAACAAAAAACAAAAAGATGTCAATTCTACTTAAATTGATAAATAGATTCAATGCAATCCCATTAAAAATTCCACAAACATTTTTTAAATAAAAGGAAAACATGATTATCAATTTTATTTGGAAGGGTAAGGGGTCCTGAATAGCCAGAAACATCTCAAAAAGGAAAAGTGAAGTTGGAGGACTCTCACTTCCAGACTTTAAATCATATTACCTAGTTACAGTGGTAAAAACAGCATGGTACTGACATAAAGACAGACACATAGACAAATGGAACAGAATTGATAATTCAGAAACAGACCATCACATTTATGGTCAAGTAATTTTTGACTAGCCTGTCAAACCCATTCAGCTCAGGCAGAATAGTCCATTCAACAAATGGTGCTGAGAAAACTGGATATCCAACACAAAAGAAGGAAAGGGGAACCCTGTCTCACACCTTATACAAAAATTAACTCAAAATGGACCAAAAACCTAAATATAAAAACAAGAACCATAAAACTTCCAGAAGAAAATGTAGGAAAATATCTTCAAGACCTGGTGGTAGGTGATGGATTCTTAAAGGAGATAAGAGGAGGACTGAGATGTACTACTGATGTTTAATGTATGTAGAAGTTTTAAGGATTTTTACTGTAAAAGTGTGTAAATGTATAGAGTTGATGGTAACACATTATAGTGAGTGACAGCTGGTTTATAAATGGGAATGTGGCTGAAAAAGGTAGTCTAGGGATGTAAATGCCAATTGGCAGAAAACTAGAGGATAATCTAGGGACTGAATAACACAGTAAACCCAGAGGTGAATGAGAATTGTGGTTGATGGTACAGCTTCAAGAGTGTCCTTTGAGAGCTAGAGCAGATGTACATCATTATTGCAGGGTGGTGGGAATGTGGAGAAGCATGGGAAAAATATAACTAGAGTGACCCGTGGACTGTGGTTAACAGTAATAATGTAATATTCATGCATTTATGCCAAAGATGTACTGCGTTGATAACAGGGGAGTATGAAAAAAGTGTGCCAGATGTACGCTATGAACCATGGTTGGTGATAATAGTCTGACGATACTGTCTTATAATCTGTAACAGATGTTCCACAATGATGTGGTGCATTGGTGAAGGGGTGTTGTATGGGAATTTTGCACATGTGCATGATTGTTTTATAAGTTTACAACTTCTGTCATATAAATATATTTTGAAAATAATAATAGGGTAGGTTGGGGGAAAATATACCAAATGTAAGATAAGGACTATAGTTAGCAGTATGATTTTTGACAATATTCTTTCATAATTTGTAACAAATGTCTCACAACAATACAAGGTGTTGGTGGTGGGTTGATGTATGGGACTCCTGTATGACGTTATGCATGTTTGCTTTGTAAGTTCACATCTTTTACTATACACTTACTGTTTATGCATGTTAATGTATAAATGACATAAAATAATAATAATAATAATAATAATAATAATAATAATAATAATAGGATGGGTGGGAGAGAAATACACCAAATGTAAGATACTTTGGTTAGTAGTAATATTTTGAGGATGTTCTTTAAACATTAAAAAATGTTTCACAACAATGTAAGGTATTAGTGGTAGAGTGAGGTATGAGAACCCTTTATGATGTTATATATGTTTGGTTTTTAAGTTTACAACTATTACTATACATTTATTGTTTATGTATGTTTATGTATGAGTGGATATACTTCAATAAATTATTTTTTAAAAGTAAGAGAGGACCAGGCACATTCTGGGTCCTTCAAAAGGCTCAGTATGACTAAGTTCTAGAAGGTGAGGTAGACCTCAGTCAGATATCAGATGTATAGGTCACCAGGAGACAGATCATATATTTTACAAACCAGACTAAGTACCTTAGGCTTTACCCACAGGTCAGTGGGCACCCATTTAAATGGGTTGTGATTAGTTTGGAGTGATATAATCAGATTTTGATTTTGGAATGTCACTCTGACTACCAAATAGAGAAAGGACTGAGTTATAAAAACCAGAAACAGAAAAATCAGGTAAAGAGACATTGCAATAATTCAAGTATTGATTATAGTGGTCAGGGCATGCATGGTGGTTGTAGCAGTTTGGCATGGTTCGTGAATTCCAAAAATAGATATTAGATTATGTTTGTAAACTGGTCTGTTCCTCTGGTTGTGGTCCCCTTTGATTGTATTAAGTTCAGAGGTTTCACTTGATTAAATTAAAATTAGGGCTTTGATTCGGCCACATCAGTAGAACGTGGAGAAAATGACACAGCAGGGGATAGAGTTTTAGTTTTGATGCTGGAGCCCCAGGAAGTAAATACACAGAGAAGAACACAGAGGAAGAGGGACATGGCAGAGGCCCCAGGAAGACAGATGAGCCTGAGAGTATATAGCTGTCTTTGTGAAGAGAACTGAGCAGCTGAGCCCAGAAAGAAATGAGCCCCGGGGAGATAGATGAGACTTATACCGGCCTACAGCTGAGATCAGAAGAAGGTGCTGTCATGGAGCCTTAAGAGGGAGAAGGTAGGCTGAACCCCTGCAGGTATTGGCAGACATCTTGCTCCAATACATGGCAACAGACTTTGGTGAGGGAAGTAACTTACGTTTTATGGCCTGGTAACTGTAAGCTTCTACCCCAAATAAATGCCCTTTATAAAAGCCAACATGGGAAGCAGATGTGGCTCAAGCAATTGAGCTCCTGCCTACCATATGGGAGGTGACTGATTTAGTTCCCAGTGCCTCCTAAAGAAGACAGCAAGCTGGCGTGATGGGCAGGCATGACAAACTGATGCAACAAGATGACACAACAAGAGACACAAGAAGAAAAACACAATGAGATACAACAAAGCAGTAAATGGAGGTGGCTCAAGGGATTAGGTTCCTCCCTCCCACATCAGAGGTCCTGGGTTCCGTTCTAAAAGAACAAGGAAGACAAATAGACATAGCAAGTGCAAACAATGAGGGGTTTGGGAGAAATAAATAAATAAAATAAATCTTTAGAAAAAAGCCAACAAATTTCTGATATTTTGCATCAGCACCCCTTTGGCTGACTGAAACAGTGGTACTGGAGATTAAATAAAGATAAAAAGAAGGACAGAGATGAGAGTTCTTCTGGAAGCTGAATGAACAGAATTGGATAACTGATTAGATTAATAGGAAGAGAAAGTAATTATTAAGAATGACACTGAGGTTTCTTGCTGGGGTAATTGAGTGGATGGTCAAACCATTCACTGAGAGGACATAAATGGGAGAAGGCAGAGGAAAAGAACGGCACTGTGATATTTGGGATAATGACTAACTCACTCTGAGCTTATTATATTTAAGATCCCTCCACCCAAGTGGAAATGTCAAGTAGGCTATTCTGATACATACATTGTAAAGAAAATCATTGAAGACACAGGTATAATCATTGAGTCCTCCATTTCCCTCACTTACCTCTTTCATATCAAACCATGGCTGAGTTGGACTGAGACTTTTTGAACCATTAGTGGCAAGTGAATACAAAGAACCCAAACAGAGCTTCAGAAGCCAAATCTAGACAGTAATGATGTCTTCCACATGAATGTACAATAAAAAAAAGAGAACCAGAGTAAACAAACAGGTCAAGTGACCCCAGAAGAACCAAATAAAATTCACAGTACAGAACAGAATTTTTTAAAATTTCATTGGTATCACTGGAAACTTGAGAGACTATTATATCCATTAAAAAATAAAATCATAATATAATTTAAATATAAATATAAAAGCAGAAGCTGCTATGACAGGAGTTATCAGAGAATAGATAAGGGTTTGGGTAAGATGGCAGACTAGGAAGCTCTAGGGAATTAGTCCTTCCACCAAAACAGCTATTGCAGTGGCAGGAACTGTCTGAACCAACTATTTTGAAACTCTGGAATCTAGGAGAACACTGTGTAGCATCTAGGAAGAGCTGAACAAAGGCTGATAAATTGTGACAACCATCCCCCTTCCCCAAGCCTCATAGCAGGCAACAGTGGGGATTGTAGTCTGGGTTCCTGGTTCAGCTTGCTGGTGCCAGGGTGGGATATAAAGACCTAGTCCTGCAAACTCTGGGAGGAGGGGGAAAGTGTGGTCAGATCTCTGATCACTGCTTTTGATCAGCTACTTCAGATTTTAGGGGCTGCCTCAGAGGGTGACCAATGTTCCAACACCCCTCAGGCAAAAGTAGCAGAGAAATCCTAAAGACAGTATCTTCCTCAAAACTACAGAAAAATTAAAGGGCTGCAGTAACTGGGTGATGGCCAAACCAAGCACAAGCACCTTTTATGGCCTCTCTTTCAGCCCTTCCCCAGTGCAGTGTGGATCCAGCCTGCCCTTCCATTATGTGTCCCTGGCCCTCTTCCAGAGGGAGCAGAGTAACCATTATACACATACGAGGGGTAACTGTATGTCAGTACAAATATATTGGGTGGAAGTCTGAAAGACTAAACTAAGGAACCTCTCTCCGGCTCACCCTCCACGAATTTATCCAGAAGGCAGAGAAACAGCTTGCAGAAAGCTAAAGCAGTGTAAGAAACAATAAAGTTGAAGCAGCCTGGGGCAAAGGAGTACCTGCCTTGTCACACAATCGAGCATTCAGGAGAGGGTAAAAGCCTATTTCAAAAGGAGAAGAGAGGGCTTTTGAACTCCTATATGCATGAGCTTCTATAAGCCCATGAACTCCAAAGACCTCAAGCAAACACAAGCCCAGGAAAGAAAGCAGACTCCATGGCTCCAAGTAGGCTCAGATAAGACAGAGAAAACCTTGCACCTTGCATTCACCTCAGGCTGATCTTCTTGATAGGTGGCTAAGCTCCGAAGGAAATCACAAGCCAAAGTAGAGCCAATTTGCAAAGACTGTGAAAGTGATTTTTGCTTTGCTTTGTTTGTTTTGGTTAGCTTCTGGTACTCAAGAAAAACTCTGTCATATCACTGACTAGATCCAAACTTAAGGAACAGATAGAGCAGGGATGAAATCACAGAGTTAACACTTTAAAATAATAAAATGTACAGTATAAAAAAAGATTACAAGACAAAGAAACAGGAAATAAAGTCCCATCCAAAGGAACAAGATAAAAATCCAGAAACCATCAACAAAGAGGACCAGTTATTGTACATACCAGACAAAGACTTTTAAAAATGATCCTAACTATACTCAAGGACATACAGGAAAACATGGAGATAGAATTAAGGATATGAGGAAAACAATGAATCACAATATGGGAATCTCTTTGAGATTCTCAGTGGGAACCAAAGAGAAATGCTAGAGTTAAAGATCACAATAAGGGATATGAAAATTTTCCTAGAGGGCTTCAATGGCAGTCTGGAGTACGGCAGAAGAAAGAATCAATGATCTCAAAGACATGACAATTGAAATAATTCAGGCTGAGAAGCAGGAAGGAAAAAAAAAATGTTTAAAGCATAAAGGTCCTAAGAGAAATGTGGGATACCATCAAGGGTACCAATATACACATTATGGAAGTCCCAAAAGGATAAGAAAGAAAGGGAAAGAAAGAATATTCAAAGAAATAATAATAAAAACTTCCCAGATTTAATGAAATACATGAATATGCATATTCAAGGAGCCCAAAAAATCCCAAAGAGGATAAACTCAAAGAGAACCATGCCCAGATACATTGTACTCAAACTGTCCAAAGCCAAGGACAAAGAGAGAGTTCTGAAAGCTGCAAGAGAAAAGCAATGAGCTATGTAAAAAGGAATCTCAATAAGGCTAAGTGCCAATTTCTCATCAGAAAACAGTGTCACAAAATATTTTAAGTGCTGAAAGAAAGCACTTGCCAACCAAGAATTTTATATCTAGCAAGAATTTATTTCAAAAATGAGAGAGACAGTTCCAGATAAACAAAAGGTGAAGGAGTTCATCACCACTAGAGCTGCCCTACAAGCTATGTTAAATTCTTCAGAGTAAAAGGAAAGAACAATATGCAGTGCATCAAAGTGGCATAAAGAAATAAAAACCTGTGATAAAGGTAATAATACAGGTAATTATAAATGTCAGTACTATTGTATTTTTTTTTATGTTACTCCATTTCTTACTTCTTACAGGTGCTAAAATGTAAATGCATAAAAAGTAATGATAAATCTATGGTTTGGGACATACAAAGTATAAATATATAATTTGTAACAAGCACAACAAAAATGGGGGGGCAAAGGGAAATAAGAACAGTGCTTGTATATGCTAACAAAGTTAGTTGGTATCAAATCAAACATGATTATTATAGCTTTAGGATGTTAAATATTAACCCCATTTTTACCACAATAAAAATATATGAAAAATACATTCAGAAAGAAAGGAAAAGGGACTCAAAATGGACAATACAAAATAATCAAATAAATATGAAAGCAAACAATAACAGAAGATATAAGAGTCTAAAAAGTGTAAGACTTAGAAAGACAAAATAGCAAATGGAAAAAGAAAGTCCTGCATTTACTTTCGTAGTTACCTTAATTGTAAATGGATTAAACTCTCCAGTTAAAAGGCAAAGATTGGCAGAATGGATAAATAAGCACAACCCAATAATACACTATTTATAAAGGACTCATCTTAAATTCAAAGACACAGATAGGTTGAAACTAAAAGGATAGGAAAAAATATTACAAGCAAATAGTAACCAAAAGAGACCTGGGGTTGCTATATTAATACCAGATAAAATAGACTTTAAGTAAAAAAACTGTTACAAGGTACAAAGAAGGTCACTATATACTGACAAAGGGATAAATTCAATAAGAAGAGGTAAAAATGATAAGTATATAGGCACCTAATAGCAAAGCACCAAAATATATGACGCAAATATTAACAGAGTTGAAAGGAAAATTAAACAGTTCTACATTAATAGTAGGAAACTTCAATACACCACTTTCAATAATGGATATAACATCTAGACATGTTCAATAAGAAAATGGAGGACTTGAATGATATTCTAAACCAGATAGGATAGAACTAGCAGATATCTATAAAACACTTCACCCAACAGCAGCAAAATACACTTTCCTCTCAAGTGCATATGGAACATTCTCCAGGATAGGCCATATGTTAGGTGAAAAAACAAGCCTCAATAAATTTTAAAACATTGAAATCATACAGTGTATTTTCTCTGATCAAAATGGAATGAAGTTAGAAATCAATAACAAAGGGAAAAAGGGAAAATTCACTAGTTTGAGGAAATTAAACAAAATATTCTTAAACAATCAATAGGTCAAAGAAGAAATAACAAGTGAAATTAGGAAATATATTCAGGTGAATGAAAACAAATACACAATATACCAAAACTTATGTGATGCAGGAAAGGCAGTGCTGAAAGGAAAATTTATAGTTCTAAATGCTTACATTAAAAAAGAAGAAGGATCTCAAATCAGAGACCTCACTTCACAGCTGGAGGATCTAGGAAAAGAAGAGCAACTAAGCCCAAAGCAAGCAGAAGGAAGGTTATGGCAAAAATTAAAGCAGAGATAAATGAAATAAAGAATTTGAAAAACAGAGATAATTAACAAAACCAAAAGTTGGTTCTTTGAAAAGAGCTATAAAATCAGCAAACTTTAGCTATATTGACAGAAAAAAAAGAGAGAACACAAATAACTAAAATCAGAAATGAAAGGGGGGACATTACTACTGACCCCACAGAAATAAAAAGGATTATAAGATGACACTATGAACAACTGTATGCCAACAAATTAGATAACCTAGATGAAATGGACAGATTCTTAGAAGCAGGCAAACTATCTATACTGACTCAAGAAGAACTAGAAGATCACAACAAACCAATAACTAGTAAAGATATTGAATCAGTAATCAAAAACCTCCTAACAAAGAAAGGCTAGGACCAGATGGCTTCACAGAAATATTTTACCAAAAATTCCAAGAAGAATTAACACCAGTCCTGTTCTAACTCTTCCAAAAATTGAGGGATCACTCCCTAACTCAATTTTTGAGGTCATTAACTTAATAACAAATCCAGATAAAGATGACACAAGAAAAAAGAATTAAAGACAAATATCCTTTATGAATATAGTTGCAAAAATCCTCAACAAAATCAAATCCAACAGCACATTAAAAGAATTATATACCATAATCAAGTAGGTTTTATCCCAGGTATGTAAGGGTGGTTCAACATAAGAAAATCAATTAGTGTAATACACCATATAAACAAAATGAAGGGGAAAAAACACATGATAATTTCAATTGATGAAGCAAAGGAATTTGACAAAATTCATTACCTCTTCTTGACTAAAAACACTTAGACAACTAGGAACAGAAGGAAACTTCCTAAACATAATAAAGGGCATATGTGAAAAACCCACTGCTAACAACATATTCAATGGTAAAAAGCTTTCAACTTTCTCTCTAATATCATGAACAAGACAAGGATGCCCAATGTCACCACTGTTATTCAACATTGTACTAGAAGTTCCAGCCAGAGCAATTAGACAAGAGAAAGAAATAAAATGTATCCATATTGGAAAGGATGAAGTAAAACATTCACTATTTGTAGATGACACTATCCTATATGCAGGAAATCCTTTAAAATATGCAAAAGATTTCCTAGAACTAAGAAATAAGTTCAACCAAGTGTCAGGTACATGATCAACACCCAAATATCAGTAGTGTTTCTACATACTGGAAGAAGAAATCAAGAAAAAAATCATTTTAAATAGCAACTAAAAGAATGAAATAACTAAGAACAAATTTAATCAAGAATGCAAAGCACTTGTACACAGAAAACTACAAAATATTACTAAAAGAATTCAAACTAGAACTAAATAAATGGAAGAACATTCCATGTTCACGGATTGGAAGACTAAATATCAAGATGTCAATTCTGTTCAAAGTGATTTACAGATTCAACTCACTCTCAATCAAAATTCCAACAGCCTTCTTTGCAGGAATGGAAAATCTAATGAAGAAGTTCATATGAAAGGGTAATGGGCCCTGAATAGCCAAAGCTACCTTCAAAAAGAAGAATGAAGTTGGAGGACTCACATTTCCTGAACCTAAAATTTGTTACAAAGTCACAGTAATCAAAACACCATGTTTCTGGCACAAAGACAGACATATAGACTAATGGAATCCTATTGAGAATTCAGAAATAAATCCTTGCATCTGTGGCCAACTGATTTTTGACAAAGGTATCAGGTCCATTCATTTGGGAAATAATAGTCTTTTCAACAAATGGTGCAGGGAAAATTGGATGTCCATATTCAAAATAATGAAAGTGGATCCGTATCTTACATCCTATGCAAAAATCAATTCAAAATGGATCAAGCACTGAAATATAAGGACAAGAATTATAAAACTCCAAGAAGAAAACATAGGGAAGCATCTTCAGGACTCTGTGTTAGGCAATGATTTCTTAGACATTTTTACATCCGAAGTACAAGCAACAAAAGAAAAACTAGGTAAGTGAAACTTCATGGAAATTAAAAACTTCTGTGCACAAAAAGACTTTATCATGAAAGTAAAAAGACAACCTAATGAATGGGAGAAAATATTTGGAAACCACATACCTGATAAGGGTTTAACTTCCAGAATATATAAAAAATCCTACATCTCAACAACCAAAGGACAAACATCCCAATATTTTAAAAATTGAGCAAAAATTGGAGAAATAGATATTTCTCCAAAGAAGATATGCAAATGGCCAAAAAGCACATGAAAAGAGTTCCCGTGTTGTTAGCCATCAAGGAAATAGAAATCAAAACCACAATCAGGTAGCATTTCACACTCACTATGATGGCTAGTATATTTAAAAAAATGGAAAATTACAAGTGTTAGCGAGGATGTTGAGAAATAGCAACACTCATTCATTTTGGTGGGAATGTAAAATTGTGCAGCCATGGAAGACAATTTGGCACTTTCTCAGCAATACAGAATTATCATATGATCTGGCAACCTCACTTCTAAGTATATACCCGAAAGAATTGAAAAGAGCGAATTGAACAGTTATTTGCACACCGATATTCACAGAACAGTATTCACCATTGCCAAAAAATGGAAGCAACCCAAGTATTCATCAGTAGATGAATAGAAAAACAGAATGTGTAGTATTGATACAATGCAATATTATTCAGCCATAAAAAGGAATGAAGTTCTGCTACATGTGACAACATGAATGAACCTTGAAGACATCACGTTGAATGAAGTAAGCCAGACATGAAAGGACAAATGTTGTATGATCTCACTGATATGAAATAATTAGAATAAGCAAACTCAAAGAGTCAGAAAACATCCTCAGGTTAAACAGGGGCTGGGATGGGGATAAGGAATGTGGAGTTAGTACAGAGTTTCTGTTTGGGGTGATGGAAAAGTTTTGGTAATGGATGGTGGTGTTGGTAGCACCACATTGTGAACATAATTAACAGCTCTGAATTATATATTTGCAAGTAGTTAAAATGGGAGATTTTGGTTGTATATATGTTACTAGAATAAAAATTTTATACAAAACCATAGGTCTATACAACACAAACAGTGAATCCTGATGTGAACCATGGACTATATATTTTTTAAAACTGTCTACAATTATTGAATTGTTAATTATATTTACATATAGGATGTACTTAGGATAAAGTGTAATGATGTTTCTTGTCTACATTGAAAAAAATCAGATGGCTTGACAAAAGACTAGATGGATAAATCTGTGATAAAGGAAATAAAGAAAAATGTTAATAATTGTATAAAAAACAATAGTACCAAAAAAATTTTAATAGAAGTGCTAGAATAAAATGTTGTGTAAAAATTCCAGAACATAGAATAAAACGGCAGAAATGAGACATATGAGAAAGAATAGGTAGGAGACATATAGGATCAGTTCAGAAGGTCCAGCTCTAACTAATCTACTCACACGGAGCTCAAAAGCATAAAACAGCTTCTTTATTTCTTTAGAGGTAAATAATCATGTACTCCCACATGATTGGCTATAGCAGCAAACCTGTGTTTTAAACCAAATCAGTAAATTCCACCTAATGCAATAATTTTTGAAGGTCATTTGCTAAAACACCATCCCTTTGATTTCCTCTTCCTCCATTTGCTCTTCCAAGATGGGAGATAGGAGAAAGTAAAGTGTGACATCTGTGACTTCAAGGTTACACAATGGTGAGCAAAATAGATTCTTCAAATCCATGAGTATCCTCCATCTTTATTGCCATAATATCTGGATTTGGGAGATTGCTGGACACTGGTGGCTATAGTCCCTGCTATCCCATCTCTAAGTGTTCTAGAATTTGCTGTCATAGTCTGTTTCTGGTCTCTTTCCGTTTGGAAAGGGCCCAAGCCTGGTGGTGCTCACCAGCTGACGTTGCCTCACCGTAGTTCTCAAAAGCATGTGGAACTCTCTGAACCTCCACCAGGCTTCTGGACTCTATGTGCCACAAAAGGCACCAGCCTACTGACTTTCAGCTCAGCCAGCTTCCATATCTCTTCGGGGAACTCAGGATTGCTCAGAAACCAAACTCTGGCTCCTTCTTCCTAACCATGCTAGGTCTCTGGGTTTATTTTGTGTTGTCAACCCCAAAATGGTTCAAGGAGGTTTAAGACATCTTCTATTGCCCCAACCAAGAAACAGCCTATTCCCCTCAACCTATTTAACATCTCCCACCCCTCTCCAGTCCAAAGCCCAGAGAGTGGTGATCAAAAGACGTTTCCAGCTGTCTTCATCAACCATCTCTGTCTCCTTTACTTATGAGCCTACCTATAGGGACCAGAGGAGAAGTTTTGGGACATTGACTTCCTCTGCTCATATCCTCCTTTGCCCTATTTTAGGTGTTTAATAAATTGCATGGTCTTTTCCACCAGACTTGCTTCTTGATGTGTTAGAGAGGTAGGTAAAGGAATTAAGAAAGTCTTTGTCTCTCTCAGCAATACATAGATGTCAAGCCTGTCATTTGCTTTAATCCCAAAGATCCCCTTGCAGTTACCAGAAGCTGAATATAGATACTTTTTTTTCTCTTTGCATCTCCACTTTAAAAATTCTCATCCCATCTCCCAAGAAAAATGCATGCCTTGAGCTGACCAAACTGAAGACTATGTACATGGAATTGCAAAAGAGATAAAAATGTTAAGATATTTCAATATACAACCCTCTTACATTAACATTCTCTCTTGAGAATATAGCACACTATCTTGAAATTTAATGGCTACCTCTGGGAGTAAAGCTGTGGAAGTGGGAAGGAATGGGAGACTATATGCTGGAATTTTTCTTGTGCCTCATAATATCCGTTGTTTTAATAATTAATTAAGATTATTGTATTAGAAGAATGGGGGAGGGGGCTATACCCATGCTTTGGTTAAAGAGTACCTCTTTTCCCAACACTGTCCCCTCTTCTATGCCAGAATGAAGGTGGTAGCAGCAGACACTGGCAAACAACTTCTATGCCCAGTGGAATAGAGATTTCTCAACAGATTTTAATTAATATGGGAGCAATGTGGTAGTTTGGTGAGTAGCCCAGAGCAAAGACCCAAGGAGCATCTTCTTGAGCACATGTGAAGCAATATCCTTCCTTCGGAAATAGCTGGGGAACATGTCAGAGACAAGTATTTCTGGCACAAAAGTTGGGCTATTTCTTCTAGTCTGAGTTACAGCCTATTCTCAGTCTTCCCCCTGAAAATCTCTCAAAGCCCTCCACTTCTTATTCTCTCTGCCCCTTTTGTCAGTAAAGCCTTCAAAATAGCTCATCTGAACCAATGAGCTGTCTGTCATTTTATCCTTTGTCCTCAGCTCGGTGCCTGCCCCCCTCAATAAAGGTTTATTAAATGGTGAATGACTGCTGAAGTCTTAATTTTGATTCACTACAATCTCAAGCTCATGACCCTCCTAGTTATCAAGTAAAGATGAATAATTTTCACTAAAAAGCATTTTTCCTCCTTTAGTTCTTGAAATTCTTCCTATTACAAGGGAAAATCTCTACTTAATTGGTAATATATGTATTTTATACCATATCAGTATATTTTCTAGTCATATTCATGATATTAAAATATATACTTAGGTACATAGATATTTCTGTACTTGTTTCTTGTACAACTCCCCAAAGAGTTCATTTGACTAAATAGCTTATAATTCTAATAAAGGAGAAAAAGATATACATCTAATCTTTAAAATGTTGAGATAAAACAGCTGATCCTGAAAAATGGTAGTATGCTATCACACAGGCTGTGTTACTATTTTGAAATAAAATTATCTTTAAGCCCTTCCAAGAAGTTACAAGAAGCCCTTGCAACTTCTGAGTTACCTCAGAAATATTCAACTACAACCAGCTCATCCCTGCAACTTCCCTCCTTATTTCAACTCTTTTTCTCTCTCTCCTTTCAATACCATTTTTAAGGTTCATAATTTGAAATGAGATATTTCCCTGTGAGCTTGAAAGAGATTTATTTCATAGCCAATGAGAATGGTGGGTTTTTCTTTGGCGTTATTAGTAATATTCATACTATGAAACATATGGAGATGCTTTCAAAGTTTAATCAGGCTCCAAAATTAGTCACTAGACTTTCTGGCAAACTATCAAGTCACTAGGATCCTGATTCCAGGACAAAAATATGATCTTACTCAATTATTGTTGACACAAAAAGAGAACAGATGCTTTAAACTGCACTGGAGGGAAGTTTTTCCACACTCTATTTCGCCTCAAAACAATACTTGGCCAGGTGATTTGTTTAAAACTGCTAGTATGGAATTTCTTATTTTTACTGGCCACTCTAATCATGTTTTGTGTGTGTGTGTGCTTTGTCCAGCTTGGGAATTAATGCTTGTAATGTTTAATAGCCATCCCAAACAGTGAGAATGTCTGGCAGTAACTTTAGACCAATTTAGATGCCTTGAAATCCCTGACATACTTTAAGAAGGAATAAAACCATTAGTTCATCCAACTCTGGCATATTAAGTAAGACCATTCTTTTTAACAATGAAATTACTTGGTTTCTTCCAACTTCTGGCCTCCCAACCTCTGCACTAAGTGTACTTTAAATATGTAAATTATTACCAAGGGATATTATGAAAAAATAATTAGAAGAGTAACAAGCAGGATCTTATGCCCTCCTGTGCACATGTACCTATCATTATTGGATTAAGTGTGGTGGTGTCTTTCAGCCTTCCTTCAACAGCTATAAATGAAGCTGCTGCTGCTTCTTCAGAAATGAGAATCCAGTCCAGAACAATGACATTTGCTGATCAATACGTAGGTAGAAATAAAAAAAGAAGAAGAAATCTGGGCCTTAAAATATATGACTGAAGCCTAAAATGAAATCATCTAAAAGTAACAATATTAATTATTATTAAAATCCACTGAGTTTTAAATTCTAGCTGAATCAGGTACACTGTTGTAATTTCCTAAGTATTTGTCTTGAAAATTAATTAGAAAGTCTGGCAGTAGTACTTGATATTCCTAACATGTCCTGGAAGCCTTTGTGTTCTTTTGATTCTAACCTCCCATTTGGAAGCAACCCAGAATCTAGTAAACAGGTTTGACTAACCAAGATTCACTTTCTCAACCTATATCACTCAGTGAGAATATGAGAACAATAACTTGGTGTACGGTATAAAGACAAAAAGAAAGAAAAGGTATTTTATGGCAATGACTATAAAACAGCTCTTCATCAATAGTACATTCAGCTCTTTTTAAAACAAATGTGTTGGGGGTTTTTTTGCTTTTGTACACAGCTATGTCTTTAAACATGCAGGAGAAACCATGCAGAGTGAGTAACTGGAAATCAATCATGTCAACATTATGCTCTGCTTATTTCTAAACTGTAGGCTGGAATTCAGCTAACCTAAACTTAACTGAATGTTAACATAACAGCTGGCAACATGAATGAAAAAAAAAGGGAATCCAAGAGTAAAGAAAATGAAAATATAGCACATGACATTGATCTAAGTTTTCACAGACATTTTTTGGTCAGCATAACATATGAGCTCAGAAATGAAGTTCCAGCCATGTACCTTACAGAAAAGGCTTCCTCTATAAATAAAGTTGTTATAGAAAATGACTAGCGACATCATACTCTAAGCATCTTAGCCAATAATAAATTGAACATTAATGGAAACTGACTATTTCTTACATGTCCCCATGAACTAATAGACTAAACATCCAAGGCATCTGGAATTACTTGTTCTGTTATGGGCTGTCATACAGTTTATCATCCCAGGACTATCTGACGTGGCTGATGCTCTTATGGCCCCAGCAATTCTGCTGCTTAACCAAAATTCCATTCTGAGTAGCAGCAGCATTTGTTGGTCATCAGGATAGGTGGGAAGAGAAGGAACTTGAAGAGAACTACTTGTCATGCTCAAATAATATGCACAGAGGAGAAGAATGGGCTGATGCATTATTTTTAAATTGTGGCTGGCCAGCGTGTCAGTATTGATTGAAGAATCCAGCAGCAGAGAAAAGAGTCATGTCTGCCTTCAGACATGAAAAGGCACTTATCCACTCTATTTCTTGTCAACTGCTTAGATCAGTCTCCCATTTCTAGAACAAATAATAATAAAAGTTCTGAGCACCTTGTGGGACCTCTACAGAAAATGTCACTTCCACCCTCAAAAAGCCTAAAAAGAAAAAAAGAAAAGAAAAGAAAATACCTAATAGCTTTCCTACCGCTTCATATAGAAAGGCCAATTTGATGTGAAAATGTTTTCTCCTAAGTGATGGAATGTGCAGTCATGCACCAGCAACCCAGAGCTGAATATCAACTTGTCTGTTTTGGAAGAAACTGCTGTGGGGTTGGACAAAGCACACTGCTAGAAAGGCAGGCACTTCAACACATGACGGGGAGGCTGTGCACTCTATTTCAGAAGATGGAGGTTTATCTTCCAATATAGGGCTTTGATGTT
Source organism: Tolypeutes matacus (assembly GCA_026826555.1). Classification (NCBI taxonomy): domain Eukaryota; kingdom Metazoa; phylum Chordata; class Mammalia; order Cingulata; family Chlamyphoridae; genus Tolypeutes; species Tolypeutes matacus. The sequence goes on from JAKSZT010046586.1 coordinate 11,413,546, forward strand.
ATTCATATGCTAACAATATCACCATTTCCTCGCAGCACTCAATAACCAAGGAATAAAAGACATCATTTGCTGACACGGAGCTCAACACTTTCTGTCCAGCATACTGATCAACAACCTGCATTCAGCTTCCACAGCTAAGGCGCCACATAACCTTTAAATTGTTCTTTTAACACTTTAAAATTCCGGTCAAAATAATTTACCATTTTATAGAATAAAATGATGAAACAAAGAACTCTAACTGTATTTTCACTCCGCTCCTAAAATGTAGCTTCAGTGCCCCGGGGGCTCCTTTCATCTCATGTAAGTGCTGGCATATGATGTGATTGTTAACATAGCTGGCCACCAGATGAAGCGAATTATCTAAACTGCCAAGGTTCCCACTTTCTATCCAATTTAAACATCAATTTAACACAGAAACTGAAGGGTATTATGAAAGCTTTAATACGAACCATTTCAGACACGAGGGGAAAAAAAACTGGAAGGTTTTTCAAGCAGCCAAACAAATATGCAATTTTTTGAACCTGAAGATGAGTCAGGAAAATGAATGGAACATCAGCGCACCCACGGTACACACTGTAACCAACAGCAGCGGAGGAGGGCCGCTTTGCCTTAAATAAACATACTTTTTTGAACAGGGGAGGATTTTAGTAAAGAAAATAACCTGGATGAACTTGTTAGGTCATGAAATGCAATGTTCATAGGCAAATAAGAGATTTTGTTTTAAACATTTCAAAATGTATATCACTAGCGTGGATGCTCTGAAATGTTGTTAATAGTGTCCTCTGGATTACTAGGGTCCTTTTCATGACACAACTTGCTTTTCTCACGAAATTGTTGTTTTTTCCATTTGGATAACTAACCGTTGACAGAATGTGCAAGCATATGCCCTTCAATGCTCTGAAAATGAGACCACCTCATGGCTAATTCACAGCACTAAAAATTGGTGCATTCTCACATAATATAGAGCATTTTCTAGTATATGCCTCAAATTAAATCATACAAGTTTAAATCAAAAGTATATAAATTATTAGCAGACTTTTTTTAGCCTTCACAATATAAATCATACTAATATGCAAAATACATAAAGAACTGTGTTCACAATGATAAAAACTTCTATTATCAAAATATGAGAATTGGATGTGTGAAATAAGATTTGAAGATTCATAATATTTAACTAAGATGTAACAATACATAAGTTAAATACTTAGGATTTGCCATCCCAAAAGCAGTCCTGAAATTTAACAACATCATTACAGATTTTCCTCTGGAAAATAGTCTTCCTTAGAGTCAATTAATTATTTCTAAAAAACAGACAACCAAATAAAGTCCTTTTACTGCTCGAATGTGTTCTAATCACCCTTACCATCTTAGAAGTGTAATTTGGGATCGTGCAAGACTATGGACTATGTGGTCATCGATTGTACAAAATGTAAATTGCACCATATAAAGAAAATAAAAGGGATATCACCATATAAGGATTGTATGGCTGTTCTCATATGGAATGGACAAAGAATATTGACAAATCCAGAACAACCATATGCAATGCTCAATGGCACTTCCAAATATAAAATACAAATACAGTATGTAATACACTTACAGCATGTTGCATACCAAATGATCAAAAAATTTACAGAAGATTAGCAATTAAGAAACAATACCGCAAATACCATATGCATTTGTTAATGATTTATTTTTTATATCAGATTGATCTTACATTAAAAATAAGTTTTTGGAGAATTTTCTGGCCCAGGGCTCTTTGTGGTAAATTATAGGAAACTATAGAATCATCTTGCCAAAAGGAAATGTTAAGATCAAATGTTAGAGATGATATAGTCTTATTTCTAAAATAAAAAAAAAAAAAAACTAAAAAACTAAGGTCAAAAATGTTAAGTTGCTCACCCAAGATTACAAAGCTCATTAATCTTGCAGGTCTCCTGGTTCTCAAGCCAGGCCCAACATTAAGGCTATCCAATTAGCTCATATTTACTCACAACAGATATATTTTTAAATCTTCATAGGCTCTTCTGTTGTCCAGCACAACAGTCATCTGCGGAAACACCCAGCTTGGGTCTCACAGTACAAAAACACTGTTTCATTCCCACTGTGATTTCACTGACTATGACTCATACTTGCCTTCCTTTGGATTAGCTGGGGAGCAGGAGATGTTGACCTCAATAGGAAAACAGACATGGCTCCATGAAAGTCATAGCAGACTCTAAAAGTGTTTTGACCTGGAATGGGGCACCACAGAAATTGCCTTTGAAGAGGATGCTTTGTTCTTCCTCCAGAGTACTTTAAGAAACACACCAAATATGTGCCAAAGCCTCTTCTCTCTGCCATCAAACCATAATTGGAAGGCGAAGAGAAAAAGCCTGAAAATAAAGCAGAATATGTGGCTCTCCACTGCACACTCAATATTATGTTACTTTCCATCCCTCCTCTCTGTACAACCCATCTCCTCTCAGCATCACAGAGAAGGGCATTGCCCCTGATCCCTGCAACCAGAAAAGCACTAAATCAAAGGATTCAAGTGCACTTCCAGACGTGTACCCAGAAATAAAATATCAACTCGAAGGAAATCTGACTAATCACTCAACATACACTTTTTTTTTCCTCAAAAAAAAAAAACAAAAAAAAAACCTTAGGATCTTTCTGAATACTGAAATGTCAAATATCCAGGCAAGCTATTGGTAAATTAAAATAGTGCACAACTGTTTCTCTCTGAGCATTATCTTTTTCATTTCCACCTCTTCAAGGCAAATACTGCTCCAGCTTAGAATGTTCTATCAAAAATAGGTTTATAATAGGAATTCCATGCGTTCCAGCTTGAACAATCATGCCCGAAAGCCTCCTGTTTGGCTTTGGATTTATGTGTGGAGTGGGAAGGGAGAGTTAATCTCAATAATATTACCAAACAGATAATTTTTATGTCAGTCACAGAAATGCTTGGTTTATATGAATTACCACAATTGGGGGTCCCTGACAAGGCTTAAGAGGACTTGTTATTAAGTTTTAAAATCCTGCCCCAACCGTCAAATTTAGTAATTCAATATTAAGCATTGTTCATAAGGTTCTTAGTGCCGTTATTAACCAGACATATAAAAGGCCTCTGCTCCAGATTAATCACTCTAATTCCTATCCTTGTTCAGTAAACCCCCACTCTCCCATAGATCCAATTATACTGGAAATTACCCTATGTTATTTTAACTTTCAAGTAGACTTATTTTTAAGTAGATTAAATGTAGTACCTAGAAATATCTTTAAGAGCAGCCTATTTACTAGCCATGTTTTCTTTTATTGTCAGTTTCTTAAAACAGAAAAAAAAAAATCAATAAACAAGGAGGTGTAGTGATTATATGAATAAAAAAATACCCACCTTACCCACTAATACAATGCAATAACTATACAAACCAAATTTATTATTAATGATAAGTAATGATCAGTGTGATCAGCTTATATAACAGTAGCACAGCAAAAGGTACCGCAATGTAGGCACAGAGTTTTCACTGACCTGTGATGAATGTTATGTTTCTTTTGACATGGTATATTGTCAGTCATATTCTGGATTCTCCAAAATCAAAGTCCACTGGCAACAGTGAGGCTATGGGTCTGGATTTAGATGCTTTGAAAATAGCTGGTCAAAGTAGTGATAGATGATATCAACCCTGATAGAGTTACTCCTTGGATTCAGACACCTGGAGAAAGGAAAGGAGAATGGGAACTCACATTAAACTTTATCTTCAAATATCTCTACAATGTTTCTCCACATCAGTTTTGATAGGTCTTCAGATTAATTTTTCTGAAGATTTTCTTGAAGAAATATTGACCAGTAATCATTGCCTTGGCATAGAGAATTGGTAGCTTAGAAAAACTTCTCTGGACTAAGGTCTAAGAAGAGAGCTATAACAAATTAACATTAATTTCCCCAAAAAATCATATTTATCACCTACCTGTACTAGAGTTCGATTTATATAAAATTGCATAGACATATTTTCTCCTAAATATTGTTATAATAATCAATAATTTTATTTCTGTAGACTGAAATGAAATAGAAGAGATTTTTTAACTTCACCAAATTTCTTCATGAAAGAGAAAATTTTTAGTTAACCTAAAAGTGGCTGGTGTCTAATTTTCTAGCTCTTTGCTACTTGAAGTGTGATCTAGGGATTAGCATTATGGATTTACCTGAGAACTTGTTAGAAATGCAGAATCATAGATGCCACTGGATCTTTTTGAGCAGGCTCCATGTCTTAACAAAATCCCCAGGTGATTTATATGCCCATTAAATTTTGAGAAGCACTGATGTAGTTATCTTTATGATATTAGAACCAAAGAGAAGAATCAAACCCAGTACATTAACTGCATTTTCTTTCTGTAGCCCATGGAAAATGTCTAGCATATATATATATATATATACACACACACATTTTTTTTGAGGTACCGGGTCTGGGGACTGAACCCAAGACCTCGCATGTGGGAAGCCAGCCCCACAGGGCCCAATCACTGAGTCACTTTGGCTCCCCTCGAGCTGGTCCTCCTTCCTGTTTGCCTGCTGTCTTATTTTTGTTTGTTTCTTTCTAGGAGGCACCGGAGACTGAACCCAGGACCTCCCACGTGGGAAGTAGGCACTTAACTGCTTGAGCCACATCGGCTTCTCCAGTATATATATTTTTAATCAAGTAAAAGCCAATAGATCTTCTTGACACCTTTTGGGAAACTTGTTTTCTCAAATCCTGAAATCATCAAACATTTTCAAAAGGAAAATATAAGGCTGAGGGACAAGAGATCCAAGCACAAGCATTTATCACCTGTGTCCTTGAGCAAATCGTTTTACTTCTCTGTGTTCATTCAGTAAATACTTAATTGCCTGAAACTGTGCTGGATACTTAGGATTTAAAACTGGTCTCTTTGTTTCAATATCCATACATATAAATGAAAGAGCATTCTCAGCAAAAATTAACACAGATACAAAAAAAATGGCATAGTATTTTTAAGGTACAATAAGCAGTTTGTGTAGTGCGGTGCAGGATAGATAGCATGTAAGCTGCAGAGATGACCTGGGCTTAGATAGAGAAGAGGTGTATATTTTGTTTAGGAGTCTGGTATTAGGCAAAGGGGAGCTACCTCAAGTGTTTGGGCATGGGAATGACATGAGAACTGAATTTTAGACCTATTTCTCTGGCAAGAATGGGAAGGATAACTTTAAGAGAGAAGAGGCTAAACACAGGTGTCCAGTTAGGAAGATATTAAAGTTGTCCAGTGAAGAGATGATAAGAAACTATAGTGGTGGAAGTGGCACAGATAGAATTGGTAGGACTTAAATACTAATGGAAATGTGTGTGTGTGTGTGTGTGTGTGTGTGTGAGGGTGGGTGATGAGGGGAAGCTAGAGGAATAGTTCATCACTCTAAAGTTTCTACTAGGGCAATTGAAGAAAATGGGGAGGCTATTATCTGGGAGAGGGGGCATAGGGGGAGAAATGCAATTGGAGCAGTGAAAGGAAAGAGATAATGAATCTTGATTTGAGCGTGTTAGATTTGAGAGGCCTGGAGATATTTAAGTGGTGACACCAATAGACAGGAAGGAATGAGAATCTGTTCCTCAGACAAGATGACAGATCAAGGGCAAACTAAGAACCACTAGCAGCAAAATGAAATGTGCTGACATTTCGAAGGACATATATATAACAGGAAAGACCTCTGATGATAGTATATGTGTATAGACACTTCAGAAAGAACATTTAGAAGTACAACTAATCTGGACTATTTTAACACCTAGTATAAACCTTTAAATCAGGGGAGACAGAAAAGACAAAATCAGAAGTATAGACACAGCAACAGCAGCAAGTAATTACTCAGCAAACTGCAATAGAACAAAAACATGTCCCATAGATGTAAAGAGGGGTTTATAAAAAGGTTTTCTTATATCTGTATCTTTTGGTTTGTACAGTGATGCCATGTGTTTTTGTAATTTCTAGACTTCAGGAATATATAATTGCAATACATCACATCTTTACATATGTTTGGGGTAACAGGGAGGTAAGTGTTTTCCTTTCTTTGTAAATGATGAAAAATGTTCAGAATGCCCAATACTCCAATTTCCCAATAAAAGTGTCCTGTCCACTAGTTCTCACTATATTGATGTTTGCATTCATTAGGAATCTTAAACACAAATGGACTTCACTGAACAGCAATTTCTAAAGGATAAATGGGAGAGATAACTGCTAAGTGAAAATATAAGAATCTGTTACAATCTCTGGCCCCAAAATAGACTTCTCCCTCACTGTGTAGTTGGGATAGGAAAGCAGAATGTTAGCATCCTTTCCCTGTTTGATATATAGATTCAAAAGTAAACCCAATTTAGATCATCTAACCTTTCTTCTAGCCGCTCACTAACTATTTCTTTATTCACAAATTTATACTGAACATTTAAGCGTATTGTAGGGGATTAGAGCTGATAAACCTTCAAATGCAGGATTTTATTTAAAATTAGCACTACAGACAATTTCATGAATGTGTATTTGCTTTCATAAATTAACTACCTAACTATTCTTTCCTTTGTTTGAAGCAGCAAAAGACTCCCTTACTCCTCAGAGAGTTTAAGGCACTCTCCCAGGGGCATCAAATTCTGACTTCAAAGGCTTGATGGGAACAAATGGCTTAAGCAGACTCAGAGTAACATGCCAAGGTTTTATTCCTTGTTTACCAGCATTCAAGGTCTGTCTTGACTCCCAGGAGATAGATGGATATTTTGCACCCACCATGAAACCCGATCTAATGCATTGAGTATATTCCTGGTGTGTGACCTAAAAGTACAAACTCTCTCTCTCTCTCTCTCTCTCTCTCTCACACACACACACACACACACACACACACACATACACACACAGAGAACTATAATGAGGAATGGGAACATCTGGACATTCTATGGGCACAATTATGAGTACGACTTAGCTACTTTTGTCTTTCATTTCTTAGAAGGAAGGGAGACAGTGAGAAGAAAGGAGTAGAGAAGAGAAGCAGGTTGAAAAATTAACAATATAGTTGAAGACAATGTAGAAAAAGAAGATGAATGCAGCAATAACAACAAACTGTTTGAACTAGTAATTAATTCATAAGCAAGAGGTCATTATGGATTAATGTGAAAGAAAAAAGTAGCTTGAACACATTTAGATAAACACTAAATGTGAAACGAAGTGCCAAAATCAGCAATGAAACTGGTGAAAATCAATTTAACTGAGATTATTTTTCAGAGTCTGGCATCAAGCTAAGCAGAAGCGTCAGAGGAGCATTCCTTCTCACTCCTTCTGCCTCTCCCTTCCAGCAAACTTTAAAGACTGGTCTGGTTCCTACAGAGAACTATAGAGGGGCAGTGGAGCAAGAATTGAAGTTGGAGGGGGTAGTCTTGCAAGGCTAGATTTGGATTTCAATTCAGTCACTAACTAGTTGTGGTAACTAAACACTCAGCCTCATTTTCCTTGTTTGTAAAATGGAAATAATGGACAAAATCCTCATCATGGGTGTGTTGTGAGAGTTTTCTAGATAATGTTAATATGTTACCTGGCAGTAACATATTAACTACTTAATAAACAATAGATGTTATTGTATTATTATTATTAAAGTCATGGACATCAGAATCAGAATAATAATGGCTTATACATATAGAACTTGCCCTGGGGTACATATGTACCTCATCCGTAGCAACTCATTTAATCCTTATGACTTCCTATGAGCTCAGTAATAGTAACAGCATCATCCACCATTTCCCAAATGAGGACTCTGGGACACAGAGAGGTTAAGAAGCAGGCCCAAGGATTTGAACCTCAAGAGGTTTAGCTCCAGAGTCAGTGCTATAAAAACAACACTATATTACCAGAAGGGTCCTTGAAAAAATCAATAAAATGTTGGTATTTTACAGATGAGAAAACGGATGTAATTTATCCTATGTCATACAGTCAGTAGGACCATTGGCCTATTGTAGGATGTACCTGAAGCCTGTCTCAATTTGGAAACACTCCTTGTATTAGTCAGCCAAAGGGGTGCTAATGCAATATACCAGAGATTGACTGGTCTTTATAAAGGGTATTTATTTTGGGGTAGAAGTCCACAGTTACCAGGCCATAAAACATAAGTTTCTTCCCTCACCAAAGTCCATTGCCACGTGTTGGAGAGAGACAGCTACCGACATTTGCCACGGTTCAGGTATCTTGGGTTCCTCTCTTCCCGGGGCTGCGTTTCTCTCTGGGTTTAGCGCCTCTGCTTTCTCCACAAGGTCAGCTGTAGACTATTAGGCTCTTTAGGCTTTGCGTCTCTCCACAAGGCCAGCTGTGAACTCTCAGGTGAATGGCTTCTCTCTACCCCAGAGCCTTCTCTCCAACATTAAAACTCCAACATCAAAAACTGCTCCCTCTGTCCTTTGCCTTGCCTTTTATATTTGATTCCCCCACCCACCAAGGGGTAGGGCTCAATGCCCTACTGACGTGGCCCAATCAAAGCCCCAATTATAACTTAATCATGCCCAGATGAACAGATCCGTTTACAAGCATAATCTAATATCAATTTTTGGAATTCATAATTACATCAAACTGCCAAATGGCTACACTCCCCAATCCCAATGAATAATCCAGGATCTGCCCTAGGGGGTTGAAATGATTGTCACATTTTACCCAGTCAGTTTCATCTACAGAAAATGCAATAAAATATGTTACTAATTCATATCAGATTCATAGTGGGGAAGGTATCTTTGTAACAAAACTTAATAAATTGGCAACTGGTGGTATTTGATTTTATAATGAATGTTAGGGAAAGGGAAGAGAGGGAGGGACACACTCTACTTGGCACTCTATGCACTATGAAAACTGAGAAGCAATATCTGATCCACACAGATGTGGGATAGGTGCTGTGGCCAGGAGGGTCTAATTATAGTTAATAAAAATAATATTCTTATTCTGGAGGCTATAAATAAAGCACAAGCAATTTCATTGTTTAGTAACATTTGATTGGCTGAAGGGAACTAAGATGTACATTTATATTGAAGTGAAATATGATCACACCCTTTGGAATTTACTCAAACTTTGTTGGTATTCGTTGATTTGGTAGGTGATGAATATCAAGCTTTCTTGATATATGGGCAAGTTTCTTCAAATTGAACATGCTGCCTCAAGCTATGAGAAATTAACTTCGAACTGTACCCCTACCAAGAAAATTCTCAATTACAGAATGATTGCCATGTAGGGAAAGGGGCAGAATACGAAAACAGTCTATCTAAAGAGTTGTTTTTCCTAAAACTGCCTTGGAATGGGCAATTCCAAATAAAGAATTGCTCTCTTCTTCAAACCTATTTTCCCCAACTTCAGTATGAATCAAGACCACAATAAAAAAATAGTATTGAATTCTCTAAGATGAAAGTACAATTTCCCCAAGAAAGGCACCAAAATTCAACCTCAGAACCTCAAGAGATAATTCCTAAAATAAAATCTCTGAGCTCAGCAAATCAAATTTTGCATGGTGTCTTCACACTCAATAGGACACTCTCACCATTCATCCAGGTCTTAAAAGAGTTACTACTGTCCAGTCCTGTTTTCTCATGTTGCTCTGTCTGGTCCACTCAGCCCAAAGAGACACTTTCCCTTTACTGAGGCACTCATTAGTGCCTCTGGATTCCAGCTTATGGGTATAGTAAGACTATAGGAATATGACTAGCCAATGCCCTCAGTCCAGTCCAGTACAGAAACAACCTGTATGGGCTTGACAACAAAGCTCTGCTGGGGAGAGAGGAACAGGAGGATAGCCCAATAGTGCACTGTCTTTCTGCTCTCTTGCACCCTGTATCTCCTGTCCATTTATAGCACTACAAGTGCTGACTCCACTGAAGCTGAAGACCGCAGCGGGACAAGTGTTATAGAGAGTGATTGATTGAAATTCAGAGCACTTTGCAGAATGATTTGTTTGACATTCCCAGTAGGAAACTCTTGTTTGTTGAACTTATTATTCATTCATGTATTCATGAAAAAAATACAATAAATGCATAATCTCTGCATAGTGCCTCAATGATCACATTGAAATGAACCCGGAGCTTTGCAGTGCTAAGCAAGGTCTTTAGTTTGCAACAGAACAGTTTTACATTGCAATATCATTAACTGTGTCTAGAGTTTACCTTATGCTTATAAATCAGCAAGGGAAATTTAAACTGCATTGTAATTTAAGGTTATACAGAGAATCAGACATTAAAAATGCATATGCATAATAATAACTCCTTGTGTGACTTTTTTTTTTTTTTGGTTTTCCTCCTACTGAGTGATTTAACAATTACCATGTTGAGATGTAACTGAGTCTGTTCAGCTAGTATTTGTGTTTTGACTTTTTGACAACTAGAATACAAGCCAGGAGAAATGCAGAAATTATTTCCAACATCCATGGGTAACTTGGGAAAATGGCTCTTTAAATAAGCTATTAGAGTAGAGGAAAACGTGCTACATTATTTGGAAAACAACTGCTGTTAAATGCTCTATTTTAAAACAACAGCTATTACTAGGCCTAAAACAGTAAGGTCAAAGTGTTATAATGGCACATTTTCAGTTTGGACCATAATATTTATATTTACAGCTGCTACAATGATAGCATCTGACCTTCCCAGTGACAGCAAGTGCAGAGAATACAAGAAAAGACCATAGTAGCATGATGACCTCTTTTCAAAATTGAGTGTACCTGTTGATCACCAGAAGACCAAAAAGGAATTTAAAAACCCCATTGTGTATTTTCTTGCTCCTGAGCTTTCCCCATAAAGGGTTCTTTTATTCTCAAATAAACCTAATGAAGGCTTCTAGAGTCTCCATCATATTCTAAAAAAAAAAAGTGATCTGCCTGATATTTATCCTGTTCACATGGTAAGAGTCACCTGCAAGCATCAGGACTCTAATTTCAGGGTTGAAAGATGTCAGGAGGAGAAATCTGCTACTTGAAAGTATTTTCTAAAGCTTGGGGTATCCAGACATGTGAGGTCTTTTGTGACCCTGATCATGATGTCTTATTTTATTTCTGTCTCTATAATATCTGTAGAATATTTCTCATCAACTATGTATCCAGAGCTGACCCCTGCTAGGCCCTCTACACTCTACACTTCATCCCAATTTTTTAATCAATTTTAATTATATTGTCACTTTCCAGTTCTCAAAATCTTACCACTTTGTGAGGTGCTTCTTTGTTTTCTTTTCCTTCCCATACCTTTCCCACCACTAAAACCACATACATATATTCAGGGTCAACATTATTAACATGCTCCTTAATATCTTTTGGGCCTGCACTTTGCTTAACATTGCCAAAACAATTCATCTAAGTCAATCATGTGTTTTCACCTAAACTTCTGCCACAACACCCCAAGATGACATCTCTGCCTGAAATATCTGCACCTGCCAATATATCCTGAAGCTGCTGAAACAATCTTCTTCCAAGTCTATCTCCTCTATATGCCTCTGAAGATTATAAACATTGCATTTTTTCTCATGTTGTTACCAAGCAAAGTGGGAGGTCTCTGCCCAAAATATTCAAAATGACCAATTCCTCAAACACTAGTGTTTCAAAGAGAGAAAGAATGTATTGCTAGGTGCAAAGCAGGAGATCACATGGCCACATCTGTTAGGCCTATTAAGATTCTGGAGGAAACGTTTCCTCATTTACAGGTTTTACTTCATCCCATTTTACATTGTTGCTTGCAACTGGCCCACCTTGAATGGCGTAACTTCAACAATAGGCTGTAGAAACCATCCAAATTGCAACAACAGGCACTCAGAATGCACCAGGGATTCCTTTTCTTTCCTCTCATGATATAGGCTTCAGAAACTTCTTCTCATGCCTCCTGGGGACTCTGGACCACCCATAACAGCTAGAAGTTGTCCATGGACTTCTGATGCAAAAAACTACCCTTCTTGGCCCAATATGATACATTATTAGAGCAGCAATTTCTGGCTGTATGCTGGTATCTCCTGAAAATAAAGACTCTTAAAGGACGTGAGTCCTTGACCCTCTATAGACAGCTGCTCATTATGCCTTGGGTCATGGAAGCAGGGCCTCTGAAACTTAGCACAGCTGCCAAGGCCTCCTGGTATAGGATGGAGCCAACTCTGGGCCTCCAGACACATGCCACCTGCAGGAGGAAGTCGCCCCTCTTCCAGACCGCCTTGGCTATCTAGAGAGCCCCTTGGGATCATCTCCAATGGAAGTCCATATTTTTACAAATAGTATCACCAACATTGCATATGATGTAGCTTAGTGGTATGTTGTTGCTTTTCATCGCTTTAACAGGACATCCCTAATAAAGGATCAGCACAATTGGACAAACTTTTAGGCAATCATCTTAGCCTTGGTCAATAATCAGCCCCATCTGCCCAATTTTACATACTCTTTGGTTATTGCCAATGGTAGCAACAAAAATTCCTTATCCATGACTTGCCCTCTTGGGCATAAAGACCTCTAGGACTCTTTTGCCTCACATATATACAAAATATAAATCAAGGTCACATATGTCTATATCTACTAAAGCCACATTATAAGGTTTCATCAAGATACCCTTATCCCCTTTTTGAAGTTCCAGGCATCACTGATAGTAACCAAAGCACTCATTTCACTTCTCAGAATACACAATGCTGGGCTCTTGAATGAGGCACTTAACAAAACTTTCATCTCCCCAACAGATCTCAGGCTTCAGGCCTCATAGACCACTATAATGACTTATTTAAACAAGTTCAAATCCAATTAAATAATACATTTTAGTCATCAGTCAAACAACATGGGTAGATTGTAATAGAATTTGGTTTCTTTCATTTTCTTTTTTTGACTGTAAACAGCTTTTAAGCCTCAACCCTCCCTCTTCCCATTCTAGCTCACATATGGGCAATATGGTAAGAAGCTAAGGTGCTCCTACCTTTGGCACTGATGAGAGAATTAAACTATGCAAGCCCTTGTATGCATGTATAGGAACCATCACCCTGGCCCCACCCCTAACCATAATGAAAGCCCCAAGCCAGTCCTTTTTCCCCAGTGCCCTCAAGCTATTCATGATCCAGTTTGGGAAAACAATGTGGTTGTCTCCAAAAAATCTTGGCTTATATAAGTAATAAACCTCTTCATAGTATCGTGGTGTTTGTGTGGTGAAATTAGCCTTGATATGTGAACCAAATTTTTGGTAGGAGTCCATCTTCTCTAGATGGAGTGGCAAAAAAACATCTGCATAAAAGAAATGATAAAGCAATACTCTAAATGGAAGGGGTATGATACCAGATGATCACTCAAATTTACCCAAAGAATTGAAGAGCCCCCAAAATGGTATATATGTTGGCAATTTTTTTCTCATTTGTTAATTTAAGATAATTTTAAAGCAAAAATAATAATATTTGTGAGGTTTACAAATATAGTGAAGCAATAACATAAAAGATAAAAAGGGGATATCAAACTGTACTCTTGTATTATTTTTTATTATATGTGAACTGTCATAAAGTTATTGTGGCAGTTTGATATTATCTATGAATTCCAAAAAGAGATATTATGTTTGTAAACTGGTCTGTTCTTTTGAGCATGATACCCTTTGATTGATTTAAATTCAAAGGCTTTAATATTTACTTGACTAAATCAAGATTAGGGCTTTGATTCTACCACGACATTAGGGCACCCCCTTAGTTGGCTATATAAATGGATGCTCAATCAAGAACACAGAAGGAAATACACAGAGAAGAAGAAATACATAGAGGAATATCAAGGGCTCCACAGACACAAATAAGGAATGAACTTTGATCCCGCAGGCCTGGAAAGATAAATGAGCCATTCACCTGATAGTCTACAGCTGATCTTGCAAAGAGACCAGAGGAGCTGAGCCCAGAAAGAAATGAACCCTCCAGCCTACAGCTGAGATTGGAAGAAGCTGGGCCCACGGAGCCTTAAGAGGAAGAGGAAGGTGGAACCCTTGCAGGCATCACCTGCCATCTAGCTTCAACACATGGCAACATTTGATGAGGAAGTACCTCTTATGGTATCTTGAGTTGGACTCTCTAGGGCCTTGTAACTGTAAGCTTTTACCCCAAATAAATATACTTTATAAAAGCCAACAGATTTCTGGTACTTTTCATCAGCACCCCTTTTGGCTGACTAATACAGTTATTTTAAGATATACTGTGATATGTTAAGGTACATATTGTGAATCCTAGAGAAACCACAGTAAATAAGTGTAATTAATAAATGGCAAAGTAGTATTGGTAGCATTAAACACAATCATAATGATAAATCCATTGAAGCATGTGGTCTAAACACCCCAATTAACAGAGATTATAAAAATGGATAAAAAATTTTAAAAATAAAAAAAAAAATCCCACATGCTGGCTACAAGAGACAGAGTTTGAATATAAAGATGTAGATAGGTTGAAAATAAAATGAAAGAAAAATACATACTGTGCAAACACTAATAAGAAACTAAAGCAGCTACATTAAAATCAGACAAAATAGATTTCAGGAGAAGTAATATTTCCAGAGATAAAGAGAGACTTTTCATAATGATAAAAAGATCAGTTCATCAAAAATCATTACAATCCTAAATATGTATGTACTTAATAACAAAGTTTCAAAATACATGAAGCTAGTTTATAACAAATGTTTCACAACAATGTAAGGTATTGGTGGTGGCGTGATGAATGGGAGCCCTGTATGATGATATGAATGGGGATTTTTGTGTGGTTCACAACTTTTACCATATACTTATTGTTTATGTATGCTCATATATGAATTATATACTTCAATAAAATTTTATTTTAAAAATTCAAGAAGCAAGAACTGAGAACTGAAAAAAGGAAATAGACAAATGCAAAATTGGAGTTATAGATTGCAAAACTCCTCTCTCCATAATTGGTTGAATAAATAGAACAAAAATTAGCAAGTATAATGAAGATTTGAAAACACTATCAATCAAATTGTTCTAATAAACATTTATAGAAAACTACACCCAACAAAAGAAGAATGCATAGTCTTTTCAAGTGCACATGGAACATTCCTCAAATTAGACCACATATTGGGCCAAGACACAAGCCTCATAAATTTAACAGGTTTGAGATAATACAGAGTATGCTCTCTGATAACAATGGAATGATATTAGAAATCAGTTTTATAAAGAAGATATCTGAAAAAAGCACACAAATATTTAAAAATTAAACAACACACTTCTAAATAACCTGTGGGCCCAAGAAGAAATCCCAAAGAAAATTAGAAAATATTTTAAACTGAATAATATTAAAAACACAAGTAAAATCATTTATATAATGCAGACAAAGCAGTGTTTAAAAGATATTGTAGCAGTTCGGCATTATTTATGAATTCCAAAAATAGATATTGGATTGTGTTTGTACATTGGTCTGTACCTGGGCATGATTAAATTATGATTAAGGCTTTAATTAGGCCACATCAGTAGGACATTGAGAACTCGCCCCCTTGGTGGGCAGGGACTCACAGAGAAAACTACATGCAGAGAAGAGAGTTAGAGTTTTGATGAGGGAGTTTTGAACTGGAGCCCAGAAGCAAGCATACAGAGGAGCAGAGCAGCTGAGTGTGGAAAGAATCAAGCCCCAGGAAGAGAGACAGGGCCAGTCACCTGATTGTCACCAGTCTACAGCTGGCCTTGTGGAGAGAGGCAAGTCTGATCCTGAAGAGAAACAAGCCCCAGGAGAGAGGAAACCAGGAAGGCTGAACTCTTGGCAGACGTTGGCAGCCATCTTGCTGTAACACATGGCAACAAACTTTGGTGAGGGAAGTAACTTATGCTTTATGGCCTGGTAACTGTAAGCTTCCACACCAAATAAATACTTTTTATAAAAACCAGCTGGTTTCTGATTTTTTGCATCAACACCCCTTTGGCTGACTAATACAGATATTAGTAAAATTAAATTCTCTTATTTAAAAAAAAAAATGAGGGTCAAAAATCAATTATCTGAGTATCTACCTAAATCAATTAGAAAAGAAAAAGAAATTAATTCAAAACCAATAGAGGAAAAGAAATGATGACAAGAAATTGATGAAATGGAAAACAAACAACAGAGAAAATTAAAGCATAAGCCTATCCTAGGAGAAGATAAATAAAATTAACAAACTTTGAGCTAAACTTAAGAAGATAAAGAGATAAAAGACATAAATTACCATAAAAGGAATAAAAAAGCAGACATTAATACTGATCATACAGACATTTAAAGATAATGGATGAAAATTTTATAAAACTTTATGTCAACAAATTCAACAGCTTAAATAAAACTACAAATTTAAGTTCAAATTTAACAAAAATGATGCAAGAAGAACTAGAAAATCTTAACGGCCCTACAATTATTTAAGCAGTTGAATTCATTATCAAAAATATTCCCACAAGGAAAACTCTGTGAACAGATAGTTTCACTGTGAATTCAATAAAATATTTAAGAAAGAAATACAATAAATCTTACAAAAGCTGTTTCAGAAAGCAGAGGAGAAAATATTTCCTACCCCACATTATGAGGCCACCATTACCCTGATAATAAAACAAGAGTTTAGAAGAAAATTAAACTAGACCAACATCTGTTACAAACATAGATGCATAAATACTTAGTAAAATATTAGCATATCAAATATAGCAATATATAAAAAGGATAATACACCATAACCTAGCAGGCTTTATTCCAGTAATACAAGGTTAGTTTAATATTCAAAAATCAATTAATGTAACTCACCACATTAACAAACTAAACCAGAAGAAACACATGATCATCTTGATACAAGCAGAAAAAATTTTGAAAAAATTCTTCACCAATTCATGATAATTATTTCAAAAAGAAAACTCAGAATAGAAGGCAACTTCCTCAATCCCATAAAAAGCATCTTTAAAAAACATAAAGCTAATGTATCATACTTAATGTTAAATGCTGAATGCTTTACCCCCAGGAACAAACAAGGATGTGCACTTATATTCAACATTTAACTGGAGGCCCTAGCCAGTATGGTAAAGCAAGGAAATGTAAGAAAAGTCACATGGATTTGAAACAACAAATTGTCCTTTTCTACAGATAGCATGATCATAAACATAAAAAATTCTTTTTAAAAAACCTACTAGTACTAATACATGAATTTAGTGAGGCAACAGAAGAGAAAGTAAATATACAAAATTTAATTTTGTACCTCAGTAGTAGCAACAAACAACTCAAAGATAACATTTAAAAAATAATTATAGGTTAAGTACCCAGAAGGAAAGAAATAGGGTAGGTGGAGGGGGCCAAGATGGCGTTAGTGTAGGAGGGCACACACTGCAAGCTCCCAGAGCAAGGTGGATTGTGGACGGGGTTCTGCCCGGGGATCTTTGCTGTGCACGCATGGAATGAGAAGCTTGGGACATCTATCTGCGCGGATTAACGGCATGGACGGAACGGTAGAGATTCGTGAGTTTTAAGTCTGCCGGTGGTGGTTGGCACAGATGGCTGAGCCCCGCGGTTAGGGAGAAAAAAATAAAACGGCAAGTTGGAGCCGTGAGCAGGGCGAGAAAGTTTTATTTCTGGGGATCTGACTGCCTGGAGCCCCTTGGACCTTGGGTGAACAGAACAGCCGGAGCGAATCAGCACCCGGTGGACGGAAGGGGTGATTCTGTTCAGGGGAGGGAGTTGATTTGCCTAGCTGCCCAGGGATAAGGCCCGGGCTGCCACGGAGCCAGGAAGAGGGGACCCTCTCCAAAAGAGGGAGGGTTCTGTTGGAGGACAGGGAAGGGAATTTTTTATTTTTATTTTTTGCCATCGATCTGGCTGCCTGGACCGCCCCATAGCTTTGGGGAGTAGATAAGCCGACCTGAAGCAGCATCAGGCTGAGAGGAGAGGCGAATCTGCAGTCAAACTGATTTATATAGCAACCTGGTGACGCTGGTGCTGGGCTCCAGAAGGGGCAGAGTCGGCTGTCTTTAGCACTCTGCACTGACTAACATCATAGCTACAGCTACCCTGGGGAGTCCAGGAAGTGGAACATGCTTGATTAATTTCACGAGCCCAGCTAGGGTCCCTCCCGTAAGGGGGTTGGTCTAGAGGAGGAATTATTTGGGGTCCTGTATTTCGCCAAAAAAAAAAAAAAGTGAGAAGGTCACTTCAATAAATGAAAAATACATTCTTTTTAATTTAGTTTAATAGCTAAAAGCTGTTTCAGGACCTGCATATAGAACACTGTGGGGAAATTGATTGATAAACACAAGCAGGCAGAAAGGATCCACGTGGACCCTAGGGGAATCATTGACCCTCCTTAGCTCTGTTTGACTGCTTACCTGTGTGGATCTTTGGTTTTTCTCTGTTTATTTCTGGTCTCTTGCTTTTCTTTCCTCTTTCCTCCCCCCTTTCTTTTTTCTTTCATTTTTTAAAATTAGGTGCTGCTAGCTTGTCACTTCTTTGCTGTGCTTCTTCTTCAGTAATTTCCCACCCGCTGTCTATATTGATTTTGTATTCCAAACTATCGCTTATCCTTCCTTCATCTTTCTGCCTTCTGCTTTTTGTTGTGGCTCTTAGATACAACATTTTTTCAAAGGCCCACAACTTAAGGGTGTCAATTTCTATTCCATCTATTTTGTTTTCTTCTCTTTTTTTTTATTAGTATTAACTTTTTCCTTTCAGCCCTTTCTTTACTATTTCTCTCCCTCCTCATAATTCTAGCCTTCTAAATCACTATATATATATTCCTCCATTTGTTTTTCCGGTCCATTGTAGGAACTCCACTTTTTTTCCTATTACTCTACACTGCCTACACAAGTTAAATATTCATCTCATTAAGTCTCAATGGCCCCTCTTCTAACTTTTATCAATATTACTATTATCCTTCTGCCTTCCTTACATCTTTTGATTCCTCTGGCCCTAATCTTTTGCTTTCAAGGGAACATAGAAAGAGGCAAGGAAGTAAAAGAAGAAGAGAAAGTGCCAAAGAGAAAACTTAACTCACATGCAGAATAAAACTCTAGAGCATAGAGAAAAGCTAATCAACTGAACAAACCCATCAAGATAATATGATGACCAGAGGGCAACAAAAAAATACAAATGACTCTGAGAAACAGCAAAACATGGACCAGTCCAATGAAGAAAATAAAAACCAGGATGCGATGCAGAACACCGAACAACTAATCAAAGCTATCCAAACAAATATCATAGACCAACTTAAAGAAGTGAAGGAAGAGATTAAGGATATAAAGAAGACACTGGGAGAACATACTGAAGAAATTGCAAACATGCCTAAAAAGGTAATGGATATGATGGTGAACAATGGCACAATCCAAGAAATCAAAAATACTCTGGATTCACATAACAGCAGATTTGAACAGGCAGAGGAAAGAATTAGTGATATGGAAGACAATACAGCTGAAATAAAAAAGATAGTAGAACAGATAGACAAAAAGATAGAAAAAATCCAGCATGGACTCAGGGAATTAACCGATAACACAAAACACACAAACATACGCATTATGGGCATCCCAGAAGGAAAAGAGAAGGGAAAGGGAACAGAAGGAGTGTTGAGGGAAATAATGTCTGAAAACTTCCCAACCCTATTGAGAGAGATGGATGTGCAGATCCAGGAAGCACAGTGCACCCCAAATAGTATAAATCCCAACAGGCCAACTCCAAGACATACACTTGCCAAAATGTCCAATGCTCAAGACAAAGAGAAAATACTCAAGGCAGCAAGAGAAAAGAGAACCATCACATACAAGGGAAGCACAATAAGATTAAGTGCTGATTTCTCAACTGAAACCATGGAGGCAAGAAGACAATGGTATGACATAGTCAAAATACTAAAAGAAAAAAACTTCCAGTCACAAATTCTCTATCCAGCAAAACTGGCATTCAAAAATGATGGAGAGTTCAAAATATTCACAGATAAACAGAAATTGAGAGTATGTCAATAAGAAACCAGCACTTCAAGAAATACTAAAGGAATCTCTACAAGTTGAAAGGAAAAAACAAGGCAGAGAGAGTTGGAGGAGAGTTTAAAAACAACTGAAAGAACAAAAAGAGAAACAAAACAACATATGACATGCATTAACCCAAAGAAAAAATGGCTGAAGTAAGAAATTCATTATGAGTAATAACACTGAATGTTAATGGATTAAATTCACCAATCAAAAGACACAGATTGGCAGAATGGATAAGAAAATATGATCCATCTATATGCTGTCTACAAGAAACCCACCTTCGACCTAGGGATTCAAGGAGGTTGAAAGTGAATGGCTGCAAAACCATTTTACAAGCTAACAATAGCCAAAAAAGGGCAGGAGTAGCTATTCTAATATCAGACAAAATAGACTTTAAATGCAAAACTATTGTAAGAGACAAAGATGGACACTGCATATTAGTAAAAGGAGTAATCTCTCAAGAAGAGAGAACAATCATCAACATTTACGCACCTAATCGGGGTGCCTCAAAATACGTGTGGCAAACTCTGGAAAAACTAAGAAGAGAAATAAATGCCTCTACAATTATAGCAGGGGATTTTAATACACCACTATCATCATTAGACAGAACATCTAGACAGAGAATCAATAAAGAAACTAAGGCACTCAACAATACATTAGAAGACCTGGAGTTAATAGACATATACAAAACACTACACCAAAATACAGCGGGATATACATTCTTCTCAAGTCCACATGGAACATACTCCAAAATAGACCACATGCTAGGCCACAGAACAACTCTCAATGAATTCAGAAAGATTGAGATTATACAAAGTAATTTCTCTGACCACAATGGAATGAAATTGGAAATCACTAAGGGCCAGAGAAACAGGTTAGGCACAAGGATATGGAAGTTAAACAACGCACTCTTAGACAAACAGTGGGTCAAAGAGGAAATCTCAAAAGAAATCAGTAACTACCTTGAAACTAATGAAAATGACAACACAACATATCAAAACCTATGGGATGCAGCGAAAGCAGTCCTGAGAGGGAAGTTCATAGCCATAAATTCATATATTAAAAAAGAAGAAAGAGCTAAAATTGAATACCTAACTGCACACTTGGAGGAATTGGAAAAACAACAACAAACTAAACCTAAAAGAAGTAGAAAGAAGGAAATAACAAAGATCAGAGCAGAACTAAATGAAATAGAGAATAAGAAAGCACTGGAAACAATAAACAAAACCAAAAGTTGGTTCTTCGAGCATATCAATAAAATTGACAAACCCTTAGCCAGACTAACAAAGAAAAAGAGAGAACAGATGCAAATACATAAAATAAGGAATGAGCAAGGGGATATCACTACTGACCCCACAGAAATAAAGAGTATCATAAGAGGATACTTTGAAAAATTATATGCCAACAAGAATGATAATTTAGAGGAAATGGACAAGTTTCTAGAAACCCACAAACAGCCTACACTGATGAAAGAAGAAATTGATGAACTCAACAGTCCAATTACAAGTAAAGAGATAGATTCAGTCATCAAAAACCTACCAACTAAGAAGAGCCCAGGACCAGATGGCCTCACAGCTGAATTCTAACAAACATTCCGGAAAGAGCTAACACCAATTCTACTTAAGCTCTTCCAAAAAATAGAAGTAGAAGGAATATTGCCTAACTCATTCTATGATGCCAACATTACCCTAATACCAAAACCAAATAAAGATACCACAAGAAAGGAAAATTACAGACCAATTTCTCTAATTAACCTAGATGCTAAAATCCTTAACAAAATACTTGTTAATCACATTCAACAGCATATCAAAAGGATTATACAACATGACCAAGTGGGTTTCATCCCAGGTATGCAAGGATGGTTCAATATAAGAAAACCAATCAATGTAATACACCACATAAACAGATTGAAAGAAAAAAATCACATTATCATCTCTATAGATGCAGAAAAAGCATTTGACAAAATACAGCACTCTTTCCTCATAAAAACACTACAAAAGATAGGAATAGATGGAAACTTTCTGAATATGATAAAGGGTATATATGAAAAACCCAAAGCTCACATCATTTTCAACAGTGAAATCCTAAAAGCCTTCCCTCTGAGATCAGGAACTAGACAAGGATGCCCACTATCACCACTCCTATTTAACATTGTCTTAGAAGTACTTGCGCAAGCACTGAGACAAGAAAAGGACATAAAAGGCATCCAGATTGGAAAAGAAGGAGTAAAAAGTTCATTATTTGCAAATCACATGATCCTATACATAGAAAGCCCTGAGAAATCTACAACACGGCTTCTAGACCTTATAAAGGAGTTCAGTAATGTTGCAGGCTATAAGATCAATGCTCAAAAATCGGTAGCATTTCTATACACCAATAACGAGCAAACTGAGGAGGAAATCAGGAAAAAAATACCATTTACAATAGTAACTAAAAGAATCATAGCCAATGAGGTTTATCCGAGGCACGATTATTGCTAATTGAAAACTTTTCCCAAGTGCCAACTGGCAACACAACTGGAAAAAGACCTTGAATAAAAGGGGGAAACGGTAAAGACAAATGAGTTCAAGTGGCTAAGAGACTTCAAAGAGAGTCGGGAGGTCATCCCAGAGGTAACCCTTACGCACACCTCAGTAGGAGCTCATAGAACATCTAAGTGCCTATCACCCCACTCAGTGGGGTTCCTGAGAGCTCCGGAGACACCCTGGTCTTATATAAGGGGGGATAGCCCCAGAGACTGATGCCTTATCAGTGGGTTCTATTTTGTAATCTGTGCTCCTGAGAGTGACAGAATTAGACTCAAATAAGTCCTCCCTGCACATGGTTCACCAGTCCCTTCTATTGAAACCTACATGTGATGCTGGAGTTTCTTAGGTATACTTCCAGCGACTGGAGCCTCCCACCTACCTATGTGCCAGGTGTACATGAAATCTAAGTGGAGCTGCAACTCCTACCCTACAGCTCAATGGACTCATCCAAGTCACCTGGTGAGGAGACAACGATGGGCAATGGCCATCCCAGGGAATGGAGAGGGCCTGCATCTGCAGGCAGGATCATCCCACCCACCATATCCATGGGATATAAGCCCTCTATCACTTGGAGTTGGAGTGGACATCACCATCCCAGTCGCCTCTGGATTGGGGGAAGAACTATGGACTAGAGTGGACTTGATGGTATTCTCTTGCTCACATATGGTGATTCTTGCAATGCAAGAAATTATAACAATGAGGTGGAGCCAGTGGCCACTTGACAGTTTTTTGGGTAGGGAGGGGATGAGCAGTTGAAATACAGGGGTTTCTTTGGGAGTTGGAGGTTGTCCTGAGTACTGTTGTGGCAATGGATGTAGGCCATTTTAAATCAGCACACACCACTCAGAACTGAGTGGGAGAGAGTGTGGTCTACAGTGTGAACTGTGGTCTATGGTTGGTGGCAAGGCTCCAGGATGTGTAAGTTCATTGAGGTTGGTGGGCCACACTGAGGGAGATGTTTGTGTGGGATGTGGTGGGAGGT
>JAKSZT010046586.1:11440393-11459747 GCA_026826555.1 Tolypeutes matacus
TAGCGCCCCACAGACACCTGTGGCAAGGTTTGGTAAACATTACCTCAGGTGGGTAGATTAGGAAGGGCAGGTTCAAATATCCAGGGCATGTAACTATGAATCTTGACATTCCATGAGTCAAGACAAGGGAGTGTCATATGCCCCAGGGGGGTGGGGACGAAGGAACAGTTAAGATCTAATGGGGTATTTAGTGGTCATTGCAAACGTTTTTCATTACCTTACAGTAATGGACACAGGACATGGTAAATATCATCAAAACTTATTAAACTGTATCATCTAAATTGTAAACTATACTGTAAATCATTGACAATGTTTAGTTGCTATATTTTGCTATCTGTATAACACTTATAACAATGCTAACATCCAAAAAAAAAGGGAGGGGGGTTAATATGGGGTAGGGAAAGGGGCAGTGGTTTGGTATCTGGGAGTTCTGGTACTCCGTGTGTGACTTTGCTGTGACCTAAAACTACTTTGAAAATTAAATGAAAATTTGGGAGACAATGGGGATTGAGAGAGGGAAGGTGTCACAGCACACCGGACATCCAATAACACAGTGATAAAAGAAAAAAAAGAAAAAAAAAAATATATATATATATATATATTTTAAAGGCATTTCTTTTGCTTTTTTCCCCATTTTTTTGAATGTCCCAATCCACTAATTATATTTTCTTTTATTTTGTTTTTTGTTTGATTGTTTGTTTTTTTGTTTTTTGTTTTTTGTTTTTTTCCTGAGTTTCCTTATGGTTGTCTCTTGCATGTAAGCTTATCATTGTTGTTTCTTTTTCCTATTAAGTGTATTTGATTATTTTATGGACTACATGTTCATGGAAGATTTAGATCACAGAAGGGTTACAATGGGTACTGCAGGGGATTATTGGTGGGGGATGTCTGGGAGGAGGGATACATGGGAGTAAGTTCATCTGAATATACATGAAAGATATACAAAATTGTTCAAAAGATCAAAGGATGGGGCATGGTCATGGTGGGTGGACAATCACACAATAAATGAGAGAATCTGAATTCCTAGCCTGGAGAGCTCTGCCACATTCTCCAAGAGAGCAGCAACAGTCCTCTGAGTGCAGGGACAGTGTCTGTCAAATGAGGATGGCCCACTGATGAGTTCTTTTTATTAATGACTAACCCTTATCAGTCTTTCCTCTTGTAACTGAAACTTAGCTTACTGTTATGGGGTGCCTAAGGGTTGCCACCTGAGAGCCTCCTTGTTGCTCAAATGTGGCCTCTCTCTAAGCCAAACTCAGCATATGAATGCATTACCTTCCCCCCAATGTGGGACATGACTCCCGGGGATGAGCCTCCCTGGCAACGAGGGATCAATACCAAGTGCCAACTGGCAACACAACTGGAAAAAGACCTTGAATAAAAGGGGGAAAAGGTAAAGACAAATGAGTTCAAGTGGCTAAGAGACTTCAAAGAGAGTCCGGAGGTCTTCCCAGAGGTAACGCTTACGCACACCTCAGTAGGAGCTCATAGAACATCAAAGTGCATATCATCCCACACAGAGGGGCTCCTGAGAGCTCTGGAGACACTCAGGTCCTATATAAGGGGGTATAGCCCCAGAGACTGATGCCTTATCAGTGGGCTCTATTTTGGAATCTGTGCTCCTGAGAGTGACAGAATTGGACTCAAATAAGTCCTCCCTGCACATGGTTCATCAGTCCCTTCTATTCAAACCTATATGTGATGCTGGAGTTTTTAGGTATACTTCCAGAGACTGGAGCCTCTGGCCTACCTATGTGCCAGGTGTGCGTGGAATCTTGGTGGAGCTGCAACTCCTACTCTACAGCTCAATGGACTCATCCAAGTCACCTGGCGAGGAGACAACGATGAGCAATGGCCATCCCAGGGAATGGAGAGGGCCTGCATCTGCAGGCAGGATCATCCCACCCACCATATCCATGGGATATAAGCCCTCTCTCACTTGGAGCTGGAGTGGACATCACCATCCCAGTCCCTCAGGATTGGGGGAAGAACTATGGACTAGAGTGGACTTGATGGTATTCTGTTGTACACATATGGTGATTTTAGCAATGGAAGAAATTATAATAGTGAGGTAGAGCCAGTGGCCACTGGACACTTTCGGGGCAGGGAGGGGATGTGCAGTTGAAATACAGGGACTTTTTCGGGATTTGGAGGTTGTCCTGAGTGCCTTTGGATGTAGGCCATTTTAAATCAGCACACACCATTCAGAACTGTTTGGGAGAGAGTGTGGTCTACGATGTAAACTGTGGTCTCTGGTTGATGGCAAGGCCCCAGGATGTGTAAGTCCATTGAGGGTGATGGGCCTCACTTGTGGGAGATGTTTGTGTGGGATGTGGTGGGAGGTGTGGGAGGTGGGGAACATGGGAATCCCAGTAGGTTCCATGTAATATTTTAGGTAATCTAAGCACCTCTTAATATATATATGTAACATTTTTGTAAGCAAATGCACATATATGCATATATATTTATATATCATTTCACAGATATTGGTATGTATTGTGAAAATTTTTATTTTTACCCACAATAAAAAATAAATAAATTTAAAAATAAAAATGAAAAATAAAATTTGTGAAAATCACTAGCACAATGCAAGATAACATTTCAGGTTAAAACTGAAATGGCTGAATGTGATTATGTCTACCTCCTTACATATGGATTTGTCCTTCTTCATCAATGACAAGAACAAAATGTTCATTTCCCGAATACTTTCTATTCTAGCAAATCATATACCATGTTATTTGTTGATGAGGAAGGAAGAATAGGCAATCAGAAGTAATTGGAACATTAAAACCCCAAAGTTATTATTGACTATCAAATGTCTCTAAATTGTTCTGTAAAACCATTCCATAAGAGGGAGAACATCGAACTTGGAGATGATTTATGATAAGGCAAAAGAGTCTTTAATAATTAACTATTTTACATTCCTTACAGCTTATGTATTTTGCAGCTACATTTCTCTATTTGACATATATCCCACTGATTTAGAATGAAAAAATATGTACTATATATATATATTAAGTTCTCTCTCTGTATATAATATTCAATAAAGCAATTACATTTAAAGACAATGAAATTAATTTACTCTCAAGAAACCAACTGCTTTGTCTATTGTTCGGATTTTCTCCTTCCCTTACTTTGAGTCCAAAAGCATGCATTTTCACAAACACTAGTAGTGAAGACACAATATATGAACAAATTCCAAAGCAATCTGGACTAAAGAATTTTTTTTCTTTTGAGTTGACTTGTTTGAGGAAATTGCTACAATAGCTTAAATATGTAATCAATTTTCAAACAACTAAAAAAACTCTGAAATAAACACCATTCATAATGTTTTCATATACTATATATGTTATATTTTACTTGTTCTTATTTAAAGTCATTTAATATGAATTGATCAAACCCAATTTTGAAGTAAAATATTACATTATTGAAATACATTTCAAAAATCATATATGGTTAGCAGTGAAGAGCTTCCCCAACTTTAAGCCAAAGTAATGAGCCTACAGTATTTTGAACAGAAAACACTGTTTTCTGCTCTTATTTTTTATTTCTTTCCATATGTGTTGGAATACAAGTTACTGCTATATAGGATTACACCCCTAGAAATAAACATAATGAGTAAAAAGCAGTATTCTTACAAAAAATCATATTTGATAAGGGATCAATGTCAATTATATGTAATTTTGTGAATTTCCTAAATAAAGTATCATAATAGATGAGCATGCTTCCAATGATAAGAAACACGTAAATATAGATTGTAGCAAATGGTGAGTCTGATAACACTTTTTCAGGAAATAGGCTAGTCTTTTGTTGTGTTGAGTAGAATTTGTTTTTTGATGTAGTCCTAGATATTGTACTTATGTGTTCCAACTTTTGAGGAACATCTTGAAAAGCATAATGCCTGTACATTAAAAAATTGGGGAAAGGCAGTGCTACTTTAGTCAGGATAAAGAAGAGAGGCTTCCTCTCTAAAGAAATGAAATTTGATTTGAGACCTAAAGGCTGAGAAGTGTTCTGCTTGTTGAAAAGCCTGGGGGTAAGTGTTCTAGATGGTGGGAACAATGAGTGCAATGCCCTGAAGTAAGAAGAAAAATGAATGATGTAGGCAGAATAAATATTTGAATGGAAGACTTAAAATGACCATGATTAGTAGATTATGCAATTTTTGACTTAGTTAATCCAGGACAATCAACTTGAAAATAATTAGAAATGAGAGGATTGTGGAAAGATGGCAGAATAGGGAGATCCAGGACTCAGTCTTGCCACCAAAACAACTATTAAACACACAGGAACTGTATGAAACAAGTCTGTCTCCTGGGAAAGAGAGGGGACAACCAAACTGCTATAAACAAGGGAACTCCAAAACAAGCAACAAGCAAAAGCCCAGGACAAGACAAAGAGCAAGAAAGAGAGGGAAAACCCTGCACACTGAATTGGCCTAGGGCAGACATTCTTGAAATGAGGACTGAAGCTCAAGAAAATCTCCATATTATCACGGTAGTTACAAAATCAAGAAACAGACATCTCTGGGAATAAATCCCAGAGTTATCATTTTAGAATAGTAAAATATACAGTGTGTAAAGAAAGAGTATAAGACAAAGAAACAGGAAATGATGGCACATCCAAAGAAAGAGGATAAAAATCCAGAAAACACCAAAAAGGAAGAACAGAATGTGGACATACCAAACAAAGCTTTTTAAAAAAATGATCTTAAAAATACTCAAAGAGATGAAGAAAATACAGAGAAAGAACTAAATGATATTAGGAAAATAATGAATGAGCAATATGAGACTCTTGTAAGCAAATAGAAAATTTTAAAAGGACCAAACAGCAATACTAGAGTTGAAGACCACAAAACTGAAATGAAAAATTCTGAGGAAGGTTTCAAGAGCAGATGGGAGCTGGTAGAAGAAAGAATCAGTGAACTCAAAGACAGGACACTTAAAATGAGTCAGGCTGAGGAACAGAAAGAAAAAAAGAAATATAAAAAGCTAAAATAGCCTAAGACACCTCTGGGACACCACAACGCATTTATGAATATATGCATTATGGAAGTCTCTGAAGGAGAAGAAAAGAGAGAAAGGGGCAGAAGGAATATTTAAAGAAATAATGACAGAGACCTTCCCAAACTCAGCAGAAGACATGAATAAGCATATCCAAGAAGCCCAGAGAACAACAAATAGGATAAGCATGAAAAAAATATATACCCTGTCATATATTGATCACACTATCAAATGCAGAGGACAAGGAGAGAATTCTGAAAGCTGCAAGAGAAAAACAACATGTTATGTACAAGGGAGTCCCAACAAGATTGAGTTCCCATTTCCCATCAGAAACCATGAAGGCAAGAAGGAAGTGGGTTGAAATACTTAAAGTGCTGAAAGAAAACAACTGTCAGCCAAGAATTTTATATCTGGTGAGACTTTCTTTCAGAAATGAGGGAGAGATGAAGACAATCCCAGACAAACAATAGCTGAGGGAATTCATCACCACTAGACGTGCCCCACAAGCAATGCTAAAGGGATTTCTTCAGACTGAAAGGAAAAGACACTAGACAGTGGTTCAAAGTGGCATAAGGAAATAAAGACCTGCAGTAAAGATAACCATTTGGGTAATTATAAAGGCCAGTATTATTGTAGTGTATTGCTTGGTATGTAACTCCACTTCTTACTTTTTACAAGTGCTAAAATGCAAATACATAAAAAGTAATGATAAAGCTACAGTTCTGGACATATAATTTACAAAGATATAAGTGGTAACAAGTACAAAAAAAAGGTAGGGGACAGAAGGGTATGGGAATATTATGGTATGTGCTATTGAAGTTAAGTTGGTATCAAACCAAATAGGATTGTTATATATTTAGGATGTTAAATTTTAACCCATGGCAACCACAAGTAGATGAAAAATATATCCAGACAGAAAAAAGAAAAGGCACTGAATATGGTACAACACAAAAAATCAAATAAATATAAAAGTAGGCATTAATGGAAGAATTGAGGAACAAAAAAGGTATAAGATATATACAGGCTAAATAGAAAAATGGAAGAAGAAAGTCTTACATTATCATTAGTGACTTTAAGTGTAAATGGATTGAATTCTCCAGTCAAAAGGCAGAGATGGGAAGAATGACCCAACTATATGCTGGCTGCAAGACACTTTCTTTAAATTCAAAGACACAAGTAGGTTGAAAATGATAGGATGGAAAAAATTTACCATGAAAGTAGTAACCAAAAGAGAGCTGGGGTAGCTATACTAATATCAGATAAAATAGCCTTTCTTCAAAAGCAGTTATAAAGGGCAAAGACAGTCGGTGTATACTGATAAAGGGCACAATTCAACAAGAAGATGTAACAATTATAAATATATATATATATATATATATATACACCTAAAAGCAGAGCCCTAAAATATATGAAGCAAATACTGTCAGATATTAAGAGAGAAATTGACAGTTCTATATTAATAATGGGAGATTTTAATATACACTTTCAATAATGGATAGAACATGTAGTCAGAAAATCAATAAGGAAATACAAGATTTGAATGACACTCTAAACCAACTAGACCTAACAGTCATATATAGAACATTTCATGCAACAACAAAAGAATATACATTATTCTCATGTGCACATGGATCATTCTCCAGGACAAAGCATATGTTAGGTAACAAAACAAATCTCAATAAATTAAAAAAATATTAAAATCATACAATGTATATTCTCCAAACAAAACAGAATAAAGCTAGAAATCAATAACAGAGGGAGAAAGGGAAATTCATAATTTGTGGACATTAAAACAACATACTCATAAACAACCAATGGCTTAAAGAGGGAATCAGAAACAAAATTAGGAAATATCTTGAGGCAAATGAAAATGAAAATACAACATAGGATGCAATGAAGGCAGTGCTGAGAGGGAAATTTATAGCTCTAAATGCTTACATTGAAAAAGAATAAAGACTTTAAATCAGAAACCTAACCTCAAAACTGGAAAACTAGAAAAAGAAGACCAAACTAAACCCAATGTGAGTAGAAGGAAGGAAAGAGAAGATAAATTAAATAGTTCATTGGAAAGAATAAATTAAATAATTAATGTGTATGGCTTAACATAGGGCATAGCTCCTCATAAGCCTTCAGTAACAAATTCTGCTTCATTTTCTACTCTATTTCCCAGAACTTAAATAAGTGTCTGCCCTATAATAAGTGCCTCATAAATATTTGTTGAATGAATTTGATATTATTTCTCCTGCATATCTCACTTCCTCTGAGGAATATTCTCTGTAGTAGATTCTGTGACCACCGTGATTTTCCACTAGTGTCTCCTTCAAGAATAAAGGACTTATTATCCCAATTGTTGGGATTACAACCAGCAGCCAACCCTCCATTGTAGTCCCCTTAGGTATTGCCTTAACTGAGGGGGGCCACTTGGTCCAAAGGCACATTCCCTTCCCAGGGTGGCCTACATAGAGTGATTTATTGACATGAGAACTTAAAGACCTGGCCCTCTCATCCCAGCTTGGTAGAGCTTTGAAGAGTCATCCCATCTTCAGAGTTCACCAGAGGCTTCCTTGGTGAGTACAGTAGAGTTCAAACTCTCCCTTTGCCAAATCCTGCTTCTTTCCCTTCCCTCCAAACTATTGATCCTAGAATTATGTCCTAATAAACCTCCTGATGCTAATCTCTTTCTCAGAGACTGCTTCTCAAGGAACACAACCTGTGACATTCTCTAACTACTAAATCTACATCAGCACTAGATCCTCTAATAGCCTATTGTTTCCCTTCATCACGATTATAAATAGTTGTAATAATTTTTGTTTAATGTCCCCTTAAACATTAAACATTATCTTTATCTAATATTTTTATATTTTCTGGATCATGGAATTTTCAAATTAATTTTCATTTTTTTTGGCATTGCATTAAAATATATGATTTATCTTGGTTACTGAGATTTTTGGTGCCCCTTACATTTTGTGCTTCCAGCAAGTACCTCACTCATCTCATCCTAGTTCCAACCCTGACAAGAACTATATTTTTTTGCTATTGTGTTTGTATTGTGTTTGTTTGTTTGTTACCACATACAACATATTACTTGGCATATAGTGGTCACTTAATAAAAATCTATCAGGTGTATAAATGAATGAATTAGCTGTAAGTATTTTCATTGCAATGCTCTTGTTATAGAAAAAAGTAAATATTAATCAATAAACAACAGATATACATCCATGCTATGTAAGATTTTTCAAATGAATAAGAATCACACAACAAACAAATACACACACACACACACTGACTTGTAAATATCTCCAATACATACTGACAAGTTAAAAAGCAAGTTGCAGAGGATTGTGGAAAGATGGCATAGTAGGAAGCTCCAGGAATCTGCCTTTCCACCAAAACAAGTATTGAAATGGGAAGAACTGTTTGTATCAACTATTTTAAAACCGTGGAGTCTAGGGAAACACTGTGCAGATCTAAAGAAGAGCTGGTAAATTGTGGTAAATACAGGTGAATTTCACCCTCCCTGCAACAGCTACCATCCACCAGCCTCCATCCAGCCTTATGGCAGGCAGCAGTGGGGACAGCAGCCCAGACTCCTGGTACACCTCTTAAAAAAAAAAAAAAAATATATATATATATATATATAAAACATTTTTGTAAGCAAATGCACATATATGCATATATATTTATATATCATTTTACAAATATTGGTATGTATTGTGAAAATTTTGATTTTTACCCACAATAAAAAATAAATAAATTCAAAAAAAAATAAAGGACCCTAGTCCTCCAAACTCCAGAGGTGTGTAGTCTAATCACTGGTCACTGCTTTTGATTAGTTAATTCAGATCTCTAGGGACTGACTCTGAGGTGACCATTATTCCAAATTCCTTCAGGCAAAAGTGGGAGAGGAATCATCAAGATAGTACCCTTCCTCAAAACTACATAAATTAGATAAAAGGCTGCACAGCTTCACCAAAAAGCCTGCTAAGACCCTAGTCACAAGGTCCCTTTTGAAACTCCCAGGCTCAAAATAGGCCCCAGATAACTCCAAATAGAAAGGCCTCTCTATTGGTTCCCTGAATGCTGACGGTGAAGGTAGAAATGCAACCAATCAAGACAGCAGATAGCTGAGATCCCTCCTTAATAAGGGGAAGGAAGAGGAAGAAAGGCCTTAAAAAGACTTACCCTGGGGCCCTACACACACATCTCTTGCTTGGAGCATGCCCACACCCATGTTTAGGGTGTATACTATCTCTTTTCTTATTTTGTAATAAACTCTTTACTCACTTGCCAAGAAAGAAAGAAAGGGAAAGAAAGAAGGGAGGGAGGGAAAGAGGGAGGGAGGGAGGGAAGGAAGGAAGGAAGGGAGAGTAGGGAGGGAGGGAGGAAGGAGAGAGGGAAACAGCTTCAAAAGCCAGATGATAGGAACCAGACAGAAACGCTGGAGTTGAAGACCACAAAACAATAAATTGGAGGGTTTCAACAGCAGATTGAAGCTAGCAGAAGAATCAATGATCTCTATCAAGACAAGACAATTGAAATTATTCCAGCTGAGAATCAGAAAGAGAAAAGAATTTTAGAAAGTGAAAAGAGCCTAAGAACCAATGGCACACCTTCAAACATACCAGTAAATGCATTATGGGAGTCCTAGAAGGAAAAGAAAGAGAGAAAGAGGCAGAAGGAATACTCAAATAATGGTGGGAAATGCCCCAAATTTAAAGAAAGACATGAATATGCAATTCAAGAATCCCAATGAACTCCAAACAGGATAAACTCAAAGAAAACCATGCACAGACACATAGTAACCAAATTGCCCAATGCCAAGGAAAGGAGACAGTGCTGAAAGGTGTAAGAGAAAAGCAACAAGTTATGTACAAGGGAATCCCAATAAAATTAAGGGTCAATTTCTTATCAGAAACCATGGAGGCAAGTAGGCAGTGGTATAAAATATTTAAGTGCTGAAAGAAAACAATTGCCAACCAAAGATTTTATGTCTGGCAAGACTTTCTTTCAAAAAGGGGATAGAGATAAGACATTCCCAGAGAAATAAAAGCTGAGGGAGTTTGTCACCACAAGCAATGTTAAAGGAAGTTCTTCAAACTGAAAGGAAAGGACACTAGACAGTGAATTGAAGCAGCATAAAGAAATAAAGACATCTTGAACAGAGGAATATAGGAACAGTGTATGTGTATGCTATTGAAGTTAAGTTGGTATCAAACAAAGTGCAAGCAAGGAAAAAAAATAAATTGGACCTCCTCAAATTTAAAAACTTTTGTGCTTCAAAGGAGTTTGTCAAGAATGTTAAGCCAGCCTACTCAATGCGAGAAAATATTTGTAAACTATTAGATCCAATACCCAATAAGGTTCTGTGGCAGTTTGATATTATTGATGAATTCCAAAAAGAAATATTGATTGTTTGTAAACTGGTCTGTTCTTCTGGGCATGATACCCTTTGATTGTATTAAATTCAGAGGTTTCACTTTTACTTGGTTAAATAATGATTAAGGCTTTGATTGGGCCACATCAGTAGGACATTGAGTCCCCACCCACTTGGTGGGCAGACACTCACACAGAAAATGACAAGGCAGAGGACAGAGCTTAGTTTTGATGGTGGAGCTACGGGAAGAGAGCCTAGCGATTTGCCTAATAGTTTATAGCTGGCCTTGTGGAGAGAGCAGAGCAGCTGAGCCAGGAAAGAGATGAGCCCTGGGAAGAGAGATGAGCCTTATGCCAGCCTACAGCTGAGAACAGAAGAAGCTGGGACCATGGAGCCTTAAGAAGAAGAGGAAGGCTGAACCCTCACAGAGACCGGCAGCCATCTTGCTCCAACACATGGCAACAGACTTTGGTGATGGAAGTAACTTATTCTTTATAGTCTTGTGACTGTAAGCATCTACCCCAAATAAATACCCTTTATAAAAGCCAACAGGTTTCTGGTACTTTGTATTAGCACTCCTTTGGCTGACTAATACAGGGTCTAATATCCAGGATATATAAACAAGTCTTATAACTCGATAACAAAAATACAAACAACCCAATTTTAAAAAGGGCAAAAGACTTTGTTTTAGTTTGCTAAAGCTGCTGGGAGCAAAATATCAAAAATGGGTTGGCTTTTACAATAGGGATTTATTAGGGTAAAAGCTTACAGTTCTGAGGCCATGAAAGTGTCCAAATCAAGGCATCATCAGAAATTCTTTCTCATTTAAAGGCTGGCTGCTATAGATCCTGGACTCTAAAAATCTGGCATCTAAAAGTTATATATTTTAACCTCCAGTTAAATCTAATCATCTTTATTTAATGAGCCTATTAAAAATGAATGTGATGCAAATGCAAACATGTTAGATTAACACAGATACTTAGGAGACAAAAATAGTCATAATTTCCTGGTTTACAGTAAGATAAAGATGCTTCAAATTCTTTTTTTCTTTTAAAAAAGAAATACTATCACTTGGCACTTAACGTTTATTCATTATTCATTTACAATTACTTACCTTATTATTTTTCAAATAACCAAAATTTCTATATGCATTTTATTCTTCTTTTCCTGAAGGTCATTGACAGTGCAGACAATTACTTAAGCAGAATCGTATGGGCATAGTAAAGAGAACGGTTAGCAGCCAACATGCCATTTAACTGGCAAAACCAATTCTGCTTGGGACCCTTTTTGCCCAGTGTCAGCTCAAAGAAATGCTAATTCATTTGAATAAGATTCAGTGCATAACTAGGGTGGGAAGAGAGGAGTCATGCCAAAAATAAATATCAGATTAGTTTACAGGTTGGAGGAACTCATACTTTATCATCACATTAAAAAAAGCTTTAAAATGAGAATGTAAAATGGCACAGGAAGCTGAATAGTAAACTGCCATATAATCCAGCAATTCCGCAACTAGGAATATATTCAGAAGAACTGAAAGCAAGGACATGAACAGACATTTGCACACCAATGTTCATAGCAGCATTATTCACAATTGATAAAAGATGGAAACAACCCAAGTATCCATCATCCAATGAATAGATAACCAAAATGTGGTATATACATATGATAGAATATTATAATATTCAGCTGTAAGAAGAAATGAAGTCAGGATGCATATGACACATGGATGAACAGTAATGTGATATTTTTACAACAATGGCATAGAAGATACTGTATCAACGCTAAGGTTCAATAATGGAGAGGATGTAAGGGGAAATAGGATTTTTCTTTTCAGAGTAATGAAAAAAAATTCTGAAATGGACTGAGCTGATGGCAGCACAACTCTGTGATGAAACTAAGAGTCACTGAGTGTACACTTTGGTTGGATTATACAAGGAACGAGACCACATAACACAGTAATGATGAACTGTGGTTAACAGTACAAATATGAGAATGTTCTTGCATGTACTATAACAAATATACAATACTAATGCATGGAGCTAATAACAGGATGGTTTGTGGGGAAAATACACCAAATGTACGCAATGGACTATAGATAGCAATAATATTGTGATGATGTTTTCACAATTTGTAACAAATGTGTCACAACAATGTAAGGTCTTGATGGCGGGGTGATACATGGGACTTCTGTATGGTAAACATGATTTTTCTTTAAAAATTTGAAATAAAAAAAAACTTTAATGAGAATAAAAAGGTTAAAAAGGCAACTTTTGGAAAAATTCTGTTTTATAGGAGAACATTCAAATAACTTAATCAAAGGTAGGACTCTAGGATTAAGAGGTGTTTTAAGTGTTTTTCCCCTAGAAATTACAACTCACAATTGAGATATTGCACTTCTCCACCCATTAGAAAGATATAAATTAGAAAAACAAATTCATAAATAATACAACCCAGAAAACATTCCTATAAATGTCTTCTCACCCACCTTCCCTGCAAAACCCTCAACTTATCCTAAGAAGCAAAGAGCTGCATTCATCATGTCACTAGAACTAATTCCAATGCAGTTATACCTTTCCATTTCTGGGCTTCATTTTTGGAAGTGTGGTATAGCAGAGAATGAGGAAGTGCTATGGCATCGGAAAATCATGGGTCTTTTTACCTTTTGCCTTCCTATTCTTCAGCAAATTATTTACCTTTTAGGCTCCTCAGTTTCCTCATAAATAACACAGTACTAATAATAACTTGCTCACAACATTTGAGGATCAAATGAGACGTCTATATAGTAAAGTACATAATACAATGATATTGTATATGAGGTTGCTCAGAAGGCCTACTTTCTCCTTTTGTTTTCCATTTGCATGATTCTATCTTTCCATAACATGACAGATTTTCTTCATAGCAAGGGCACCAGCAGTTTCTGCTACACTGAGAAAGTATTGAGCAGCATCCCAGATTACCAATAGAGAAGAGCAAAATCATTCACATGGTGAAAACTCAAGTATTTGAGACCAAATTAACATCTGTTCTAAAATAACTAATTGAGCAATTTGTTGAAAGAATGTTAAAAGAAAGGAAATTGCTATTAAACAAAAATGATTTTGATCAAATGAGCTAAACTTCTATGATTTCTACTTTATGCTTTATGGAAGAATATACATATCAATGAACTAATGCTAACTTTCTTAATGTTCTAGTTTGGGGACTTTTTCCTCAAGAGTTTCTTCCTTATGAAATTCTGGCTTAAACCTGCTTCTTAGGACAAAGAATAAAAAAAAAAAAAAAAACAATGGTTACTGGAACTCTCCTTCTAAAAAGCCACCAGTAAATTCATAAATAATACAGCCAAAAAAATATTTCTTTAAATTCCTTCCTCTCCCCATTCCCAGTGAAACTTCATCTTACATCCCTGAGGCATTTGAAGCAGTGACCAGAGTATTAAAATTGAAAGTGTAGCAAGGTAAGCAAAAAAGAGACAGCTGAGTCCTCTAGAAAAAAAGAAAAGGTGTCAACACTTACCAAAATATCCCGATAAGCACACAGAAAACCAAGTTTTTACAGTGTTCTTGGCTTTATAAGTACTGAAAGGGGAGAAAGAACATGTTAACCTCCCACCAAATTAAAAATGATTTAGCATAGAAAAGATGAGTTACTGCCAGAATAGCAAATAAGACTGTTTCTAGCCTGCCATCCAAAGTCTATCCAACACAAGGGGCCACAGCACACCACTTAAAATGATGTGTTTCCTGCCTAGGAAATAGTTTGGATGGCAGAACCTGAACAAGTATAACAATAGTATAATGGCAGACTCTGAAGGCTGTTTTATTTGGTAATTGTTTGGGAATAGGTCTCTATACCAGCTACATAATTTATCACAGGGATGCTATATTATCTGAGGGCTTCACATACTATTTACCTGGAAAATGTAATCTACAATGAGGGAAAAAATGTACAATAGCATGACCGTGATGTCTCTACAAGGCAAAAATGCCTGCAATAAAGAATGGCACACTGATTTAAGTGCTGCTGTCACACTTTGCCTCCTGTGGGCCCCAAGGACCAATGCACTCTTGCAGGGAGGCAAATTTGGGTCTTAGAGACAGACAAAGCTCCTAGAACTGATTATTCAGTTGACTCCCCAGGAACTTTTAACACATTTCATATTTTTCAATTTGAAAGAATGTACTACTTATCTAGAAACCTCCTTTCTCCCAGAAATATAATCCATCAACAAAAATGTCACATCAGCAACAAGGAAAAAAAAGTAGAATTAAGTGTTTTCCTATTTACTGTTTCTTTTACAGTGTCCTATACATTGATGAATGTCTAATATCTGGCTGCCCGCCTGGCAGCAAAATCATTATGCAGTAGTACTATACTTGCCTATCACAATGTATGACTCAGTAAAATATTGCTGAGTCAGGATCTCAAATTATACCAATTCTGATAACCAGCATCACAGCAAGGTTCATCTCTGGACTGTTTGTGTTTAGAGAACTGACCTAAGACAAAAGCACCAAGAAAGATAGACAAAAATTCAAATCTTTGGGTGGGCTTTAGCTCTGGTTACAAGCTCTGACATATTGGCAAATTTACAATTTTCACCATGTCAACTCATATTATCATTTGGAATTTAGCACTTGTTTTAATGTTATAAATTGTCCTGACACTCTTAGCCAATGACTAACACCAATTAAGCCAGAAAGAGCCTTAAATAAATTGTAGCTCTTAAGAATTGACATTTATGCTTACTATACCAATTTCTGTAAAAATTCAAAAATTTGAAACAGACAAAAGCAAACAAAAATTTAAAAACTGTATGGGCAAATTGAAGTGGAAGGAAGCTGATTAATTAAAGAATGTAATCTGGGTCACATGAAAGTTGGTGTCACCCAGCTGGACGATTCAGTAGATAAGAGCAAGCTTCTACCTCATTTCCCTTCACATACTATGTTCCCTCTAAGCCCCAATCACTGTCCTACATCCATGGAAACAAGGTGAATAACAAAATCTTTACTCTCAAAGACCATTCAGTTTATTAAGAAAGAGGATATAAAGCATAAACATGTATTTTCAAACTCATATTAAGGGTATTAAGAGAGTAGCATCTGAGTATTATTTTTTTCTCCCCCTAAATTAGGGGAGAAAAGGGGAGGGAAGCCTAACTCTTCTTCCAGAGGACACTGGAAGGGCATGCAAGTCTCAAGCACAAAATAACTCATACTCTTTCTGTCTTATGATAGTGAAGATTCCTGCCTCAGAAAAATTGATGAGGGGATAAGATGACGTCATTTACTGCAGTGGATGGGCAAATTGCTCAAGGTTAACTTAAAACCTGTGAAGATTTTTTTGTAACATAATTGGGTTGCCTTGGAACAAAACTGGAGCCCAGGGCTCTTGATACCAATTCCGTCTTCTTTCCAATAGGCTATCTCTCAAGCAGGTGCATCATCAGATTTGGCCTCAAAGAGGTGCCTTCTTTTATGCCACAATGTCCACAAGGGATGTACATCTATGCAAACTTAGGAGAAACAGAGGAATTTCATTGGCCAACCCAAAGTGACAGACTACTGTGCTCCTGAGATTAGACTACAGCTCCTTTATGGATTTTAAAGATGATGATTTTGTGTTGATTTCTCAGTCATCATGGCAGTTATCTCATTGGGTGGAAATGTTCAATTAAATCAATGCTTTCCAACCTGAAGTTTTGTTAAAGGTTACTCATTCCTTACAATGTTCCAACCCTATTTGTGGATTCTCCTCAAAGAACCACATTAGAAGGACACATCACTGCTTTTGTTCCTCTTCACTATCTTGTACCAATCAAGTAAGTTCTAATCAAGTCATAAACAATAGAGTGTGACCTCGAATCGCCTTCTATTTTAAACCTGAATGATGTCCTGAAGAACAATATCTAAGGGCAATTTCTGATAGGACTGTGACAGCTGTCGAGGAGCACATTCATCACCCTACCTAGCCAAACCAAGCCCCCTTCCAAGAGAACCCCTATAGTAATATGGTCAATTACATTCTCCGTGGAAGAAACAGCGAGTGCCCAACCCATCTAATTTCACCCCTTTACCTTTTCCCATTCAGACCCAGATATTATCACGTAATATCTTATTTTTAAAGGCCTCATTTTAAAGTAATGGGTTTTGTGATATTTACCACTGAAGTGGAACAGTTTTTCCTTTTCACAGAAACAGATGGGATTCTCACAATAAGAATCAGAAGATATCTGTATCCCTTCAGAGATATGGGCTACCTCTCAGAAAACAGGAAAATATCAAACACCCTTAAATTTCCTGCTTAATGTCTCTTTGCTTATAACTCAAGCTTGCATATGCTCTATATTTTTATAAAATTAAGAAAATGAACAAAATAGGAAACCAGAAGCAGCACTCACGTTTTCATTCATTCATCCAAAAAAGTTAAATAGCCACTATGTGCCAAGCACTGTCCTAGGTGTTTTGAATACATCTGTGAAGAAAATAGACCAAGATCATCATAGATCTTACATTCTAGCAAAGTGAGACTAGGTTTAGTGCAGTGTGGCATTACAAAGAGAAACAAGGATGAACCAATCAATAAAAGGTGTTGGAACAATCATTGATCTGTTTGCAATAAAATAAAATCGATCCTTACCTCACACTAGACACAACAATCAATGGGTAGAAACTCTCAGAATAAAATATAAAAGAATGTCTTTAGGAAAATAGGGTGGGAAAGAATTTCCTAAATGAGACACAAAGCGAAATTCATAAAGGAAAATTTTGTAATAGTTGACTACATAATAATTAAAAGCTTGCCCACAAAAATTTTAAAAACCAGGCTATATACTGAGGGAAATTATGTACAAGGCAAACAATCAGGAAAGAGTTTATATGCAAAATGCATAAAGCATTCATACAAATTGATGGGAAACAAATATTTAAAAGCTAATTGAAAACTGGGTGAAGAATATAAGCAGTAATTCATAGAACAATAGATCTGCATAGCCAATAAACTTATGAAAAGATACTCAACCCCTAAAGTAACAAGGGAAATGTAAATTAAAACAGCAATGATATACAATTTTATAACCATTGTATTAAGTCAGCCAAAGGGGTGCTGATGCAAAGAACCAGAAATCTGTTGACATTTATAAAGGATATTTATTTGGCATAGAAGCTTAAAATTACAAGGCCCTAAAGAGTCCAACTCAAGGTTACTTCCTCACCAAAGTCTGTTGCCATGTGTTGAAGCAAGATGACAGGTGACCTCTGCCTGGTCTCTCCTTCCTTCATCCTCTTAAGGTTCTGTGGGCCCAGCTTCTTCTGATCTCAGCTGTAGGCTGGCATAGGACTCATCTTTCTCTGGGCTCAGCTGCTCTGTTCTCTTCACATAGTCAGCTGTAAACTATCAGGTGAATGGCTCATCTCGTTTCCTGGGCCACAGGATCAAAGCTGACAAAATTCTTTCCTCTGGTATCTATGGAGCTTCTCTCTTCCCATGTGTTTTCTTCAGTGAATGTTCGTTTATATAGCCCACCAAGGGGGCGGGGACTTAAGCTCAGTTACACCCTACTGATGTGGTCAAATCAAAACCCTAATCTTAAAATAATTTAGTCAAAGACATCTCACCTGAATCTAATACAATCAAAGGGTATCATGCCCAGAGGAACAAACCAGTTTACAAACATAATCCTCATCTTTTTTGGGGTTCATAAATAATCTCAAACTGCCACACCCATCAAATTGGCAAACATTTTAAAGTCAGACAATACCAAGTGTTGATGAAGATATGGAGCAGTAGGACTTCTTATACACCGCTGGGAGGAGAAGAAAGTTGGGTACAAATACGCTATACAGCAATTTGGTAGTATCTAGCTAACTTAAAGAGGTTAAGCCTCTGGCCCATAGATTCTATCCCTCTGGAGAAACGTGTGTGTGCACAAGGAGAAATGCATAAGAATGTGTTTCACAACATTGCATATAAGAGTGAAAGTTAGGAATCAAATTAAGTGCCCATTAACAGAGAACTAGATAGATTGTGGTTCCATTTCCAAGAATGGCAAACTGTAGTTGTTAAGACAAATCAACTGGGGTAACATATAATTAGTATGGAGAGTCCTCAGAAACAAAATGCTGGAAGAACAAACAAATTACAGAAAGACACAGAGTATAATAACATATAATTGCAAAATCACAAAAGTACAGATAAATAATAAAAGTATTTGAAAGAGCCATTAGAATGAAAGACATTAAATTCATGATGGTGATTATTTCTGGAGCAAAGGATGGAGAATTAGGTTAGAAGGAGCATGCAGACATCTTCAACTATAACCATAATTTTTAAAAAATTAATTATATTTACACATACACCATATCCACTAAATGTACACTCCCTCTTCCCCCACCCCCTATCCCCTGGTAACCTCTACTCTACTTTCTGTTACTGTGGACTTGCTATTTCTGGATACCTCTCAAAAGTGACATCCAACAGTATTTGTCCTTATGTGTCTTGCTTATTTCACTAAGCAGAAGGTTTTCATTGTAGTCATATTGCCGCATGTCTCAGAACTTCATTCTTTCTTATGGCTGAATAATATTCAATTGTGTATATATTC
The DNA here is from genome assembly GCA_026826555.1 of Tolypeutes matacus. Lineage (NCBI taxonomy): Eukaryota > Metazoa > Chordata > Mammalia > Cingulata > Chlamyphoridae > Tolypeutes > Tolypeutes matacus. The sequence continues at coordinate 11,459,376 of JAKSZT010046586.1, forward strand.
CACATTGACACTTGGGTTGCTTCTACCTTTTGGCTATTGTGAATAATGCTACTATAAACTTTGGTGTATAAGTATCTCTTGGAGACCTTATTTTCACTTTCTTTGGGTATATACTATGTTTTGTTTCTTTGAAAAAAGAAACGTGAAAAAAGGATGGTAAGATTTAATAAATTTGATTGTTAGATATGTAGGTGTTTACAATATTAACCTCTATATTTATCTATAAACTTGAAAGATTTCATAATAAAAGTAATGGTTTTTTTGATTCACAATTGCTAAAAGATGGAAACAACCTAAGTTACCTTCAACCAATGAATAAAAAAAAATGCAGTATATATATATATATATATATATATATATATATATATATAT